>CP129446.1:57993977-59193977 GCA_030445155.1 Quercus variabilis
GTTTGCCCCATCAAAGTTAACAGCACAACAATAAGTGAGAAAAGCACTTTGCTGCTTTTCGTAGAAAGATGACACAGAGCATGATAACTTAATTTTTTTTAGGTGATTCATTAGCCAAAGATTTATTTCAAAGAGCTCTAAAACTCTGGAAAAGTGATAGGAAATTGATAATTGGAGTGATGTGTTAAGCCAATGAGCTCTAGCTCAACTGGCAGCTCCTTCCGTTATAAGTTCTAGGTGGAGGGAGAGTTCATGGGTATAAAATCCATTGGGTGCGTGAGTGACTTATCAAGGTGATGAGTTAAATAATGCTAGCCTGAAATGCCCATATTTATCAGATGTGGCCAGAAAGAAAGGCTAGATTCTACTACAATAGCTTTAAAGAAGTGGCTTCTGTTTTACAATCCATTGACTCCATTGCAGGATGAAAAGGAAGAGCTAAGTAGCCACCAAAAATCATAAAAACAACACAAGCAAGTCCTTGTGTGAGACTAGGGCACTTCTTCATCCATGTTATCAACCTATTTGTTCATCTATTAGTATTAACTGTCTTAGTTGCTGTTAGGTTGCAAGCTTCCTTCTTTTTTTCATTTTCAAGTTGCGAGTTCCTAATCCACAAATTTTCTTTTCGGTGTTCCTGTTTGAAGCTATTGATATTTAATAACCGCTATTTTGTGCCAATATCTTATATCCTTTCTTTTCCCTCTAGTTGATCAATAGTTTTTATTTATCATAAAATTTTAAAAAATTAAATAAATAATTACAGTAACTTGGTATGAATTAAAGTGTCAAACTCCAAGCCCCAAAGGGTAAGTCCTCAACCAAAGCGAAAAAAAAAAAAAAAAAAAAAAAAAAAAAAAAAAAAAAAAAAAAAAAATCAACTTTATGTCTGAACAAGCAAGAAATATATGATTAACTTAAAAGGAATTTAATCCACTCACAGCAGGGAAATTTTCATTGAACACTTCCAGACGCCCTGTGTAATACATGTAGGTGACCTGCATAGCATATCATGATAGTCAAGGCCTCTGGGGGAAAGATTATCACAAAATAGTGGCAATCTATTATCAACGTTGTAACAATAACACCAAAAAAAAAAAAAAAAAAATCTTTCTACAACCAAATTCAACACCAACCTTATCTCTTTTAGGAAATTCCTCAAAATCGAATATACGAGCAGTTTCAATGCTTCTGATCACACTGCGGCAAAGGTGAACTGTACCAAGCTGCAAAAGAATGGAAGAAAAGTCCTTCAGTACTTGGAAGAGTCAAGACATCTTTAACAGCTAAATTATGTCTACCTTCTACGTTGCTCTTATCTTCATGTCTTAATATAACATTACTACCCATTAACTCACAATAGCAACCTCATTTATCAAATCTTAAGTCACCACACTACCAAAAGCAAATTAGAAGATAAAATAAACACCAAGATACCAACAAACTACGCAGAAAGAAACATTAAAAAAAAAATTACCTTAAAGTAAACTTTGAATAACTGGCAAGTCACATATAATGCTCCAACACGTTTCGGGCCTTTTCCCTACAACATAGAAATCGTTCCAAACAGTTAGAACAAAAGGCAGCTCATTTAACCAAACCATTACAGAACAAAGGCATTTCACAAATATATATACCATGTACCCCAAAGTTTTAGGACCAAGGCTTAATCATTGTTATGGAAAGTATTTTTTTTTTTTTTTTTTTTTAATATAAGTACGTCTCATGGTAAACATACATACATGAACATATACATATACATTGGTATATACTAGTTTAAGAGGTTTTTTGAAAGGAGAAACATACAGCAAGAACCCCAAAGACTTTCATGAGGAACGAGCCGGCCGCCTTCAACTTCTCCGGCGATTTCCCATTCGAAGCCAATTCCCTGTCGGCCTGCAAACACCAACACCCCAATTTAATAATCTCCCAAACACACATTGATAAAAAAAAAAAAAAAAAAAAAAAAAAAAAAAAAAAAAAAAAAAAAAACAAAGAGAACCAAATCCATACCCTCTCAGCAAGAACCCTAATTTCGTAAGCAAGAGCATAGAGAGCTTCCAAAGCCCACGCCGATTCCCAATTCCGAAACTCCTGGATAAAAGCACTGCCAACCAAAAAAAAAAAAAAAATTAGATTCATCAAAAAAAAAAAATTAGTGAAATTTTGAACTTTTACGAAGAGAAAAGAGGGTTTTACTTGGCAGCTTTTTCGAAGGCTTGGTAGGAATCGAAGAGGTTACCGAGGCGATAGGTTTGGAGAGAGCGGAAGAGGTTGAAGAGGATATCGGAGAACTGGGAGTAGTGATCGGAGTGCTTGATGAGTCGGCCGGAGTCCTGGAAGGTGTTGAGGGCGTCGGCGAGGGAGAGGAGGAAAGGGGAGTTGGAGGAGAGAGAGAGGAGGAAGCGGAGAGAGGCGGCGTCTTGGTTCGACACGGCGTCGGAGAAGCGGTTTAGGTACTCCGTTATTCTTCTGTGCGCCTCTCCCATGCTCATTCCCGGGTACGCCGCCATTGTTTGCTTTTGCTTTTGCTTTTGTTTTAGTTTCTTTTTTTTTTTTGCTTTTTCAAATTTGATTTGGGTTGGAGACCCAATACAAAGAAAGAAAGGATTTTGAGTTCAGTGTTGTTTTTCTGAGTGTGGTTTATAATGGGTTAAGTGACGATATATATACATAGAGCATAGAGTGCTCTTATGTCCTTGTATAGTCACTGGAACGAGAGTTTCCGTTTACTCGTCGGAGAATAAAACAATAATAATAATAATTGGAATGAGAGTATCCGTTTACTAGTCGGAGAGAGTTTTTTGTTTTTATTTATTTAGATATGTCAATATTTCAAAAGCTTCTTAATCATTACACAACTGGTTTTTGATGTAAGGATTGAATTTTATTATTTTCTATTTTATGATAATAAATTTTAACCATCTAACTAATTGAAACCCATTTATATTGTAGTTTAAAAAGAAAATTATTTAAAGAATAAAGAAGGCAATTTTTAAAATTTTCTTTTTCTTCTAAATTTTTTATTTATTTTTTGTTATGAAAATTTTGCAAACATATTAAATTTGGTTATTTTTTAAATTTGACTTTTGTCGTTATAGTAATTTTAAGTTTGCCTTCATTCTCACCATTAATCATTCCATGCAAAATTGTCTTTAACTATTTAAAATTATTATTTTTAATAATAAACAAGTTCATTTTAAATAAAATAATAAACAAATAAAAATAGTAAAGCTCCTTTCATAGAGCACTACCCAAAACCATCAATTTTTTTTTTTTTTTTTTTTTTTTTGAGAATCAACACAAAACCATAATTGATTTTACAAAATCAAACCAAGAATTCAGCAAAAATCAAACACCAAGAGATTTTAAGCCATATCACCCTAGATTGATAACCACTAGCCTCTACAAAACTACAAATCCAAATCAAATAAACCACACAACATTCCATCTAAAAAAAAATTATAAATTAAAAAAAAAAATTCGTGACTAATTGTGTTCACTGTTCACCACTATGAGTTTTAGTTAACTTAAGTGCTCAACTTAACCAGTAAATTCTTTTGTCATGGAAAAAGAAATTTAAGATTTAATCTTTGCCTATACCAATTGATATATTTGTCGTTATAGTAATTTTAAGTTTACCTTCATTCTCACCATTAATCATTCCATCCAAAATTGCCTTTAACTATTTAAAATTATTATTTTAAATAATAAATGTAAGGACCCAATTTGGACTCCTAGTCCAAATAATAGATGGACTTAGGCCCAAAGAGCCCAAAACAATAAATTTGTAGAGAATGAGTTGGAAAACTGGGTTTTAATGAATTAATGCAACAAGTAAGTAGTTCTTAATGGCAAAAGAATGAATATAACAAATTTACACTAAAGAAATACGTCATCGGCAATATCCAAGGAGATTGGTTCTTATGTATTGCTTTCGAAGCTAAGTTACAGGTTTGATTCCTGATTGCTACAGTGTTTTTCTTCTTAGTTTTTCGATTCCTTCTTCATGGAGGGTCTCTCATGTTATATAGTCTTCTTTGAACAATCTTGGTCCTACATTTGTTAGTCATCTAAGTCACTACTTGAGTGTTTGTCCCACCGGACACCCCCTCAGATTCTTTGTGAGTTGGGATAGTCAAGGCAGCACTGTTCAGGGGTCTTCTCCACAATAATGCAGCCAGAAAGTTAGCTGCAACGCATTTAATGCAATGGGAGCAACTTTCCCTTAGATATTTCTGAGCTCTCAGCCTTCTGGTACACTTGAGATACACGT
Organism: Quercus variabilis; assembly: GCA_030445155.1. Taxonomy (NCBI): domain Eukaryota; kingdom Viridiplantae; phylum Streptophyta; class Magnoliopsida; order Fagales; family Fagaceae; genus Quercus; species Quercus variabilis. The sequence continues at coordinate 57,998,254 of CP129446.1, forward strand.
CCCTATCACTGGAGCTTCCTGGAAGGTTACCTTGAACCTTAGGATACACATCTGAGTCGTGCTTAACCTATCCGAGGAGACATTCCTCCTCAGACCACCCTCTCATTCGTATCTTGCTCATTAGATTCTAAGCTTGACCCATCCAACACCATTCATTTGTTCTCGGATTACTATGCTCTCACCGTAGGCCCAATATACCATTTGGGCCCTTAACCCTACAATAGCCCCTCAAAACTCAAGTTTTTTTCCCTCTCATTCGAGGAGAAAAATGGGGTTTTGATTTTTCATGCGTTGATATTATTTTGCCCTTTGATTTGCACACATGGGAGTGTCATTTTGCGTGCCCCATAATTGCTACTGACGCTTCAGAGCCCGCAAGGCGTCATTAATTTCTCCAGGTGGCGTTATGTTCCCCACATCCAACGATGAGGCTCTAATCCAATGGCTAATATTTCTCCTTGGGTTTTGAGTGAGATAACTCCCACTCAATCTCACCCTCTATATAAAGCACCCGGAGAAATCATTTCTCTCATTTCACAAGTCTTCAAGCTCTCCAAAGATCCCAAGCACTCAAACTCACAAAACTCTTTAAGTTACCAAACTTCCTACACCTTTTCTTTAAGAAATCCTTGAAAATCTTTCTAAAGGTTTCAGGGACTAACACACATCTTAGTTCTTGTAAGTTTCTATTTCTTTAAACTTTTCTTTTTCTCCTTGGCCTTCCAGTTCTTATTTCTTCATTTACCAATTTTAGTTGTTTCCCTTTAACTTGTCCAGATGGGTAGATTTAAGCACCTAGTAGACACCCCTGCCAAAATAGAGGCCTTTAAGGATAAATACCACATACCACAGGAAGTTGCCTTGCAATATTGTTCCCCAGAACAAATAGTGACACACAAAGAAGAGGGGGAAGTGATAATCCCCATGATAGCTTTCATAGAAGGGGGAATGACTCTCCCTATGGGTAGGATAACAAATGACTACCTCATTAACCATAGGATATGCCCTCACTAGTGTGCGCCTAACCTATTTAGGGTCTTAAGTAGCATTGATGCTCTCAACGAGCATCTGGGTTTAGGGCTCACCTGGCATGATGTGGTCCATATGTACGAGTGCCACTCCCTTAAAAACGCGGGATTTTATCTTAAGTCCCGATCTGATATTGTCAGACTAGTATCATGTCTACCTAAATCTAACAAGGGTATGAAAGACGACTATCTGATAGCTTCAGGAGCATGACATGATGGCCTTCACTAGCCCATCAGTGTGGGAGAGCCAGGTGGGATACCTTGAGTTAGGTTCCTTAGCAAGAGATTTAGATTCTTTAACCCTGACCATGTCATTATTTCCCTTTCGTTTTGCTTTCTTTTGATGATGGATTTTAACTTTCTAACTATGTTTTGCTTCTTAATTATTTATGCAGACAAGAGGCACGTAGCGCCCAAGCTCAGCCTGACCAACGTTAAAGCTCTTAACTACTTGTTAAGGTTTGAGATCTTTGTAAGTGAGGATAGGCAGTTGAGTGCAGCCCACTTAATTTTGGACTTCGAGCTTATCTCGGAGATATATCAAGAAATAGGCCACGCCATAAGAGTAGGTGACTCATGGCTGGCTCGGATTGACGTGTCACGCCCAAATTTCCTAGCCCAAGAAGATTTTCCACCAGTCGTACTACCACTTCAACGAGTTCTGCCTGAAGCAGCAACAGCGCCCGAGGAAAAGATTGCCTCTTCACGCCTACCACAAGAGGAGGAGATAGACAAATTCCACTTCGAAAAAGAGAAGAATCCAGGGGCTCTTGTAGTTCACATTTCAGACGCCGAGGACGAGACTAGTAGGCACTCAGGTGTTCACGTCCCTATTCTGGTGATTGCCTGTCCAAACAACACCTCCAAAGAAGAGGAAGACGGGATGGCAATGAACCGAGGAAACAAGAGCCTAAGAGACCTCATGGCCGCAAGGAACAAGGTGTCAACATCGAAAGAAGCCACCAAGTCCCAAGTTCCACCCACACTTCCTCCTCCTCCACCTCCCACCGACCTTGGACTGAAAGCCATTCCAGATCTAAAGAAGAAAAGGCCAATTCAGGAGCTTGAAGAAGGGGAGGTAGGCCCTCATAAGTGGACTAAGTAGCAAAAGGTGGCCAAAGACCCTCGGGATAAGAGGTCCATTTCTGTGGACAGCCGAGAGGAGCAAACTAAGGTCGAGGTTTGCCTTCTGCAACGCACCTGGTCTCCTCGGCAAGAGGTGGATGAGGCTGCCATTCCCTGGAATGCCTCGGTCAAGGAGTTCCAAAGAGGTCACGGTGCATATGTAGTTAAGGCCTCAGAGCAGCCATTTCTTTTGCCCAAGGATATGGACGCTGTGAGGAAGCTGAAGCAGCAAGACCTCTTCATGTCCCTAAAAAGGGACCTTGCTATGGTAAGTTCACAGCTATACACCTTTTATTTATTTGATTGCTAATGAGTTTTTTCACTCTCTTTTGTTCTCATGGGGTTGCTATATTGTTTTTGTGCAGATCATTTAGGACGTCTTTGTGGCCAAGGAATGGGTTAAAGAGGCCCAAAATGATGTTGGGAACGAGGTCCACCTCTGCCTCAAGACTAAAAAGGCCTTGGGGGCCACGAGGGAGGAAAACACTGAGTTGCTTACCAAGCTTACTACCGAGAAGAGGGAAAGGAAGAATGCTTAGGCAGGATTGAAGAATGTCAAGACTCAGGCTATCAAACTGAGTTAGAGCTGGCCACTTCATGGCAACTTGTGCTGGATTTGAAGACACAACTGTAGACCTAAGGAGGTAGCTCAATTGGCCAAGAAGGCAACTGAGGCTGAGAAGCAAGTGTCCTATCTGCTCAACGTAGAAAAAACACAAGTTAGGCTTACTAAGGAGCTTGCCGAGGTATATAGGGATTACTACAATGCAACATGGGATAAGACCCTTAATGTTGTAGGAGTCCTTGCAGACTCGGCTTGAAGGCAGCTTGGGAGCATATACTATTACCCAGATATCCGTGAAGTCCCAAGTGTCATCCCTTCCCCTTCAACCTTTGCTCCAGAGACCTTGGAGCAGCCTTTGACTATCCAAGCTGCTTTCCCTCTCCCTGAAGCTTTAAAGGGATCCAGCCAAGCTAGTGATCAAGGCTAGAAGGCTGAAGAGGCCAAGGACAAGGGTAAGGGCAAGGAAAATAAGCCCTTCTTAGAATCTAAAGATGCTGCCAAGGCCAAGGAAGATGCAGCTAAGGAAAAAGAAGCAGAGACCAAGACTAAAGAAATTGATCCTAAGGCCAAGGACGCTGCAGCTAAGGCCAAGGAAGCAGAGGCCAAGACTAAAGAAGCTGGTGATCAGGCCAGAAGGCTGAGGGGGCCAAGGACAAGGGTAAGGGCAAGGAGAATAAGCCCTCTTTAGAATCTAAAGACGCTGCCAGGGCCAAGGAAGCTGCAGCTAAGGCAAAAGAAGCGGAGGCCAAGACTAAAGAAATTGATACTAAGGCCAAGGACGCTGCAGCTAAGGCAAAGGAAGCAGAGGCCAAGACTAAAGAAGCTAATTCTAAGGCCAAGGACGCTCCTACCTCCTAGCCAAGCCAAAAAGAAGACCCTCCTGCTCCAAAGGCCAAGGCTTAGCACTTAGGATCTTCTTGTAATAGTGTTTTTTTTTTTTTTTTTTTTTTTTTTTTTGTAGTGGCATTCTGTCACTGAATATAATGTACTCCCTTAGCTTAATGAAAATGCTTTTCTTTTTATCTCTTGCACCTTCACTTTATCTGCTTTGAAGTTTATTACTATTGAAATAGCATTGAACTGCTGCTATTCTACCTTCAATAAAAACTAATAATAATACACTACTAACAATCTAAGTAATTTGATCAAGTACCAACAATAAAAAGGTCTAACACACATTTGTATTGATAATTGAATCTTCTGCAATGAAGATAAATATATACTTTGTAAAAAACGAAAGGGGGAGATAACCTTCATCCTGCTCATCACTTGGATAAATAGATAAGGACTTCAACTTATTTAAAGCCATTCATCCGAGGAGTTGAGTATAACCCTAGATCTGTTTTGATACTTTTAATAAAAGACCAGTAGATATCACAATGTTAATTTTTCTCAAGTATGTGATTCGGGGGATCAGTCATGACTAGGATTCTGTTTAACACTTAAAAATATGTCATCAGGTGTTAATTTCCCCAAAACAGGTGGTCCCTGGAGTCAGGCATGACTAAAGTTCTATTTAATCACTTAGAAAGATGTCATAGAATGTTAATTTCTCCCAAAGCATCTGGTTCGAGGACCCATACATGACTAAGGTTTTGTTTAATCACTTATAAAGATGTCATAGAGTGTTAATTTTCTCAAAGCATCTAGTCTGATGACCTAAGCATGACTAAGGTTCTATTTAATCACTTAGAAAGATGTCATAGAGTATTAATTTTCTCAAAACATCTGGTCCGAGGACCCAGGCATGACTAAGGTTTTGTTTAATCATTTAAAAATATGTCATATAGTGTTAACTTTCCCAAAGCATCTGGTCTGAGAACCCAGGCATGACTAAGGTTCTGTTTAAACACTTATAAAGATGTCATAGAGTGTTAATTTTTTCAAAGCATCTGGTTCGAGGACTTAGACATGACTAAGGTTCTGTTTAATCACTTAGAAAGATGTCATAGAATGTTAATTTCCCCAAAACATCTGGTTTAAGGATCAAGGCATGGCTAAGGTTCTGTTTAATCACTTATAAAGATGTCATAGAGTGTTAATTTTTACAAAACATCTGGTCCGAGGACCCAGGCATGACTATGGTTTTGTTTAATCACTTATAAAGATAATAATGAGAAATACAATGTATTTACACAATAAATGAGCATATGACAAAGGAAACTTTCATTAATAATAATACATTTTCAGGTTGTTTACATTCCAAGGTCATGGTATTACACGTTCATCTAGGTCTTCGAGGAAATAAGCTCCTATACCAGCCATCGAAGTGATGCAGTATGGCCCCTCCCAGTTGGGCCCCAACTTTCCCCATGTTAGGTTCTTTGCGGTGCCTAGAACCTTTCTCAATACCAAGTCACCAGGTGCTAACAGTTTCAGTTTTACATTGACATCATAACCTTGCTTGAGCTTGTGTTGGTAATATACCAATTGGACCATTACATTTTCTCTCCTCCCTTCAATTAAGTCTAAGCTTTTTTCTAGCAATTCGTTGTTATTGCTCAAATCAAAAGAACTTGTTCTCAGCATTAGGAAGCTAGTCTCTAAGGGGATAACAGTTTCGGCTCCATAAGTCATTGAGAAGGGGGTTTCTCTTGTTAATTTACGAGGTGTAGTTCGATATGTCTAGAGGACATGCGATAGTTCTTTCACCCATTTTTCCTTCGCATCGTCCAGCCTCTTCTTGAGTCCGTTCACTATGACCTTGTTAACAACCTCAGCTTGTCCATTCTCTTAAGGATAAGCTGGGGTGGAGTATCGATTTGTAATTCCAAGATCACAACAGTATCGCCTAAAGGGTTTACTATTAAACTGAAGGCCATTATCCAAGATGAGGGTACGAAGGACCCCAAACCGAGTAACGATGTTCCTCCAAACAAACTTATTGGCATCTACATCTCTAATATTCGCCAAGGGCTCAGCTTCAACCCACCTAGTGAAGTAGTTCATGCTAACTAGCAAATACCTCTTGTTCACTACTGCCTTGGGGAAAGGACCAACAATGTCCAAGCCCCATTGAGCGAATGGCCAAGGGCTAGATAGAGGATTAAGGACTCCTTTCGGTTGGTATATGTTTGGTGCTAATGTTTGACACTGGTCGTACTTCTTTACGTATTCTTGTGCTTCCTTTTGCATGTTTGGCCACCAATAACCTTGAGTGATGGCTTTGTGCAATAAGGATCTTCCTTTAATGTGGCTTCCACAAATCCTTTCATGTAACTCCTCAAGGAGTAATTTTGTTGCCTCGGGGTGTATGCATAGCAGGTATGGTTTAGAAAATGAGCGTTTATACAATTTTTGATCCTCAGACAGCTAGAACCGAGGAGCCTTTCTTTGTACTTTGTCAACTTCTGACTTCTCCTTGGGTAGGATATCCTCTTTCGAGAATAGTACTATGGGGTCCATTCAGCTAGGCCCTACTCTAACTTGATGAACATGAACCACCTTTTTGTTCACCTCTGTGGGCTTGCATAAGTCTTTTACAAGGATGACCCAAGGTAAGTTTTGTGCCAAGGAGGTTGCAAGTGTGGCTAGGGAATCAGCATGTGTGTTTCCACTTCTATGGATATGCAACAGGTTGAAAGATTCAAAGCCTGACTACAAATATCTAACCTGACTCAAGTACCCTCGCATTCTTTTATCTTTGGCTTTAAACTTTCCTTTCACTTGGCCAACGACCAATCTTGAGTTCGAGAACATCTCTACAGCCTTTCCCCCATTTTTTGAACCATGACCATTCCTATTAGCAAAGCCTCATATTCATCTTTGTTATTTGTGATTGAGAATCCCAATCTTAATGATTTCTCAATTGTAATTTTCTTGGATGAGACCAGAACTAGCCCCACTCTGGACCCCCTTTGATTTGTTGCACCATCAACATATATCTTTCAGATTAAAGGTTCTTGCAGGTGATTATACCAACCGATTTTCCATCCATGTGTTGTGTTTCTGCCTCTTTCTTGAAAGGGGATTCGGTGAACTCTGCCACCAAATCTGCGAGGACCTGGCCCTTAACGGAGGTACGGGGCATATATTTGATGTCAAAAGCTCCTAGGATTGTGCCCCATTTAGCAATCCTCTCCGTGTAATCAGTGCTTCAAAGCAGAGCTCTAAGCGAAAGCTGAGTTAGGATAATAATAGTGTGTGTTTGGAAGTAATGGGGGAGCTTATGTGTAGCATGCACTACCACCAAAATTGCTTTCTCCAGGGGTAGATAATGGACCTCGGCCTTGTGTAGTGATTTGTTTACATAATAAACTGGCTTTTGGATGCCGCCATCAACTCGTATCAATGCCAGGCTTACAACTTGGGGGACATAGCGATATAGGTAAACAGGACCTCGTCCATCTCAGGACTGGACATGATTGGTGGCCGAGAGAGATATTCCTTAAGCTACTTGAAGGCCAGGGCTTATTCCTTCATCCACTTAAATCCCTTTCACTTATTCATCAATAAGAAGAAGGGTCTGTATCTATCTGTTAACTGAGAGATAAACCGATTTAAGGCAGTAGTCATTCTAGTTAATTTCTAGACTTCCTTAGGATTCTAAGGTGGTTGTAAACTGTTAATTGCTTTAATTTGATCAGGGTTAACCTCAATTCCTCGGTAAGTTACCATGTAGCTCATAAATTTGCCTAATCCCAAGCCAAAAGAGCATTGGAAGTGTTAAGGCGCAACTTGTGTTTCTTTAGAATTTTAAAAATGTTCCTGAGATCTCCCACATACTCGGACACTACCTTACTCTTCACCACCATGTCATCTATATAGACCTCAATACTCTTGCCCAACTGTGGTTCAAATATTCTAGTTATCATCTTTTGATAGGTAGACCTTGTATTCTTTAAATCAAAGGGCATCACTTTGTAATGGTAGTTTCCAATGGGAGTGACAAAAGCCATTTTTTCTTGATCATCTGGGGCTAGTGGTATCCTTGAAAGGCATCTAAGAAGCTCATTCGATGATGGCCTATAATTGCATCCATCAACTAGTCTATCCTAGGCATAGGGAAGGGATCTTTCGGGTAAGTCTTATTTAGATCCATGAAGTCTACACACACTCGTCATTTCCCACTCTTCTTTTTCATCACCACAGTATTGGCTAGCAATTCAGGGTAGAACACCTCCTTGATAGCTTCCGCCTGCTTAAGTTTTATCACCTCATCTCTGACATCATTGGAATGATCCTTGAAAGAGCGCCAAGATGGTTGCTTTTTGGGGGTGACAGAGGGATTAACATTTAAATGATGATAAATGAAGCTCGGATCCACCCCTGGGCCCTCGTAAGCATTCCATGTGAACACATCAATATTTCTTCTAAGAAACTCTATCAGCTCTTCCTTCTCTAGAGGAGGCAGTTGAGCCTCGATCTGAAAGAATTTAACCAAACCATTACAGAATAAAGGCATTTCACAAATATATATACCAAGTACCCCAAAATTTTAGGACCAAGGCTTAGTCGTTGTTAATACGAAGATTGAATAAGTAAACAAGATAAGTTTCACATTTATGGAAAGTTTTTTTTTTTTTTTTTTTTTAATACAAGTACATCTCATGGTAAACATACATACATGAACATATACATATACATTGGTATATACTAGTTTAAGAGATTTTTTGAAAGGAGAAACATACAACAAGAACCCCAAAGACTTTCATGAGGAACGAGTCGGCCATCTTCAACTTCTCCGGCAATTTCCCATCCGAAGCCAATTCCCTGTCAGCCTGCAAACACCAACACCCCAATTTAATACTCTCCTAACCATACATTGATAAAAAAAAATAATAAAAAAATCAAAGAGAACCAAATCCATACCTTCTCAGCAAGAACGCTATTTTCGTAAGTAAGAGCATAGAGAGCTTCCAAAGCTCACGCCGATTCCCAATTCCGAAACTCCTAGATAAAAGCACTGCAAAAAAAAAAAAAAAAATTAGTGAAATTTTGAATTTTTACAAAGAGAAAAGAGGGTTTTACTTGGTAGCTTTTTCGAAGGCTTGGTAGGAATCGAAGACGGCGATAGGTTTGGAGAGAGCGGAAGAGGTTGAAGAGGATATCGAAGAACTGGGAGTAGTGATCGGAGTGCTTGATGAGTCAGCTGGAGTCCTGGAAGGTGTTGAGGGCGTCAGCGAGGGAGAGGAGGAAAGGGGAGTTGGAGGAGAGAGAGAGGCGGTGTCTTGGTTCAATACGGTGTTGGAGAAGGGGTTTAGGTATTTTGTTATTCTTCTGTGTGCCTCTCCCATGCTCATTCCCGAGTGCGCTGCCATTGTTTGCTTTTGCTTTTGTTTCAGTTTCCCTTTTGCTTTTTCAAATTTGATTTGAGTTGGAGACCCAATACAAAGAAAGAAAGGATTTTGAGTTCAGTGTTGTGTTTTCTGAGTGTGGTTTATAATGGGTTGAGCAATGATATATAGATATATATATATATATATATAGAGAGAGAGAGAGAGAGAGAGAGAGAGAGAGAGAGAGAGAGAGAGTAGAGTATAGAGTGCTCTTATGTCCTTTTACAATCACTGGAATGAAAGTATCCTTTTACTCATCGGAGAGAGTTGATATAGAATAAAATAATAAGGGCAAATTACAACTTACCCACATGTGGCTTGACTAAAATTTAAGTTCCCAACTTGTAGTTTAAAAATTGACACTTTACCCACCTAAAATTTACTCCATTAAGCTTCCGTAACCTACCTTTCTACTTTCACCGTTAAAAACACAAAAAAGATAAAAAAAAAAAAAAAAAAAAAAAAAAAAAAAAAAAAAAAAAAAAAAACCATAAAAATCAAGATCTAAAAGCAATTTTTTTTTTTTAAATGGTAAAGTTTTGACTTAAGAACATTCTTCATCTTCATAAAAATATTCTCAAGGCTATCTATCTAAACAAAACTGTTAAGGGGATAGAAAATATTGAAAAAGAAATTTGTGGTGTGTTTGATTTGGTTTTAATTTTTGGTTGCAATGGCTGTGAGTTTATTGAAGCTCCTCTCAAATCCACTAGGTTTATTGAAATTTGTGGTAGTTTAGTCACTTTAGCTCCTTGCAAATCCAACACCTTGAGCAGCTTGAATCTAGCATGAAATAATTTTGACATGGACAACTTAGATGGCAGATCTTCGACTCCAAATACAAGCAAAGAGCGAAGATGAGATACATCCATGTTGGTATTATGTTTGTTAAACTTTGTTGGATTGTCCGCCTCCTGCATTTTCTAGACATGCTTTCGTTGCAAAATTTTCATGTTTCGACTTGGAAACAATCTGTATGCTGCATTTCATGACTCTTGCATCAACAATTGTTATAGCTATTTGTATCAAGCTTCTATTAAGAAGTTAGAAACTAAAAGCTAAACCCAAAATTTAGAAACTAAAAGCTAAAACCATAAAATCAATCAAAACTAAAAGCTAAACCCAGAATTTTTGAACATAAACCCATAAATCTTGAACATAAACCAAAAATTAAACCCATTAATTTTGAACGTAAACCCATAGCCATTGCAACCAAAAATTAAAACCAAATCAAATACAACTCAAATTTCTTTCTCAATCTTTTCTATCTCCTTGATAGTTCTGTTTGGATTGATAGGCTTGAGAATGCTCTTAAGCCAAAACATCACTGTTTTAAAAAATATACTTTTAGATCTTGATTTTTATATTTTTGTTATGTTTTTTGTGTTTTTAATGGTGAAAGTACAGAGGTGGGTTACGGAAGTTTAACAGAGCAAATCTCGGGTGGATAAAGTAATAACTTTTAAACCACAAGTAGACAACTTCAATTTTGGTCAAACTACAGGTGGGTAAATCATAATTAGCCCAAATAATAATCTATACTACTATTTAAGGGCTTCCCTGTTTGGATTGAATTATTTTTTGTTCCAAAATACCCCCACAACTCATATCTAAGTAGAGACAAAACTTGAGAATAACAATGAAAAATATATCTCTTTCACCTAAAACATTTCCTACAAAATAGGATCACTCTCCCACTAACCCACTTAACCCATTCTTCAAAGCAACTACACGTTTGTTGTTGTTTTTTCTTTTTCTTTTTTCATTTAAAAAAAAAATCATCCTCATATTTATCTTCAAATCAATTTTATTTTTTAAAACATCCTCAAGTTTATCCAAAAATAAATATATAAATAAATAAACAGATATATACAAGTTTGATTACAATTTAAACTGCTTTTAACTTCTTTTTAAAAATTATAAAAAAAAAAAAAAAAAAACCTAATTAAAAAACCCACATTCCCTATTATAATTTTTTAAAAAAGGTTATCTACCCACATTCCTAACCTTATGACCCTTCTAGCAATATTAGTAGTTTTAAATGCATAATTTCTGTGGAAAAAATGTAAATCACAAATTAGAATGAATGAAAAATTATAAGCTAAAATCAAAGAAAAAAGCCTCATCGTACGCACGAAACGCGTGTGATGAGGCTAGTAATAATAATTGGAATGAGAGTATCCTTTTATTAATCAGAGAGAGTTTTTTGTTTTTATTTATTTAGATATGTCAATATTTCAAAAGCTTCTTAATCATTACTACTGGTTTTTGATGTAAGCATTGAATTTATTATTTTCTATTTTATGATAATAGACTTTAACCATTGAACTAATTGGAACCCATTTATATTTATATTATAGTATTAAAAAGAAAATTATTTAAAGAATAGAGAAGGCAAATTTTAAAATTTTTTTTTGTTATGAATTTTTTTTTTTTGTTATGAAAATTTTGCAAACATATTAAGTTTGGTTAGTTTTTTAAATTTGTCTTTTGTCATTATAGTAATTTTAAGTTTACCTTCATTCTCACCATTAATCATTCCATCCAAAATTGCCTTTAACTATTTAAAATTATTATTTTTTAATAATAAACAAGTTCATTTTAAATAAAATAATAAATAAATAAAAATAGTAAAGCTCCTTCCATAGAGCACTGCTCAAAACCATCAATTTTTATTTATTTATTTATTTATTTTGAGAATCAACCCAAAACCATAATTGATTTAACAAAATGAAACCAAGAATTCAGCAAAAATCAAACACCAAAAGATTTCAAGCCATATCACCCTAGATCGATACCCACTAGCCTCTACAAAATTACAAATCTAAATCAAATAAACCCAGCACTTGACAACACAACGTTCCATCTAAAAAATTAAAAAATCATAAATTAAAAAAAATTTCATGACTAATTGTGTTCACTATTCACCACTATGAGTTCTAGTTAACTTAAGTGCTCAACTCAACCAGTAAATTTTTTTTGTCATGGAATAAGAAATTTAAGGTTTAATCTTTGCCTAAACTAATTGATATCTTCAACTGATGATAAAAAACAATCATCATGAAGCATGTACCATATATTTGAAATATATTGTATCTTAAAAAAAAATTACATTCACCACTACCATAAAACATCTCAAACAATTATTCAATGAAATCAAATAGTTAATTACATTCTTTCACCTTTCATCCTCATGGATACACTGCCTTATCAACAATGTAAGCGAAACTCCAAGCTAGACAATTGGAGCTACAATGAAACAATGTTTCCTAGAAAATCCTAAAGAGACAAATGAAGACTAAGGTAATAATACCAACCAGTTGCAATGGGTGGCAACAAGGACAACCCAAGGTTGTGATGTGATCTCTCTTTCACTTTAAGTTCAAACACCAGAGAGAGAGAGAGAGAGAGAGAGAGAGAGAGAGAGAGAGAGAGAGAGAGAGAGAGAGAGAGAGAGAGAGAGAGAGAGAGAGAGAGAGAGAGAGAGAGAGATTGATTGTGACCACAATGAAAATTGACCAAACTTAATAGGTGTAATTTGAATTCTTGCTTGAAATTTTATTTTCACATCTATTGTAGTCTTACAAATGAGAAATGCACTTCTTCTTATTCTTCAATTTATTATATGATTGATTGTGATTTTTTTCACAAGAATTTGGTAAATTGTTACTATAATAACGTCACTTTTTTTTGGGCAAATTATCGTAAACTCTCTTGTGGTTTGGTCTGTTTTCACTTTGTCTACATGTGGTTTAAAACTTAACACTTTGTTCACTTGTGTTTAGCTCTGTTTGGTCTTTATTATCCACCTTTGTTAAAAACAAGGGTATTTTAATCTTTTTGATTATGTTTTATGTTTTGCTCCTCCAACAACATAAAAATATACAAAGAAACAAGATGAAATAGGGGATTTTGTAAAGAAAGTAAATAGATAGACTTGGGTATCAATTTTCATATGCTTCATCCTCTCTCTCAAACTCCCACACTCTCTCTCTCTCTCTCTCTCTCTCTCTCAAAAACTCATATAGTTGGTTTCTCTCTCTTATCTCTTCTCTCTCCGTGGTGTTAAGGAGACCGATCGGGCACCACAGCGAAAACCCAGCTAACCCAGTGTTGAGGAGGCCAATCAGATGAAAACCCAGCAACACCTAGAGTTAAGGAGGCCAATCAGACTTCGCCACTTTGTGGGTTTCATTTTTTTGTGTTTTGTTTTGCTTTGCTTTTGAGTTGTGGGTTTGATCTGAATTTGATGGTGTTGTGGCTTGTGGCTTGTAGTGGTTGTGGATTGTGGGGCATTTGGTGGTGGTGGTGGGTTCTGATGGTGGTTGCACTGATGGTGGTTGCTTGTGGGTTTTGACGGTGGTTGCATTGGCTATAGGTGGATGAGAGAGAAAGAGAGGGACAATGGCGAGAGGATGAGATTTGGGGGTTTTGAATGTGATAAGCAATTGAAGTTGGGATTATATTGTCTTGTTTGATTTTTGATTTCATGTTTATGATGTATAGGAAAGAACAATGGGCAGAACATGTTGAAAGTTTCGAGTCTGCACTCAAAGATTAACAAGATTAACTCTACCAGAAAAAAGCCAAAATTGATGAACCAATGAAAGGAGATGGATTTCATTCAATACCAACCGTTATGTGGTTCAACATCCTTTCCAATTATGTTTTGAATTTTTGTGTCATTTGCTCCTGCAAATGAATTGTAACTTCAAGTGTTTTTAAAGACATTCATGGCTTTGTTTCTTTCATCGTTCTTTTCCACTTCGTTTTCTTTGGCAACATCTCCAAGTATGTCATTTTCTACTATGGCAAAGAGATCTTCCAAACAGTAAATTCAACTTCCTAGCCCATGCTCTTTCAAACAATTTGATTTGTAATTGTTTGGAAGTTTATATGTAATATTCATTTATATTTTTCAAAAAATTCCAACCCTAGCCTTTTGATTCGTGTTATGTTATGTTTTAATGGTAAAAGTTGTTTTTAAACAGAAAAGTCGAAGTTGGGTAACGGAGACTAAACGGAGCTAAACATAGGTGGACAAAGTGTTAAGATTTAAACCACGAGTAGACAAAGTGAAAATGGGTCAAACCATAGGTGGGTTTAATTTGCCATTTTTTTTTATATGCCTACCCCCCATTAAACAACATTTTTACTATGCATCAATAATTAATAGACAACACTTTATCATCCGTCAATTACAATAGATAAGTTAATTCAACAATTGTGATTTTTTTTTTTTTTTTATCCCTGACTTATTTACTAAGCCCTCATTTGGGAGGATGGAATGAAATAGAATGGAAATAAATGAAAAAAAAAATTTTAAAATATTCTTCCCTTCCTTTGTTTGAGAGTTTTAATGGAGGGAATGAAAAATCTATTTCCTTATTTGGGAGTTTTTAAATAGAAGGAAATGGAATGAGTAAGAGGGAATACTTATTCCTCTCTATTCCCTTAAAACCTTAATTTTTCATTCTCCCGAAATTGAGAGGAATAAGAGGGAATGAAATTAGATTTAATAAATTTTTTACTAAAACTTTCAAAATACTCCAATATATTCAAATCTTTATTTTAAAATAGGGGTATAATAGTAATAATGTCATAAAATGATTTTATTTTATTTATTTTATTTTATTCCCAAATAAGATTACTTACATTTCATTCATTTTCAAATAGGAATCTAATAGTAATAATATGTGTTTGTGGGTTAAAACTTACTTATTGCTTTTCTCCGATTACTATTACAGTAGAGCAATTTGGATAAATATCAAATTGTGTAAAAAAAAAGAAAAAAACATTTTCTCAAAAAAGTACTAATTTTAAATTATAATTATTGAAAATTATTAAACTTCACATAAAAAAAAAAAAAAATTAGAATAGCAAGCAGCCCCTTCTACTGCTCAATCCCAACGAAAATTATATTATGTACCCGGCGTATACGCCGGGCAATCCCACCTGTCCATTGAAAACTCCACCAAAAATAGATGAATTCCACCTATCCTAAGAATATCCCTCGAAACTCGAACCTCTCACTCAGCCACTGGTTACCACCATACCATTCCGACCAGTCCACACTCCACACAAATAATCACATTAGAAAAGTCATCAATCTCAGATAGCAACCTATCAACAATCAGCATTCAACAAACGCTGATAGTACCAACCCAAACCCTTGCATTTCACTCAAACTCAATCTCTTCTTTTACTAAATACAAACTCATATACCATTCAAGAATTTCAATTTCCTTCACCCACCAAAAAAAAAAAAAAAAAAAAAAAACCGAAAGAATAGAAAGCAAAAACCTCAGAAGAACCAGAAGAAACAACCCACCAAAGCAAACAATTTTTTCCCAACATGGGTTCTGATTCTTCCTCCATCTCAGCCACAACAAAGCCTACACCATTACCAACCCAGGAAGATGACCCTTCAAACCCATCCACTGCTCTTCTTTCTTTCAACACAGACTCTTCCTCCTCTTCCTCAACAGACTCTCCTCACAAAGCTGCCACAACTACCATCCTCTTTATTTCTCTTCTTCTCATCACATGTATTGCTTTCTCAGCCGCCATAGCCTTTGCCTTTCTCTTCTTCTCTTCCGCTTACCCTTCCTCTTCTTCAGCCTCATCCCCATCAGCCTCCTTTTCCGTAGAGTCAAAAGCTCGAAATCTCTCAAAACTTCAACATCCTGTGGTCTTGTTGGTTTCCTCAGATGGGTTTCGATTTGGGTACCAATTCAAGACCTCCACACCCAATATCCGTCGCTTAATAGCTAACGGGACGGAGGCTGAGATGGGTTTGATTCCGGTTTTTCCATCTCTAACTTTTCCTAACCATTACTCAATTGTCACTGGGCTTTACCCTGCTTATCATGGCATTATTAACAACCACTTTTTGGATCCAATCACTGGTGATGCTTTCACTATGGGGAGCCATGATGCTAAGTGGTGGTTGGGTGAGCCTCTATGGGAGACTGTGGTCAATCAGGGCTTGAAGGCTGCCACGTATTTCTGGCCTGGTTCTGAGGTAAAGAAAGGTTCTTGGACTTGTCCTGCTAAGTTTTGTATGTATTATAATGGTTCTGTTCCTTTTGAGGAACGAGTTGATACTGTTTTAAGTTATTTTGATTTGCCTAGTAGTGATATTCCTTCGTTTATGACACTGTATTTTGAGGACCCGGATCATCAGGGTCACCGTGTGGGGCCCGATGATCCGGAGATAACTGAAGCTGTTGCTAGAATTGATAGGATGATTGGGAGGTTGATTGAAGGTTTAGAAAAGAGAGGTGTGTTTGAGGATGTTTCTATAATTATGGTGGGTGATCATGGGATGGTTGGTACATGTGATAAAAAACTTATTTTTCTAAGTGATTTGAATCCTTGGATTGAGATTCCAGCTAATTGGGTTATGTCACACACACCTCTGCTGGCAATTCGCCCGCCTCCAGGTGTTGAGCCACGGGATGTTGTTGCAAAGATGAATGAAGGGTTACAGTCAGGGAAGGTTGATAATGGGAATAATTTGAGAATGTATCTCAAGGAGGATCTGCCTAGTAGGCTTCATTATGCTTCTAGTGATCGGATTCCACCAGTAATAGGTTTGATTGAAGAGGCATTTAAGGTGGAGCAGAAGAGATCAAAGCGACAAGAATGCGGTGGTTCACATGGATATGACAATTCTGTTTTCTCCATGAGGACCATTTTCATTGGGCATGGTCCTCAATTTGCAAGGGGGAAGAAAGTTCCATCTTTTGAGAATGTACAGATATATAACTTGGTCACTTCGATTCTCAAGGTTCAGGCTGCTCCCAATAATGGGTCTGCATCATTTCCAAAGTCTGTTCTTTTGCCTAGTTCCTAAAATCCAATGGTAAACATTCTCTCGAGTGGAGTCAGCTGCCAAATCCTGGGGGAGCGGTTGTTGGCAAGATTTTTCTATCGTGAAGCAATATGTGCAGGCAAAGATAGATGGTTATGGATAAAATGATGATGCTCTGAAGAAAGGTAACAGTATCAGTTGTCATAGAATCCCATGAGCAACATGTTGAGTCATACTTAGTTACATAAATAATATATTCCATCTACTTGCTAGGGTTTTGGTTCGAATTGCAACTGTTAGGAGCTGCACAAGTAAGAAAAGCACCCCTGGCATTATAAAAAGAATTTATTGTATTTTTGTAAAGTTCTTTGAAGGTTTTCCTAGAGGTAGAATCAGTAGTATTTGGATCTACCAACTCCATGTATTTTTCATATAATCTAGATGCATATACCAGATGCATGACTGAGTCTAGAACTAGATGAATATTGTATTTGATATCTGCTTGTGGCACTTATTTTCATTTGCTTGAAGTTTGCAGTTGGCTAAATTATCTAAAATTTGCAATAATTCAATTAGCTTGCTGTACATGGACTCCAACAAATGCATGTCTACTTGTGTCCTATGGACGTGTATTCAGGTCTTCCCGTAGAAACATAGTCAAAAAAGGAAAAAAAATAAAGAAATTTGCCTGAATGGTACTGTTTGGTGATGCTCCAGACAACTATAATTTGAATAAGCCTGTCTACCCAAGTCAACCTTAGCTCAGGGCTTATCAAAAAAAAAAAAAAAACCTTAGCTCAGGGTCTTCTTCATTTTCAGTGACTCGTCTGTGAAATTTCTTGCTGTTTCATAGTGTGCTTGTGCTATGTATGAAGTATCAGCGGTGGAAAGATTATAGTTGGGCGTCATGGATGTCTAATTGTGTTTGTGCTTCCACAGTGGACAAAGGAGAAAATTGGTGGATTTTAATTTGTAGAATCTCCCTAGTATCCATTTAGATCCAGAACGGTAACATGTGATCATTCAAAGTACTAGACAAACGTTGGATCACTGTGACTGTAACATGATGGAAGTAACTTTTGATTCTAGATTATGTTGACTGCAGGCCATTGCTTATTCAATTCAGCAACCATTTTTTATTAGTAATAAAGATATTTCATCCCACAAGTCATAACCATGTTTGTCTTAGAATCAGGATTGCTTCTTAGTTGCCTCTGTTATGATTGGCATGATCCGTTTAGAGGACATCATGGCACTCATTGTGCAGACATACCTGTTGGCACTAAGACCAATTAATCAGTTTGTATCTTTTTGTTGTAATGGTTAATGGGTTTGAAATTGCATTTTCTGAAGGCCAAAGTGGACATTCTTTCTTTGAGTTGCCTTTAATTTTTTTTTTTTCATAAATTCGATAATTACAATAGGAGACGGCGGATTTGAACCAGAAACATCAGGATGTATTAATCGAATTAAAATTTAAAAGGCTATTGGCTTCTTTGAGTTGACTTATTGCTTGTGATTGTGCTTATTACTTTCTTGGGAGACCATTCTAGTTATTGTATTTAATGTAAACCTAGCATAGTATGTACTTGTTTACTGTGTTGTGGAGAAGGGGGCCATTCCACCGTTTATTTTGCACAATAAATTCTCATTATTTAGTGAAAAATGAAAAACTTACAGGCTACTTGTCAAAGCTGTTTCCATTGATGTCCCTCTCCAGTAAACTTCTTTTACGTCTTACGTTTGTTGGATAGGCATTTAAGTTGAGTTAAAAGCCAATTTGTCAGTCAAAATGAGGGTTACATTGTTTGTTTATTTGTTAACAGTTTTTTATTTTTTATAACTTATTTGTTTATGTACAGATTTTTAAAGCTTTATGGTTGAGTAAATGTACAGTTATAGCTTAAAAAAAAGAGGAGGTTTAAATTTTTATTATATTTTAAATTGCTAGACATTTCCATTGGAAACACTAATTTGTACTAGTTAAAATACAAGTCTTTGACTAACAAGTTGTTTATAAGCAAATGAGTAAAATAAATTCAATAAAAAGTCAAGCGAAACAGATTTATTTGTACATACATAGATTTAATTTTAGATGCTGATGTTACTGATTTCTTGCATGGGTTTGTGCAAACTTTGTGTAGGTCATATATCTAGTTTTTATTTATTCATTTATTTTTTATCGCAGGCTTATATCTGGTTGTGATGTAGCTATCTTGTATAACAGTATAAACAATCTTCCTTGGCTGCAGCCATCTGTAACCTTGAATTTAAAGCAATGTTGAGAGTAAAGCAATTGTACTTAATTTATTTGGTTTGGTACTGTCTTTAAAATTTCCACTTCTTTCTAAAATTCTAGTTACAATTGTATTTTGACTGAACTCCAAGAGGTATTCCTAACATCTCATGAGATCATGGATTCGAAATCTTTTACCAGCATCTTGGAGTCACTCAATGAGATTCTTTCATAGTCAAATACTCGAAGTGGCTTAGATAATCTTTTTTGTCCCCCAACAAAAAAAATTGTATTTTGACTGAACTTAATTTTTAAGAAAAATAAACTAAAAAACATAAGTTAACTCAAGCACACCCCTGTTGACTAGGCTTGTGAATGTTGGGTGGGACGGTACAAACAATTGATGTGGATAGCACAACTTTCTCCAATTTTGTGGTTCTCAGATGAGTTTGAATATATTCAACAAAATATAGCTGTGAGACTATGAAAATTGCCCCTGTTATTTGCTCCAGAAACCAAATATCTCTCATTTAATCATTTTGTCTGGATTGGAGAAAGAGAATCTGCCATGAAATATGTATGTATGTATGGAATTTATGTTAATAACTCAAAGCGTAGGGATGGGAATCTTGCAACCGGTCTAAGGGCGATGTTCAGATGGGAAAAATACCATACAAACTACTAAGCTTGTTTTAGAAATTTGAAGGTATTAATGATGATGCCTTCCCTAATTTCCCTAATTTATTTGAGAATTCTGTTTGTTTAACTCTGTTTATTTTTTTTATGAGAAGGGGGGGGGGGGGGGGGTGTTTAAACTTTTGTGCAACTCCATTTTCCTGAAAAATAAAACAAGGATTTTTTTAAATAGAAAATGTCAATATGTTTCTCTCCAAAACTCCTCATATATTTTTATATATCTTTTTATTAGATGTGAATTTTGAAAATCTAATCATGCTTACGAAATTAAAAAAAAAAAAAAAAATCAAAAATCAATAACTATGTTATCAATGACACCTTTAAATTTCAAGTTTTTGTGATAAAAAATTATGCATAAAAAATAAGTTTATTAATCAAATAGTAAATAGCATTTGACTAAACAAAATTTGACATACGTGTTAAAAATATAAAAAAACATGTAATTCAATTATTGAATTTTCAAAATTCATATTCAATAAAAAGATATAGTGAGAGTTTAAAGAGTTTATCTCTAAATTTTTTGGACTGAAACCTTATCCTTTTTTTTTTTATTAGTGCTGCTACGAACATCAAAATAATCACATATTTTTCACATTTTATTCACATAACATTCAAAGGAAAAATCAATTGACATTGAGGGTATCATTGACTTTTTCGCTCCATCCATGTGTATTTATGTTATGATGGGCCTAATTGAGCACCGTATCAAATACTGTGTGAATAAGATGTGAAAAAAGTTAGTGACTTTTGTAGTGTCAGTAGTAGGACTAAAACACAAACCCTGCAAAGTGCAAACTGTAATAAGTGGGAATTACTTCATTGAAAAGTCTTTGAATGTTGAGTGTCCCTGACTTTTTCACACCATCAATATGTTTTTGTATTGTGATGGACCTAGTTGATCACTACCTCAAATGTTATGTGAGTGTGAGTAAGATGTGAACAAGTATGTGTAGGACTATTATTCATTGTACCCTAATGTTGAGACTGCTAGTTGCTTAAATGTCTCTCATTAAGTGTTTTCACAATATAATATAACGGCCTTCATTGATTTGTATAAATAGGGCCTTAATGGCAATCATAATTTTGGTCACCTCTTTCCCCCTGGAATTTTAGCTTTAAAGGGGCTATCACTTACTTTTTATTATTTATTTATTTATTTTTTAATTTTAAGGGGTAAAGATTAGAGACTGCATTGGAAACTTCATAAATTCAGTAACATGATGGATTGAACTTGTGGCTTTCAAATTTATGTTACATTATAAATTAACAATAATGTTAGTGAAAAAATACACACATTATAACAATTATCTCTTATGTTTTGGATTCTAATTAATTCAACTGAAAATTTTTTTAAGAACCAATTAAAATTTTTAAGAACGATCGTCATAAGAAGAAACTACTTCTTTCTTATTATTATTATTTTTTTTTTTAACTATTTGTGTTGACCAAATAAATATATATATAAAATAAATAAATAGAAAAACCTAGCTCAATCGAAGATCCTGACCTATAAAAGAAAACCCGTAAAATCCCCGAAAAAGTGTCATCCAAACAGAAGAGGAACTTGGTGGGTAAGCCAACCGCTTACAAAGAACAACACCAGGACTAGGAGTAGACCAACAAGAAGTAGTAAAACAACATAAATATCGTCGAAAGCTTTTTCCTTTGTATGGTCTCTGTGCTTCACAAACACAAACACAAACACACACTCACTTCAGATTTCTCCCCTAGAGACTCAATTTCATGGCTATTTGTTTTCACGCAGTGTGCCTTTGACCTCCTCATGTAGTAATTCAATCCATTACAAACAAAAAATTTATATTAGTACTAATTCCAATCCTAAAGCTTTTCTCTATCTTCTCTGTGTGTGTGTGTAAATGGCTGATGTTATTCGATTTTCATTTCATTCTCTCCGTTTCTCTTCTTCTTCTTCTCTACTCACCTCCTTCGCTTCCTCCTTGAATAGTCTCCAACCGGGTCTCCTTCCCATTCCCAACTCAGATAAGAGGGTTTATCCTCTTTTGTATTCTTCTTCTTCTGCTGGAGATTTTGCCCGCTTTGCTTTCACACCCAGAAAGCAGTTGGTCTCTTTAAAGGTTAGCGCTTGCCCTTTTTTTAAAATTTTTATTTATTTATTTATTTTATTTTTTTATGTATGTATCTATGTTCGTTTAACAATTATTATGGTGTATTTGTGAAAATTGATTGAATTTATGGGGACCCATTTGCTGAAATTGTTGGATTTTTGTGATATTGTGTTGCAATTGCTAGTAATTATTAGAAAAATTTGTGTTTTATTTATTTATTTTATGTACATTAAAGTGAAAATGAGAAAAAGCCCATCTGTTAAATTTGCCAGATGATGATATATTGTGTTGCAATTAGGGGTTCAGTTTGTAGTTAGAGTTGAAATTCTAGATTTGACCCAATTAAAAAAGAAAAAAACTTTGAAATTTGTTTGTTTGGAAGGTAGATTTTTATCGTTTTATGCTTGCTCGTGGGTAAACATGGTTGCTTTGGTTTGGATGAGTGTGTGCTAATTTGCCGATCCTCTGGTTGGCGACCGTATTCATAGAATTGGAATTCAGGATTTATTTATTTTTTATAGGTAATCAAAGAAATATTATTAATGAAAATAGAAAGTAAAAATACAAGTTGTTCGTGATGATGAACAACAAGAAAACGATAAAACAAACAACAAAAAAGAGGGAAATCAGGAAAAATCTAAGAGAAAACATAAACTCAGAGAGAGAAGAACAATCAATAAAACCCCAACAACGAAACCACTAAAAAAGACTACGCTAGCATAAAACCTTTAACTCTTCCGAAGTCTTCTCAGTGTCCTCAAAGGAATGACCATTTCGTTCCAAACAAGCAATCCACATCAAGTAACCTGAAATCAAATTCCAAATATTTGAAGTATGATTCCCAAGCCATTGATGCCAACAAAATAACAACCCTGCCACCGATCCTGGCATAACCCAATGAATACCGAAAGCCTTAAGCATAAAAGTCCATAAGGTATGTGTAACAGGACAATGAAGAAGAAGGTGGTCCACTGACTCCCCATCACAACGATGCATACAACACCGATTTGCCAAAGAGCGACCCCTAAGCATGAGATTATTCAAAGTAAGAATCCGACCATGAGTAGCTGTCCACAAAAAGAAAGCCACTCGCTTAGGAACTTTTGGTTTTGAAACACCCTTCCAAGGAAACAAAGAATCCTGAGCTCCTTGAATCGCATGGTAGAAAGACCGGGTATCAAACTTACCATCTCCTTTGAGCCATCAACAAAGAGTGTCTCTCCTTTCACCTGGAGGAAATACAAGATTGGATAAACTCAAGGAGAGAATAAGATGCAGCTAGCAAAAAAATCATATAATTGGAGTTTTTGCTTGATTGTTATATTTGCTCCTTCTGCATCAACTTTTTTAGTTGTATAATAATTTATATTTATGGATATATGATATGAGCTCCAATTTAGTTCATTAACTAAATGCTCTATTAAGATTTTCTTCTTCATTACCTTCAAAATGCTTCAACCTTATAATAGATAAGCAACTTTTAGGAGTTCTCTGCTCATTTGTTCTGATATGACAATTTAAAACTTAAAAGCAATTTCTACATTTTTTTTTTTTGGGGTGGGGGGTGGGTCTTCACCTCATCAGATTCACATTTTAGCATTTTTTATTATGACCATAGACATTAATTTCTGTCTTAGCTCTTAGAATCATCACCTCTCTAACATTGCAATCAAACATTCTTCTACCCCAACAACAACCATTCTCTTGAGTCCACATGTTATCTCTAAAATGCTTTGTATATCATGCAAGGCATTGAAGGCAAGCTCAAAGATGCAGACTTTCTTACTTATATATTTATAAGTAATATAACTTCATTGAATAAAGAAAACAATACAAAAAACCAAAGCACACAGGCAGTGTAGTAAGGAACCAGAAAAAACAACAAAAACTATAAAGAAAAGAAAGTACAACTATCTAACAAATCTGTCAAAGAATTAAAAGTAAAAACACCCGAAGCAGATGTCCACTCTAGCAAAGTTTGGAGAAAAAACAACTTCATATCGTGAGTTGATCTCTCGCATCCTTCAAAGGCATGATGATTCCTCTCCCACCAAATACCCCCACATAATACAATGAGGAATCATCTAAATCACCAAGGACTTATGTCTGCTACATTTATAGCTTGCTAGGAGATCCACAACATGGCATGCATAACCTAGTGAACCCCAAATAAGGAAAAAATCGTATTCCACAACTCTCTAGCTACATGGCAATTTAACAATAAATGATCAATGAACTCCCCATCCTTCTTGCACATGCAACACCAATCCAATGCAACTACTCCACATTTCTGCAAATTATCCGTAGCTAAAATACGCCCCAAAGCTGCTGTCCACATGAAGAAACTAACCTTTGTTGGCACCTTCAGTCTCCATAAAGGCTTCCAAGGGAAAGAAGAAGGGGTAGTAGAACACAAAACCTTATAAAAAGATTTAACATAAAAAACCCCACTGGCAGAAGGTTTCCAGCATAATTGATCCACTCCATTCCTTCTCACCAAGCCAGAATAAATCAAATCCAAAAAGGTGACCACTGACTCCAATTCCAAGTCTTGTAACGGACGAACAAAATTAACATTCCAATTGAAAGTTGAAACCATCTCCTGAGGAAGATAAAAGATGCAGACTTTCTTACTTCTGGTCCTTCTGATTAGGACTTGTGAGCTAGAGCTTTGCAAAAGCTAGCTGACACGTCTCTGTGCGTACTTATTTACATGTATAAGTCGGTTACCTTTTGTTACCTGCAATTCTGATATTATTTTGGAGTTTATGTTTAGTTAGTATTGCTATGATTGAAGCATGTGAATAACGTTTTTTCCTATGGTTTGTAATCTAATGCTAGTTTTGTATACATCACTGCAGGTTCGGGCAACTGTGACTGAAACTGACCAACCAAAATGGTGGGAAAGGAATGCACCAAATATGGTTGATATTCATTCTACACAAGAATTTTTGAGTGCACTAAGTCAAGCCGGGGAGAGATTAGTTATTGTAGAATTCTATGGAACCTGGTGTGCTTCTTGCCGGGCATTATTCCCTAAGGTAACTCTTGTTGTCAGTAGGCTTTGTTCATTACATGTGTCCATTCTTCCTTTCTAAGATTATTATCAAAGCTTCCATGTTGACAAAAATAAGCTCTAGTTACATTCTTGATATCTTGTTTCCAACAACTTCCAGATAATTCTAGAGAATAGAATACATAAAACTATGATGCGTTACTAATTAATGGATGTTGTGAGTAAAATATCGTGTCTTCTACTTACATTGCCATCTCTTAGAAAGAGCAGCTGAACGATTGGACCAGACAGGTTCAGCTAGCTTGAATGTGTCACCTGCCATTGAGAAACACAAGTGGAGACATATCAGCCTATATTTTTGTTAGGACTGAGGATATTTTAAGTGGATCTTAAACCTTGTCAACATCAACCTTACTGATTAGATAAAAACCTCTTGAATTTTACTGAAGAGAGATGGTATTCTTTTCCTTGGAACACAGAAAGGCTTGAATATAAAAGCTCTAACTTTTGTGGGGTTTGGGAGAGGTGATTGTTAGGTAGCCAATTTTTTTAGAGAGGCTGATTCTCTGACTTGAACCCACAACCCATTGCTTTTGGTGGAAGGCACTTGCCATCACACTGGACTTGAGACAGATGTGGATAATTAAATAATTAGTGATTTCTTATGCTGTTTCTAGAAATACTTTTTGGTGACTTGTGATGCTTTTGTCCTGATTCTGTTGTAATGAATCTGTCAGCTGTGCAGAACAGCTGAAGAACACCCTGAAATTTTATTCCTGAAAATCAATTTTGATGAGAATAAGCCGATGTGCAAAAGTATGAATGTTAAGGTGCTTCCTTATTTTCACTTCTATCGTGGAGCTGATGGACAATTGGAGGCCTTTTCTTGTTCACTTGCAAAGGTGAGTTTTTTTAACTCTAATTATGGCATGCTTTTATTAGAACCAGCATCAAATTCAGAAAATAAAAATTCTTTAATCGGTTACTGGGAGACCTACAAGAATGACATGACATTTCTCTGCTTCTTGACAACTAAATCATACACTTTAAAGAAAGAAGATGAGGTACAAGCATCTTACACTGTCTATCTTGATCTTTTAAATGCAGGTTGACGCAATCTAAAATGGAAAATTTATATTTTAGAACCCCATCATTAGATTAAACTCTCAAATCTACTTCCATGTCCTTTTCCATGCAGTAGTCTCTTTTAACGAAATTTTATCTTATCTATCAATATATATATATATATATGAGATTGGGTGCATGACTATCTGGACAAATCTTGCCATTCACTTTCAGTATCTTTAGGATTGTATAGTATGAAAGTAATGCAGATGATCAGTTATCTGTGACTATTCAATTTTGAAAACTCTTGAATCAGTACTTACGTCTTTCATTAGTAAATACGTCTAATCTCTAAATCATTTGCAGTTTCAGAAGATAAAGGATGCTATTCAAACACACAGCACAGCTCGCTGCAGCATTGGCCCACCGAAGGGAGTTGGAGATCTCAAACTAGAAGCCTCCCTTGCTCCAAACGACAAACCATCAGGATCTACATCAGCATAGAGCTTCCTCAATTCAGGCCTTTCGGTTTTAATGCCCATCCCTGTATATGATGCACGAACCTCATTGGTGACTTATCTATTCATATTCTGTATATTTTGTCTAGAATACTACGCAGAAAGTGGTATCCTACTGCATTCTTTGCTATCATGATCTTGCCATTATGTATGTACCTCAAAACTTGGTGAAAATGGTATTCAGATTCTGGATTTATCAAGTGATTGTTTTTCATTAACTAGTTTTCCATGCTTGATCTCGAATTACCATCTTGAATGAAATGTTAGCAACAATGTTGATATCTTCAAATTGTTTATGTTGAAAAAAAAAAAGGACCTTTACTAGTGTAAAAAGTTTACTCAATTTAATCAAAACTTAATCACAACTATATTTAGTAATCAGCTGAAATTTACCAGGGAATGTTTCCTGTGTGGTATTTGGATCAGCAATGGGTTATGCAGCATTTTGCCTTTCGGCTGAAAAGAAGGGGGTTAAAGATGACTGCTACTGGACATTGTCTTATGTGGACATTATGGAGGAAATGAAATAGTTGCGCTTTTGAAGATGCAAAGAATTCCCATGCCTCAGTTGGAATCCTTGATGATTGGAGCTACGTATGATTGGTCTCGAGCTTGGGGTATCGTTAGTAACAATTCTCTTATAGACTTTAAAGACTCACTTTTTGTTTTGTGCATGATTCTTTTAGGCTACTTAGTATTTTATTATAGCGTGGATGAAATAGTCTGTTTACCTGGTAATCACTTATTAATTATAAAAAAAAAAAAAAAAAAAAAAAAAAATGACAACTGAACTGCCAGAACCTAGAGAAATTATAAAGTCCTCTAGTGGACAACATCACTTGTGCACCATTCCACTAAAAAACTTTCACTTGTTTAAAATTGCTGAGTTAATAATTAATTTCTATTTAAATTTTTTTTTCTAATTAACAATTTTAAAGAGGTGGCAGATTTTTAGTGGAATGGTAAACAACCTCATTTGTCCACCACGTGGATCTTATAATTTCTCCAGAACCTAAAACCATTTTTACTAAGTTCCAAGGGTGAGAACTTGGTAGAAAACTCAACTAGTAGGCAAGGGTCCTGGATGTGAAAATCGATATACCTTCCCAAAAAAAGGCACAAATTAAATTCTTCATTACTATTAGTTTTTTTCCCCCCCTAAAGCACAAATTCTTGGTTTGATTAGTGAAACATTCTAATCAATGAATAATCATGTTTGATAATTACAATAATAGAGCAGAAGGGATTTGTACCCTAATTTTTCTAATGAAGGAAAGTATGCTATGCCACATATGTTGGGTTGAAGGAGATTTCTTGCGAACTGTCAATGGTAGCATTGTAAAGCGATAAATGCCATGACTAAATTTGTTTAACACTTAGCATCGATACCCACCAAGGCACCACCCATTTTTCTCTTTGTCATTAGGTGTAGTACGCATGGGTCAGGTTGGATGATTTTTTCAACCTAACCTGATTGTTGGGTTGAGAAATTCTCAACTCATCATGTGTAAACACCAACTTAATCTAACCCATATCAGTTGGTGGGCTGTGCATGAATGTTTTATATTTTGTAAAAAAAATTATAAAAATTTTTTTCAATAAATTATTATAGTTCATATAATATATAAGTTATATTAAAAATTTTCAAATTCATCCAAACTAATTCTCATAATTCTAAAATCAATCAAACTAAAAAAATTTAAACAAAATTACATACGGTACTAACTGTCTAACTCTACGAACCCCGGAACCCAACTCCAACATGCTCAAAATATTATTCAGCCCAACCCAACTCACCAATCCACGCGAATACAAAGAGGAGTAGTTGGGTTGGTGGGTTTGATCCCAGACCCGTCTGTTACCCCTGCCACACCTGTCACTCTCTCTCCTTCGTTCCTCTCTCTCTCTCTCTCTCTCTCTCTCACTCTGCAGCTGAAGCTTTTGTTGATCAGTTTCTGAGCATACCAAAACCGATTCAGAGGTAAGAATTTCAATTAATTCCCGCCCCTCTCTCTCTCTCTCTCTCTCTCTCTCTCTCTATTATTCGTAAAATTTGATTGGTTTGTGGTTGTGGGTGAAATAGTTTTGGGGTTTTGGGTTTGCATGGTTGTGGTTTGGTTCTTCAGCGATGAGAAGGGATTTTCAACTAGTTTTTGCAATTTTTTTTTTAATTCATAATTCCGTTTTACCCATTTAATTAATTTGTGTGTGTGTGTTTGTTTTTACTTTTTAATCTAAGAAAAACTTAAACTTTGATTGAAACAAGCTGGAGAACAAAGCAGCAACACAAGTACAGCAAGTGCCACAAATACTAAAGAGCAGAAGAAACACAAACGATTCAATTGAGTACATTTACAGACACTCTAGAAGAAGAAAGAAAAAAAAAAAGGGGAAATGGGTCTGCACTTGTTTTGAATTCTGGATTTCACATGTTTCCTTCTTTCACCAATCACTTGCTCGCTCTTCAGTGTTAACATTTCCTGAGTTTGGATTATTTGGACTCTCCCTTCATTAGGGATCCTTTCTAAAAAGAGCATTTGGACTCATCTCTAGCTAGTTGCCGGTAAAGCACTAGGGCTGTAAATGAACTAAGCTGTTCATAAACAACTCGGTTTGGCTCGATAAAATGATAGTTCATATTTGTTTGTTAATAAACGAACCAAACTTAGCCTTAATTTTAGGTTTGTTTAATAAACAAGCTGAGTCCAAGCAAAAAACAAAAGGTTCATGAACAATAGGTCGCCTTTAATTGATTGGGAGTTGGGACCATGTGTCTAAACCAAATGGGCTTGATAAGTACTTGTATTGGATCTCAAGCTCAAAAGCTTGATATTGAGCTCAAGCTCGACTTGAATAATGAATCAACTCAACACAAGCCGATTTAGACTATCTGACAAGCTCAATCTCAAAGAAGTTTTTGTAGGCTTGGTTCAAACTCAAGCCAAGCTTGAACGTTCAATACTCAACAAAGCTTGGCTTGTTGACAAGCAGGGGCATTCACCCTTGACGGGCTAAGCATGTCCAGGATGATATTCTGCCCTTGATCTTATCTAGCAGGGGTTTGCAATCTTGAGGTCTTACTAGAATATGCCCTTCCTTGAAGTCAATCAATTCTAAAATCCGGTTCTACAAAGTATGTGGCTGCACCCCAGAAATAAAACACACTCTTAGTAGAGTTACACATAAACCTGATAGGCACTTGAACTCCTCCAAAGCTTCATTAATGATCCTGATCAAGCTGAGAATACCATTAGATCTTCATCAAAGCCTATGTGTGTAAACTGGGGTTCAAAGCACATTGGGTGGGATTATGAAGTTTCCTGAGTTTTGTGCCCTTTCTTGGAGAATTTAGAAAGAAATTTCATACCTAAGACAAATAGTTATGGAGATGAGGAATCACCCTTCCTTTAATTTTGCACCCCCTCCACACCCCCCCCTCTCTCTTCAACTGCTATTAACAGCAATAGAGAAAGAAGGTGTTTCTATGCACTCCGCCTAGTTTACAAATCTGACAGGGGCCCCAATAGCAGTCAAGCAGTGTAAGGTGAAATCCCAATGAATTGATTCGTATCCTTTCATGAGGTCAACCTTAATGGTGCATCTAGCAGGCACCTTATCCCTGTCTAGGATTTCACTAGTTCCTGAGCTAAAAGGATGTTTTGTGCAATGTTCGTGCCTGGGAGGAATGCAGTCTGGCTTCTACGTAATCTGTTAGCTAGTATCTTAGTTATACATATATAGATGATGTTACAACAGGATGTAGACATGAATTATCCCATGCTAGATGGATTTGGAACTTTGGGAACCAGGGTAATGATGGTTGAGTTCACCTCTCTTAGCAACTTCCCCCGATTTGAAGGAAAATTTTTATTTCATAATTCTGTTTTAACCATACAATTTATTTACGTCTAAAGAATTGGTTTGCCTCCCATATGTATGTATTATTTTGTGAATGTGTTGTTACTGTTTCAGTTGATCGTTACATCATTTTAGGCTAATTATCCTTTAATCCCATCTCAATATATACTAATCTCTAACTTCTTTCTTAGGATTCCTTGGAGCAGGAAACAAAATATTTGACTGATAAGTATGGCTTTTTTCTTTTTCATGGTATTTGGGATTATATATTATCTTTATATAGTTTTTCCCTTTTGTTGATAGATTACTTAAAAAAAGCTCAATTTTCTTTACCTAAGCATATTTGATGGTCACGCTTCTCTGGATTTTAATCAGTATTCTAGGTCCCGAAATTTCCATTTTGCTTGTGGGTCTTTCATGTGTTTTTCATGACATGGTTGTGGGTTTTCATTGTTCCTGTTGTGTACCAAGATAATTGACTGAATGCAAAAGATAGTTAGTCAATTTGAGATGACCAATCTCCTGAACTTGAGAGAGGAAATAGACATTTTTGGTTAATTTTTTGCTTAATTCTCATTAATGCATTTAACTTACATAAATAGCCAAGGATGAGATAACCTTATCAGCAAATCCTAAAACCTAGGGATCAATTTAAATACAAGAAAATAACAATACTAATCTACTACTACCTTATCTAGATAAAGATCTATCACCAAGCATAAATTTAAATACTTCTAATGCAAATAACAATTTATCTAGCACATTATCTCGGGTCATAACAGTTCCTTTATAGTTGAGTGGGAGTTTTTATATATGAATTATTGTTGTCACATTGACTTGCAATGGCTTTATAATTATGTTAAGAATACTACAAATATTTGTACTTCAATGATCTAGGTTAAAGGCTTCTTTGAATATAATAGCGTATAGTGGTTAATGGTTCAGGAAACTCATGGAAAGATTAACCAAGAAACAGTTCTTATCTTTTCTTTAAATTTATATTTTTGCACATGAATGCTCTCCCCCATTTGTTTAATTTCCGTTATGAATGGCCACTTTGAATATAATAGCAGATAGTGGTTAATGGTTCATTTTATTCAAGGACATGTTCATCAACAAACCATGCTTATCTTCTCTTCAAAACTATATTTTATAAGAGAACTTGATTTTGAACTGAAATGTGAAAGATTGATGGATTTCCAAAGGTCTAATACTAAGCTAACTCTAAAAATAAAAGTTTGCAATCAGTTGAGTCTTAAATAAGCATAAGATAAACGATACAGACTTTGATGGGGTTATCTGTTTAATATCAAATCTTTCACATGAAACTAACTAAAATGAATTTTATTTGGAAATAATGAAACATAATATAGCATAGTATTTATGTAACTGCTAGCAGCAATTGTGTTTAAAAGAAATTTTTTGAAACATATTATATATCAGCTGTATGAAGCCTTTTTACCTTATTTCTTCAGCTTCTTTATGCTAGCATTTTTTTAGTTCAATCAAGTTGTGAAGTTATTGTTTTTTTCTTTTATAAATAACGGAATTGTATTAATCAAAAGTCCAAGTACACTGGGGGTGTACGTGGAAAACAGTACATCAAACACAAAAATTACAAAGATCCAGCATTTCTAAAAAATTAGAACAAGAGAAGAGATTAAAGGAAGAACTCCACTCTAGCAAGGTGTGAAGAGGAAGAGATTTAATTTCTGGAATAGACCGTTCCTTTCCTTCGAAACATCTTGAGTTCCGTTCTTGCCAAATACACCATAGGACACAATGAGGGACAGCCCTCCATAAATCAATGCTCCGATACCCACCAAATGAACCTTGCCAACTCGAAAATAAATCTAAGACACCACGCGGCATAACCCATTGAAGACCAAATAGAGCCCACACCATAGACCGTAGTTCATAAGCAATAGGACAATGAAGAAGAAGATGATTCACCGATTCCCCACTCTTTTTACACATATAGCACCAATCTACAACGGCAACACCCTTATACCATAAATTTTCAGTAGTCAAAATCTTACCTAAGGAGGCCGTCCAAGAGAAGAAGGCAACCTTAGTAGGGACCTTTGACTGCCACACAGGCTTCCAAGGGAAAGAAATGTCTAGAGTAGAGGAAAGAGAGAGATAGTACTCACTCACTTTAAAATTCTTATTCCCAGTTGGTTCCTAGCAAAGTTTGTCCTGACCTTCACCATTAAGGGACATTGAATTTATAAGATCAAGAAAAGTGTAAAAATGCTCTGTTTCCCAATCTTGGGGAGCTCTAGAAAAAAGAAGATCCCAGTGAAGCCTTTGGTTAGGAAAGGACATAACATCTGCAATAGAAGACTCCTTATTACAACTAACATTATAGAGTTTTGGAAAAGCCTCCTGGAGGGTGCAGCTCCCATACCACACATGATGCCAAAATTTAATTCTATCACCAACACCAACCTCAAATTGAATGGATTTTGAAAAGGCTGGCCAGCCTTTTCTTATGGTTCTCCAAAGACTAACACCATAAGGATTAGAGACTTCTTTTGTACACCAACCTCCCCAATCATTCCCATAGTTAGCCTCAATAACCTGCCTCCAGAGATGGGTTGTCTCTCTTCCATATCTCCACAACCATTTCCCCAACAAAGCTTGATTGAAGGTTCTCAAATTTTTAATACCCAAACCACCATACTGCAATGGAGAACAAACCTGGGCCCAATTTACTAGTCGGAATTTAGGAGACTCGTCTATCCCACCCCAAAGAAAATTTCTTTGTAGCCTCTCAATACGAATAGCAATATTTTTGTGAAGTTATTGTTTCTTTTGTGGAACAACCTTAGCTCCCCTGAAGCATTAACTAATGGCTCCTTTGAAGATATTTTCGGCCAAGCGGCAAAGTACTGTAAATGGTTTATGAATGTGAATTTGATCCTTTCCTCTGGCAAGATAATTAACAGCAACTTTTCTGAATGATGAATGTTGATGGCCTAGGTTTAAACTTAAATGATTTTGATTGGAAACTTTTGGGAGGCTTAATCGTACATTTTTAGTTTCCCAATCTCTTTGTAATTTAGTATTTTTATTGAGGGTAAATCCATGAATCAGTTTGTTATTGTTTAATCTATCAAGTCATTTTTACATATTTGATTCTTTTGTTCCCCTTCAAAATTTTTTGCATCCATTGTCTGTTTTCAGTTTGTTAGTCTTTTCTATAGCATGCTTAATCTATCATTAAGTGCATTTGAGTTCATCAATTGAGGGCAAGAGAGATCAAGGGGGAAAAAAGAATTTCAAAAGATAAACTAAAATGCAATAAGAGTTCTTTCAGGTGAAAAGTCCATATGCTTTTGTTGATAGATTAAGATCCAAAAAAAAAAAACACTAGACAGCTTCACTATTCTAAATTAGAATTTTGGGGTATATCTAGATAAAATCAATAGCTATATGAATGTTTTGTGGTACAATAGTCAACTTACCAGTCAATGTAAATATTTTGATTGGATGGTCAACCTTAAGGATATGTTCTTGATGCTATAGAAGAAGTGAATACTAATCTTATGATTTTTCCAGTAGTTCCTATCTTAATGAAAAAGTTTTCAAATGTGCCTGCTGATAGGTCACATCAGGGATGGCAATTTGGCAGGGAGGACATTCTACGAAGAATGTGACATCTTTAGAATTGGACAAATCTTGAAGACTTTTTTTTTTTGGTTTGAAAATCTTAAATACTTAGAGCATGCTAATGGAGAATGACATATATTGACATATATTTATACAATATATTGACATATATTGTATAAATATTACCAACCCCCCCAAAAAAACACACACACACACACACACCAAAAAAATAAAAATAAAAATAACCTGTGTTCTTGGAGATGTATGGAAACTGCATTCAAAGAAACTTTTGATATATTATCTGGTGGCCTTTCTCTTTTCTTGTTTCTTTTAACATAATTAATTCATCATTATATTTTGCCCATCATAGCTTGGTTGTTTTCAGTGTTGAACAAGTTCTTGATGAAGTGTCATGTGAGAAACATGAATGTAAAATTATCAAATGGTCAGTTTAGAAGATTTTGTTTTTGTTTTAATAAAGGAAATTTCCACTGACCCCTCTAGAAGATAACTAAAACTTCAAAAGCAAAATTTACAAATATTAATTGTCAAAAACTAATGTACTGAGTTGAAACTTACCTATGTGTAGTGCGGGTTTGTGGTCATTATAATAGAATAGTGATGGTCTTTGAGTAATCAAACAATGAATGAGTTTGGTTTGTATGGGTCTTTACCTAGGACAGTTAGCGATGGTTGTAGGTGCTTGGTCCTCACCCCTCAGTGAAGAGGGTGGTGGTCAGTGTGAAATTCTGTATTAAAAGAATTTACGTTTCCTAATTTTTCTCTCTCTCTCTCTCTCTCTCTCTCTCTCTCTCTCTCTCTCTCTCTCTTTTGGTGAAAACCTTAGGGGAACAAAAGGAAAAGACCCTAACCTTCTTAAGATTATAGTGCTAATGGCAAGCTATGTATGGAGGAAATACGCAGACTACGTGTACACGAAGTGGGAAAGAACGATACTTTGGGACATGGTCGATCCGTACAGGCGACCCAAGTCCTTTAAACCTTTAGTCACAATCTATATTGCTGCTTTCTACACTGGGGTCATTGGTTCTGCCATCACAGAACAACTCCACAAGGTAACTATTTACTATTCAGAACACTTTTCCAGGTTTCTTCTTCTTCTTCTTCTTCTTCCCCACTGTTCTTTATTTGATTTTGTTGTTCAATTTGTCATATAAATGATACCTTTGTGCTAGATGTGGAGATTTGAGGGATAGATTTGTTTCTAGATTCGGGAGTAAACTATGCTTATAGTTATGTCTTAGGTACTATCAGTAAGTTATCATTGCTCCTATTTGTGTCTCATAATACTTTTTCACAAAGCTGATCACGTGGAAGTTGATATTCCCTGACAATGGGGAAGGAACCAAGAAAAACAGGGAAAAGATGAATAAGATGGTCAAGATCCTCGGACTTAGCCTTCTTTTTCTTTGCCATTTTCTTTTGAGTTGTTGGTTCTTGTTCTATGTGTCATCATCATCTTGTGCAACAAAGATAAGAGAGAAAATGAAAATCCTTATTTGCATTATGTGGAACTTACACTGCCTAGTGGAATGGCAATTAATTTTGTTAAGGCATGCTTCCCCCCCCCCCCCCCCCCCCCTCTTCTCTCTCCTTCTTTCATCTCGAGTTAGCACTCAATTGCTTGTATCATGTTGAGTTTCATGGCATGCCATTTTTTGATACACTTGAGGTCTGGATGGCATTGACTAGATTTCTTTATAGTGTCAGTTGGAATAGAATTATGAGTTTGGTTATTTTTGTTTCCAATTAATATGAAGTTTAACATTTGTCATTTTAAGAATGATAGAAATTTCTACTGTTGCCGTTAATAATTGGGATCAAATTTTCTAGGATCTAAGAACTGTGCCTTGTTGTATTGTGCAGGAGAAGTATTGGGAAGATCACCCTGGGGAAGCTGTCCCTCTAATGCAGCCAAAGTTCTATTATGGACCTTGGAGAATAATAAGGGGGGAGGCCCTTACACCCAATCCATGAAAGCCACAATCCAGTTGGAGTACAGTGTTAGAGTTTCTGCCATTTTGCTTTTTGTTCCTTTCAATGATTTTACGAATGTTAAGGCTTGGTAATATTTAGGGAATAAGAATTTGCTGTTGCTTGAGAAAAAAAAATTGAAGGAAAACCTTGATTTGATGATGCTTCTTACTGAGAAACAATTGCGTTGAATTTCTGCCATTTTACTTCCTTTTTAACTGATATAGGTGTTTTGTAATTTATATAGAGATACTTTGTGTTTCCTTGAATATGATCATCAATATATTAGGATTGAAAAAAAATCTGAAACCTCATTTGATTGTCTTTTCTTCTTCAATGTTGATTATGGTTTTCTTTGGGTTATTCACTTTTGTATAATTGCATTTGATGCTTTCTTTATTAGAAAGTTTTATGAATCATAATATGAATCAAACTCTCCCGCAATGGTTCCTGAGATATAAACAGTGTGGACATTTTAAGTGCATTTCTTACCTAGTCTTGCATCTGAGCTGCAAACTGGAGCATTTTTTCCCATGTCAAATGACGAAAATATGCGTATCAATGTGCTTGATCATAATGGACACTTGCAACTTTTTTTGCTTGTGATGATCCTAGCAGTGAAAGGTTGTTCTCTATTTGTTTCCCCCTCTTTTTGTAATTTTGTTCAAGGCTCTCTGTTTCTTTCAAGCTACAATATTGTTATCAGACTTCTTACTTTGTCACTTTCATGTATTCCAGAAGCTGAATTTTCTAAAGCAACTCTACCTCAATGTTACAAACATATGAACATATGAAGAATATTTCTTTTCTTAGATGAATGAGTTTGTTCCCGATGGGTGGGGTTATCAAGCATATCTTATCTGGTCTTGTACATTTTGCTTTCCAAGTTAGAGGTAGAACCAGTGCATTGTCGAAGTCTTCTATGTCAAATAGTGGCATTGTAGATCTGTGTATTCAATACATACTCTTTTACTATTGATGATAACAACTTTTCCTTTTATTGATACTTCAAAACATCATTTATCTGCAGTAGCCTTACAGTGAAGAAAATCATCATTAAGTGAAGTGGATGTTATAGGCTTCAAAACCTATCTAACATATATATATATATATATATATATATATCAGTAGTGGAGGTCGCAAAACTTGGTATAAAGTATAAACCTCAAAAAGAATCTCATGTCAAACATGTAAATGGTCCACTGGACAAAAAAACGTGAGTTGGGACTCAGAAATGTACTACAAAACACATTAATTTAAAAATAGACTCAACCGTCTGTCGTTTATCCTTAAAAAAAAAGACTTAAAACCTTAGTTTTTTCACTTTGCCTGGCCTATGTCCCTAAGCCAAGTGTTTTACACAATTAAATTTTGTGCATTTGAATTTTTGAAGGAAATTTATCAACATGATGGTCTTGCTACAATCTGTTCTCTGATATGGCGTAAAAACTTTATGGTAATTTGCTCGTTCTTATGTCATGGCAGAAAGGTGATTCATTGCGCTCACTAACATGGTCCTTAATCCCCCATATACCGTAATTAAGATCTTTAACTTGGTCAACGACTTGATGAATCATCACAT
Organism: Quercus variabilis; assembly: GCA_030445155.1. Taxonomy (NCBI): domain Eukaryota; kingdom Viridiplantae; phylum Streptophyta; class Magnoliopsida; order Fagales; family Fagaceae; genus Quercus; species Quercus variabilis. Next base: position 58,035,734 of record CP129446.1, read on the forward strand.
CCAAATCTAACAAACATATAATATTTTCTGGTATAGAATTAGCCATAGAGTTTACCCAAAATAGAACGTACCATTTGTTTACAACACCAATCAAAATTAGACCTTCATGTTCATGGTACACGTTCCTAAATCCACTGGCCTCTAGCATTTTGCCGCTCTCTCTCTCTGCATGCAAATCTCTGGGAAATGACGACGTATGGAACAATCCCAGCGGCAACACCATCATCATCATCATCATCAAATTTACAGTTTGTTTCACTTGCAAAAGAACGAATCAATTCAGGTCTTGGTATGCCAAGGCCATGGAAGGAGATGATCAAACTTCAAGATCTCGGCTTTCCCACCAGCGTCTCTCAATTAATCCAAAGAATCAAGATAAACGTCGCAGTCTTCCGCATGAACTACGTCATTATCATATTGTTCATTCTCTTCCTCAGCTTGCTTTGGCACCCTGTCTCAATGATTGTCTTCATTGTCATGATGGTTGCATGGTTGTTCTTATACTTTCTACGCGACGAACCATTGGTTGTCATGGGGTATGATGTAGATGATAGAATGGTGATGCTGGCCTTGTTGCCAATCACTGTCCTTAGCCTTTTCCTTACAAATGCCAAGAAAAATATCATAGTAGCACTTGCTATTGGACTTGTGGTTGTAATGGTTCATGGAGCATTGAAGGAGACAGATAATCTGGTCCTTGTGGATGGAGAAGAAGGGATTGTATCAGGTGGTAATGGAGATATGAAAATGCCTCTAAAAAACCCTGCCTCCTCTTCTTTTAGTTTGTCATAAGGGTTTGTCTTCATCATGTTGAGGATGTTGTTGTTTCAATATAGAATCACAAGAGGTAAGAAATGTATTAGCCTTTTTTTTTCACCCCTTTTGTTTTTTCCTTGGGTTTTTGATGATTGATTAATTTGTTGTGTAACATATAATTTCCCCCAAATTGGGGGGGGGGGGGGGGGGGGGGGGGGGTTCATTTAACTTGTTTTTTTGTTTGTTTTTACGCTCACTTTATTTCTCACCATCTCTACCTTTTTCTTTTATTCAAAATAAAATTCTTCCATTCAAGCCCTTAGCTTTTCCAATGCAAGGCTTCCCCATCTTAGACGTGCCTAATAAGTTACAATGATATCATGGAAAATCAACTGAAAATTAATTAGATCCCTTGACCTCTCTTTCTCTCTCTTCTAGACTCTGTTTCAATGGAATAAAATCAAAGGTAATTGACATTGACCAAGTATTACCTAGAAAAAAATGAGACTACTTCCAAATCAAAGAGCAAGAGAAAAATCAAAACATTTTCACACCACAAAAACTACTATAATAATCCAAAGAGAAATAAAGGGAGGGCAATGCCTTTTTCGTTTTTCCATTTAGTTCCACACCCCCTGTGGGAACCAAGAAAAGCATGCTTTGAATTCTAATTGTTCAATGTTCAAAACTGAAGTCAGTCACAAGGACCAAGTAAAACAATAGGTCATCCTTGTTGAATTGGGGCCCATACAACATAGACCAGAACAACATTCCTGACAGGAGAAAGATGAACTGGTTTTGGCTAATTTGTCACCTATATATATATATATATCATGCCTCAGAGATAGCTCATAAAGCATAAGAAGATTTCTGGGCTCTTCTCTCTTTGGATTTTGGCAGAGGAAAAATGCATTCTTTCTCACTGCTCCTTTCTCCATGATAATGATATCATCTGATAAAGTAACGCAGTTTGTATATGAGAATGCATTTTCTCCGCCAAAATTCGAAGACAAGAGAATGATATCTTCAAAGGTTAAGTAAAGACAACACCATCTACAATATGCCAACGACTAGCATGGTGAGTCTATCTCCTTTATGTGGAATGTATGTATTATTGTTATTGCTATTCTTCTTTCTTCACTACTTTTCATTTGGGGTTGGAAAGTCTTCTTTCTTGAATATTATGTGCTAAGAATCATAAGAAATTCCTTTTCTACATTCTTGAAATTTTTTATGTAAACTATTCCTTTAAATCCTTGCTTATAAAATTTGATTATATACTAACTTTTTCTTTTTTTGGGGTTGAGTACAGCTTCACTCACTCATCCAGAAAAAGATGAAGTAGTAACTAAACCAATTTTTATTTTTGGGTCTCTCCAGACTATACTTGCCAAAGCTATCTTTCCTTGCACAGGAAATGCATGTTCAGGACACAACTGTGGTGTAACTTTTGTTGTTTGTCACTTTGTTGATTAGAGTTTGTGACAATGAGTTCTTTTTAGACTTTAGTAGTTCACACAAATAAAAATCCTAGGAAATATTTTTTCTTAATGAATTTTTCCAACACCAAGAGTCAAATTAGAGAGACAAAGTTGACTGTCATTATTTTGACTCATTCCATCCAAAACATGAGCTGTTCCACATCCTTACTACTATTTTTTTAAAGCTGATGTCTTAATCCATAGCAAGATTAGTTGAGACATTATGGTAAATATTTCTGGTCTTTCTTATTATGTGACAAAGCAAGATTAGTCGTTGATTTTGCCAGTTGTCAGTTTATAAGTCCAAGTAACTTCAGCATGATATATGCAGATATGCTGCAAAAGTTGCAAATCTTTGCATGTTTATCCCAAGAAACATTAATGATTTTGTAATCTAATGTTATTTCTCTTTTACTGGAAAGAGATCTTGGATTCAATTGGTTGTAAATGTGTTGGCCAGATTGGCATTTATGGACTTTCTAGAGAGTTATCCATCCTCTGCAAAAAAATAAAATAGAAAACTATCCTAGGAAAACTCAAATCTCAAATTTTTTGACAATGACTAGCAGTGTCAATGTCATATGCTTGATAAATCAGCTATCACAGCTAGGCTCCTAACATGGTCTATAAGAAGGCTTCCAACCACTCCTTTCGAGCATGGTGAGCTGTCAATAGTCAATTAGCCATGCTAGAATTTGGAAAATTTGGGGAAATTTTGGTCTTTCTTATTATGTGACAAAGAGTTTGGCCAAATATTGCTGAAAATGGTACATATGGTAAGAAAATAATTGACACATTTCTGGCCTGCATTAGGCTATTATATGATTTTGTTATTATCTGGTTGAGCAAAGCTTTTATCTATTACTTTAGTACATTGAATGAGATACAAGATAATAGACAATTCTTACATACTTCTAGAGTGGTGCTTTAGACTCTTACAAAGAGGGTGGGTCCCCTGGTAGAACTCACATGTGAACCCACCTCCTTTGTGAGAGCTCAAAACATTGTTATAATGAGTATGTAAGTTTTTCCCCGTGTCTAACCATATATGGTTTTAGTGTTTTACTATTGTCATGCAATAGGACATATCATAACAGTTCTCATGAATGCTAACATAGACTCTGAGCTTGTAATTTCTGACAATTTCCCGAAGGGTTGGGAGAGTGCTCAAACTGTAAAATAAAATTGTGAGCTTCTTTAAAAAGGGTTTGATGCTGAAATGTGGCATGGGACTACCGAATGTAAAAGGGAGACTTAGATGCTCACACAGTGAATAATAACTTTGTTTTGTTTTTATTTTTGGGTGGGCTAGAATAGTTTAGTATCCGATAAATTCTCTGCAATTGGCATCTGACTTGGTCAAGTGTTGCTGAGCTAGACTTTGGAGATGAGGATTGGGGCTGATGCGGATACATAGTGGTTGGTGAATATTCTTAGGTGTTTTGGCTAGTGCTAGTTAGCCCTGCCTTTTTAGTCGATAATGTTTTAGTGCATCATTTTTGAGGAAAAAATATCTTATGAAATGGTTTTTATGAGATTTTTCTATCATATCATGTGTGAGTCTTATATGGTGAGACGGTAGTGTCATAAGATATTCTCTCCTCTTTGAGACTCTAATTACCTTCCTAAGGCACATTAATTGTAATGCAAGTAGAACCAACCAATTTTAAGAATCTAACACCTGTACATATATCAAGCTCTGATTGTACCGCTGTGGAGTAATGCTTAAATAGTAATCATATGGTCAATCCCACAATTTATTTAATGGACTTCCAACCACAAATTGAAATGAATGATTAAAGGAGTCTTAATTGAGATTAAACAACTAAATGCCAATCTATTTCTTGTACCTATTCATAACAGAAGTACCACTTAACTTTGACATGATCCAAACCACCACATAAAGCCAACTTAACCCGTCTCTCTTTTTTTTTTTTTTTTTTTTTTTTTTTTTTTTTTTTTTTTTAATCTCAAATGCATTATTGCTCATAGACTAAATATCCAAAACAAACCGAAAAAAATAAAAGAGTAAAAAATAAAAATAGACAAATACAAAGTGGCCAACAATTATTAAACGTTACCTTTTTGTCAGCATATTGGGAGTTATGGAAGTATGTCAAAGATGTTGGATTATTGGAACTCCACCTAATGGAACTCCACCACCCACCAATCAAAATTTGCAATTGGGGCGTGGACCATCACTTAATGGGGGGAATGTTATTATTTGAATGACACCAGTGTTAGGGCTTGATTCCCCCTTATCGCTACACATGGAGACCGTCTATTACACACTGATGCGTATAGAGTATTTACATGATGTCATTTGAAATCGTGTTACATTAAAACACGATTTCAAATATAATTATAATTGAAATCGTGTTGACGTGCACTATAAGACATTTTTACAAAAAAGAATCATGTTAACGGAAAAAACTTAAGGTGCTCCCGGAACAATGCTCCGTGCTAGTAGCCCAATTCCTCCAATAGTTTTTCATACTTCCATAATAGCTACTACATTTGATTTAACAACAATCACAAGAAAATGAAAGTAGCAGCAATAATATTTGCAACAGATTCCAAGTTCGAATACAGACTTCAGTAATTTCCCAACGCAATATTTGCATGACAATATTCAGTTAACATATATAACTGTTTCTGCTTTTGCTTTTGCCTAAGCTTGAGCTGACTATCTCTCTCTCTCTCTCTCTCTCTCTCTCTCTCTCTCTCTCTCGCTATGCAACAACAGAATAAACTACTGGAATCCATTCATTTAATGCACAAGAAAAACCAGCGTTACTATTAATATAAATTTTTATAACGACACATACTTCATATTGATGAGGGCCTCTTAGTACCACCAACACAAAGAGAAACCTTAAACTCACACTTAGGCGATATGGTCTGAAACAGCAACCTCGCCGCGTGTTCTTGCTTCACTATGGCGCTTTCCGTCTCGACCAACACGGCTGCCACAATCTTTTCGTAGCCGTGGCCGCCGCCGTGGGCGATATACGCGACGAGGGCGGCCTGGGCGGGGCCGATGCTGGGGTTGTACGCGGCGGATTCCGCGTACGACCCTTTGTGTATGTTGCCGTCAGTGTCGATCAGCGCCACGCCGGAGGGGCACCCGCTGTAAGGCGCGTGCGACTTGTTGGCGGCGTCTAAGGCGGCGCAACGTAAACCGTCGAAATTGTTGGCGGTGGTTGTGAGGCCGTTGGGTTGAGGATTTGTGAGGAACGATAACCCATTGTGGTGAGGCTCGAGGAGGAAAGGGAGGTGTTTGGAGAGGAGGTTTTCGGGGCCGAAGCGGTGGGGGAGGAAGTGGGATAAGGGAGTGAATGCGGTGGCGGTGGGGAGATCCGTGTCGGCGACGAGGACGTTGAGGGAGGAGGCGTTGCGGAGTTCCTGGTAGAACTGGCGGCAGTGGCCGCAGGGGGCGGCGGAGACGGCGAAGTGGGAGAGGGAAGTCTCGGCATTGAGGGAGAGGTTTGTGAGGAGGAATTGCTCGGCGTGGATGGAGTAGTTGAGAGGGAGGTTGAGGAACTCGACGTTTACGCCGAGGAAGACGCGGCCGGAGACGCCGCCGATGCCGACGGCGCCGACGTGGAAGTTGGAGATGGGTGTGCGGGCGAGGCGCTGGGCGGTGGGGACTAGGGAAGGGAGGAGGTGGAGGACGGAAGGGAGGTTGGCTTTTTGGGCCATGGATTCGGCCTCTGAGGCTGGGATTACAAATCTCACTTGTGTTTCTTCCATGTGTTTCAGAATGACGAGTTCTTCTTTTTTTTTTTCTTTTTTTTTTTTTTTTTGGGTTGAAAGATTGGGTTGAGAAATGAGAGTTTGAGACTTTGGGGAGAGAGACAGAGAGACTTCCTGGAAATTAGGAGAGGGAAGAAGGGAAGGGGGGAGAAGCAATGAAGTGTGGATGGGGTCTATTTATAGATGGGCTTGGGCTATTTTTCTTATTTTTATTTTTGTTTTTGTTTTTTTGTTTTAATTAGACAGGTGTTAAAAAGAGAGAGGAAATTTTGTGAAATATTTTGAGTTTAGTTTTGTTTTAAAGTGAATTTTAGAGACAATGGGATTTCATGTAATGGGTATACGAAACATAATTAGGGGTAGTCACGAGATGGGATTAGATTAAATGTTCATGTAAACTTGTAACCTGACATAACCTTGACATAACCTTGTTGGGTCAAGAAAATATTCAATTGATGTGGGTTGATGAGCAAGGTGAAACCGTCCATTACATATTTACTTTTTTTTTTTTTAGAGTTTCAACCGTCCGTTATTTATTTACTAGTATATTTGTACTTAGCTGCAATAAGATATTTATATGTATACTTTTGACTTAATTTGTTAAAAATACATGCAAGGGTTTATTTTATTTTGCATTGAACTCGTGGTCGTGGCTTCAAGTTATGGGTTTAGTGCAAAAAAGTGTTTATGTGCAATAATGTGTGTGAAATAGTAAAAACTATTCTATATATAAATGGTTATTTATATCATCACGTAATGGGTAGGGAGAAATTCTATCCACTTTGTTTGAAATCAAACTTTATTCCGAGGTGTCAACTAATTAAGCTATAAGCTAACAGGGGCTTGGCTGAGTAGGTAAAGATCGTTCACTTCGTGCACCACACTTAGGTTCGATTCTTGCTGCCTACAAGAGTCTGTTGGTGGGCATCCTTGGTGGGGTAACTCTCTACACAGGTGGTACAGGATGGTCTCCGAGATCGGGATATCCCTCCTGAGACCCCTGGCGCCCTGTTCAGGGGTGTAATATAACCACAAAGGCCCCCATTTTTGTTTCTCAAAAAAAAAAAAAAAAAAAAAACTAGTTAAGCTATAATGCTTTTGGGTATTTTGATAAACTATTTAGAATTCTTTAAATAGTATTATAAGGTTAATTTTTATTTAAATTATGTAATGGCTTAGTTCTTTTTATTAATTATATTATTTATGAGAGAGAGAGAGAGAGAGAGGGGAGGATAGAATTTTTTATTGAGACTAATTTTTGTTTTAAGTAAAATTATTTGGACCTTGTGTGAAAGCGTGGTTGTTTATTATTATTTAACAAGTTATTTAAAATTATTATCATTGAGGTTGATTTTACGTTTAGAATAAACTTCTGAAAACGCCAAAGGAAGAAGAGAGATCTCCTTGAAATTAGGCTAGAAGGAGGGAGAGGGATTGGGAGAAGAGAACAACAGCAATGAATAAAGGTGGGATCCTCAATTTACAAATTATACAATAACCTTCATTCATGTCAAATTTTAAAGGAAATAACTATAATGTTAATATTTCTTATATATATTTAATGAATATACTCATTAACCATTAACAACATAAGCTAATCACATGTCATTCAAAAAATAATAATAATAATTTGGAGAGGGAGATTTAAACTATAGATGTTTCTGTTGAAAACACTATAAGGTGCCAATTTGTTAAATTACAAAACTCTTAGCATCCTACAAATAATTACAAACACCAACTTATGGCATTTTTTTATTAACTAAGGAAACTTATAATAAATTTTAATTTATTAAAAAGTTAATAGGTTACACCATAAGAACGTCATACTATCAGCATACTTGTTAGGTTCCTAATAGACATAACATGACTTCAATCCAACATGCCTTTAATTAATGGGAGCCTACAATTATTAATAAGAGAAGGGCACCAAAGACATGGTACTCCACATCATTAAAAATAGGCCACCTAATACGAATTTAACTTTTTCACAAGAGTTTCTGAATTTGTGTCTTTTTTTTTTTTTTGGTATTAAATGGTTTGTTTTTATTGATATGAAACTAAAGTATCATGTTAATTGTATTTTGAGAGTATAATATCTTGGAAAGAAAAGCATGTAAGTAAGAACTAAAAAGAAATTTAATTAAAAAGGCTAACTTAATCTCAAATTCAAGTTTTATGTGTTTTTAATCAGGATGATGTGCTAGGGTAGATATCTGCTCATGCAAACAGTCCAAAAGTTATATCATAAAGCTGGTAGTATGACCTAATTGTAGGCGAAACTTGCCGTCCGTCTGCGTAGATAGTCACGTAACAATAAACCCATCTACTCCAAATTTGTCAGAATTGCCATAACAACTGTCACAAGTATTTTCATTTGATTACTTAATGTTTTTTTTCATCCCACTTATTTTATTGAAACTAAAAATTTATTACTGAAGGTATTATAGATAAAAATAAAAGTTAGTTAAAATAGTACAGTGGAGCTCAGGAATAGTGCCAAAAAGTATAGAAGAGCCCATAAATAATAGAAATATAAGTTAAATAGTAAAATAATTTATAATTTTAATCCACATCTAACGCACACCTAGAAGTTTATGTTTATGTTTTTCGAGAGGAAGGCATTAAAGAATAGTTAAATCGGTTAGGGTTACAATATTAAGATGTGGAAAAACATCTTTTATTCATACAAAAAATCTGTAACATATTTAGCATGTTTAACAAAATTATGAGCTATATAATTGCTTTCTCGACATGTGTGTGAAAGAAGCTAATATTACTTTGCAATGGACTTGCTTTTTATTTGGTTATCTAGAAGAAAATATGTAGGGCCACATTGAGTGATCTAAAAGATGAGATATTGGAATGAGTAATCTCGTTGGAAACGTTTAAGTTGTGGAGGAATAATATGTTCACAACATTTTCACAATATTTTTACAGTAAATCCTAAGTGACAGGTAGTTAATGGTTGTTATTGTAAGGGTAAAAAAGTAATTTTAGTGATAGGTTCAAATTTGAACCAATAACAACTAATCACCAGTAATTTATTGTAAAAATATTGTAAACTAGTATCTCTCTTAAGTTGATTATATATATAAGATAACCAAAGATTCCAAGTAGAAAAGACTAAAGAGAAAGAGGAAAAAGGTATCTCAGGACAAGAGGAGAAGGGGGAAGAATCTTACCCATTGTTTCAATTTGAACCAAGCATTTAGCAAAGGAATTTTACGCATTGGATAAGGTACTTTGTTCCAAGTCAAGTAAGATTTCGTTTCGATAAGCAACTTGCTGCTTTAAGTTTAACTCTTGCATTTGAGTTGTATAAACTATATTAAGTCTTAAGCTTCACTGTTGTTATATGTATGGCTCAAGTGGACAATAAAGTAAAATATTAGGTAAATAAAAACGCACCTTGTGTTGTTGGCATTTGACTTAGTGATATTCAATGAAATATTTGAAGTAATCTACAGAAACATTGGATGAATTCCCACGTGACAGGTGACACTAGGGTGTACTTGAGTGCTAGCTAATTGTCCCTTGTATAAAAGGAGTGCGTACAGGTCTTTTTAATTATAAGGTTAGATATGTGGTCAGTGGCCAATTCTATTGAACATGTTAAGATGTATACACATGTTCAATTTTAGATACTTGTTTGTATTCTAGCGTGTTTAGTTGAACTGGTCATTGGACACAAATTTCATTCTTAATTATAAACCTATATATAAGCTCTAATAATATTCCTAGTAAACCAAGATTTTATTTGAAGGATAACTTACTTGTGCTTCTACCATGAAGTAAAATATATACGCCACCGCGATCCATGATATTCTAGATGCCACCTCGTGCCAAATTATGATTTTTGTCATTATCACAAAAATAAAAATTATTGTTTTTGTCACATATTTTGTTGAGTGGAAGCATAACCTTTCACGTTGAAAATATGACAAGCTAACTTGATTGAGAAATAGCATAAAAGTAACTCAAAATAGTAATTAAATTTTTTTTTATAACAAAATTAGAAAGGGGATCCAGTGATCCACCACCACCTTTTGCTTTTTCTTTTGCATGTAAATTATTGATAGGATGCAAAGGTCAGGTCAACTTCCATATCAAATACAACCAAACAAGTACAGTATCTTAAGCCTTTTCTTGAAAATAATTTTCCATCATCGTTGGACTGGGAGTATGAAAATATAAAAATCACACACCCCTAAAATTCACTAAAAATATAAATTTAAATGTGATATGATTTTTTTTCCCAGTAACATAAGATGATAGGATTGCTGTTAAATTTATGTTTTTAGTGAATTTTAGGGAAGTGTAAAATGACCAAATCACATTTAAATTTCCCAAAATATTTATTAGGTTCTCAGGTTGCCAAAGCTGCCCTTAAGAAATTGTTTCCTACTTGATTGATCTAAGTTCAATCCACACACCCCTTATCTGTTTGCACAATTATTTTTTTACTTTGTTTATTTCAGAAAGTGGTGTTTGATATGAAAAATAAATAGTAAGTGACACAGAGGCGTTTGCACTTTACACTTTACATTTTGCTTTTAGCACTTTGTTAAGAGCAATGATATCGATACATTTTGGCATACTTTTTTTGGATAGGCTAGTGAGTAGTGTCCCAAGTAAGTCTCTTTCTGTGGCAGGTTTAACATTGCTTTAAATGATCCATGAAAGAAATGATAAAGAAGACTTCTTTCCCCACATGCAACCTAACTAAAAAACATATGCCTATGCCAGCTGATAATAATGGCATTGGATTCACATTCACTTGGCAATTTTTATTTTTTATTGTACTTGTAGTTGCTGCAAGCTTGCAAGCATTTTATCCCCATTCATTATTCTGTTAAAATATTTGTTTTCATACCCTTTCTAATCAGAGATGTTACAATTTCTCTTTTGTCACTAGATTTGAGAGAACTCAATTGTCCACCCTACATTGCTCTTCCATGGGGGCCCCTAAGCTTTACCTACCTATCTATGACAACCAAGTTAGTTTAGTCACATTTTGTTGTTTATGCACCTATATAGATTCTACATCTAATTTCAAAAACTGTTTATATACATATATGGGATGAGCCTGATCAAATTCAATGGTAGTCATGGTTCATGAACACCGAATTGAATTTGGTGAAAGGTCACAAATTACAAAACAATGGGCCGGGCATACGTTAAGACTGGGTCCCTGTAATTTTGGTTTTTTCCCCTGTCATCCACTCCCTAGGGCTCCGACAGTAAGAAAGTATCTCCTGCTATATATGTGTATATATATATATATAGTGTCGGTTAATGTATGCCTTTATGGCATACATTAATCATTCATTTTAAAAAAAAAATGATGAAAAATTGAAAAAACTGTTAAGAAAAGATAGTTACTTCTTTCATAAAAAGCTTTTTAAAATAATTTATTAATGTATACTCTAATAGCATACGTTAGTAAAACCCATATATAGCATATAGGTATATAGCATATTTCTCAAGCATGTAAAGCCCCACTTGATCAAAACACATCAAGTATATGTGTGTTTCTCATATAGAACCAGAGTTCCCAACCAAATAATCATCATACCCTTTTTTCAATGAGAATAACCAGCCAATTTTTGTTAGAAAGTGTGATTAAACCAATGGTTTTAAGAGAATTTGATCAGGATATTTAGACTAGCAGTTTGAATTGGCAATGGCTTAGACTAGAGAAAGATTGACCAAGAAATTTCGATTATACAATTTGAATTGGTCATGTTAAAATTCCGTGTATAATAGCAAAAGCTTTTCTTTACGTTTACAAAGGATAACAACCTTGGATATTGCCTCTTTTGACGAAGAGAGAATATATCATCATCATTACCATCCCAAGAAAAGCATTAGCTTTTTTCGATGTGATTCTTTATCATATCTCAAAAGTAAAAATCAAACTTTGGAAAGAAAAACTATGTTTACATGCATTTTATTCACATCATGCAAGAAAGTTTAAAATAGTCTCGCCACTAGAATTACTAATTAGACAAACAAGCAGTCTTTTTCTTTTTTAATTTTTGTCTCAAGGGTAAAAATCAAGCAGTGGTCAGGTAAATTATGTTCACATGCATTTTATTTAAAGCATGCTTCTAACTTCAAAGTTTTTATCATGCAAGAAAGTGACAAACAAGCATTCCATTGTTTTTTTTTTTTTTTTTTTTTTTTTTTTTTTTTTTTTTTTGGGTTAATACCAGGATAGCATTAACAAATAGAATCAAAGCCTACATAATTCAGAGGACAATGCCTCTCTTAATACAGACCTCGGTTGTCATAAAACAAAAGCATACATAAGTTCACAGACAGACTATTAAAAAATCAATGTCTTGATCAAGAGTTGGGGCTCTTTCTGTCAAAGCATCAATACACTTGTTCGCCTCACCGAAATAGTGACTCATCTACGCTTAATAAATTTGAAAGATTAGGGTCCTGCAATCCAATATAAGAGAACCATAAAGTAAACTACAATTATACTCCTTAGTTATCCAACCATACACAACTTTAGCATCTAATTCAACTTCCACTACCACAAGATTCAAAATTTTACACATTAATAACCCTTTCCTTAGAGTGTCCAATTATGCATCAACACCAGTAGAAACTCCGATAACACAAGTGAAACCTTTTCTCTTTTTGTATTTTAGCTTTGACGTTGACCTTACAATTAGTGGTAGTCACATCATGTCACCTAAGCAATGTTTTTTTCATTGTATATCCATGTAGATATATCAACTCAAAATTATAAATTTATATTCAGAAAAACTAGCAGTATCTCGAAATTTATGTGTATTATATAAGTGACACAAAATTATTATTGTTTCATATACCGGTTGAATATGACCAATGTTTTAATTGCTAATGTCGCACTTGGTAGTAATACTAGTGATATTGTGTCATTCAGCTACTCTGTTGTTTAGTACATTAATCCATTGTGTGTTTCTTAATTTGTAGGATGGGGACGGTGATTCTGCAGTGGATATCCAATCTCCTAGTACTCAACGCTTATCATCTGATGATACGCATTAGGCGATACTTTGGGCCCTATTTTGGAGTAGTTACTGTGACATTTTGATATTTATAATAAAATTTCAAACTTTGATATATACACATCATAGTTGGAAACTTTAATATAACATTCTAGACAATTGGAATGTATTATTTTGTGCATGACATTCTACATAGTTAGAATGTATTCTTTTGTGCAGGACATTCTACATAGTTGTGTAGAATGTATTATTTTGTTCATAACATTCTAGACACTTGGGATGTATTATTTTGTGTATAACATTTTAGACATTTGGGATGTAATTATTGATATGGTGTAATTAAATATTTTTAGTTTGTTGGTTTAATGTGGTAATTGTATTTGCTATTGGAAATTATGAATTGTAGTTCATTACAGTTGCTATAAAATATGTATTGTAGGTACATTACAGGTGCTATAATTTTTTTTTTTTTTTTAAAAAGGCCCTATTGCAGCGCTTTAAAAACCACTGGAATAGGGTATAGGCATAGGCAAGGCTGTTATGCCCTATATCGGCAATTCTCAAAGCATTGGCATAGGCAGAACCTATTGTGGTGGTTTAAAAACGCTAGTATAGGTCTTGTTATTATATCCATTAAAGACCTATACCAGCATTTTCGAAAACGCTGGAATAGGTACTGCCTATGCCAGCACTTTTAAAAGTGTTGGTATAGGTTGTATTCATATTTCCATAAATACCCTATAAGGGCGGTTATAAAACTGTTGGTATAGATAGACCTATACTGGTGCTTTTTTTATATTAAAAAGCGTCGGTATAGGCCCTGAAATCTGTCAGTACAGGTTTTCAAAGTTGTTGGTAATAGGCTGTGCGAACCAGTACCGAAGTCGACAAGACTGACTGGCGCCGACCTTCCCGCACTGCCACTGCAATCGATCGATGGAGCCAATGCCGACGAACGTTCCAACTCCAGTGTGGTGCAGTAATCGGAGCAGCAAAAATTTGAAACCAAAGCCTTGCCTCGCCAAATCGACCCTTGTTTCAGATGTTTGGAACTTTGGATACGGCGTCGTTTTACCGAGATTTTGTCTTTAAAAAAAAAAAAAAAAAAACCCATTAATGGTCTCCAATGTTGCATGTCGCTGTTCTTCTTCTTCTCTTCTTCGTTTTGCACTGGTTCTTCTTTGTTCTGCAGTGCACTAGTCTAGTCTTTTATTACTCTTGTAATTTCTAGTTTCTATTGTCTTCTAGAGAGATTAGTACTCTTTTAAAGTTTTAGTCTTTTAATGTTTCAACTTTTATGACCCCACATGTGTCTAGATTTAATGACAAAAGAAAAATCCAAGTATCAGACTAAGATATTACTCTATTTTCCCACCATTGTGTAGGTATAATAGTGTATAATATATATTAATATTTATTTATACTTAAAAAAGAAAAGAAAAGAAAAGATGAATCATTATTAATGCTACATTTACAATATTTTAACAATAGAAGCTATAAAATAGTAAAAATAGAAGCTATAAACCATAAACAATAAACTTAGTTATATTTATCATTTTTTTTAGTAAAATGTTTTTTTTATTATCAATTTTTCAGCACTTGTTTGGACTTTGTAGTGTTACATTGTTACTTTAGTCCCATTGAATACTGAATAGGTTGAAAGGATTTTTTTTTTTTTTAATTAAAAAAAAATAGAATTTTTAATGTTCCAAATTGACCAAATTGATTAAACTGAGTAGAACAAATCACACCGCTATAGGTCGGAAAACCGACCCTAATCGGTATGAATCGGTTTTAATTATGAGAAAACTAATCCCTAGTTAGGTAACAATTTTGAGAAAAAACTGAGCCGACCGAACCGCGCACACCCCTAGTTGGTAAGGACTATCCTGATACAAAGTAAAAGTGCCAAAACAGGGTCTGAAAAGTGTCAAGACCTATCCCGGTGCTTTTGAAGAGTGCTGGTATAGGTCCGGCGACTTTGGGCCTATTCCAGCGCTTTTTGAGGTTATCCTAGTGGTTTTGCAAATGCTAGGATAACCCCTTTTGTTGTAGTGTGATTTTGTTTCTATTGATAGGTAGTACTAGTGAATTTTTTTTTAGGTTTGGTATCATTTTAAACTAAGTACAGCAATATCTTTCTATGTTAAAAAGAAAGGGGAGATGGGTGGAGGGTGTTGGTCCCTAATGTGGATGACAATCTTGTTAGAGTGGTGATCACATATGCAAAACAATATGCCTTCAAAGAAAATATTGTGTCCAAACCAAGTGAGAGTCCTATTTATAAATACTAGACATATCCATTGGTGAAAATATATATTCTATCCAAAGTATACATCTCTTCTACCAAAAAAAATATTGTTATGCCTGTGAAGCAATAACATCTACCAAATGGAGTTTATTGTGTGTATGCGCGCATAAAAGTGCACCACATTATATTGTGATCACCAATTATAGCCATACACTAACAAGGGGACTAGTGATTTCTAATGCTATCAAGTTTTTATTAATACTCATTATCAATCAAAGTTTTCCTCTAAAGTGGAATATATTCTAATCCATTATGTATTGATTTAAAAAGTCTATTTATACATATTTTAATCACATGAGACATTAAATCATTGTCAAGGTTGATTTGAGATGCCTTATTAAAATAGTAAATAAATAAATAAAAGTTGATTTGAGATGGCAAGTAAAGGGAATTTTGGGCCTATCAATGCAGGCTCAAAAATCTAAAAGAGACAAGCCCACTACTCACTCCAATACAAAAAATGGAGGCTAGTGATACTTCAGGAAGAACCTCTCAAATACACTTGCTCACAAAAGGGATGACATCAATTGAAAAAAATAACCCTTGCTATATTAAAATCATAATACATTGAGGGGAAAAAAAGAAGATGGTGAAGGAGAAAGAGACTTATTCGTGCTACCACACACACACAAAAGAGTAACTTGATTTGGAAGTCTGCTTCTTACAATTAGTGTGTGTTTGGCAAAAATAATTTTTGCCAACTTATTTTTGCTATTATTTATAAGTCCACTGCACTTTTTAGTACTATTCATTGGTCGTACTGTATTATTTCAGCTAATTTTTACTTTTATATTTCGTATTTTCAACAAAAAATTTTCAATTTCAGCAAAATAAGCGAATCCCAAACAGACCCTTAAAAAATTGTACTTAAGTTAAAGGAATGAATGTGGTTGGTGAGATAGATAAAATTTGATTAATGCATGACTTTGGGACAATGCTTTAATAGGTCAGGAACATGTCTAATATTCATCTTATTGGGAGTTCTTGGTTGCTGGGTTTTTAGAAGGATGGCAGCCTTAAGTTATTTGCCTTTTTTGGGTTATTATAACAATCCAATTTGGATAATCTATCGGATTAGCCAAATCAGCTTTTCTATGCATTTTTAGGGAAAACGACCCATTAAAGAACTTACTAAATTTGAGTAATCTCGCTAATTAGCATTTAATGAAGTCAGAATATTTTTCATGGTTTGAAGTAATTAGGATGAAATTTTGAGCAAATACAGTAAGATCAATCAGTTATTTTTGTTTTTCTATATTTTATTTGTGGCCTACACATGGGCTTGCTTATGAGGTTTTGAATTTTCTATTTTTGTGACCGGCCTCCTGTGCCACTGGACCACTGCTAACGTTTGAACTATTTCTTTACAAATTCTTTTCATTAACTCACTCACATTTGGTAAATTCTCTTTTAATGCTCGTTTTCAATTATGGTTCCAAATGGATTACAACTTTGCTTTTGCCTTAGTAAAAGCACCCATCATCACCAATAAGGAGCCTTGTCTCCAAAATTTTTTGTTTTTTTGGGAGACCCAACTCTTTTACAATTTGGAGTCCTCCTTTTGCTGCCATGATTTCTCTTTCTCCGGCATTCATAACCTATGACCTATCTTTAGAGATTGTCCCATCCACATTCACTTTGAAAATGTCAATTATTTATTGTAGGTTTAGACAATTGTAAATAACCATTTAAATTAAATTGTTAATTAATGACTTGGTCCGTCAAAGAAGTTTTGCTTCTGATTTAGACTATTTTTTTTTTAAAATAAAATAATTTGGAGGAAATTTCTATTCCCTTCATCCATATTAGACTTTTTTTTTTGGCCCACGGATTATCAAAATCAAATCGAATTTTCTTTCGTGCCATATGTGCTTAGACTTCATTTTTTTTTCTCTTTTTTTTCCTCCCAGTCCAATATTAGTTCTCAAAGTCAAAAGTTTAGTTTCCGTGTAGAAGCAAATTCTCCAAATTTATGATCAACCTTTCGGTTAGGTGTTCTAACAAGTTACAACGAAAATTCTATTCCCATGATCCATATAAGACCTTTTTTTTTTGGGGCTAAGAAATCCATATAAGACAATTCCAATGATCCATCATCCATATAAAAGACATAATTTTTGGGCTAAGAAATCCATAAAAGACAATTGAGATTGAACATAGCCACGTAACTGCATGTCCATCACTAGTATGTGATCAAAAAATTCCAAGCCATGACCAAACACTGTACATACTCATCGTACAGATGTTCCAACGTTCATCTAATGTAACCACACGTACGTAAGCAAAAGTTGAATAGTAACATACTAACATGTCCCAGTGAAGGTCAAATATGGCCAATCGTATTGGACTCAGAATACATCACAGGCTGCCAGTGGTTCTAGCGGGTGGCGTGTATCCTTGTTCATCCTCTTACTCAGTCACTTGTGCCATTGGTTCTGTACATCCTAGTCTATCAAAAGCACTGAAACAGTGGACAAGTGGAGGAGGAGGAGGCAGAGCCCCTCGGCGCTTGATATTGGGTCTTGGGGTTTCATTTTGGACTCAGTATATGAGCATGGCTGGTGGTTCTGTTGGTGTTGGAGGGAATTCTTTCATTGCCTTTGCTAGGCAAAAGGGTGCTGTTGAAGAGGTAAATCTTTCACCATTCATTTACTTGAACGTTGGTTTGGTTTCTGGGTTTTCTTGCATGTTCAATTTTGAAGACTGGTTGGTGCTATATTGATGAAATGCTGTGACAGACTTTAATTTTCAAAGAGTAATCCATGTTTCTTGGTTTGGTTTCTGGGAATTTGATTAATTGCATTTGTTTAGCTTCTGGGCTGGTATTATTTGGTTATTTTCGAGAATTGGTGGATGGTAATATAAAGAAAAAAAATAATTTAATGGGTGGTGCATTGATGAATTTGGTTCATTGATTATTAATTTAGATATTTTAGTGTTTGGTCTTTTCGTTTTAGAATCATTGTGATCGATTCATGCTGAAAAAATGGGGATAGACACTAGTGCAGACAAGAATTCCAAACATGAAATAAAAAATTGTGCAGTGGATATCATTGTTTTTATCAAACCAATTGTATAGTGGTTATCTGAAATACTTGGATTCTATTCTGCAAATTAAATTTACATAGTGCCAATTCAGGGTTCCAACTTCCAAGGCCATTGCTAAAGGATAATGCACTAGGCTCTGAATTGTTTAAATTGTTGCTTGAATTTTATTGTTCTTTTTCATACTTGATGACATTGCCAACAATCTACATTTTATTTCCTCTCAAAGATATTGAAGAATGCGGAATGGCCAGAGCAGTTCCCCTTCAAAGAGGAGGACTTCCAGCGCTTTGATGAGTAAAGGCTCTAAACTAAATTTTTTATTGGCATCAATTTCTGTTCTCAGTACTGTTTATTTCTTAGGGTTTTGAATTTGCTTTGTGCTCTTGAGTGTTCTGTGTTTAATGCCTGAAATGACTTCATTTCCTTGACAATCTATAGCAGCTTATATTAACCATAATTTTCAATCCCTGATGTAGGCCTGGTAGTGTGAAATAGTATTCTGCAATTTCATTTTGTTAAAAAAGCCTTCTGGAGAAACTGTTAGGGGTGGTTTTTGGTTTCTAAAGAAGCTACAATCAAACTGAAATTCCAGTGCTGTATTGCTCAGGTTAAGTACTAGGATTAAATCGTGTATCTCTGAAGCATTACAATTATTTTCTGTAGGTCACCAGATTCATTGTTCTACGAAACCCCACGCTTGGTAACACATATTGATGATCCTGCCATTGCTGCACTGACCAAGTATTACTCAGAGGTCTTTCCTCACAGCAACACTCCAGGAGTAAGCATCTTGGATATGTGTAGCAGTTGGGTAAGAAATTTCTTAATCTTTAGGTCTTGTTATGTCACATATTTATGTTGTCATAACCTCATTATCAACCTTATATTTAGGTCAGCCATTTTCCAGCAGGATACAAGCAAGATCGGATAGTTGGATTAGGCATGAATGAAGAAGAGCTGAAGCTGAATCCGGTGAGATCATGCTTTTATTTGTTATATCATTTTGCTAACCATTGGTGGTGATGTTTTTTGATGACTGACCTATATTAAAAAATCCAAAGTTTGAACTTTGTGCCCCTTTTTAAGGCTGAATTTGATAAGTGCAGTTATACATGAATATTTACTCTCAATTAGGGTCCCACTGCTTGCATGTAATTGGTAAGTGAGATTTATCGAAATTTAAGCTAATTCCCATATAGTAATATCTTGTGTAAAACTCAACAAGAGAACCCTAGCCCTCTAAAGAGGCACCAGTGAAATAGTTATGATCTGCAGAAAATCAATCAACAGCATGCATTCATGGGTAACATATCATATGTAATAATATAAAATATAGTGTACACATGTATGTGTGGACTGACGGTAAGAGGTCTTAAATATTAAATTTTTTCCACCAAAAAAAATTTTAGATTGTGGTTTGTTTGCATATCATATTTGCTTATGTGGAAATGGTACTTATGAACCTAGACACATCTAATTCAAACTACTGACTCTGCAGGTTCTGACTGAGTATGCTGTGCAAGACTTAAATCTGAACCCTAAAATCCCTTTTGAAGATAATTCCTTTGATGTAATTACTAATGCGGTATGTACAAAATTTTCCTCTCTCTCACATTATTTATCCTCCTTTTCAGTAACAAGTGCAAGCAGTGCATGTTTAGCATTTAAATTTTGAAAATTTTCTTTGGAATAGTAGTATGTCTGCACTTAACCAAGTTTTTTTATTTATAAATTCTTGTTAAAGCTTAGGCTTCAATTGGTTATGATCTTAAAGGTGTGGCTAGCCTCACTAGATCTGAAAACTGTTGGGGATATTTACAACAGAAATGCTCTCTAGTTCTATGAGAACTATAGACTACAATGATTTCATTGTGTAATGAATTTGCAGCTACCATGTAAGATTGAGAAATAGATTAATATCTTTATGTGCATAATTTCAAAAACTTGTCTTGCTGGAATTTATTCATGTGTGTTTATTGATGAAATTTCTCACCCAATTTGTCAATCAGCTGACTAAAAGCACTGTGATTGGCCTTAAATGACAACTTTTTAGATATGAACTCGTATAATTTGCTTTAGCTGGGAATTAATCACGTACCATTAGTTTTGTATAATTTCACTGCAGTCTGCTGAAGCAGAGGTTAAAGCGATTCATCTTAACGACAACTTAAGGCCTTTTTTATTTTCAAGCATCTAAATTACATAAATCACAGAACCTTTTTTCCTTATTTGGTGGAGAAGGGCAATTTGAAGGGAACAGTGGGAGTTCATGTTTTATGTTTTTGTTCTCCTAGAACCTGTGGTGGGAAACTTGTGCTGTGATTGTTCTCTACTTAGAAATTTGCTACCCATCCAATCTGTGCTAAGATTTCCGTCTTAAAGTTTATTTTATGTGCGAGATCTGTCCAAATAACTCCTTATTAAGTGTGCTGTTAAAGAAATAATGTTTTAACATGCTCTGGTATCTGAATTCTTTACAACTGGCAGGTCAGTGTTGATTATCTAACAAAGCCATTAGATATTTTCAAGGAGATGCGCCGGGTTCTTAAGCCAGGCGGACTGGCCATAATGAGGTAAAATTTTGTCCATTTTCAATTAAGTTAAAAGTAAGACTAACTACAATTATTGTTATCTGATAAAACTAACTGTTTTAATGAAGTCATGGAAATTTTAACAATATAACTTGGTATAATTCTACATACTCAAATGATTTATGGCCTGATATGCCAGCATGCGCAAAAATCTTTTCCTATTTCATTTTGCACCAAAACAAACAAAGCTCTGTCATGCACATTTGCTCCCTATTCAAAGCCCATCTTTCTTTTCTTATCTTGCATGTCTGCATTCCATTCAGCCATTTCTAACTTCGTGATATTGATTATAAACCAGCTTTTCCAACCGTTGCTTTTTTACAAAAGCAATTTCAATATGGACGTCAACTGGTGATGCTGATCATGTTCTGATTGTTGGATCATATTTCCATTATGCTGGAGGATTTGAACCTCCCCAGGTAATTAACATCTGAGTTCTACATTTTCTTTTTGGTCCTCTCTAAAACAAGTGGCAATTGGAGAATAGCCATAAAAATGTTCTCAGATAAATGCATCATATTGCTCACCTGTCGATCAGTTAATTTTGAGGACAACTAGTCACTTGGCAGTAACCGCTGTCACGTTATTCTCTTTCCAGACTCCTTCCTCCATAACTTTACTTACCTCTGGTTCTTCTATAGAAATGCTGTGCTAGCTTGTGCTCATAAACACTCAGCATATATCCCTTCGTGAGCCCCCATATATAGGGTAAGCCACTAACTATGTTGCATTTGTCTGCAGGCTGTGGATATCTCTCCTAATCCCGGACGCTCTGATCCTATGTACATCGTATACTCTAGAAAGGTATCCACGGCTTAGGTGAAAACAAATTTGAGGATTTGTGGTTCTCTGTCTTCTAATTAGTAATTTAGTAGCATAATTCTAGGAATAATTTCTTTGTAAAATGCATGTAATTTAATGGCGATGGTTCCACTTTTTGTAATAGAGCTGAAAATACGTTGAAGGGGGGAGAAGAGTGATATTTTATATATTCTAATCTGCAGTCTAAATAAGCTTAAGGGGCATTTTTGGTTGCAATATATAATTCTATTATGGGGGAAGTTGTTTGATGTTGATGGCTGTTAAATTACTTGATTATTACTACCATCGTTTTCATTTTTTCTGGACTGGAGTGCCTTCTGAGCATATTATTTGGTATTGGTAGTATAAAATACTTATTTTAAAAACAACAGCCTTGATTTCAAAGATGCTACCCGGTAATGAATAAAATATGGAACACACCCAATTTTACAAACAACACGCTAGAGTAGTCAATTATGATTGATGGACATGCAGTGTGTAGTCGGTGCTAATTTCTTGTTTCTTGCTCTGTAATCATGAATAGATTAATAGTAGTTCAAGATCTAGAAACACTCTAAAAAAAAAAATGCCTGTTTCCTAAGCCCTACACAAAACATGTTTACACTACCAACCTCACTGACAGCTTCTTATATAAAAAGGCACCGACATCACCAACCGGGAAGGAGATAAACATATATAAGAAATATAAATGGGAGATCTTGAAACATTGGAAAGCGTTTATTATCTCCTTCCCATTTGGTGATGTCGGTGCCTTTTACATAAGCACACACTAAAAGGCTTAATTGATGTGAGTGCTCTTGCATGTGATGATGTCTGCAATTAAGTGTTAATTATTGAAGCTTGAAAGTAATGAACTCTATCTAAGAAGCAACCACCTCCACTGAAAATAGAAGAATCTTACACTCACGGAAAGCTAATTATTGGGATTCTATTCTCATTTTTAACAGAAAATTATATAAAATAGTCACTATTCAGGATTTGCAAACTCTTTTTTCCCAACTTGCTTTTCACTATCTGTTTCATTCTAGATAGAAAACAACAGAGGAATATATACACTGGTGGTGAAAACTGAAAAAGAAACTTTTCATCAAAGGATAAGAAAAGAACACAAACCAAAACCAATACCAATACCAACGCCTATGACAAGTGGGAATGTGTTTGGGACCAAGATCAAACCCAACCCTGTTTGTAGCGGCGGAAAAGGTCCTCAGTTTGGGCATTCTTGAAGGCACTGCAGGCAATGACATAGACCCATATGAGCACCACCACTGCCACAATAAGAATCACGTTGACTTTCCTCCATTCTTTTCTCAGGTTCCCCAACAGACCAGCCTTGCAAGAGTTACAATTATAGCACAGTAAGCTCTGGTCATTGCTCCACAAAAGGCAGTCTGGGTCAGCCAATTGGTTCGCTGGGTTTACCCACAATGTTGGGTTCACATAATTGAACCCACAAGCTGTTGGAGGTTTACAACATCCTGACTGTAACAACAAAAGAACTAAAACTTATTGTTCAAGAAAAATACAATGATAATAAAAACAATAGAGAAACAACAAAAGGCAAAAAGGATAAACGCCCCCACAAAAAAATGTCAGTATATAAGCAAAAGCTGGCAACCATAACCATCTCTTTTATCTTCTGCAATAAAGACAAAACCATGACTCAATCATTCTAGGTTGGTTATATTACTTTATTCAGGTCTATATTTCATAATTTCTAATAATAATAGCTTTGGAAGGTACCTCACTCTTGGCGCAAACACTGATGGGAACAAGTTCCTTCCATTAGAGCATAGGGAAGACCCCACACAGCCTGGGATGTTTTATTATAAAAGGTTTACAAATCGAACAACGTTATTGGTGTCATTTCAACAGCACCTTTTCTTCTTTTATTTTGGTGATTGATAACATATAAAATTTATGTAGTAAAATTTATAATGTTTGAACTCTGAAGCAACACTCTTACTTCTAACTCATTCTTATGTCATGCTGATCTAGAGCTTGCATAGATAAAAAATAGTCCAGCACTCAGGCATGGACCGCATTGATTCCCTAGTACTTAGTAGGGTAAGGTAAGCATGAATTTCGTGGCCTACTGCTTAGCTATAAAATTAACTTCTTAGTGGGTCCAAATGAACTCTTTATTATAAGGTAAAACTGGACTATGATTTGAAGTTTCAACCTCTCGTCGTGTCCTACTCAACTGAATTCGTGCACCCACTTCAATTTCATCATGAATTACAATCGTAAATTAAACCACCATGTTCAGATTTCAGAATTGCAAATAACGTTAAAATCAGCCGTAAGTTAATCTTGGCAAGTGACCGGCACAAGACGGCACTGTCTGTACATATCCAAAACAGGTGATAAACTGATAATTATCCCAACTGAAGCTACAACCTGCATATATATATATATATATATATTCCTTATAATATAGAAATCTCTCCCATTATAATATGAAAATATCTCTTCGTCTTATAAATATCAAATTTTCTATAAAAAATAAAAAATTTAAATCTCAAATGTATGATGAATCGAACCTTAAATTTAAGGAATATAAAGTTTTTTACATTTTTTTTGGCAATTTACTAAAGTGAGAATTTGTAATTCGTATAACATTATTTTCATGTGAATCATAACATTTTTATTATGCATTAAACATGACATTGTCATTTGAACTTTGTGAAAAAAACAGAAGAAGTAAAAAAGTGTTAAAAATTTATATCTTAGTAGGTGTCTACATAACTATAAGTTATATATTATTGCTATTATCAAAAAGAAAAAATTATATATATATATATATATGATAGAATTTTATCCTCTGTTCACTCTATAATAATTATTTTTTATTTTCAGATTAAGACACCAATTAATTTTGGCATTTTAATACTTGATCCCATAACAATATTGTAGATTTAATACATGTTTTTTTGACCCCCAAAAAAAAAAAAAAAAAAAAAAACCAATGGTCTAGCGACTAAGCAACAGAAACGTACGTCTCAACCTGCAAGTCAAGGTAAGAATTGTTCATGGGCTACAGAAGCTTAAGAAATTATCCATTATCTTTGGGACCAAAAAGTCGTCAATGATAAGCCACTGACACAACGGCGCTGCGGTGGCATTTAGTGAAGTGTAAAACCTTAAAGTCTAGTTTGGATGCACCAAATTGACATTCAATCTTATACAATACACAATGTAGCTATTGTTTTCCACTTTCTCCGTAAACCAACGGCAAATTAAAATTTCCCATCTATCATATACACCTTACAAAATTCTTAACCTAATCACTAAATTAAACTAATGAAAAAAAGTATACATCTTTTTCCATAAAAAAAGTCTTAAAAGCCAATAACACCCATGCCTAAAAAGTAAATTGCTTAAAATATTACCCCATGTAGACCCTTTTAAATTTAGTGTCGTTTTCAAATAATTGATCCATTTACTCTAATAAAAACTTGTACTGAGAGAGTAAAGTAGTGAAAGACTTGCCTGAAGAGGAGAGATATTAGCAGAGAAGAACTGATCAGCAGTGATGTAATTCTGGGTAAGCCTAGCACAAACATTAGACTCAGCCAAACAGGACCTAATCTTACCCCAATTATCAGAATTGGTTACGTGGTCCCTGAGCCACTGTGAGAACCCATCAATCCTGTACTCCTTGTAGCCTCTACCAGGCACAGAATAGGAGCCATCTGGGCGCGTGACAGTGAACGCGAAGACAAGGAGGATAAGGAGGAGAGCGATGAGAATGGCCATGCATATGAGGTAAAAAGCCAAGAGACCCTGCTTGTTCCAGTAAGCACCGACAAAGCCAGCCAGAGAGACGAGGAGGATGAGAAAGCCTAGGATGACTACAGGCCATCGGAAGTAGTGGGTGCACTCGTTGTCTGGCTTTGAAGCCAGCCATATGCCTGAGGCTATGATGGGGATGGAAGCTAGGAAGGCTATGAAGTTCAGTATTGCTGTTATGTTGTTGCTCACTCCCATGGTTGCTGTTGTTGTTGATGTGGTTACAAATTTTGGACTAAAAGAGAGAGAGAGAGAGAGTGTGAGGGAAAAGAGAGTAGCGAGTGATGCAAAGACGTGGGTTCGTGGGTTTGGAGTTTTTTAGGACCTTTTGTAGTGCTTTCTTGGTTTCACACTTTTTTTATTAGTGAAATTCTTTTTTTTTTTTTGAGAAGCTATTGGTGAAATTCTTGGTTTCACACTTTTACTATATTTAGATGTCTGGGACCAAGAGGTATCACAATTCGCGTATGTTATACGAGAGTCAGGTGGAGACTGGAGTACGCTTTTGGGTTCAAACTCAATCCGCTAGCCAAACCGCTGGTCGGCAAGAGGATATTCACATTGACCATTAAAAAATTTAGCTTTTAGCCACTTAAATACTACTTTATTTATTTTAATAAATTACTTTATAATTATATTTACGATCTTTTCTTATAGTGTTGAGCTAAATTCATGTGAATGGGTGGAGTTGTGTTATTACCTTTTAAAATAGAAGTTTAACTAATTATATTTTCTCCTTTAAGTTAAAGGTTTTACAATAGAATCATTACTTATTTAATTATTGAAATAAATAAGAAAACCAAAATTAAAAAATTCATCGTTTTATTTATTTGAAATTGAATTTACATTGATCGTAGAAAATTACATGACTTTAGTCTTGGATACAATCTAAGATAAAGTACATAACTTTGTTTCCTAAACTTCGTTTGTTTCGGGTGAAAACGCTTTCAGGAAATGGTTTTACAGAAAGTTGTGTGTTTGGTAGCTCCAGAAAATTCGGTCAAACGGAAATTGACTGGAAAATAACCCCTCTCGCTCCGTAAAACCATTTCCCTTCTTATTTTACCTTTAATGTATTTCCGGAAAATACACACCCGAAGAACACCTGAAGAACCCAAGCACACTCCACCTGAAGAACCCAAGCACATCCTCGCCGGTGATGCCCAGAACCACCCCTCGACACACGGCCCCGCAGTCGCATGCAAGCCACTCTGCTTACCCATCCCTTGTCCTCGTCCTTTGTGGAACCGTCCCTCATCCTAGGATCGCACCGATCGCACTAAGATCGCACCGATCGCATCGCAGGATCGCACCGAGATCACACTAAGATAGATCACACTAAGATCGCCGTCGTCCTCCATTGATCTGATCTATCTCTCACTCTCAGGCGATCTTGGTGCAATCGCACCCCAGGATCGCACTAAGATCGCATCGGATTTGATGATTTTGACTGGATTTGATGATTTTTTTTTTTCTTTGTGTTTTGTTTCTTTTGTGTCTGTGGACTGAGAAATGATATTAATATTTGTTTGCAAGCAGAGAAAATGTGAGCAAAAAGTAGAAAATGTGTTTTCTATAGTATTTTCAAGAATACAACCAAACACCAGAAAATATTTTTCAAAGTATTTTTTGAAATGCAACCAAACAACCTGAACACATTTTCCTTTCCCAAAAATAGCATTTCCGAAAAATATTTATTTTCTGGAAAATATTTTACACAAACCAAACGGACCCTTAGTTACAATCTAGAATTTGAAAAAACTCAAAGGCTATATTACAAGGTGAGAAGGAGTTAGGCACCCACCTTGCCCGGTGAATACAGTCTTCTAGACTATAGTGGCCAACATTCATATTACATCATGCAATATGTTATCAATCAATTTAAATGTTGAATTGAATGAGTATGCATGTGATAATCTCTAATTCAATTTATTAAGCATTTCATTTGAATTAAAAAAATAATAATTCTAGTGAATGTGTGTGAATGGTGATATCCTAGATTCAAGAATTTGAAAGAATCATTAAAAAAACATATTTTTCATGTGGATTTAAGATTAAAACTAGTATTATGCATGAACATGTGATGAACAACCAAGAACATTTAAGAACATTTAAACATATTTAAGGAATTTAAATAAACACTAGCATGCTCTAATATTAAATTAACATTATAGCAATATGAAAAATGAGTTAAGGATAGAGATTATACTTGCATGCAAGATCCATACGGAGAAAGAGGAGGCTCTTGGTAGAAGTTCTAAGGGTGGAGGAGAAAAAAAGAACTATGAGAGAGAGAGTGAGTCTCACTCAATACCTTAAATCTCAAGAAGATTCAAATATGACAAGATTGCTCTATTTCACTAGAACTCAAGAAATGAGAAGCGAAAGAGTTTTTGTGTACTTTGGAATGGAGAAGAGGAGGGGTTTATGTAGTAGTAGTGGAGAAAATATGAATAGAAGGTCATTTAATGAGGGTTGATAAAGAATCATGAACCTAGACCTTATTTTAGCCTTTGGGGAAATCGGGTGCATTAAATTTAGAAATTGGTGAGAGTAAGGAGAAAGCAAAATTTGGTTTTCACGTAACAGGCTTGTAGAGCCAAATTCAAAAAATCATATATTTCTCAATTCTGATCGGAATTGTCTACTTTTTGTACTCAAAATATTCTGAGAGATATCAACGAAATGGTGAGCAGAGATCATTTGTTAGAAAATAATTTCAACACAATTAACATTAATAAGTCCCAAATTAGTTTCCAATTAACTTTAGTAGGCTCCAATCACTCCCATTTCAGACTTAATTAGTTCCAAATTTACCCTAATTAAAAGATAATGGCACAAATTACTCATTGAATAATTAATGTTTGACTATCTAATTAATTAAGTGTGTGCAACCTTACTATAAAATGTAGCCCTAGCCAATCAAATTATGACACATCATTAATCTTAAATTGATTATAATTATAACCAATTGGAATCAATTGATCATAATCACATATAGTCGTACTCAATTTGTGATAGTACATCTCGGCCATTAAAACTTGATTTGATGATAACTTTTAATCTGATGGTCTGATTAGGGCTTATGACTAGTCGATTTGATCATTACAACATTAAGATTATTTTGGTGAAATGAGATTAAGGATCTAAGGACCAGAATCAAGATGCATATTTCCAAGGTGAAATTACCCTTTTACCCTCCATGTGAGGTTAAATACAGGTTACAAAATGACGTGTCAACAATATTACACAGTAAAAGCTTTATATTAACATCCAACACATTAAAATAATATAAACAATACAATAAAATAATATATCTAACATGGTACAAAAATAAATAATAATAATATATCTAACACAATAAACAACAACTACAACCATCAATACATTAAAATACTTTTTTTTTAACACTCTACATCAAAATATTATTTTTTATTTTGAGTTTTAGCTATAATGGGCTGCTATCAAAACTCATATACTTTATCTTTAGCTTCTTTGTTGTAGAAGCTGTTTTAAGGGGATTGGTTGCTAAATTGACTTTTTAGTCAATTTAGCAACCTTGCTACTAATGCTCTACCAAGCAATCATTATAAAGTGGATAGTTTAGGTTAAAATTATTTGGGGTTCAAATTCCGCTGCTAACTGATAAGGAGCAATCATTATGGAATGGACACTTTAAGTTAAAATTCTATATATATATATATATATATATATATATATTAAGTGGAGTACATGTGCTCTCGATGGTAGTCTTTGATTACTCGAGATCCAAATATCTGAGTTAGTCTAATAATGATCTTTAAACAAAAATAAATAAATAAATAATTGTCAATTGGTTTAATAGTTATAAAAACAATGTAATTTTAATTTTCCGGTTTCAAAAAAAAAAATTTTGGGGTAAAATTTGCTCTTGTATAGTTGTATCTAGTTTAAATCATTTGTGTCTTCAAAGTCTTCATATGGTTCCACCAATTTTTTTTATTCGCTTTGGTAGATAATTTTGTAATTTATATTGAAAATAAAAATTTTAAGAATTTCAATATGAAAATGGCCAAAAGATGAATTTTCATCAAGCATAATTTTTTTTAGGAGATAATGAGTTCTTTTTTGTTATAATAATAATAATAATAATAATAATAATTATTATTATTATTATTTACTTCTGTATATGTGTAATATCAAACTACACAATTTATGTATACTCATTAAAGTTTAAAAGATGATAAGTTCTCCTAAAAAATTATCTTGTAAATATACAAAAGTCAAAGTTGATAATATTGTATACAATATTTTTATAAATTATAACCTACTCTAGTATTTAAATATTACGGTTTATATTGTTGGGTATGTTTTAAAATTAATTGGGTAGGTTCAAAGCTTAAGCCCATAATATTTTGTTGTAAAGCCCAACCCCATGCTCTAGAATTTTCCTTAGC
Source organism: Quercus variabilis (assembly GCA_030445155.1). Taxonomy (NCBI): domain Eukaryota; kingdom Viridiplantae; phylum Streptophyta; class Magnoliopsida; order Fagales; family Fagaceae; genus Quercus; species Quercus variabilis. Next base: position 58,065,731 of record CP129446.1, read on the forward strand.
TGGCGTGAGAATTTTTGACAGCAAACAAAACCCTCAATCATCTCGTATTTCCTTAGAAAAATAGTCAGCCGCACCTTCCCTTGTTTTGCAAAAAATACATAGCAGCTTGCAGCATCAATTCCTTTATTTTTGCCTTTCCCTTTTCACTTTAATCATATTTAGCTACTTCCTTTTTTAGAGCTCTAAGGCTATCAAAATTCTGCATATATGATATTAATTGAAAACAATAAAACACATATTACTTTGATACTTTAGCCCTTTGTTTTTGCTGAAAATTTTCTCTTGAGCATTTGTAACAAGTTTGAAACTCTATTTGTGAGTGCACATTAACAGAGTTGTCGTTGTATCCTGGAGAGCAACTACCTGAGCCATTTGCACCAACGGATTCATTCCAGTGGGGGCAAAATTGCTTCTTATGGACAGCGGATTTAGTTCTATGCCTCGGCGATAAGTTTTACTTAATCCTTAATTTTATACACTTTTGTACTTGTCCATTTTGCTTATAAGTTAATTTGAGCATATCTTGTTTTATTGATATATTATTGATATTGCTTTGTAACTTTGTTAATCAATGTGGAAAATTTTCAAAACTATACTTCCAACATATATGTGTGTAGTATGTTTATGCATATATGTGAGAATTTATCTTGACTAATATATTAGTACCACAATTCCCCTTATATTATTACCACAATTCCTCCCCCACCCCCCCCCCCCCACCCCCCCCAATCCCAAAAAAAAAAAAAAAAAAAAAAATCTTGGCTCTTCTCTTGCAAGGATAATATTTTATTATAACCTAAGCAAACACAACTGTTGTGAAAATGTTGCAACCTTTTTTTTGTTGTAGTCGTAAAACAACTAAAATAAAAAAATTCTTTTGAATCAAAATTTTTTAAACTTTTTTTATCTTTCAAATTTTTATATCTCACAACTACATAATACTTTTTTTAAACCTTTTAGCTTTTATTTGTTTATTTTTATCTTTCAAAATTTTACATCTCTCAACTACACAATAATTGTATCGTGCAATTCAAATCCGGCTGTCTGTATTAGCATCCTCTACCTTTCTCAAGCCTCTTGTTTTCTTTTTTCTTTTTTTTAACTACTATGAAATAATACGTTTTATAATAATTAGTTTTTTAAAGTCTAAAATTATACACACTTTACTATGAAATAATAAGTTTTTTTTTTTTTTTTTTTTTGGTGAAAAGAAATAATACGTTTCAATTGATCTCATACTATATACATACATACTTTTAAACTTTTAGTGTTTTTGTTAAAAATAAATACGTATCATACATACAAGCATCTATTTTTATTTCATCCCCTTCAATAAAGAAATTAAGAGGATTTAAAGGGGCTGAACTGAAATATGCAGGGAAGTAGATTAGGTGCTCCTATTGTAGTATGCTTGGGTGAAGACTATGGGTTAAAGGCCCTCTTTTTTTTAATAAATAAGTATGGGTTAAAGCCTTGAAAACAACTAATACATAGTTGTCTATGTTTCTATGGCTTTGAGGGATGATAAGGGTCAAAGTAAGATTTGATCGAGCAACAAAAGGAAAAGGGAAAGAAGAAGACAAAAGAGTTCTCTTTTGACTTTTACTGTTTAGAGTAGGAGTAATTTCATACTAACGCCTATATTTCCTCTTTTGAGTTAAATTTGTTGCATATAAATTTTTTTTATATAGTTTTTCACGTACCTCAAAAAATAATTAAAATCATACATTGAGGTGTGTGTAAAACTGTATCTTAAATTCACAAGCTTTGTACCATTTGTAGCTTCAAAATGGGTTTAGACTTTTAGAGTATGAAGTTTGGATAACATTGTATTAATGTACAATTTGTGAATAGATGTATTGTTTGAAAATATAGAAAAAAAATTTAGAAACTATATATATATATATATATATATTAATTTGTAGAAAAGGGATCAAACACCCACCCCCCTCCCAAAAAAAAAAAAAAACAAAAAATTGCCGTGTTTAACTCTACAACAATTGATAATTGCTCCATAGATTTTAAAGTGCATCTTTACTCTTTAGTACCCTTTTTCCCGTCAATAAGAGAATAAGAGAATGAGATGAATGGAAAAACTTCATAGCAAAAAGTGAACCTTTAATTGATCAAACCGCATGGTGTTATAAATTTTTTGACAATACTACATGTATTACGAGCTTTATGTAATGTTCACATGATCAACACTCTATATATTGGAATAGCACCTACTCATTGTGCATTTCACATATTAATTTTAAATGAGGTTAAGTCCAAAAAAAGATGGTATGATAGTTCATTGGTTCAACCTCTAAATTTAGTGTTGATCCTATGCCAATCGAAGTAAGTAGAACTACATTATGACAACCGACTTTGGTCGCAGCCTACTAGTTTCAGCTTGCCTATTGGCGCTTTTTTTTGTATGCCAAAATTAATGTCAGCGGTTTGATTGTTGGCTGTGGGTTTTGAAAATCAACCAATAACCAAACTAGTTGACATATATGTATGTGTGTATATATATTAAAAACATATACACTTATTCTCTCTCTCTCTCTCTCTCTCTCCTCACTGATTTGTTGTTTTCCCCTTCAATTTTCGGTCATTCCTATTGATTATGAGTCATTTCTTCTCCTGTACTAATTGTTCCTCAAGCCAACTATCATTGTCATTATCATCAACAAGTGCCAACCAAGCCGAATAAGACAAAGCATGTAAAATTGCCTACTTGCAAATCGACGGCCCTTCCTTAATGCAACTCGGTTGAGGGGAGGGGGGTGGTGTTGAGAAACTACAAGGAGCAATTTGTTGCAAAATCACCCACAAAAACCAATTGCACCTTACCCTAAACAACCCTAATTAGGTTATTGGTCTAGCTACTAGGTTAATAATTAATTTCTTTTAATATATGTAAAAATACATAAAATAAAAAATTGATGTCTATAATCAAATGGTTAATTATAGTTTAACCACTTGTGGTTATGCCCATTTTAATAGTGTGTACATGTTGTGGACATAAGGGGGGAGTCGCCACCTAGTTTTTGCAATGGTCTTGGAACCATATATATAACATCCTTTAAAGGAAAGACCTTTGATCTTACTACCAGAATATGGGTTCAAAGTTTAGGTACGTTCTTGAGAAGGTGTTAGGCACCCAAGATCGCCCAACCCTATGATTGGCCTCCCATCATTGTGTCTTATGTCTTAACTTTATTAAAAATAAATTCAACACTTGTATTCTAACTCACACACATGCTAGCATGCATCTAACATACAACATGACATCATTCATCTCAAAACACATATCTATCCATAAAGCAATAAAGAGCCAAACACATATGAGAAACCCTAGCATGTGAAACCCTATCATACATCTCAATGCAAAGCAATAACCCAAACATGGCAGCAAAGCAAGTCATATCATGAATAAAAAACGAGGCATCAACTTTGTACACATATATCAAGAGAGGATTAAACAAACAACATGCATGTACATGTGAATGAATAACCTACCTTACTTACCTTGCAGCATCTCAGCAGCTATGGCATTGTGCATGGACATATGAATAAATGATCACGGTGTTTAAACGAGACATAAACATGAAACCCTAATCTAAACATGTTAAAGATAAGCAAGCATACAAGATAGAGACTCAGATATGTATAAACATAAGAAAAGGGTTTAAACGAAGACAAAACATATGGAACAAGCGAACCAAACAACATTAGAAATCTGAATTAGGGTTTTTGGGCAAGTACCTGCGTGCACAGCCAAAGGCCTGCGTACACAGGGTTTAATCTATGTACGCATGCTTATGGCATGCATGCGTGAAACTTGTTCAAAACCCCAACCCAGAAACACGAAATAAAAAAATAGAGCATAAAAGAAAACCCTAATTCTAACAACCTAACATGCTCATAACATGCAAGAAAAACATAAACCTACTCTAAACAAACAAGTTATAACACAAACAAAGCAAGAAAATCAAATTAAACAGCAAAAGAAAGACTAAAAAGAGAAAATAAAGGTTGAAGATTGATACCTCAAAAAGGAGTTCTCAAGCTTTGATTTTGACCGTTTCCCTTAGTCAAATCTATCATAAGTCATTAAACAAGTGATTAGCAACGTTAAACTAAAAGGATTGGGGCCAAAAAAGGTCCCAATCAAATAAAATTGACTTGATTTGGGAAAAAAACTCCCTTTTTATTCACTATTTTCTAGTGAATCTTAGGTTTTTCTCGTGGAATTTTTGTGAGTTTTGGAAATGTGTCATGTAAAGCTTTTTATAGTGGAAAAAATGGGGTTTGGAACAGCTCCCAGACGATGTGGGATTCATTCCAAATCTCAGCCATTATTGCAGAAAACTTGTCTTTTCCATGTTTTTGAAACCCTAGCTGCATACATAGGAACGTGCCTGCATATGCATGCTTTGGCCCACGTACGTGGGCCGAGGGCTACTTTGGTCTTTTATTTTCAAAAATAAATTTTTGCTTATTTAAAACGTTATATTTTCCATTTTAACACTTTTCAAGTCAATTTGATATCTAATTAGGCTTTAAACTGGCCTTAGGCCTTAGAGTTCGAGTATCATTGGGGAACGGGGGCCCAAATTGTAAGGGGTACAAAATGCGGTGTCTACAGAAGCCCCTTTTTTGATTCATGAGCTTCGTTAATAGAATAAAAAAAAAAAAAAGTAAGGGACAAAACATTTTGTTTCAACGTACGGCTCGAGCCTAACCTATGCACACAACACACATCACGCATACATAGGACGGGGAGCAACTCCAAAGAGTTGCGTGGGATTCGTATGTTTGAAGTCCTACCTTTATTGCTTGGGAAACGAGCAACGATAGGTTCACTATCCCATAACCTATTTTGCCACTTGCAAATAAATGGTGAGTGACTCACTATCCTAGAGACACTTAAAAAGAAAAAAAGAAAACAAATAAGGGTGCTTTTATGAGCTAACCCAACAAACAACAAAAGGATATAGTCTTTATGGTGTCCATCCGGGCTTTTTACCTCAAACTTCTCCGTGTGACTTGTTCCTCTTATCTTCTTCACTTCTTTTTATACATTTTTTCTACCGTGCCTACATGTTTAACTCCCTGAGGATATATGCACGAGTAATCTTAATTTTTGGATCCACTTAAGAATGGTGAAAACTTGTTGAGGAGTAGATGTGCATGGGGAGGAATCTTCTACCTCTCATGACTTGCTTAGGGATGAGAAACTCACTGAGGAGTAGTAGGAATGGACTCACTGAGGAGTAGTGTAGATGTGTGATCCACTAGGAAAGGATCTTCTGTTTCCTTCATGGTTTGCTAAGAACTTTGGGAAGAATCTTCTACTTCCTTGCTAGGGATTTTTTTTAGGTGTTTTGGACTCACTGGGGAAGAATCTTTTGCTTCGTCGTAAGGGATACTTTAGGTGTACCTAATTTACCGGGGATACTTTGAGGAAGAATCTTTTGCTTCCTCACTAGGGATTATTTAAATATGCTTAGGTTTATCAGGGAAGAATTTTCTGTTTCCTCCATAGGGATAGTGTCTTTGATATGCTTGATCCACTGGGAAAGAATCTTCTGCTTCCTTATTGAGGATAGTGTTCTTGATTTTGTGTGGTCTGTTGGAAATGGTTTTGGGAAGTACATGCTTCATTGAAGGAAGGGTCTTCTACTTCCTTTACCACTCACTAGGGAGTCATTTGATGATTTTGTGCCTAATTGGGGCAATCTTGAGATGTTCTTCTTTTTTTGAAAGAAGAGTTTTTTTTTTCTTTACTATTCATGATTAAACTACACGTAGTTTAGTGGTGAGGCCTAAACTACACGTAGTTTAGCCATCAGGTGTGTTCCTACCTTTTCATTTTTTTTCTATAGTTACCAACCGTTTCTTTTTATTCTTCATTCTCTTCATCTCTCTCATCCCTTTTACATTCTTCATAACTCTTCTTTCTCTTTTTCTTCTCTTTACAAAAACCTCACTCTCCTCTCTCTACCTCTCACTTTCTGACTCTCTCATTCTTTCAAACTCTCTTATTCTCTCATTTTCTCTCTAAACTCTCTTCATCCTCTCAAATGGCACCCAAGGACAAGAAGTCCTCCTACATCCTTTCTTTTAATGCATTCCACCTCACCCGCTGGAGTGGGGCAATGAGATTGATGGGGCTTCCACCATTGACATACCAGCTAGAGAATCACATCCTCATGGTTGAATCTATAAGTTTTCAAACATTTTTCTCATTTTCAAGTTTCTCTTTGATCTTTCGTTTTAATGTGTTTTTAGCCATGTAAATGCTTGGGGTTTGTTATGGGATGGGTTTAGATGAAAACCTGACACCTTAGGAGGGGTAGGAACATGTTTAGGATTGATTTTGGATGATTTATGCTTGAAAATGTCAAAAAACTACTTCTGTCTATGCTTCTGCATGCGTAGGCTCGGGCCTGCGTATGCAGCTTGGATTCATGCATACATAACACTGTTCATGCATACGCAAGTCTGTTCTTGAGGCTCTGCATACACAGGATCCTATCTGTGTACGTGGGCTTTGACCTGCGAACATGAGACGTTTGATAAAAGCCCTACTCTGCCCATTTTCACTTCTATATGCAATCTTAACACACCTTTTTATCATTTTTCACCTGAGTTTCATTGTATTCTTCCTTTTATCTTCATTCTTGCATCAAAAACATTATTTTTCATCAATTCTACTTGAATCAAGAATTTAATGTCATCTTCTTCCTTTTTTGCAGTCATCATCCCCTTATGCTGGTAGGGATGCACTAATAAGGTGGTAGAATGGTACAACCTTCTCGTCATCGAAACCAGGGCCTATATTTGGGAGGCGGGCTTTGAGCCTATCATTGGCCTTCTTCTGAAGAAGTTTGTAAGTGCTACCTTGGTGCAGTGCCTCATTAAGAGGTGGTGAGATACTACTCACATCTTTTATATTACTGAGCGGGAGATGATGGTGACTCCCTACAAACCCCCCTTAGCTTCGAAGGGGCCATCATCAATTTGGACAGTGTGTTGAGCATCCAACTAGGTCTCTACATGTTGGGGAGGAAGTACTCCACTGTGACCATCCACTACTTCAACTTGGTATCGGATCACATGCTTCTCCCACAGAGGATTATGGAAGAGTGTGTCCATATGGCTAGGGCTTTCCTTCTTCACTTGTTGGGGGCTTACCTCTTTGCTAATGGTGGGCAAATAGTGTCTTTAAGGTGGTTGACCCTTTTTAGGACTTTGGAGAGGCACAGAGGGCCAATTAGGGGCAGGCATGTCTTGCCTATCTTTACTCTACCCTTGACACTATCAGCCGGGGCACCTTGCAACAACTTGTGGGGCCTTGGAAGCTCCTTGAGGTTAGTTATCTTCCCATTCCTTCCATTTTCCTTTGTAACTTGTAGTCTTGCAAACTGTTATCTTGCATTTAACTTGTAGATTGTGCTTCTTTTTACAATGGTGGGTGGTTAGGTATAGCCTCCTAACCCCGGGCGTCAATCTAGTTCTGTGGGAGTTCCCTCGAGTGAGGGCCCACCTTGCTGGGTTGACTTCGAATGAGGTAAGTTTAAGAGTTCTAGTTGTTTATGCTTCTTCATGCATTTCCTTTAGGATACCCTTCTTCTAACCTTGTGTCATTACAGGTTAACTAGACTCTATGGGCCTGCCGGCCCCTTCCTGCTTCCAAAAACTTGGAGCATGTTGCTTTCACTGCTTCAGAGATTACCCGTCCCTTAGAAGGAGAGAGCTTGAGGGTACTATACCTAGTGGAGAGGGTGCGCTGCCAGTTGGTGGGTAGGGATGACCTACAGATTCCAATAGACCCTCTTGAGTTCATGCTTGCCCCACACTCTATGACTGATGTTGAGTACAACTCATGGAGGAGCGGTGTTCCCTATGTTGGGCGACTTCTTGAAGGGTTGGACTATGAGGAGTTCAACATCACCCTTTTCATGCCTTCCCTCACTGTTTAGGTATATACTCAATCTCTTCTTCTTCTCTTCTTTTCTTTTACCTTACTTGTATTAACTTCTAATGTGAAAATTGTAACACGAGGAACCTATTGTCAGTGAGCTCATTGACCCTCCACATCTCCTTTGGACGATCTATGCTTATAGCCCTAATGGCTTTGCTCGAAAGCGTATCGTCCCCCGTAATCCCAATGTCATAGGTTATCCTTTTCCTCCCAACACCCGAGCGGTGAGTGTTTCCTTCAATTCGCTCTTTCGCTTTTTGGCATTTCTCTCTTTCTAGTTCAATCACTAACCCTTTTCTCTTTGAATTGCAGCCCACTATCCAAGAGCATGAGGAGTTGGTGTGGCTGGCTCGGAATATCAAGCTAAAGGTGACCAATTATTCAAGGAACTTGTATGGTCCTGGAGGGGCTGCCTATTCAGGCAATGGTGGTGATGATGATAATGATGATGATGGAGGTGATGAGGAGGATTTAGAGGCTACTTCTAGCTACCAGTCAAGGAAGAGGTGACACCATTGATTACCTATAGTCAAAACATATATGCACACAACACACAACTTTTTCTCTTTTTGTTGCTTTTGTTGTTTTTATTTTCTTTAGCAACCACTTGGATTTAGTTTAAGACAAAGGATTGTACTTAAAAAGATCTTTTTACATTTATGCTTTTAATTGGGACTTAGCACTTAATTTACAAGATATCTGACTAATTGTATGTTTCTATACAACTTTGCTTCCTGGATGCTTGAAATCTTGTGCTTGGAATATGTCTTGGATGATCCCTTAGGTTGTAGGAATCCTAGGAATGCCTTTGTGAAAACTATGCGTAAAACAAGGGAGAATGGGCTTCTGCCAAGCGCCATGCATATATGGGGATGGGCTTGCGTACGCAGCTTTGACTTTGCATACGTAGGGTTAACCTTACATATGTGGGCCGCGTTTCAAAAAAAAATCCTAACCAACTTACTTAAGTATAAAAGTAGCCATTTGAGTCTAAAACCTTCACCAATGTATTTTCAACCCAGAAAGCCCTTTTTTAAGGTCCCCAATGGCAGAAAACTTTCCACTTGATGTCTCGGCTTGGATTAGGAGGCTTGGTCCCAATTTCAAGGATTTCATCGCCTTCTGTGGTCTTTCTTGTGTCTTCCTATACCATCAAATAGGGTAGATGAGACTCTTCTTCATGCTGCTGCCAATTATTGGTTTCCTTCTCAACATGTTTTCCACTTCAATGGAATAGAACTATGCCCCACTATCGAAGAATTTGGCGCTATCATGGGTAAACCGAAGATTAACGATCTCATCTTCCCAACCATGGCCGGGGACCTTCCCTCCTTGCTGTAAGTTGTGTTGGGCGTCCTTTCCATCATGGAAAATAGGTGGTGTGTCTTTGGCAAGCTCAACCTTAGGTTGGTTCTTAAGTACTTTTTTGGTTAGGCCCTTCCCTTAGGTGAGAGGCCATGTTCATACTTTCTTCGTGCCTTTTGCTTATGTGCTTTTGCAAGATATTTCTTGGTCAAAAGTCATATTGTGTGGACCTTCATATGTGTATGGTGGCTTATGAGTTAAAGAGAGGTAACCCAATAGGCTTGATCTTGGTGGAGACCCTCAATGGTTTGGACGCCTTTCATAGGAAGGAAGCAAGCCTCTTTGCTGGTAGTCCTTTTCTCCTACAGGTATAATCCCTAACTTTTGCCTAGGTTCTCAACCTAGCAGGATCCCTCTAATTTTTGCATGGGTTGCCTTTCAATTTTCAACCCATCGAGGCACCTTATATCATATTTCCATCATTATTTTATTTTTTTTTCTCACTCATGCTCTCTCTTCTTTTTTTCTTTTTTTTTGTTCCCAGATATGGCTACAAGAGAGACTTTGGTTGCTTCAACCTTCTACCATACCTCTAAACACCCACCTCTATAGGTATCTTAAGGACCACCGGCTTTATCAAAATGACATGAACTTCAAGGCGTACATGGAGTCTATGGTTCACCTTTAGGAGACTGACATTCAATGGCTCATGGAGTGGTGGCACATCTCAAGCATGGTCCACAGTTGCTACAAGGACTGCTGTGTGGCCTTAGTTGGATTTCATTACTACTCATACTACTCCACTTCTCGTATCTCAAGGAAATTTGGATAATGTCAAGGAGCCCCTGATGATGAAGGTGCCTTCCACACTGAGATGTTTACCAATAGGATCTTAGGCAGGATTAGTGAGGCTTGGCCACACCGTAAGGTGACAAAAGGCATTGTCCCTCCTCAATACATTTATCCCACTGTGAGGTACACGCATTGGTTGGAGGATGACATAAAGTGGATTATGCAGGATGAAAAAGCTTACATAAAGACTAGCAAGAAAGCAAGGAGGATTGAGTGACCACCTTAATGGGCCCCATATTTTGCTTTTCTACACTTTTATGATTCTCATGTTTTTGTTTTGAATTCAATAAAGGATTGGAATGTTACAAATCCCCTATGAAAACAATCTTATTATCCTTTAATTTGAGCAAAAAGAGAATCACATTTTTATTATCTTTGCTTATTGTCATCTCAATTTTTTTTTCTTTTTCCTTTGCCATGTAATTTTTGCCCATGACGTCCCTTTGGGAATTTTCGTCATGCCCATGGTTTTTTCCCCTAACTTTTGCCTAGACTTCCCTTTTGGGTTTTCATTTAGTGGGGTTTTCTTACCCTAACTTTTTCCTAGGCTGCCCTTTTGGGTTTTCAACCTAGCAGGCTCTTTTTTTTTTTCTTTTTTTTTTTTCTTTTTTTTTTTTTTTTTAATTTTTAGATATTGTATTTCTGGAGTCTATCCATGTTGATTGGGTGAAGCATCTCTTCCCTATCTAAATCTGTGATCCTTGCAACCCCTCCAAACATGATCTTCTTAATGATAAAAGGCCTAGACCACTTTGGCTTCATCTTTCCTCTTGGATCAAAAGTTTCATCTTTAAGCATCTTTAGGACCAGGTCCTATTCTTTAAGGTTTCTCAGTTTCACTTTCTTGTTAAATGCTCTAGCAATCTGATAAGCCAAGAATGTATTGACCCCTTACGATAAATTAACCAATTAATTAGCTAAGTGAATTAATTAAGTTAATTAACATGTAATACGCGTGGTAGCACAAACAAATCACTAACTAAGTTAAATGCAGAAAAAAATAAAGTTGACATGGTGATTTGTTTAAGAATTGGGAAAACCTCTGAAACAAAAACCCTACCGGATGAATTTAAGGTCACCATTCTTGAGAATCCACTATTATCAAAACAAGTGGTTACAAGTAAAGGAATCCCAATACCTTATACCAACCTACAGTTGAACCCTTACCCCAATACATAATTGGACTTCTTATGTAGTGACAATCTCTCATTTTCAAAGCACGGCTCCTAGTACGTGACTAATCAATCAATACACGGATCCAAGTACGTGACTAACACATTAACTTGAGAAGGATACTGGCTACAAAGTTCTTCAGTTTATCCACAAGATGAAGATCAAGAAGCTCCTTGGTTACAAAACCCTATGGCGTACAAACGTAGCAGCTTCTTCAAGAGAAAGATGAATTAGGGCATATGTCTCGGGTCACAATATGCTTGCAACAACAAGTGCAACAATCTTTTGACGGCTCTTAAAATAATCCTTATATATATATATATATATATATATTTAGAGTTGAGAGAAAAGAAAGCCTAAACATATACATGTGGATATGCGTGAAATCAGATCTAAAAAACTGATTTTCGTAAATCTCGATAGATAGGGTATTTGTCGAGCAGTTGTCAAGCATTGGGCTAAATTTGTCTTTTAAACCTCGATAGATACAATTTGTCGAGCTTTAAAATACAACACTTCTTCACTTGTTTCTTGAAAACTTAAACCATCCTAGATCTACCCAATTACAAGTAAAGTGCGTTTTGTCAAAGAATAAGCCAATTCTAAATGATATATGTTCTTAACATGATTCACCTATGTCCTAACACAATCCTTTTTTGGTACCCTTGTGCATAATATTGTGCCCTAACCTTTTTCTCATCTATCAAAGCCAATTGTTCGTATCTTGCCTTAGCCTAATCCTTTTCTAGGACTTTGGTTTCCACTAATACCCTTAAAGATTGTATCTCTACCTCAATAGGAAGCACTGCCTCACTACCATAAACCAAAGAGTAAGGAGTTGCCCCAGTCGACGCACGAATATAAGTTTTATAATCCCATAAGGCAAACGGAAGCTTCTCGGCCTAATCTTTGTATGTCATTACCATCTTGGCTAGGATGTTCTTCACATTCTTATCTCTTCTACAGCACCATTAGCTTATGGTCAATATGGAAAATATTTGTGATGCTTAATGTTGTACAACTCCATGATCCTTCGAACCTCCCCTCAAAGTGGGAACCTTTATCAGAAATGATCTCTTGGGGCACCCTAAACCGGCATATGATGTTGTTTTCTAAGAACCGAGCCACATGCTTAGCCTTCAATACGAAGTAGGAGGCTACCTCCACCCACTTGGTGAAATAGTCAATTGCCACTAAAATGTATTCATGCTCATTTGAAGCCTTAGGAGCTATCCTTCCAATCACATCTATGCCTCAAACTGAAAGTGACCATGGAGAAGTCATGCTATACAATTCACTAGGCAGTACATGATTCAAGCTGACATGCGTCTAACAAGCATGACAACTCTTCACATAGTCCACATAATCAGTCTCCATTGTATTCCAGTTATACATCATCCTTAGGATTTTCTTGGCTAACATTCTTCCATTCATATGAGGGCCACAAATCCCTTGATGGACTTCGTCCATTACCCTCTCGGCTTCTTCCTTCCTCAAGTAACGAAGATGTATACCATCGTAGGACCTTCTATAGAGTATTCCTCCATATAGGATATATTGTGTTGCCATCATTCTAATGGAATGACGTTCTCTTTTGTCGGCACCATCCGAATATGCCCCTAGTTCCAAGAACTTCATGATGTCATAGTACCATGGAACTTCCTCTTCCTCTATGGTCATTACTGAAGCTTTAGTCTTCCCTTTGTGTACCTCTTTATAAATTTGCTCAATCTCCAAGGGTCGTGTCCACACTCCCTCGAGTTTTTCAACCATGGAGGCTAAGGTAGCCAAGGCATCTGCAAATTGATTTTGAGCTCTAGGGATGATTGTGTATTTAATTTTGTCAAATGTCTTGGTCAAGTCCACCAAGTATTGTTGATAAGGCTTCAAGTGTTCCTCTTTTACCTTCCACAACTTTTGTGTTTGGGCTGTAACCAAAGTTGGATCTCTAAAGGCTTTCAGCCTCCTTTATCCTCAACTCTCGAAGAGCTTCCATTCCGGCAATACAAGTCTCATATTCAGCCATGTTATTAGTTGCTTCGAAGTTCAACTTGATTGCCAAAGGTATGTGGGATCCCTCAAGAGTGATCAAGAGTATCCCATTCCCATATTGGTTTATAGCTCCGTCAAAATACATCTTCCACATCCCTAACTCAATATCCAAAATGTCCTCATCTGGAAAGTATTCTTTACCATCTTCCCCCTCTATAGGATTCTCGATACAAAAATCTGACACGACGCTTCCTTTGATAGTTTTCCTGGTCACATACTTCAAATCGAATTCTGCCAATAAGATCAACCATCTTAACAATCTTCCACTCAAGGCAGGTTTCTCAAAGAGATACTTCAATGGGTCCATTCTTGCTACCGCCTATATTTGGAAAGGTAAGATGATATGTCTCAATTTTTGTATGGCCCAAACAAGTGCAAAGCATGACTTTTCTATGGGAGTATACCTAGTCTCATAATCATGGAACCTCTTGCCTAAATAGTATGTGGCCCTTCATTCTTGTCATTATTTTCTTGTGCAAGCATACTTCTAACCGCATCCCCTACGATAGAGAGGTATAGGAGTAAGGGTTTTCCATGTTGCGGAGGCACTAGGATAGGTGGATGGAGTAGATATTCCTTGATAAGTTCAAAGGCCTTTTGGCACTCATCATTCCATGTATGTGGTTCATTCTTCCTTAGGACTTTAAAGATGGGCTTATAAGTAGAGGTGAGCTTGGCAATGAATTGACTAATGTATTGTAATTGATCCAAAAAACCCCTTATCTCTTTCTCACTTTTTGGTGGAGGCATTTCCAATATGGCCTTAATTTTGGATGGGTCAACTTCTATCCCTCTATCACTCACTAGGAAGCCTAGCAATTTTCTGGTGGTTACTCCAAAAGTACACTTTTGTGGGTTCAATCTTAGTCTATACTCTTTAATCCTCTTGAAGAACTTCCTCAAGTTTATGGTGTGGCTTCCTCTATCCTTGGATTTCACTATCATATCATCGACATACACTTCTACCTCATTATGCATCATCTCATGTAACAAGGCTGTAGCCATCCTTTGGTAGGTTGCCCCAGCATTCTTAAGGCCAAATGGCATCACCGTGTAACAATAGATTCCCCATTCAGTAGTGAAAATGGTTTTTTCATATCTTTGGGAGCCATCTTGATTTGGTTGTACCCCGAGAAACCATCCATGAAAGAAATAATACGTTTTAATTGATCTTATACTACATACACAGGGACAGACTCAGGATTTTAAGCTAGCGGAGGTCGGAGTTTTAAAAAAAAACTCCAAATAAGCATCCATATAGTATTAAAAAAATTATAACAGACAAAATTGTTGTTTCTAAATACATTAAGATGCAATCATTTACTAGTGGCAGTGCTAAAAATTTTAGCTTTTAGTATCTCAAGAAATTACTTTATTTATTTTACCACCTCACTTACAATACATCCAATATCAATTTTTTTTTTTTTTTTTTTTACACTTCATTTAAAATAATTAAAAAAAAAAACTCATTAAAATAATAAAGGAAGAAAGAGAATTTGAGTTTTTTAATTGAAGGAAGAGATATAATCTTAATAAAATAAATATTAGTTGACTGTAATTAAAAAAAATTTAGTTTTAGCTTCTCCAATAACACATGATTTTTTGGTTCTTTGGTGGTAAAATAGTTTTTTTTTTTTTTTTACTAGAATACAATCACCATTGTGAATGTTTTTATTGTTTTTGTTAAGTTTTTAGGTTGGATAGTTGCTATTTGAATGAAGCTAGCTAGGCTTATTGAGGAGAAGGGGGTACAATTACAAAATTAAAATATATAATAACTATTAAAAAAATTTAAAGAAAAAATTGCTCTTAGTGTTTTTGTTAAAAATAAATCCGTATCTTAAAATCAACCCCGAGCATCTATTTTTATTTTCATCCCTTTCAATAAAGAAATTAAGAGGATTTGAAGGGGCTGAACTGAAATATGCGGGGAAGTAGATTGGGTGCTCCTATTATAGTATGCTTGGGTGAAGACTATGGCTTTTAATAAATGAGTATGGGTTAAAGCCTTGAAAACAACTAATACATAGGTCCGTTTGTGTTGAGCAGTTGCATTCGCGTTTGTTTCCCTTGCGTTTTTTTATTATTGGTCTATGGTATTGTTTATAGACCAGCTAAGTGATAAAAACGGGTGAATAGTAATTTATAGCAATAAAAAATATTTTACCATAATATTTTTATGAATAAATTTTTAATTTTCAACAAAATAAACAGTATTCAAATGGACACATAATTGTCTATGTTCCTATGGCTTTGAGGGATGATAAGGGTCAAAGTAAGATTTGATCAAGTAATAACAAAAGGAAAGGTTTAGCCAAAAAAACAAAAAAAAACAAAAAAAAACAAAAGGAAAAGGAAAAGGAGAAGGCAAAAGCTCTTTTGACTTTTACTGTTTAGAGTAGAAGTAATTTCATACTGACACCTATATTTCCACTTTTGAGTTAAATTTGTTACACAAATTATTTTATATAGTTTTCCACATACCTCAAAAAATGGATTTAGACTTTTAGAGTTTGAAGTTTGGATAATATCGTGCATTTTATTGTACATTTTAATTTTAACAATTTGTCAATGGATGTATTGTTTAAAAATATAGCTTTAAATTCTAATGGTTTAAAAAAAAAATTAGAAACTATATGTATATAGTTACTATTAATTTGTAGGAAAGGGTTCAAACCCCACCCCCAAAAAAAATAAAACAAAAAAAAAAAAATTGCCTAAGTGTTTAACTCTACAACAATTGATAACTGCTCCATAGATTCTAAAGTGCATCTTTACTATTTAGTACCTTTTTTTCCCCGTAAATAAGAGAATAAGATGAATGGAAAAACTTCATAGCAAAAAGTGAACCTTTAATTGATCAAACCTGTTATAAATTTTTTGACAATACTATATATGTATTACGAGCTTTATGTAATGTTCACATGATCAACACTTTATATATTGGAATGGCACCTATTCATTGTGCATTTCACATATTAATTTTAAATGAGGTTAAATTCAGAAAAGAATGGTATGATAGTTCATTGGTTCAACCTTGAAATTTAGTGTTGTTCCTATGCCAATCAAAGTAAGTAGAACTACATTAAGTCAACCAACTTTGGTAGCAGCCGACTAGTTTTAGCTTGCCTGTTGGCGCTTTTTTTTTTTTTTTTTTTTTTTGGGCAAGAGTTAGGTACAGTACCTAGGTATTGTTTTTTAGGTTCCCTTCTTAATATTCTGTCATATAGATTTTTCCTCATAAGATAAAAGTGTATTTTTTGGTCAAGTAGCCACATGACTGAATTTTAAGAGGAAAACTTAAGGAACAATACTTAAAGTATTGTACGTAAATTTTGTCCCTTTGTTTTTTGCAAAATTAATGTCAGTGGTTTGATTGTTGGCTGTGGTTTTAAAAATCAACCGCTAACCAAACTAGCTGACATATATATATATATATATTGTAAGGTTGAAATTTATCAACCATCTTGTTGGCTTTATTCCATGCTAATTTGCTTGTAATTTAAGCACTTAGTAACCCTATATTTATGTGGAATTATTGTAAGGGTAGCGTGTGAAGAGAGCGTGAAGAAAAACTCAAGTATGTGCAAGAAGTAAAGTTTCGCGGCTAGGACTCGCGGCTGACTCGCGACTGGTAAGCCGCCAAATGCAAGCACGTGAGAAGCATACAGGGAAGCTGAAATGTCGCGCTAGCTGTCGCACTACAGGACAAAAGTCTCAGGCTGGCCAGGCTGTTACGTCATGACTTGAACTCGCGACTTAGACAAGCCGCGAGGTCAAGCCGCCAATCAGCCCTGTTTGGCAAAAACTGTCTCTTCGTATTTCAAACACACACCACTATATATAGACCCTTATACCCACTAACTTGAAAGAGCTTCTAGAGTAAATTTTGTGAGAGAAACCCTAGAGAAAAACAAGATTACCTCATCCCCAATCTTTACCTTAAAGACTCTACAAATTCCTCTCCTCTACTCTCTTCCTCTCCATTGTCATACTCTTGAGAGGCTATTGACCAAATCCTTTTCTCACCACACCCACGTTTGTGAGAAGGTTCATTTGGTGCTAAGGAAAGCAGTTTGAAAGGAACCAATATACATTGGTTGATGCTATGGTATAGTAGCAGAATCATGGAAGCTAAAGAAGAAATAGGTTCAGCGTAACCTCGTTGGAGCAAGAAGCTTGGAGGGCTTAGGTACTTGGGTAGATTAGTCTTGGAGGGTCTTCTGCTGTTCATGTATCCCAACTACATTCTTTGGTGGATTATTTGACCGCTTGAAGGGCGGCGGAGAGGTTTTATGCCGAGGACTTCGGTTTCCTCTTCGATAACACATTGTGTGTTGTTTGTGTGTTTGCATCTTCCTTCCCTTTATCTTTGCCTTATATTTACTGCTGTGGATGTGTTTATATTTGGTATAGATTAATTATCAATTCTGTGATTGGCTTATGTTCCTGTTCCGCACATTAATTGTTTAATTATAAGTTTGAATTGATATTTTATAATTTGGGGTCTAAACGTTCAAGGGTGTTTTAGACACATATTGAACTTTCATATATATATATATATATATGGATGTATATATATATATATATTAAAAAACAAATACACTTATTTTAGTGCATATAGTTTTAGCCACGTTTATAAGTGGTCTTTTTGAAAACCCACCATTTTTTTTTTTTGGAGTTTTTTTTGGGAAACCTTTTTTTTTTTTTAATACCAACCCAAATGCTTACATGATTTAATGGTTTTGAGTGAAGTTGTAGTGTGTCTTTATGTTAGAACCAATTTTCCTCTCCCTTGTGTGTGTGTGTGTGTGTGTGTGTGTGTTTGTTTCTAAAAAAAAAAAAGAATGGGTAATTGTCCCATATTGCTTAAGAGAGTGTGTTATGTGTAGTATAACTTGCCCCACCCTTCCTTAAAAGTTACCATGGCTTTTGAATGAAGTTGCAGTGTATCTTTGTGTTAGAACCCCTTTCCCTCTCCCATGTGTGTGTGTGTGTGTGTGTGTGTTTGTTTCTCCACCAAAAAAAAAAAGTTCAACCAACAATTTGGTATGTTTCTAATAACTATGGTTAAATCATTTGATACACTTGCCATAAAAATACATTACTCGCATGGATTTAACACTAAAAATTTAGCCAATTATCCAAAAAAAAAAAAAAAAAAGACACTTAAAGCATTGTGATGAGAGGTACTACATTCACAACAAATCATAGATGATAAGTTATTATTGATTCTAATTTGAATTTACAACTTAAATTACTTTTTTACCCACCTATAATAGCAAATAACAACCTACTACCTATAATTTATTATGAAAGTATTATGAACATAACATTTTTTGCATTGTGACAGGTTCAGTTACGTAAGCCTGAAACCTGAGCAATTAGCAAGGGCTTTGTGGTGAATAGTGATGGTATTGTGGTTTTTTGAAACTTCTATATCAACTCTTTTTTTTTTCTTTTTTCTTTTTTTACTTCTAAAGAAAATAAAGTAAAATAACATGTTTTTTTACAAGAAGTTAGGGGTATTAGGTACATGGACTTAAAAACTGAAAATTGTTATTTGAAAACATATGTGAAAATATGTGTAAGTAAAAAAAAATGTATGAAAATACATGTAATATTGTTTAAAAATTAAAAATTATTGTTTAAAAACATCAACCAAACACCCCTAATAAACGTTGCATTAGAGCGAGACAACGAGTAGCAAGTAACACGTAGTCCAATTACTGGCACCACAATCCATGAGAAGCAATTACTGGAAGTTCGGATCACTTACCACGTGCCCTGATTTCATTGGTGCTTGAAACTATGCGTTAAAGTAGCATACGTCGTAATTACCGTGTTTGAAAAACCACACCTTTAAGTTCCTCAAAAAAAAAAAAAAAAAAAACCACACCTTTAAATAAATAAATAAAATAGGTAAAAATACATTTTTAGCCAATACATTTTGAGCCAATTCTCGTTTCAGTCTTTACTGTTTTGGATTGCCTATGTTAGTCTCTCAAAATCAAAAATCGTTATCATTTTAGTCCCTACTATCATCTCAATAACAAAAATTATCTACGTTATAGATAGAGTGCACTATTGACAAGTTAGATACTAACAAGTTTACTGTTGACAAGTTAAATACTAACGTGGCTAGTAAAATAAAATCAATTAAATCATCTAATTTGGAAAAAAAATTAAACATGTTAATTTTAAAGCAGTGGCGGCTCTAGGATTTTTTTTTTTTTTTTAGGGGGGTCAGTAAGAAGATATATTTTGGGTAAAAGATGAATTTTGCATTTTACAAAGATTTCTTATTACAAATTTGCCCATAGTATGCACGAGTAAAAGAATAAAAAATAAACTATAAGTTCATTTAGTACATTATTTCTTAATGCAATATAAACATATTAATTATTTTCATTAAGTGAACTTTACGCTCTGCTTGTTTTGATGTAAAATATTTTCAGAAAAACATTTTCCTATTTTATTGTGTTTGTTTTGCAGTAAAATATTTAGTCAAAAATAAAATATTTTTAGTCAACCAAATCAACTAGACAAATTTATTGAAAATAATTTTCACTTAAAATTTTGGTAAAACATTTTACATTTGCTCTCTGGCTCTCACCTCGATGCTTTCACTCCCTCAATCCCAAGTCTTTACAGTATCTCTCCCTCAGTACCTCTCATGCTATTTCCTATGACTCTCTCCCTTCCCACTCTCAACTCTCCCTTCCCACAAACTAGAGCCACCAAACCATTCTTAAGTTTACGGCAACACTCATCTCCGGCGACTCTTATCGTCTGCTCCACCTCTGCCCTCACAAACCAGAGACACTGAACCACTTAGGTTCGCGGCACCACCCATCTCCGATTTCTCTCATCGTCAGCTCCACTTCTGCCATCGTCGACTCTACACCTTCGCCCGCCGATTCTTGGTTTGAGCACTAAAATCCATCGATTCTTTTTTCAGTCTGACCATACACCGTCTCTAACTTCACCGCCGATTCATTTATCCTCCATCACACCGATTCTACCTCCATCGTTGTCAACTCATCCATCGGTTCTCAAATTTGGGTTTTTTAACCACTGTGGGCCTTTTGGCTAGATTATAAGTTGTGGTGGGTGGCTGGGTTTTTGAGTTGTGGTGGGTGGCTGGGATGGTTTATGGGTCACAGTGATGGCTGACTTTTTTGGTGGCTAGAATGGTTTGTAGGCCAAGGTTTGTGGGTTATGATGGGTGGTTGGCCGGCTTTGGCCTGTTTCCTTCTCCAATTTGTGGATTTGAGTTGTTAGTCAGTCCCTCCCGTTTGAAACCCTCCTGTTCTCTCCATTTTTTATTTTGATGAATGACACGTGGCAAAGAAGTAATCTAACGAATAGAAAAATGCCATCTCAATCTCTCTATTTTTCTAATCTTACTTTCTTTCTTCGGCTGTCCTCTTCTCTCTACAACGTTACCGCAGTCACTAGGCATCTGTTTACGCAACCCACGCTGCAAGCTATGATTCAAAACCATATTGCAAAGCAAATCAGACTGTGGCTCGTCTGTGTGGATGGGTTTGCAATTGGAGATAATAGGGCCAAAATGCTAATTGGTACTTGATGGGATAGCAAAATGGTTAGTCCAGAGGAGCCGTCCATGATCATCAGTTAGCCAAATGGCCAGACCATCTCTAATTCGTCTAGATGTGTCGTCCCTGAGTATTGATCAATTAAATAAACCTCAGGCAATCAGGCCGGAAGAGTCGTCCATGTGCAAAGCTCATGGACGACCACACAACATCAATATGTACACACAAAGTTGTCCATGGGCAAAGCACATGGACGACCATGTGACACTCGGTAAAATTCTGGAATTCTGGAGCAGTTAATCAACCCGTGTTCATCGCCAGCAATTTCTCCTAAGTATGTAACTTCCATCAGCGATTACTACTTCTATAGCCGTTGGGGAAGTTATTTCCGTAATTTCGGACTTCCACGAATCTTGAGGAAGTTACTAAACCAAATAATTGCCCCAAGGTTCCCTATATAAGGGTTGGTCTGAATCAGGCACATGTATGAGACCATTCTGACATTACTACAATATAGTTAGAATTTCACATGTGAGGAAGATACTAACTTAGCCATCGGAGGGTCTTAGGCCGGTCCGCCCTAGTCTCCTCTAATAGCGTGTTTATTTTTCAGGCCTTCGCTACCGCTTTCAGCCCATCGAAGCCAAATTGTTCAGCCTACTGATTCTGTTCAGCATCAGTTGGCGCCGTCTATGGGAAAGATTATCTGTGAAAACTTCAAGTTTGACAGTTGATTCTTCTCCGACAAAAGGCTGTATGGTTTGGACTAGATCAAAGGCCACTAGCCCAGGCCACCAAGAGAGTAGAGATGCTTCCAGCCATCCCAACTGAGATCGCCAATTAGCGCCTATCACGCAACCTCCTTCCATCCAACACATACAGTCTATGGCAACCGTCATGGCAGAGTTAACTCGTCAGAATCAAGAGTTGACTAGAGAGATAGAGAGGCAGCACCGTAAAGGACATGTAGAAGAACAAGCCCAAAGTCAAGAAGATAGAAGGGGAAATGCTGAGTTCAAAAATCAATCAAGGGGCACCACTTCGCGAAGGGTGCCACATTTGGAGAAAGAGATGGATCAGATGAGGAAGGTTATAGACCAGATGAAGGAGAACATGAGAAGGAAAAATCCCGTAGAGGATTTAGTTCACTGAACAGATTTCCCTTTCACGGCTTCCATCAATGGTCATCCCTTGCCTCCAAAGTTCAAAATGCCTTCCCTGGATTCATATGATGGAGCGGGCGATCCTTTCGATCATATCGCTACTTTCAAGACTATAATGCATCTCCAAGGGGTTTCGAACGAGATTATGTGCAGAGCCTTCCCTACCAGAGGCCAGCATGAGTGTGGTTTAGCAAAATACCCCCAAATTCTGTAAGTTCTTTCGAGGAGTTAAGCAAATTATTTATTAATAATTTCATTGGGGGATAAAGACACAAGTGTTCCTCGTCCAGCTTGTTAACTATAGAGCAAGGGGAGAATGAAACCCTGCGTTCTTTCATCACGCGCTTCAACAGGGAAGCCCTGACAGTAGACGAGATGGACGACAAGCTACTATTGGCAGCCTTCCACAATGGGGTTAACTCGGACTTATTCATTCACAAGCTGTATGAAAAGGAGCCTCAGTCCATGGTTGAACTCATCCATTCAGCCCAAAACTTTATGAACACAGAAGACACAATCATAGCTAAGAAGAGAAAAAGAGCTGAGAGAATGGAAGTCAACCCCACGCATCACTTTGATCAAGGGCCTCGTCCAAAGAAGGGACGAATGGAAGATAAAAAGGATCGAGATAGAGATAGCAGGAAGGCAGGCCCATCAGCAAGGAATCAGAATTACACACCCTTAAATGCTCCACTCGATCAGGTGCTCATGTAAATCAAGGATGATCCTTCCTTAAAGTGGCCAGAGAAGATGAAAGGAGATCCTAACAAGCGCAATAAGAATAAATATTGTCACTTCCATAGAGATCATGGGTATAATACGGACGAGTGTTATGACTTGAAGCAGCAGATTGAGAATCTCATTAGAAAAGGAAAGTTGAGGCATTTCGTTAGAAGGGATCATAAAGATGAAAAATTGAAAGTAAATATGGAAGAGTCATCACGACCCCCACTCGAAGAAATAAGGGTGATCATTGGTGGGACTTCGACAGGACAATCTTCCAAGGCAAAGAAGACGTATCTCAAAGCAGTGCAAAACGTCCAACTCTCTAGACGACCACCAAGGATGAGAGAAACAAACGAGCCAACCATCTCTTTTACGGATGAAAAAGCTGAGAGGATTCATCATCCACATGACAATGCGATTGTCATTACCCTACTCATTGCAGATTATACAACCACGAGGGTGTTGGTGGATAATGGAAGCTCGGCGAATATATTATCCCGCCTTCTAGCAGATGAGGCTTGGACGAGATCAACTTCATCCAACATGCTCACCATTGATAGGATTCGGAGGAATGAAAGTGTAGCCCGTCGGCACCATTACATTGCCTATAGTGGTGGGGTCATACCCGTAGTAGATAACTAAGGAAGTGAATTTCCTTGTGGTAGATTGTTCATCCTCATACAATGCCATCATTGGAAGACCAACTTTAAACAGTTGAAAGGCAGTAACATCTACCTACCATCTATCAGTCAAATTTCCTACGGAATGTGGGATTGGACAAGCACAAAGAGATCAATTGGCAGCCAGAGAGTGTTATCTAGCCATGTTGGCTGTGGACGAGCAGATGCAAACTATGAGTATAGAAGAAAGAAGAATTGTGGCAGAACCAACTGAAGTATTGAAAGATGTTTTATTACAAGAAAATGATCCTGAGAAGTTCAAGTTCACTAGGATTGGAACAGGTATGAAAGAGAAAGTGAAAGAAGACCTTGTCCAGTTTCTGAGGAAGAATACCGATATTTTTGCGTGGAGTCATGATGACATGCCTGGTATTGATCCAAGGGTAATTACTCATCGATTGAATGTGTTCCCCTCCTCTAAGCCTGTTCGATAAAAGAAGAAAGTCTTCGCTCCTGAAAGAGACAAGGCTATCAAGGAAGAGGTTCAGAAACTGACTACAACACATTTCATCTAGGAGGTCTATTACCCGGATTGGTTAGCAAATGTAGTGATGGTAAAGAAGGCAAATGGCAAGTGGAGAATGTGTGTAGACTTCACTAACTTGAACAAGGCCTGCTCTAAGGATAGTTATCCTTTGCCACGCATTGACCAATTGGTGGATTCCACAGCTGGCTATCAATTGTTGAGCTTCATGGATGCCTTCTCAGGATATAATCAGATAAAGATGGATGAGGCTGACAAAGAGAAGTCCTCTTTTATTACCAGTCAAGGTTTTTTTTGTTACAAGGTGATGCCCTTCGATCTGAAGAATGCAGGGGTAATTTATCAAAGGTTGGTGAATCATATGTTTCGTTCACAAATAGGACGAAATGTGGAGGTGTACGTGGATGACATGCTTGTGAAGAGCTTAGACAAGGGAAGCCACTTGGACGATCTTCAAGAAACCTTTGAAACACTTAGGCGATATAAGATGAAACTGAACCCTAGTAAATGTGCATTCGGAGTATCGTTAGGAAAGTTTCTAGGATTCATGGTTTCATAGAGAGGAATTTAGGCAAATCCAGACAAGATCCAAGCCATATTGAACATGGAACCACTGAAGAACATCAAGGAAGTTCAATCCCTTACTGGACGAGTTGCAGCACTTAACAGGTTTGTTTCAAAAGCCACAGACAAGTGTTTGCCCTTCTTCAAAATTCTCAGGAAGACATTTGAGTGAACGGACGAGTGTGAGAAGGTCTTCCAGGACCTAAAGTACTATCTTACTCAGCTCCATTGTTAAGTCCGTCCGTGTTAGGAGAGGAACTATATTTCTATTTAACAGTGTCCCCGCATGCCGTGAGTTCAGCGTTGATCAGGGAGGAAGAAAAGGTGCAAAAGCCTGTGTATTACATTAGCCAAGCATTGAGAGGAGTAGAAGGAAGGTACCCACTGATAAAGAAGTTAGCTTTTGCACGATAACAGCTTCTAGGAAATTAAGGCACTACTTCCAGGTTCATGTCATCAATGTCATGACTGACCATCCACTCAAGAAGGCAATGAACAAACTAGAAGCCACAGGATGACTAATCCAATGGGCAGTTAAGCTCAGTGAGTTTGACA
Source organism: Quercus variabilis (assembly GCA_030445155.1). Classification (NCBI taxonomy): domain Eukaryota; kingdom Viridiplantae; phylum Streptophyta; class Magnoliopsida; order Fagales; family Fagaceae; genus Quercus; species Quercus variabilis. Next base: position 58,090,825 of record CP129446.1, read on the forward strand.
TTCGGTACCAACCAAGGAATGTAATAAAGGCTCAAGCTCTAGCAAATTTCATTGCAGAGTTCACTCCAAGTCATGAAGACTTGAAAGAGAAAGAAGGCAATAAAAAATGGGTCGTCCATGTAGATGGATCATCTACGCTATATGCAGGAGGTATAGGAGTTGTTTTGCAGTCACCAAAAGAAGATAAACTGAGGTATAAGATTCGCTTGCAGTACCAGACAACTAATAATGAAGTGGAGTATGAAGCCCTTCTTAAAGGATTGGAGTTGGCTAAATCTGTAGAAGCGGGCTCAGTACTCGTCCTGGGAGACTCACAGTTGGTCATAGGCCAAGTAAATGGGACATGTGAAGCCAAGGAAGATAGAATGAAAAGATATTTGAAGAAAGTGGTACGCCTTGTGAAGAAATTTAAAGAAGCTAATTTTGTTCAAATCCCGAGGGAAGAGAACATAGAAGCAGATACCTTGGTGAAGGAAGCCTCCACTAATGAAGCGATGGACAAGTTTGATGAAATACAATACATGCTAAGCATAGACCTCCCAGAAATACTGCAGATAGAAGGTGAGGAGAATTAGATAACCCCAATAGTATCATATTTGAAGGACTGAAGGCTTCCAGAAGGGAAGGACGAAGCCAGGAAGCTTAGAATTAAATCCACTAGATACGTCCTTGTGGACGAAGTGCTATACAAAAGAGGTTTTTCACAACCATACCTGAGGTACTTAGCCCCAAATGAGGAAAATTACACACTTAGAGAAGTTCATGAAGGAGCGTGTGGTAACCATTCAAGAGCCAGATCACTCGTCCACAAGGTCATCCGTGCAGGGTACTATTGGCTAACCATCCAAACTGATGCTAAGGCATATGTTAAGGTATGTGATCAATGTCAACGTTTCAGTAATATTCCTAGACAACTATCAGAATACCTTACCCCAATGATGGCCCCTTGGCCTTTTGCACAGTGGGGTTTGGATATTTTAGGCCCCTTTTTAACTGGAACTAAACAGATGAAGTTTTTGGTGGTAGGGATAGATTATTTCACTAAATGGGTGGAAGCTGAACCCTTAGTGAAAATCACACAGCAGAATGTCAAAAACTTTGTATAGAAGAGCATTATATGCAGATTCGGAGTACTTAAGGTATTATGGACGACAGTTTGATAACATACCCTTCAGGAAATTTTGTGAGCAACTGGGAATCAAGAATCACTACTCCTCACCCTCCCACCCACAGGCCAATGGACAAGCAGAAGTGGCAAACTGATCCTTGTTAAAAATTATCAAGACTTGACTTAAAGGGGCAAAGGGAGTATGGCCGGATGAATTACCTGGTGTTTTGTGGGCTTACAGAACAATGGTGAGGACTCCTACAATAGAGACTCCTTTCAAACTGGCTTATGGGAGCGTAGCAGTCATACCTGCAGAAATGCATATGGCCAGCCATATGGTGATGAAGTATTAAGATAAGGAAAACAACGAATAGTTTCGTCTTAACCTTAATCTCTTAAACGAGGTAAGAATGGACGCGGAGCAAAGAACAGCAAGGTACAAAAATCTCATGGCAAAGCAGCATGGTGTCATGGTGAAACCTAGGCGCTTTAGCATTGGGGATCTCGTCCTTAAAGGGTTTCTTTGGCCACCAAAAACCCAGCCCATGGGAAGCTGGGACCAAACTGGGAAGGACCTTACAAAGTTATCAACTCTAAAAGACAAGGATCCTACTATTTGGAAGCCCTGGATGGACGAAAGTTAGAGCACCCATGGAATGTTAAACACCTAAGGAGATACTATCAATAAAGGGTGATCATGGACGAGCCTTGACATGGACGAGATCCTTGGATGACTGAAGTAATGTGTTTAATATTATTTTCCAGCATTTGCTTATTACTATTATGTTTTAAGTGTATAAGTATTTTATGCTGCTCATGGACGAAGTTATGTTGTATAAGTGTTTTTAATTTCCTAGAGGCACTAGCTCTTAAGCATGTGCCATGATTGTGGACAAATGATTACATAGTATGGATTTCCAAATATATATATATATATATATATGATGTATTTAAAAGTATATGTATGATTGTATGGGAATCCTCAATTTTCTATGATTCAAGATGATCCACAGAAGGTGAAAGGCCAAAGACGAATAAAATCCTTGGAAGAAGTTAGGGGGTATCGTCTATTAGCTTTCCTTCAAGTAAGGATAAAGCAGGAAAAATAAAACCTAAGGTATGTCCGTCTAAGCTCAAGATGAGATAAAACCTAAGGTATCTCCGTCTAAAGCTCAAGACGAGATAAAACCTGAGGTATATCCGTCCAAGCTCAAGAAGGAATAAAACCTGTGGTATAATCGTCTAAACCATGGACGAAGAATATGCTTGACGGAACACCACAAGTTCCTAGACGAATCTAAGTAGCTAACCAGTCCAGCACATGGACGAGCATTTGCTGAAATTACTTTCGTTAAGGACGAATAAATAATCGCAAGTTTGAACAAATCCTTAAGCTAGCCAAAAGACGATGTTCATGGATGAATTAAAGATGGTGTTTTAAGGGTTCATTTTTACTTCAGCTTTATGATGAAAGAACTCGTCCATAAGTTCAAGCTGAGATAAAATGCTTTCCTAATGGTATGGACGATACTAATAAAGTATGTCAATAAATCCTTAAACATGTTCAAATATGATAGAAACAATGAAAATAAAAAGTATTCTTTCATTCATTCATAAACTCTAAGGGTGGACGACCACCGTCCAAAAACCTTTGAAAGAAGAGTAATATTTCATAAAACTCGTCCATAAATGTAGACGAGGGAATTGTATTTGAATAAACAAAAGTAAAAATATAAAAACTTTCTAAAGTGAAGTCACTTTGGTGGATTGGCCTTTGGATCGTCCTGGGTCACCTCATTATTAGCATTGTCCTCCACATTGACGTCCTCAGAGCTCGTCACAAGCAAGGAACTCTCTATGACAAGGGGGATCTTAAATGTATCAAAGTTCAAGTCAGGGAATGCATCCTTGGCATCAACATGGAAGTCCTCATACCCAGCTGCGTAATAGCTGTCTAGACGATTCTTGTATTCGCCAGACTTCTTAAAAGCTGATATAGCTTCCTCACGTGCTTTCTCCAAGGACGAAGGAAACTTTGAGACTTGTCCCTCCAAATAAGCGATGCGAGTATCCTTTTCAACAACATCTGCTTTAAGCTCCTCAATCTCATCCTTCAACTTCGTCTCTATTCCTTGCAAGCGATTGAGATCCTCAGTCAACCTGATCACTTCCCCCTTTTTCAATAGAACTTCATTGTTCAGCTCCTTAGCCTTGTCATTCGCCGTCTTTGCCTCCTTAGCAAGTTCCTTGGCTTTTTCTTGTCGCTGTGTAGAACTTTGACATAGCCTATGCATGGACGAAGGAAAGTTAAGAAATTTCATCTCTGAAAAACTTATTGAAAACACACAAAGACGAGTGAAAATCATACCTTAAAGAGGTCATGGATACCAGAACATTCAAATTCCTTCACTGACATCTTATAACATTCATTAATCTCATTGTCAATGACAATTCCTTTGAACATCCTCCATGCATAGCCCTCATCCAGCACCAAGTTAGAAGGACGATCAGATGGCTCTAACGGATGAAGCTTGCGAGAAGTCTTGGCTGGAGGGGGAGTAGGATCAGTTGGAATAGGATGAATTATCTGGACGGGCTCCACGTTGGCAAGAGGGTCATCCAGATTCACCGTCGGAGGTATAAATTTAGGGACCTTGGGAAGAGATGAAGTCTGGTTGGTTTTCTGTTTTTTGGAGCCTCAACGACTAGAAAGGTCATCCAAGTCCACAGCACTAGAAATCTTCTTAGACTTTCTCTTCCCAGCCTGAACGGAAGCCTTTTGGACGACTGGAGGCACAGGAGCATCCTCGTCCCCACTGGTTACTGTTTTTTCCTTATTTTCTCTCATTGTAATTATTCCTACAACAAAGGAAATCAGTTAAAAAAAAAGGGAAAGGAAATGAAATAAAGTAGAGATGGACGATACTTACTTCTACGGGTAGTTTCTTCATGGCTTAAGTTCTCAACAGTAGGTTCTAGACCAAGCCCCCATGTAGCCAAATTGCTAAAAGTACTAAATCATGAAAAGTCCTTATAGGGAAGGTGCGTACTTGGTCAATTCTCTCCAAGTATGATCTGTCCAAACGTGGATGAACAATAGCTGCACCAATAAAAAGAAAGGTGGTTAGACGATTGAAAGTTAGAAAAAGTGTAAGGAATGAAAGAAATAACATGGAAAGAAAATATACCCTCAGGACAAAGGCGACTTATAGGGCTGATAAAAGGAGGGAAGGGGGCATTACCAACATCTATTGGGTCCCCAGCCCAATTTCCAGAAATAATAAAAAACTCTTTTTTCCAGAGCCTGTCAGACGAGCTGCTGCCCCTTATTAAGCTATAGTGAGAGCCTCTAGACGAGAACTGGTAAAAACCAGTAGACTTTTTTATTCCTGAGGGCTTATAACTGTAGAGGAACTCGTCCACTGTTATAAGACATTCCCTTTCTAGTGCCTCACGCCATAGCACTTGTATGGCAACTATCGTTCTCCAACCATTGGGGTTAAGCTGGTTAGGACCAATGCCCAACCTATGAAGAAGACCTCTACAAAAAGAATTTAAGGGAAACCTAAGACCAACTAAGAGATAAGACGAGTATACTCCCAAACCAGAAAAAGGAGAACAACACCACTTTCTTTCCTTAGGTAGGCGAGGTTCGAACTCCCTAGGGATTTGGTATCTATGTACTAATGTTTTTGACTTAGGGGCATCTAGGGTGGACGCCACTTCAAGGGCACAGCTATATATTACATTTTCCTCTTCCTCCTCCTCGTCCTGAAAAGGGCTAGGTAGTGCTATAGACGAGCTAGTCCCAGCTCCAGAGGCCGTCCTACGTTGCATTTCCTGAAACTCTTCTATGGAAATGCTAGGAACTCCGAACGAATAATGCTCGTCCGAGGAACTACTGCTGCTATAACTTATGCTACCCTCACCACACTCATAACTCCCAAATGAGACATCCTGACATTCGTCTATTTCTCTCTCTAAACTACTAGATGAAGACATAGCTAAAATAAAGATCAAGATGAAAACCTAAAAAGGAAGAGGAAATACCTAACAGAACTAGGACGAGGGCTAGACGAGGATCTTAGACGAGATAGTAGAAGGGAGTTTATGAGAAAGGTAAGGGGGCAAGAAAGAGAATGTGTCTATTTATAGGGCCCAGGGGTAGGGTCAGCGAAGTGACACCATCCATTAAGAGGATGACACGTGGCAATCACTTGAGAAAATGTAATTGACATAACTAATCAACGAATTAAATCATGACACGTGGCTACATAAAGGGTTTTAAATCCCCACAATATCCTTGGACGACACCTTGGACAAGGGGGCAACTGATGGGATAGCAAAATGGTTCATCCAGAGGAGTCGTCCATGATCATCAGTTAGCCAAATGGCTAGACCATCTCTGATTTGTCCAGATGTGTCGTCCCTGAGTATTGATTAATTGAATAAACCTCAAGCAATCAGGTTGGAAGAGTCGTCCATGTGCAAAGCTCATGGACGACCACACAACATCAATATGTACACACAGAGTCATCCATGGGCAAAGCACATGGACGACCATGTGACACTTAGTAAAATTCTGGAATTTTGGAGCAGTTAATCAACCCGTGTTCATCGCCAGCAATTTCTCCTAAGTATGTAACTTCCATCAGCGATTACTACTTCTATAGCCGTTGGGGAAGTTATTTCCGTAATTTCGGACTTCTATGAATCTTGGGGAAGTTACTAAACCAAATAACTGCCCCAAAGTTCCCTATATAAGGGCCGGTCTGAATCAAGCACAGGTATGAGACCATTCTAACACTACTAAAATACATTTAGAATTCCACTTGTGAGGAAGATACTAACTTAGCTATCAGAGGGTCTTAGGCCGGTCCGCCCCGATCTCCTCTAACAGCGTGTTTATTTTTTAGGCCTTCGCTACCACTTTCAGTCCATCGAAGCTGAATTGTTCAGCCTACTGATTCTGTTCAGCATCAGTACTGTTTACCGTTGGAGGTTGGGCATAGTGCTTCTGCTATGTAGTAATATTCCCTTTTTTTGGTGATCTATATTATGTCTATACGATTCAAATAAATTATTATTGGTATTGTTTTTAGATTTTTATATTGTTATATTTAACAATGATTAATAAATATAGATTTGGAAAGTTGTTTTAGCAGCAATTTTTTTTTCTTTTTAATTCTTGTTCTTCTGGGTAAAAGATCTAGAGAAGAGAGGGTACTGGATTTTATTTGCTGGATTTGATTTCCTTTGGAATCTTGTGTTGAATAAAGCTTCCATTGATGGGTCTCTCATGCTCAGGTGATGTTGGTAATTTGCAGAGAGAAGAGGAGAGGTGAGGGAAAGAAGATTAGAAAAATAGAGAGATTGAGTAGGCGTTTTCCTAATCGTTAGATTACTTCTTTGCCACGTGTCATTCATCAAAATAAAAAAGGGGAGAGAACGGGAGGGTTTCAAAAGGGAAGGGAGCCTGGCCCGTGTTAGGGTGATGGTAGGTGGGTTTGTGTAGATATGGTGGTGGTTTGGGTGGTTGGTGGTGTGGTGGTGGGTTGGTTTTTGTCGGATTAGGTGGTGGTTGTGAGATTGTTAATTTTTTTTTCATTTGTTGAAACATACATTTTTTTTTTTTTTTGCAAACATGGTAAAATGAAAATAACATGGTAAAATGAAAATATTTTGCATGTAAAATATTTTACTTTTGCAAATATTTTACATTGAAACAAACATAGCGTTAGTTGTTACTATTTAAAATACTTTTATATATTAGTTTAGGACAATGATATGTTAATATTGTACTATTAATGTAATATTTATATTGTAGACTAAACAAATGTGTGCAATATTATACAAATTTGCAAAAAATGTACAATACACATTTGTTTAGAGACCATCTAAATCTTATATATACAATGTAAACTAAGAATTTTCTATTAGTTTATTTCAAATTTGTTAAGATCTAAATAGGCTTTTTTTTAAGGTTTAAGATAACATTTTTTTTTTCTTTTTTGGTTAGGCTTTTTTTGTATGTTTAAAAAGACCAAAATATTGTTAAGATCATATTTAAGCTTATTTCAATTGTACTATTAAAAAAAAAATTAGGGTCAGGGTATTCAAATTTTCATTTTAAGAGGGACAAATCAAAAATTAAAATTAAAATTAAAAATCTTATATATTAAAAAAAAAAAAAAAAAAAAAAAAGCCAGCTCAGGGGGTTGATTTGAACCCCCTACACTCTACATAACATCGCCCCTATTTTAAAGAAATACAAAATATATATATATATATATATATATAATTAAAAACCAAATCAAATATAAATTTAGATCTGGGAATGTGTTAAACATAAACACAAACATAGAAGAAGATACTCAGGAAAAAAAACCGAGTCAATGGAAAATTATCTTTGGTCAACGGAAAACCCTAATAAAAATAAGGCTTATTTTCTATAGGTTGTTTTCCTTCTTTTTTTTTTTTTTTTTTTGGAAAACAATCTCTCTCTCATGCGTTGCATCTCCTATAAATATTATCTTCATTTATAGCCGTGGGGAACATAATTTTTTGGCGCCTTCTCTCTCTCATGGTAAGTTTTCTCACTTTTTCTCTCTTCCCTTTACTTTTTCTCTCCTCACACCCTCACTGTTACTAACTCTGGTCTCTTCTCTTCCCATAGATCTGTCTTTCTAACTATCTCTCTTCTCTCTTTTCTCCATGTTTTTCTTCCTCTCTGTAACACAATTCCCTTATTAGATTTTTTTTTTCCCTTCACTAATTGGTCAATAGCTCCGACTTGCAAAGGAGAACAAATTTGTAGTGGTAATTATTTCATTCCTCTCTACCAAAGTCCCAATTCTTTGATTTGAATTTCAAGCTTGATTTTCTTTTTTCTCTAAGAAATTTTCGGTTTGATGGATTCCAGGCAGAAGAAGAAGAAGAAAGAATGAATGAAGTAAAAGATGAAAATTTTAAACATAGTACCTATATTGCTCTAAATTGCTTTTACATGGGACAATCTTTACCGTGGACTAATAATATTGTTATGTAATGAATGATAATTGTTTAGGAGAATTGCATTTGTTGGTAAATACTTTTTTTGTTGGTAGATCCTATGCAGTGATAGTATATTATACAGTACATTATGTAAATATATAATTTCGAGTAATATTGAAGACTTATGGTTGACCATAATTGACAATTAGTATACCAACAAAAATAGTTGACAATTAAAAGTTATTGTTATTTATACTTATTGAAAATGTATTCTCCTATCAAATTTATATATATATATATATATATATAGACAAATGGTTGATATGTGTGTATGTGTGTACATACGTTACTGTCTATATATATGAGCAAGATGAGTGGTAGAGATCATGAAAATTTGACAACTAATTAATTTTGATTGTATCTATTGTCAAAATTTTAGTATGAAAACCAAATTCATTCTTGGTTTTTTATTTATAATGATTACATTAATTAGTTTACATAATATACATGTTTTAAATTATATAAGAAATATTTAAAAAAAAAATTGCATACCAAACCATAGTTTTTAGAATCAAATCGGACCAGGAGGTCGGACTGTGAAAACCGAGAACCGGGATGAAAACTGATTTTTTAAACCTTAAGAACCGTATTTTTAGTTAATTCTGTGAACCCCTAAAACCGGGGTTGGACCGCACGAACCGATGGCAAGAACCGTGCGGTCCAACCCCTTAGCAAATTTTTTTTTTTTTTTTAAATTTATTTATAAAAACAACTTAACACAATTTTATTCCACTTAATTAAATCATCCATCTCTTACAAAGAATAAATAAAAATTATAATTAAAATCCTTCAAAGATATTCAACTTTACTTCAAAAATTAATCATAAATTTTAATGTTTTCATGGTTATTATTTTATTTTATTAACTTTATTATTTAATTATTAAATATATGCTTGAAAATCATTAAATTTCCCTCACATTTATAGATATATTAGTTAATTTTGCTAGTTTTATAAATTCAATATCTATATTTAGGCTTTAATTAATTATTAAATTAATTATAACGTCACCATGGTTCGACCTAAAAAACCTTGAACCTCTCCCTTTTACAGTTCAATGAACGGTCCGGGTCTGAAAACCTTGTATCAAACACTAGAAAATATTCTCAAGCTCATTTTCAAGGTTGTTACCAAACACTAGAAAATGAGACAGTTTTCTAGAAAATGCTCTTTGATAAATGAACCATTTCCAGAAAACATTAATGCTAAAACAAACAGAGCATTCAACTTGAGCCCAAACCCAAAACACAATGCCTTATGCAACCTCAAAAACTAAAACCCAAATCACAAATTATCTCAAAAACATTACCCACCCAAACAAAATACAACCAAACTGCTCCATAAACACCAATACCCACTTAAACGTTTATAACCATCAATCAAATATTTTAACCAAACAACAAAGACCCAAATCAAATATCAGCAACTAATGGGGGTGTGGCCATGGGTTTCGACCATGGATTTAGAGAGAGAGAGAGAGAGAGAGAGAGAGAGAGAGAGAGATGATGAGATAGAGTTCAATTGATGGGATGTGATTCAGCCATGGGTTTCAGCCATGGGATTCGATCATGAGATAGAGAGAGTTCACATCATCGATTTTTGGCCATGGGTTTGTGGAGAAAAAAAGTTTTCCAACCATGGGTCTTTACAGAAGATGGGTTTTTGCCATCTTAGGGAAGAAGAACAAGAAAAACCATGGCGATTTTGGCCATGGGTCTTAGGGAAGAAAAACAAGAAAAAGTATGGAGATTTTCAAGGTGTGGCTATTGTGGGTCTCTGGAGATTTCGAGGTGTGGCTAGGCTTTGGGATTTGATGATTTTGCTTGAGTTTGAGAAAATTGGGGCTTTGAACAAACTGAGCTAGGTTTATCATCTAGGGATTGAAAAATATGTGGTTTCTCATCTACAGCTTCAATTGTTTGCACCTACTATTGTTGTTGTTGTTGATGATGAAACATGGGCTTGCCAAAAGATTATTACTTGTTGGAACAAAGGGTTGGCCAATTGGATATGTCATTATTTGGGGAGGAAGATGTTCTTATGTTCTTTCCTAAAAAATAATGAAAAGCAGCAAAAAAAATTATTGATTATTAATTAGATTTAAGGGTTGTTTTTTAAATTTATTTATTTTTTGTTTAAATTTTGCTGATGTGGCATTTTTAAATGCCAAATAAATTGTTTTATTATTATTTTATTGGTCATGTCAGCCTCTAACTTGTCAATAGTGAATTCTGTGTACCACATAGACGATTTCCGTTAGATAACGGTAGGAACCAAAATGGTAACTCTTTTCAATTTTTAAGTACCAACATAGGCACTCAAAAAAATTAGGGACCAAAAGGGGAATTGACCTAAAATGTAGAGACCAAAAGTGTATTTTCGTTTAAAAAAAAAAAAAAAAAAACCTAATTTTAAATTTGTTAATTAACTCAAAAAATTTTAATTTTTTTTCATATCCACATTTCCACCAAAACTCGTTATAATTAGTGAAAAGAAAATTCCAAATTTAAATTTGTGTTCATTTTCTATTTAAAAGTTAATTGCATTTTAACACCATAGCTGCAATGTATTGTATCCTTTAACATCATTTTTTCTTAACTATTAGTAATGAGTACTTAATCCATGTTGATAAAAATTTCATACAATCTAATAAAACCTTATTTTATGTCCTTAAACTTTTAAAAAAAATTATCCTTAAATTATTGAATTTTTTTTCCTTTTTTGTCCCTATTTTTGTTTCTAAATTACTAAAAAAAAAAAAAAAAAAATCACTTTACAAAATTTAGGGACGAAAAAAAAAATTGGTAAATTTTAGGGACCAAAATAATTTATTAGCCTTACTTATATTATCAATAAACTGTAGATAATAATTTGATATCATATGAACTTATTTACAAACTTATACAGTCTAATTTCAAGTCTTTATAATTATATTCTTAGACAAGTATACATATAAAAATATAATATAAAAGATAGTTAAATCATCTCATGATCACAAGTTTGTTTCCGAACATAATTTTGTGATTGAGCTTGGCTCAAATAATAGGCAAGCCTAAACTGAGACTTGAGCTTAGCTTGTTTGCTGAACAAACAAACATACACAAACATTTTTCCAAGTGGAGATCAAACTTTTCATAAACAACTTGATTCATATACAATTAATGAGCATAAATTTAGATAAAAAAATTTAATGAAAAATGGAGCCTAACATATTTGACTTTTCATGACTCAAAAATTACTTTTTTAGGCATAAAATTCATCCCTATCTCAAATTTGTTGGGGACAACAAAAGTGAAAAACATACATTTTTCTTTTCTCTTCCCCCTTCTATTTCCAAACATAATAGAAATAAATATTTTCTTTCTCCTTTTATTTCTCCTTCCTTTTCCCCTACTTATTTTTTTTCTCTCCCTTTGTCTTCCTTCAATTGCAATAAAATTTATAAAAAAAAAAAAAAAAAAAAAAAAAAAAAAAAAAAAAAGGTGTAAAACTATAGCATAAGGAACACGAAAGTCCAATTTGTCCAATATTAAATTAAAGAGTTTGGTTAACTGGTTAACTTGTGCCCTTAAGGTATTTTTTAAAAGACTATTTTAAGAAAGTTGTAATACTACCTTGATGAGAATTAGTTTTTTTTTTCTTTTTTTCTTTTTTCATAAAATTTTGGAGAAATTACACTTTACCATCCCAAACTTTACCTTAAATTACACTTTGCACCCTAAACTATTCAAATGCACATTTTGCACCCTAAATTATGACCTTTATTGCACTTTGCACCCCAACATTAATTTTACTGTTATATTAGATTAGATGGAAGTTTATTGCACATGATTTGCATGTGAGTTTTGTTTAAATGACACAAAGATAAAAGGCCAAAAACACCCTCTTCTCAATCAATTAAAAACAAAAACAAAAAGCCTCTCGGGGGTGGGTGCGTACATATCTGTAGCTCCCCCCCCCCCCCCCCCCCTCTCACAAAAAAGAAAAAAGAAATAGTCATTATAATGACCATCTCATGCTATATTACCATAAAACAAAAAAGACCATCTCATGCTATAATGATCTTTATTATGCCTTCCCATCAGGATGAGTCATTATGAATCTGTAATATGTATGGGGGGCTGGGTACAAAATAAATAACGAGACTATGATGCCGAAAATCGTCAGTAAGTTGCACAATTCTCCTGTGTTCAAGATAACACCTGCACAACACAAAACAAGAAAACCTTAGGAGAGTACCGGTGTAATACCGGCCAAAGACCATTCAAATGTTAAGTTAGAGAACTTCTCATAACTTTAGAGTACTAGAGCTGTGGTGAATTATGCGTACCTTATTTTCTAAGAGCTTTGAGGTTTTATAGTAGTGTAGAACCGACTTTTGTTTCTTGAGTAGGAAGGTGTTTCCTTATGGGGAATATTATCATAAATGTTTGTATATTACGAGATTCTTCCCACGTTGGGATTTCACTGACTAGGGTTAATCGTGGAACACAATATATTTCCATTTAGAATTCCTTGGAGCCCACTCAAAACCATGTAGGTGCCACATGGCTTTTGATATCCGTCTACCTTGTATCCATGTGACTTGAATTCGTCCATATCGAGGGATTAACCGCCTATCATAGGGAGGAGTCCATCCATCATGTGCCCTATCCATCCGATCCCCCATTTGTTGCCTTATCCCTGACAACCCACTAATCCAATACCGTAAGGTTTTCTCAAACGGATCCGTCATCCCTCATTTTATACTCTCCAGGGACAATGGTTTTTTTTTTTCTTTTCTTTTTTTTTTCTTTTTTCTCTCTCTCTCTCTCTCTTAATTTTGTGTCACTTAAGCAAAACTCATGCATAAGTCATGTGCTATAAATTTTCATCCAACATAACAATAAAATTAACATTGAGATACAAAATGTAATAAGGGTCATAATTTAGGGTGCAAAACGTGTATTCAAATAGTTAAGAGTGCAAAATGTAACTTGATATATAGTACTAATTTTCCTACTTTTATTTGTTAAATTAAGTATGTGTTTGGATTCAACTTTTTTTGCATCTGCATTTAGTCACTTCACGTTTCCTTCTTTTTTTTTATGCGTTTCAGGAACCAAGATGTCTGTTATGGCTACTGTTCGTACACTGTTTATGAACAGTAGTCGCAAAGATTGACTTTTCAACCATGAACAGTGCATCCAAACAGTGCATCTGTGCACTGTTTATAGACCCACAAATATCACTTTTTAACAATTTTTTCATTAAAAATAGATTTTACGGTACTATTCACATATTTAAAAATTATTTTACTACAATATTTTTAAAATAAGCTCTTTTCGGACCTAAAGCTACAAACTTTCCCGCGTTTTCTGCTCCTATACCCAGCTCCTTCGGCTTCAGCTTCACAGCAATAGAGCGCGAAAATGGAGTCATGGGTTCCACTCTTCAAGATCTTCCTCAACTCCCCAACTCCCGAAACCGAAGCATCTCAATGGTTACAACAATCTTTCAATGCCTCATCAACCACAACCCCAATTACCACAAGCTCTTTCCTCTCCTTGCTCTCAAAGCCCAGTGACGCCATTGTCATCGACGACGATGACTCTTCGTCTCCCGCGCCTCCCCGGACAAAGCGGTACAAAAGAAACCAAGACCCAGTTGCTATTTATGTTCAATTTTATTATAATGTTTGGTTTATTTGACTTGTATGGGGTTTTGATCAACAGGGTCATGTTTATAGAGACTTTACCGACTACGGTGCAATCGCGGATTCTCTCTTTTCTTGCTTATGAGCATCAGAGGTTTTGCAAGAGGGACTTGTCGAGGCTGGCCCAGAATGTGTTGAGCGTGAATCAGGAGCTTGATTTTTGGGTCAAGAGGGCTGCACGCAATCTGCTCGATTTATTGTCTGAGTCGAATTATGAGTGGATTTCCTGTTTGAATTTGGATTCTGGGGAGGAAGGCGTGGATGAAGAGTTCGAATCAATACCGGGTTGGCTTAAGGAGGTGGCTGCGGATGCCAATGATGTGATTCTCCCTTGGCTTCCTATTTTGCCAGACGAATTTTGTTCAGTGACGCCTTTTGGTAGTTGTGAAGTTAGTGTAGATTCGTCGAAGCGAGATGGAGAGGATGGCATAGAAGAGGTGAATGAAGTTGTGGAGGAAATGGAGATTGATTGTCCTGCAAATGTTCCTCTTGATCCTGGGATTCATGAGAAGGCTACTTGTTTGAAAGCTAGGATTATGAATTTTGAATCTTCTTTGAAAACTGTGGGTTTGGCTGATGAAATTCGCCAACTTTGCCTGGACACGGGCAGAGATTCTTTTGTGGTTTTGGGTCTCATTGAACCTTGGCTGGCAGATGATGAGACTGCTTCAGTTTTAATTTCACATCTTGTGAATGAAAGTGAAGAAGAGCTTGGTTGGCCAAGCCAGGTTCTATGCTCAGTAATCCTTCCCAAGTTGTTATTACTGGAAGTACCAGCTCCTCGTGTACTTGTGGCTGCAATAATGGAGTATTGTAAGCTTCATCCGAAAGCAGCTGTTTATGCACTCTTGTTTCCGTTGATTCTCCGTAGAGAAGGCATCAATAATCCCATCTGTGATGTGATCGCAAGGATCATAAGGGAATGTTTGCACCCAGCTCATGTTTCTGCTTTTTGCCAGAAGCTATTGTGTGGAGAAAAGGACGAGAGGAGGCTTATCTGTCTTCCCTCCCACCAACGTTTAATATCCAGTGAATTGGTATGGACAGAATCATTGTTTAACCTGTTCCAAATCATATTAAATCATAATGTTCATTTGACTCAAGATTCAGTTGATCATATTGTTTACCAGGTTCAGCAATTGGCTGAAAATTTTTCCAAATCTCTAAAATTTGGACACTTTTTGTTATGTTTAGTCACCAAATGTTCTCCATTATTGAAATCTCATAAGCTCTCACTGATTGAAGCTGTTGAGAACACCAGTACTCTTGTGACCAAATCTGTATTATCTAAATTGTCTAGCTTGTAGCTATTCTTTTAAATATCAGGATATTTATTGTTGCTGTTAGCTTCAGCCAATCTCTAACTATATACACACTGTATTCTTATTAGATCTTTCCTACAAACTTTTTCCTGATATGTATTAGCTAGAATTATTATAGGGGCTTATTAGGTTTTGTGTCCTGGCTATTTTGATATTGATCTGCAATAATACATCCTTAAATTACTACCATGTTTGGTACATATGAGCTAGCAAGTAGGACATCCTTCTCTCTACACACTTGCTTATCCTTTTATTGTCATATCTTAAATATGAAGTGCGAGGAAATAATATGAATAATTTTAAATGGAGGACAAGTCTATAATGTGATATTGCTAGAATATGATGTGAGAGTTTTGTGGCAAACTGAAATTTCACTTTGAATAGGTCCAGGAAAAGTCCCATAAATCACTTTGGACAACTGATGTATTTGTGCAGTTTCCCTCTATTAATAAAAATATGGAATCCACCTTTGGACAATTTGTTATGTGTGTGTAGTCTGAAGCCATAAATGGTTGTTTTCAAAACATCAATACCAAAGATATAAGAGAATATCTGGTGGCTTCTATATTACTATTTAAGGGGTTTTCCTGTTTGGACCAGATTTTTTTTTGTTCCAAAATACCCTTACAACCCTAGGTTTAAGTAGAAATAAAACTAAAGGATAGTCCGGTAAAAATACATATCTAACTTGCATTAAAACATTACTTACAAAATAGGAACACTCTTCCACTAACCCATTTTTTCAAAGCAATTATACGTTTACTATTTTTATTTTTTAATAGAAAAATTAGTTAAACTACATACGTTTTTGTTGTTTTTTTCCTTAAAAAAAAAAAACCTTAGTTTCTAATTCTACTTTATTATTATTAAAAAAAAAAAAAAAAAAAAAAAAAACACACTACATTTAATAAAAAAAATTAGTATTAATTTTAATTTAAAAAAAAACTAAATATCCAAAAAAAAAAAAAAACTAAATAGTTATCAACAAAAAACTAAACTAAATAGATATATACACTTCTTTTTTCTTTTTTTGATAAGTAAATACATCTTTAACTCCCATTAAAATGTTGCCTGCAAAATAGGATCACTTTTCTGATAGTTTTCAAATTGCTTTATCCATTTACTAGTCTCTCAGCACACTTCTTTAAAGCAACTATACATTTTTTTTTTAATAGAAAAATAAGTTAAACTACCTACGTTTTTGTTGTTTTTTTCCTTTAAAAAAAAAAAAAAACCCCTACGTTTAATAAAAAAACATTAGTATTAATTTATAAAAAAAAAAAACCAAGGCTAAATATCCAAAAAAAAAAAAAAAAAAAAACTAAATAGTTATAAACAAAAAAATAAACTAAATAGATTTATACACTTTTTTTTTTGTCTTTTTTTTTTTTTTTTTATATATAAGTAAATACATTTTTAACTCCTATTAAAACGTTGTCTACAAAATAAGATCACTCTCCTGATGGTTTTCAAATTGTTTTATCTATTTACTAGCTCATGCGCCTGCTCAAAGACTCTTCTATTTTTTGGATAAGGGTTAATTTAGAGTATTTATTATAATTTGGGATTACTACATTTTCTAATCACAAAAAAAAAAAAAAAAAAAAAAAAAAAAAAAAAACTAAGAGTGTGATGAAAAAATTATTTCATCACATATAATACTCATCACACCCCTAGATTTTTTTTTTTTATGATTGAAAAATGTAGTAATCCTAAATTATAATAAATACTCTAAATTAACTCTTATCCAAAAAATTAAAGAGCATCTGAGCATGCGCATGAGCACGTGGTTAGAGGCTTGTGTATTTAACTAACCTGTGATTTTGTTTATGCAAGAAAGATCTCAAATTGCATGGAATATTTCTATGCCAAAAGGACCAAATAATTAGCTTGATGCTCTAACTTTTATAAGAAAACTGGCTATATAATACTGTTGAATCCTCCCTTTTTTTTCTTCACATTTTGCCCTAATGACCTCTGCTTCACAAGGCATCTCTGAGTCAATTTTGGCATAGTGGATATAATGATTGGTTGATATAGTACATAATTATTAATTATATATGTAGATAATATTGTTTTGTTGCCATTCTACTCTTGCTTTAGAGCATCTCCAGTAGTCTCTCCAAATTTTTGCTTGTTTGGAGAGTGAACAGTACATTTTACCTTTTGCCGACTTACTTTTACACTTTCCAACAAATTCTCTATCCCATTTAAATATTATTTCTTCATTCATTCTTTATTATTTTTTTTATCATCATTTATTCTTCCTATATTCATTCCCAACAATTATATTTTTTAATAATAAGTGTTATATTCACCACATTTTTCGCAATACTTTCACAACATTTTTCCTTTCTTTCAATTCATTCTCATCCATTAGTTTTCATTTCTTTTTTTCTTTTTCTTTTTTCTTGTTTTTATCCTCCACACACGTGTCCAGCCTATCTCTATCCCCCCCACCCCTTCTTTTAGGCCAAAATGGGTAACTAGCCATAACTTTCCAACTATATAGTTAGTAGGCAATGTTTGCAAACTATATTTTTTACCAGCATCTCGAGTCTATGAGACTCGATTTTGGCTTATAAATCGAGTCTTTAAGACTCGATTTTCATGATCTGATCTCATCTGATGTGGCATCTTTTTCCATGTGACGACCACTTGGAAATCGAGTTTCTAAAACTCGATTTATAAACCAAAAAAATTTTAAGTCTCAGAGCAATTCTCAAGCTCAAATACCCATCTTCAACCCAAACCCCAAATCTCAAAAACCTAGTCAAGCTCTACTGTGGACGAAGTAGAGGCCTAGGGCTCGCACGGCCTGGGGCGTGCTCGCGCAACCTGGGCATCTGTTGGTTGCGATGGTGGCGGCCTGGGCATGTGGTGGTTGCGGTGGTGTTTTTGTTCCTTGGATTGAAGCATGAGAAAGAGAGAGCAGCCTTTTTGGGTTTCTTTTCTTATTCGGCTTTTTTTTTTTTTTGGCTTTGATTTCTTTGTTTCATTGTTGGTGTTGTTGTTCTGATTTCTTTGTTGGTGTTCTCTTTTATCTCCTTATAAATCGAGTCTTAAAGACTTGATTTCCAGGTGGACGCCACATGGAAAATGTGCCAACTCAGACCCGATCAGAACATGAAAATTGACCCTCAAAGACTCGATTTATAGACCCTAAATCGAGTCTCTTAGACTCGAGATGCTAGTAAAAAATATAATTTGCAACCATTGCCTACTAACTATATAGTTGGAAAGCTATGGCTAGTTACCCATTTTGGCCCTTCTTTTATTTTCTTTTTCTCCCTCACATTCAAGAACACTCTGAACTCTCTCTTTCATTCTCTAGCTTTTTTTTTTTTTTTTTTTTTTTTTTAACTTTTTCTATTTCTATTGGATTCTAGAACACTCTCTCGCATGATCTTTTGACTTCTAATTTCTTTTCTCTTCAGCTCACTTCACACACACACAGCTGCCATGGCCTTCGTCTATCTTCTTCTTCTTCTTCTTCTTTTTTTTTTTTTTTTAATATCTGATTCCCTGAGCTTGATAGGCTTTCATGCTCTTGATCTGTTGTTTTTGTTTTGATTTTAGATTTGTTATTCTAATTAAATTTGTATTTTTACCTGTTCTTGATCTATAGTTTCTATTCTGATTTTAGATTGTGTTTGTTTTTTGATTGTGTTACCATTTGAGAGAGAGAGACTGAAGAACAAAGAGGAGAGGAGGAAAGAGAAAGAATTTTTTTTTACTCAGCCGGGTATATTTTTAAGATAAAATATTCTTTAGATTGCTACAGTGACGGCTACAGTGCTTTCCATACTTGGGAAGTGATGTGGTCCACCATTCCACTAAAAAATTTGCACCTGTTTAAAATTGTTAATTAGGAAATTTTTTTAAACAGAAATTAATTACTGACTCAGCAATTTTAAACAAGTGGAAGTTTTTTAATGGAATGTTAGACTACATCACTTGTCCACTAGAGGACACTATAATTTCTCCATACCTGGAGAGCTACTGTAGCAAATCTAAAAAAAAAAAAATTGGAGATGCTGAGTCTGTTGGAGGGATTTTTTTGGGGTGAATAGTGGCTTTTCTCTCCAAAATTTGGAGATGCTGACTTTGCTGGAGATGCTCTTATTTGTTTTAAGATTCGATTTTCAATTAGGAGGGTTATAAGCTGCTTTACGAGTACAACGTTAATTATGTATTTCTGTTAAAAAAATATAGGGTAAATTATAACGCTGGTCCATATTCTTTATCCTTTACGCCATATGTCAATTTGGTCTTTACTCTTTTAATCGTGTCAATTTAGCCCCTAACATTTTTAGTATCGGGTCAATTTAGTTATTGCCATTTTTAGGTTGGAAAAAGCTGACGTGTTAAATGAAATAATAAAAAAAAAATTTCTATATCACATCAATGGCCAACTGTACTACCATATCATATTAAATTATTATTATTTAAAAAAAAAAAAAAAAAAAAACCCAAATTAACATGTTCACAAAAATCAAACTCAAACACAAAAACAAACACACACCCAAAAAAAAAAAAAAAAAAAAAAAAAAAATCTCAACAACCAAATTATGTTTCAATCCGTAATATTTTAATTTACCCAATTAACCCAAAAAAAAAAATCAAGCTTAAAATTTTTCCCATAAAACAAACATGGCCTTATCAAATTAAAAGGCCTAATTCTTTGTGATCCCTTTGGGTTTTTCCGTTAGTCTTATTCTTTTGCTCAATAGATAAACTGCCAAGTCCAAGTTCTTGCCTCTTTCCTTTGGCTGCTTTTTTCGTTTTCGAGTTCTTTGGTACCCAAAGTTTGGGTTTTTAGAATGAACTCATCATGAAGTCCTAAGAAGGTCTCAATGTCCTATTTGTAAGTTTCTGTTAATTGTAATTTTATCATTCAAATCTTGGCTTTTGATTTGAAAAATCATGGATGTTTATTTGTTTCCGGCTTGAATATGAATTTTTCCATATTGCATCGTTGTTAAGCGGGGTGGAGCTTTTGGGTACCTCTTGAACTTTGTGGAGGATTGGGCAGGTAATTTTTGGAGGAGATGTTAGACTCATGGGTGGCCAACAACTCGTCAGCACTGAGCCCATGGCCCTGACCACCATCTTCACCATCTTGTCTTCTATAATCCTTATTGAAACTTGGAATGAATTTTTTAGGAATAAATCGAATTTTCAGATGTAAGAAGACATTTGGAATTTGATATAACTAGAGTGCCTTATTGTGAACATGTTAATTTTGGAGTTTTTTTTATATTGTAATATGGCACGGCGGTACAATTGGCAGCTTACGTGGTATTGAAAAATATTTTTTTATTATTCTATTTGACACATTAGTTTTCTCCATCTAATAGATAACGGCAATGGCTAAATTGTATTAAAAATGTTAAAGACCAAATTGACACAATTGAAAGATTAAGAATTAAATTGAAATATAATGTAAATGATAGAGACCATCTTTATAATTTACCCAAAAATATATATATGATAAGAATAGAAATGGGATAAACTGATGGGAAATAAGCATAAAATATTCAGTCTACTGAGAATTGAAAAACATAACTGTTTCACTAGGTGGACAAAAGCAAATATTGTAGAAAGCAGACAACATAATAATAAGTTGACCAATGAAACCCATAAGTGGGGGACACATTTCTTAATCATTGCTACTTTAGGTAAGGCCATTATAGTGACCATTAGCCATTTTCTTCATGGATTCGAATCTGAGACCCTTGTCTGAAAACTTTGTGGTGGCATAGAGCTTCAGGTAATCTTGAAAACTGAAATGATTTGGATATAAGAGTTTGGGAGCTGGAGAGATAATGGCATCACCAGCAGGATTGTAGAAAGTAGCAATAGAGAGCCTGCTCCCATTTTCGTTAGCCATGACACGGTGCAAAGTACTTTTATACCTTCCATTACTCAACACTTCCACTTGGTCACCTGTGTTCACAAAGATGGTGTTATTCTTGGATGGTGGAATTTCTACCCATTCTCCATCTTTGAAGAATTCAAGACCTGGGACTTGGTCATCTTGGAGTAAAAGTATAATTCCTCCAGCATCAGTGTGCTCTCGAAGTCCTCTTACTTCTTGTGGATGAGGACATTGAGGGTACTTTGCTACTTTTGTTCCTACAGAAGGACCTTTGCTCCCTGAGAATGCCTCCTTGATAAAACACTTCTCCAAACCAAGATTCTCGCACATGAGCCCGGACAGCTTTTCTGCTAGTTTAACCAGTTGAGCTATGTACTCATCCATAGCTTTGCTGCATTATGCATCATATTAGTTAATATAAATTTATATGCATACAACAAAAAATCAGACGTAATTTTGACCTCCTGTTGACTCACCGAAGATCCTCAGAGAGGTTTGCAATTTCATCAATGTTAGAAGTTGGGCGATGCCAAATAAAGAAGCTGCTTTCCCAGTCTATATCAGAGTTGTTTCCCTTGTTTTCTAAGGCTTTGGCTATCTCAGACTCATAGAAGCGTTCCTTCAAGTTCTCCTCATAGTGACTATTTACTAAGTGCTTCACCTTTTCCATCAACTTTTTGTCAATGCCATGGTTCTCAATCTGCATAATTGAAAATTTCATTAGAATGAACGGTAAATTAGATATCAAGTTAAAGTGTATAGTATAAAATATAAAAGAAGAGATCTTCTTTACTTTAAAGAAGCCCCATTTTTCACAAGCTTGGTGCAGAAGCTCCATTGTTTTGCTCCTCTTCTCATCATTGAGCTCATCAAAATCTATCACTGGGATCTCCATATTCTTCTATATGATTCTGTTTGCAAACCAGAGGTCACTTGAGGGAATATTTATAGGCTCAGACAGGAAATCTTTACCTACATAGTAATTAGAGTTGGTTAGATTTGAAGATATGGTAGTTACAGATCAACTGTAACCTCTTTGAAAGGAAAAAATATTGTGTGCCTTGAAACTAGCAACGATAAAAAAAATAAAAAGAAAAAAAAAAGTCCAAATTCAACTTACCACTACCATGTGATTCTGTGTACTTTCTTATATCTTCAAATCAATTAGTCAATGGAGCTCTCACTTGTAAATTAAGTTTTGTTTCTTTGGTTTTCATAAGGAAAACTTTCCCTGATTGGTTTGTTTGTTTATTTTAAATTTTAATGCTCATCATGAGTTTCTTTCTCTCTCCACCCCTTTCTGTTTATGTAAAGATGCATTAGTGAGGCTTTATTTTACTCTTGTTTATATTTTTTGTATTGTGGGACCATTTTTAACAAAACTAGGGGCAGTTTGGCACCAAATAAGCAGATTCAAACAAAGGGAAACAGGGGCACGGAAGTCATGGAAATATATTATAACCAATGGGCGCTTTTGGTTGCAAGCCTGCAAGTTGTTGAATTGGCATAATTTTTCTTGCTTTTGTTAGACTTAGTCATTTATTTTAGTAGTCAATCACTTTATAGCATGTGTCTTAACTTTCAGTCAATACCCAAACTTTGATTGCTTAAGCTATCAAGAAAAATATTACATAGTTAGGCTTTTGTCCATGCATCAGATGATGCAGGGCTCAGAATCTCAGATTAGGAAGGTTCGTGCCTATCTTTGGAAGGAATGTAAAGCCTAGAATTTTATGAGATGCTGTTCATCTCAAGCTAAGCAAGGAGGACCATATGGCATGCATTCACTTAATGGATATTAAATAGAGATTGGGATCCTCTAGAGTTTTAGGTATCCCTAGCAGAATGAATGCCAAAGTAAGTCTTTTTAAGGCTTTGTTGGGTTGGTGTCCCATTGATATCATCTTTGGTTGAAAAATAATTCTTATTGGCATGAAATAAGTGACAAGATGTTTAGAGGAATATGAGCTTTATTGCATTCTAAATCATAGGTTGATACAATGATTTAAGGTACCCCCTTCTTATTTGAAGTGTACAAGGACAATTGTTTAAACTGCTATTGCAAACAGACCTCACTTGTTTGCTATTATTTTTAGAACATGCTGATTTCTGCAATTTGTCATTTATTTTAACATGTTAGAATGATAAATAATAATTAAATGATTGAATTTACAATTTCCTATTGGTTTAAGCTTTAGAGATAAGTGATTTTATCATGGTATTGCATATTTTTTATTCTAACAATACTCTTATTGTTGAGAGTCAAGAACTTAGAATAGTTACAAAAATGTTGTAGAGCCGATCATGCAGTGGGAAAAAAAAAAAACTATCTCTATAATAATATATTAAAGAGATAGATCCGACATTTTCTTTATACTCTTCTGAATTGTCTTATAAAAAATGTTTAAGATCATTCCCAAGAATGCATCAAAGCAGAACCTAGAAAAGGTATTAGAATAGAACAAGATACAAATAACTTGATCTAGTTTGTCGGAGCTGATTTAGGGATGGGCACTATAACATTGGAAAAACTAATAAGGCAAGCAGGTGATTTAGCTTAACAAGTAGTCTAAAGAAACAAATTTTTTAACCATTGCTATGATTAGTGCTAATAAAAGTAATATAAAAATTGGCTTATGTAAAAGTAATCTAATCACAATTTTTCATGTCATAAGTTGCGAAAAGGATTGTGATAAATTGTCTCCTTAGCGGAATGATTTCAAAATTTTATCTGTAACATATTGCAGAATGGATTTCAAAATCCCATATGTTTAGGCTAATAAAAATTAGGGAAAAAAAAAAATCACAGTGAAGGCCCATGTGTTGGATGCCCAACTGAACTGAATTCGTCAAGGCCATTTTCTTTGGGCTTAGTACGGCCTAGTATATTCGGCTCTTGAATTCCGATTGGGCCAAGCTTGGTCTTGGATTGGCTAAGACCAACATGAACAAGTCGTACTTTGCAAGAACTGATCCATTTTAGTGTATGCAGCGCACATTTAAACTTTAAATGTAACTAGTATTATGTCTTTACGGTTTAATCAAGAATTATATATAAATTTAAAATATATTTTATATTTTAAATCTAGAGACCCATGTGAAGGGAAAAACTTATTTTATGTTATGATTAATGAGCTTAGTCCTTAGCTCTCATAGTAATATTCATTCTCTTTTTGGGCAAGTAGTTCTTCCTTTTTCTCTTTCGGGTAAGTAGCTATTACTTCTGTATCTAGAATGTTTTGCGTATTTTCTTCCTTTTAAGTTTTAACTACTTTCTAAGTTGCTTAATACCACTTATTTCTAACATTCTAAGTTACTTAATAGTGTCTGTTACACATTTAACATAATACCGTGCAAATAAGCTACTTAAACCTATAAAGTTCCCAAAGACTAAAATTAAAGTATATAGTGGTTATGTTTTTGACATATATGCGTATATAGCATTTTTTTAGGGTCAAATAAAATCCAAAGCTACCACCGCCCACATAGGGCTAGTTGGTACTTCTCCAAGCCATAAGGCTTGAAAGGGTTAAGTGGACCCAGGTTTGAGTGGTTTTGTGGGGAGGGATGGGGCAAGGTTATTTGTACAGTTTCTAACCAAGATTATAAAAATAATAATAATTAAAAAATAAAAAATAAAAAAAAATCAATCCAATGATGCGTTGGTGGTCAATAATAATGGTCAACTACAGTAATCATAATTCGGAATATCATACATAGATCAGAGATATAAAAACCTTTGATCAAGTGGAATGCATAAGTAATACATAAATGACACAATACTATAATTGTCACGGGCTCACGGCAAAAGTAGAAGTCTTTTTTTTTAGTATCATATTAATGTTTAGTTGTCTTATGGAAATATCATAGAAAATTTATGATGTCACATTTATGTTATTGAAGTATGATAGTAGTAGATTAAACACTCTATTAAAATAGTAATATCATACTAATAGAATTTTATTATCAAACCAAAATATGTAAAGAATGTGAGGTGGAAAGCTAATTAAAAAATTACTCTAATAAAGTGTCATATGGTAGAACGACACGTTCTCCCCACATGAGGTTCTTGGTTTCTTATATAAAATTTAAAAAAAAAAAAAAATCATATACACACAATTAGTGCACACTTATAGATAAGTAATATGTGCATTTACACTATCAACACATTCAATAAACTAAAAAGTTGACATAAATACAAATTTTGATAAGTGGAAGCCAAAATGAGAGAGTTTTAAGGAATGTGCCACTTTGCAGAACCTCATACTCTCTCCCATTAGGTATTTGCTTTTAACAAATAAATACATAAAGATGATAAGATTAGACATAATCCTAAACAATGTAAACACGGCCAAAATTTGAAATTAAACCCCATTTGCCCAACTATGTAGTTAGTAGGTATTGTTACAAAACTATATTTTTTACTAACATCTCGAGTTTAAAAGACTTGATTTAGGACTTATAAATCGAGTTTCAAAGACTCAATTTTCATGTTCTAATCACGACTGATTTGGCTTTTTTCCATGTGGCATCCACTTGGAAAGACTCGATTTCTAAGTTGACCCTTTAAGCATCGATTTGTGTGTGACGTGGCATTTTGTATGTGACATGGTTGATCCACGTGGAAGCCACCTAGAAACCGAGTCTCTAAGACTTGAACTCTAATAGGGCTTTTTCAAAATTAAACGTCTTTCCACTCTCACTCACCCTCTCACTCTCACACAAACCAGGGCAGACTCTCACGCCTCTCTTACTCACCTAGCCACTCTCACTCAATCTCCACTCTCACACACCTCCACTCTCACAACCTTCTCTAGTTCTCTCAGGTATGATTCTCCTAAACCCGCTTTTGAAGTCCATTTTTTGTTGTTTTTCTTATTGTGTGATTTTTTCATGTGGGTTTGTGGTTTTTGTTCCAAAATTATGATTGATTTGATTATTGACTGTACTATTTTAGAACTTGTTTCATGTGTTACTCTATTTGGTTCCCAAGAAAATGCGAGAAAAATTTCTATTTTGTGCATGAGATTGTAGTCAGAACTTGATTTGATTTGATTTGATTTTTTTTTTTTTTTGTTGTTGTTTCGTGTAGTCAGTACAATTGACACTGTTATTTGATAACATCCATGTTTTTTGGGTTAATGGATGTTTTCCTTAGAAAATCATTGTCTTTACCTTCATACCATTAAGTCAGCCTAAACAAAGTTGACAATCAATGTATTAAGATTGCTAATTCTAAATTGTTGCTCCTTTCCATGGGTAGAAACATCCAAGGTTGTTTCAACACTACAATCTTAATGAGAAGTTGCTTTCAAAAAGCAAGAGTTCATCAGACACTTTTTCTCATTCTGATAAAGTTATGGAATCAACTGTTGATTTTGTGGGTGCTAAAAGTCCACAGAAAAAACAAGCTCTTGTAGGCCTTTCAAAGTACATATCTATGTTTCCAGAAAAGGTTTGTCAATATATTTAAATTTTATTGTTGAATCCTAGTTGATTGGGATTGAAAGAAAAACCATTTCAGCATCATTGTCTTCCATTAGAATTCAGAAACTTTATCAGTTGGACTAGCATTTAACGTTTTTCCCTTCTTAAGAGACATTTTTATACAAATATATAAAATAATGGTTTTCTTTGTACTTCTGCTGGTTGGCTATGGCAAGGCATTAAAACCTAATAAGTAATAAACACTAGCACCAAAAGTTTCTAGCTTGAACCTGATAGGCTGCACAAATAGTTACTTATCAAAAAAGAAAAAAAAGAAAGCTGCAAAAATAGGTTTAATCTTTTAGGTTGATTGGATGAGCCAGTGGGGAAAAACAATTCTTTAGTTGCCCTTGCCCCTAAAGCTTAAGCTAATAGGTAGCTATGGATTTATTTACTTCAATTTACCAAAGGCTTTTTTTCTTTCTTTTCTTGCTTAAAATATGAGGCCTAATTAGAAGAAATTTTCATTACATGATTCTCCACTCTATAACCATAATTTCTAACTTCTTAGACGGAGTTATAGTTGTTTCATGATAGAAATCTAGCATTATTTTAGTAAAACCTAGAACCAACCTGAGAGAATTTTGTAGTACATTGTGATGTTTTTTTGGTTCATGAAAAAATTCTTTGAAAGAAAAGGAGTTATGGGCAATTTCAATATGCAAAAGTTAATGAATCCAAAAAAATAGAAGAGTTTTATTTTACTTAAAATATTTCAAATTAATAGGAGTTGATCTTATTGGTAACAAGATCTGTTGTACACTCCCTGTGTACTTAGGCTATCTTTTTCATTAATAAATTTTTGTTGTCAAAAAAAAAAAAAAAAAATCTATATTTGTTAAACCTAGATAAGTCCCAAGTGTAAGAGCCATCTTTTCTTCACCACAGGCTATTAGCAGAGCCATCTTTTCTGTCTTTGAAGGATTCTTGTATTACAGTTCCTCAACATCTCTTTTGCTATGTTTATTACATAAGTTGTATTAGCCATTATTCATTCTATGCATGTAGATATAATTGAGCATCTTCTTTGGTTTCTTATGGTAGTGATAATATCTTTATGTGTTTTTTGTAATTCTCAAGATATATACAATATTGCTAATGAGCTTTGGCCAAATAGCACTTCCTCGCCCAAAAGAATGGAGTGGAAGGTGAAGCTATATGTTCTAGAACCAGTTAGTCATTATTCATTTTATGCACGTAGATATAATTGAGCATCTTCTTTGGTTCCTTATGGTAGTGATAATATCTTTATGTGTTTTTTGTAATTCTCAAGATATATACAATATTGCTAATGAGCTTTGGCCAAATAGCACATCCTCTCCCAAAAGAATGGAGTGGAAGTTGAGGCCATATGTTCTAGAACCATTTGGTGAGTAACTTACCCATCATAATAAAAATTTATATAGAATTTTTCCTGGTTGTGTTTAATTGGAATGCATGAGAAGCTTAGAAAAATATGTAGACTAGTCTAAATGTTAACTAACAGAAAATATTGTTTTTTAATTTATAGGTTAAAGTTTGATTGATTTGGATTAAGGCATGATTTAAATGTAAACGTAGTTTCAATTTGTTACCATCGATAGGTAATTAATCTTTTTGCTTGGTTACCTTAAATTGTTCAACATCCCTCAGTTATAATCATAAGCCACTTCCTAATTCCAAGGAAATGATCATCTATTTCACTTCACCTCATCTACCTGATTATTGCAAATGACCATCACCAATCATTTCATTCTTCTATTTATATATATATATATATATATAATAATCACAGAATGCATTATATGAAGCTAATTTTCTCATAATGGTTCTTAGTATTCTGAGAACCATTCTTCAATACTCTAAACATATAAGTTAGTTTTGTAATCTTGAATTATAGAGAACTCACAGTGTAGGTTTCTTCAGTACTCACATTAAGTTTATTGCTTATTGAAGTTGCATTTTTTATATATTAGAAATTTTTGCAATCAATGAAGTTTTATCATTCATAAAAAAGAAAAAAAAAATGGTAGAATGCCTTCTTATTCCTATAGATGATCCTCCTTTTGTCATCCTCATGGATCTCATCTATCTCAACATTTACCGAAGTTGGTAGTATGTTGTTCCCTGACACCAATACATGTCTTTTTTAGTTTTTATTTTTCATTCTTAAGGCATTTGCCTTTATTTCTTGGATCCGTTTTGGATAAAAGCCCTTAATAATGGTTGCATTACTTGGCCACCCTTTGAATTAGGAATTAGAGTAAGGGCTCTTTCAATTAGGAAATACGAATTATAAGTTATCTTTTTTGGACGTAGATTAAGCTTGCATTTGTTGTACATTGTGGTACTGCCATTTTGTTGAATTTTTGTTTTTTTAGAATCTTTCTTAGATTGTTTTTGTTTTTGTTTTCAATAATGTCTATTACATGCTAATTGCTTATCATTCTTGTGCAGTATGGCTGCTGCAAATGCTAGACAGATTGACCATGCACAGCCTGACCCCATTGACAAGTTGGTGTTGACGTTGCAAGCCAACCATCGAACAGAAGTTATTTGAAATAGGTAGGTAAAACATACCACTAAAGATTTGACAAATGTACACGCATTTCATTCATATAATGTACACGCACTTGCTGTCATATATTAATCCAAGGTTCTGTTTTGTGCAGGATTCAGGGTTTCTTACCTGTCGTAGTCGTAGTGAAGAGTTCTCCAATCGAGAGCAAATGGTGGACGACCGAGTCGTTAACATCATTAAGGTACTTCGTTTGGAGGGACTCCTCAAGACCCTGGGTAGAGAGATTGACCATAACCTGATAACGACCTTAGTGGAGCGATGGCGGCCCGAGACTCACACCGTCCACATGCCACATGGTGAGGTCACCATCACATTGCAGGATGTGGAGGTTCTTCCTAGGCTTCCTGTTGATGGCGAGGCTATAACAGGCAGCATGCAAAAAAAAAAAAGAAGAATATGTGTCGGGACTTCCTTGGCGTTCGATCTATAAATGATGAGAGAAAGCAACTTAATGGCTAGAGGATTCTCATCAAATGGCTTTTGGAGCAAGTTGCCAATTTGTTGCCGCCTAATGCTAAAAAAGATCAGCTGCATAAGTACGCACATCCTAGCGCTACTGGGGGACAATTTTCATGGACAAATCTGGCGATAGGGTGCATCTAATGTGGGTGCAGCAGTTGGAAGACCTTCGCAGTCTATAGAGGTACAGTTGGGGAAGTGCTTGCCTTACATGGTTGTACTGAGAGTTATGTAGGGCAAGCGATAAGAAAGCTAGTCAGATTGGTGGGTGCTTGTTGTTGGTCCAGTATTGGGCATGGGCCAGGTTCCCATATTTGTGCCTGACAATTGAGCGTGGCTCGCCAATGGGTGCTTATGGTCCTCTAGTGCATGGACAGCGTGGTCTACTGTCCCTGAAGTAAGTCTCTACCTCATACACATCATGTAACTTGAATTTATTTATTTATTTTAAAGGCTTTTAGGAATTATTTAAGTCAATATTAAACAGAGGTTCAATATATATATATATATATATATATATGATTAGGTTAATATACTTTAATTTTGTGTTAAATTTCCTAAATTATATGATTAGGTTAATATATATGCTACTTATTCTTAATTTTTATTTATTTTTTATTTTATAAGTATATAAAAGCTACTTAGTTAACCAAGCTTTAGTTTACTAGATTAACTAACTTATTAGAAAACATACTCTAAATGTAGCATAATAAAGTATGTTTGTAATGATTAATTGAAAAGCGAGTGGGTGGGCTAAGGTTATAAATACTTTATTTAAAATTACTATGTACATTAACCTAGCTTTACCCAATAATATGTTATAGTTAGCCGTAATGACCATGATTTGGAACTTAGAGAGTTTATATGCAAATTGTTTCCTACAACTTCATTACATTAACTTGACCATCTATAGATTGATTACATTATAGTTTTAATCATATGATTTTCTCAGTGGGAAAGTTGTACAAAGTTAATGATTCCTTGTTCTTGATTGTAGGTAGGGGTGGCAATTTTTATCCATATCCATGAACCCACCCATTATCCATCTTATTTGGATAAGTCTTAACCCAACTCATTTGGTTATTTAATTAGATGGGTCTAAATGGATAAATCCACTAAAACCCACTAAACCCATTTAGAATTTAAAATTAAATAACCAACTATACCCTTCTAAAATCTAAAACTTAAATAAACGAATTTTCTCAATAACCAAACACTCCCAAACACTTTAACTTTTAGATTTCTAAACATTTTCTCAGACAGAGAGAGAGAGAGAGAGAGAGAGAGACCAATTCTTTCAAGCCCAGAAATTTTCAAAGAACGAAGAGAAACCCAAGCTTTTTCAGAGTCAGCCATGGACAACGAGAATTGAGCAACGACGTCGTCTTCTTCTTCGTCGAATTCGAGCGCGTTCTCCTTCATATCCAAAGGTTGGCGAAAGGTTTGTGACTTGGCAGACGCGAATATCCAACTCATGCGCCACCGAGCCAACACGTTTAAGAACTTAGCGACGTCGTTGGATCGAGAGCTCGAGAATTTCTTCAACTCAGCTACTACTTTGTTTTCTGTGCCAGCGATTTGATCCCCTCCGGCGAAGATCAATTTCGTGAAGAGGCTCCAGTCGAAGCTTTCAGAGTTCCGGTGGGTGTACTCATCGCCGAATTTCAGTAAGAAGGTTCTAGAAAAGTGGACTCCGAGGTCGCGGCTTCGGATTGATTTGTCAGCAATAAGGAACGCGATTGCGGCAGAGGTGGAGGATGGGGATGGAGTTGTTGATTTCGATAGGGTTAGGAAGAGTTTTTTGTGAGGATCTAGATGGAGTTGTTGAGTTTCAGAGTTTTGGATTGAAAGAGACGAAGCAGCACAGAGAAGAAAAAAGTTTTTTTTTTTTTTTTTTTTTTTTTTTTTTTTTTCCTGTGGCTTTGTTTGGTTGCTAAGAAATGAAATTTTGTGAAGGGAAAATGAAGGGAAAGAACATGAAAAGTGATTTTTGAACTTTTTAATTTTTGTTTTTAAAGTTTTTAACAGGTTATTTATTTATTTGGGTTAAATGGACGGGTTACTAATTAAATGGGTTGGGCGGATAATGGATAATTAATTTATATATAAACGGGTCATAAATTGATAAATGAATAATTACACACCCAATCCATTTATGACCCAATCTGCCCATTTGCCACCCCTAATTGTAGGTGGTTGTGGGTCCTAAACAAGAAAAACAGGCTCACCTACATCTTCCTAAAAAGGTATCACGAGCAAATAGCTTCAATGTTGTTAGGCCAAGTATGAAAATGCCTTGTTTAACATGTTTAGGAACAAGATATACGTTTGGTGAACTTTGAAATATAAACATTGTTGCCTAATGTGTTGCGTACTTGTTTTTTGGCTGTTGTAGGTGATGTGGCAGCCGTATAAAGCTAGATTAGAGGACCTTCCGCTTTGGTTTGTTGTAGGGAGGGCCGTGTGGACGGCAACGGTGCTGCTTGTATAATGTAATCTATCATTTTACCATCTCTTTGCAAGCCAAAGGGTATACAACTGTGTGGACCCACATAAGACGTAATCATCCATAGACTATTAAGTTTAGCCTTCATGAATACCCCAACGTACCACTTGCAGTTGGTGTTAATGCATGCGGCACACAATTTAGTTTTGATCGACCTCTGGATTATAAAATTTCTATTGTTCTTTGTTGCAAATATTATCAATGCACGCTTCACTATTTGCAAAAGTCACCCCTTTACTAAAATGCATCCCATCTTTCCAAGTAAAAACAAATGGTATCTGAAGACGTGAAGGATCAACCATATTTTCTCAAGTATTTGCGTAGAATGACTCGGCAGGAGGTATGTAGGCAGTGGTCGTATTTGTATCATACTGGACACTAATTTCATCGTTCGCATCACCTTCATCATGGTACTCCATATTTTCCTCTTCAAAATTGGGAACAAGTTCATGGTCATCCATATCCCTGTCAAAGTTGCCTCGCTCAATCCTCTCTTCATACTTATCCATATCATCAAGATTTTCACCATTATTCGCAGCATGATCTTCGTCTTTGTCATCCTCCCTTAAATGTGTCTCTTGAGGTTGGAGTGTTTCACCAACATTGGCAGCATGATCTTGAAATAGGAGTGTATAAACTCCCATTGTATAGCCTCCCATTGTAGTGCATCCTTCATCTAAGGCTGTAAATTGTAAAGATGTAGTTGTTTGTTGCACCTACTCGGCATCAACTTCTGCAAGCGGCTCCGAACTTACATACAACTTAGCAACATTTACTTGAGGCATTTTATGGATCCTATTAAACATGATCTTTATATGTTTGTCTTCTTTAATCATCATATACCTGTAATTTATCCGTTCATAAAGGACTTCTTGTGGATAATGATAAATAATATTTATGTCATAACAAGCAGGGTTCAAACTCAATTCTTCAATTATTTTCATCTTCAAATCATTCAACGTCTTCAGCTTACGACGTATCATCATGTAATAGCATTCGATACCTAGCCGTTGAAATGGGAATCCGTCAATCCCTTCAGGATTGGTAAGAGCTCCATTGTAGTATACATTTATATTAATATTTTTTAGAGATTGTGAACCTAGTAAAGGCAAGTGTAATATGTTAGTGACATATTTTATCTCTTTCACTTAACATCAATTACAAAACGTTTTCGATCTACTCAAAGTACAAAAATTACAACTTCTTACATCATATGCATATACAAACACACCCCAAATTTGCATACTCACCCCACATCACATACAAACACACTCAATCATTATCATTTCATACTCAAACAAAAAAAATCTAAAGACAAAACTCACCTCCATTACAAAATTTCAAATCATTCTAACAAAAATATAAAGAAAAATATCAAACCAAACAACAACAAAAATAGTCATGATAAAAAGCCTAACAATGCAAATATATCTACAAATATTTTTTACTTTTTATAAAAGCCTAGCAAATATATACACTAACTTGTTACATCATATGCATATACAAACGCCACATTTGCATATACTCACCCAATCACATACAAACACTCAATCATTATAATTTTTTTCTAAAAAAAAAAAAAATCATAAATCATACTCACACCAAAAAAAACTAAACACACAACTCATCCTATTACAAACTTTCAAATCATTCTATCAAAAATATAAAGAAAAATATCAAACCAAACCAAAAAAAAATATTCATGATACATACCCATAAAAAAACCTAAAAGAAAATAGTCACTAGAGAGAGTGTTATAAAAACCTTACCTGACATGAGGATGCGTGAATGGGGGTTGAGTTTGATTTGAAGTTTTGTAATGGGGGTGAGTTTTGTGTGAGAGTGAGAGTGAGAGTGAGAGTGAGTGAGAGATGAAGAGAGAGCTGCTGGGTTTTTTGGAGGAGGAAATGGAGAGAGTTGCTGAGTGAGGATGTGTAGATTATAGGGATTAAGGACAAGCAATTGTCCTAACCATGTGGAGGCTCGTGGACCACAGCTTGAAAATTGAGTCTTAGAAACTCGATTATCCTTTTTAAAAACCGAGTCTCTAAGGCTCGATATCTAGTTGGAATCCACATGGACACAAATTAAGCCATAAATTGAGCTTCAAATTATCGAGTTATAAATCAAGTCTTAGAGACTCGATTTTCAGGTGGACGCCACGTGGAGAAGGGACAAGTCAAACTTGATCAGAACATGAAAACTGAGTCTCTAAGACTCGATTTATAAGCCCCAAATCGAGTTTTAGAAACTCGAGATGTTATTAAAAAATATAGTTTCAAAACAGTGACGACTAACTATATAGTTGGGAAAATGGGGTTAATTCCCAATTTTGGCCATGTAAACACCATCAGCATTCTACTATCATTACTAGTAACTAGTAATGGGCTTGCAGCTGTATGGATAATGTTGTAAGCTCCTTTGTGAAAATGTTATATAGAATATTCAAAATATTTTAAACTAATAATATAAAGTAATGTTGCGATAATATGAAGAGGTTTTTGTTAAATTAGTAATGTAATACAAAATTAAGAGGATGAAGAATTTAGACTAGAGAGAAAATTAGAAATTAGTTATTATGTGGTGTAATAAGTTGATTATTTGTTTAATCATAAATTTTGTTACTTTCATGCATTGGAGTTAATATCATTAATATTTAGTTGTCTTATCACTTATGGACATATATATTATAGAAAATTTATGATGTTATATTTATCTTATTGAAGTATGATAGTAGTAGGGTAAACACCCCATAAAAATAGTAATATTATACTAATAGAATTTTATTATAAACCAAAATATGTAAAGAAGATGAGCCAGAAAGCTAATTGAAAAATTATTCTACTCGTTATGAACTTATGATTGAAGCTATCTTTCATGAATAATCGTTCGGAACCCATTTTACTAGGAAAACACAAAAAGTAAACTCATTCTTGTGACTTTGAGTGTATAGTATATAGTTTCCTATTTTTCAGGTATCTGTATAAAATTTAATTTCTTTCACACGTTAAAATAAATATATTAATAAAAAGTCAAAAAAGAGTCAAACGAAACGTAGACCAGCTTCAACCACAGATCTGACTACTCTATCAAACGTCAACTCTGACGTGTCATCCTACTTGTCCCCCAAAT
This sequence comes from Quercus variabilis, assembly GCA_030445155.1. NCBI lineage: Eukaryota > Viridiplantae > Streptophyta > Magnoliopsida > Fagales > Fagaceae > Quercus > Quercus variabilis. The sequence goes on from CP129446.1 coordinate 58,126,027, forward strand.
CTTAACTTCTTTGCTTTAAAAGTAATTGTACTCAACGGTTGAGTCCCAATCACGCAGTACAATCACAAAAAATTCTCCTTTTTTAAAAGTCTTTGACCTCACTGAAATCATCAAATCAAACAATTCTAAACTCGGAACTCCATTCTTGCTCCTATAGTCCCTCACCGCACACTATAAAAACTCTCCTCCCAGTGCCTCACAGTTACACTTTCCATTTCCATTTCCATTTCCATTTTGCCGCGTGCACCTAAATCCGCGCCTTCCGTAAATATCAGCAACTACCTCCGCCCCAGAACGCCGTCGTTCCCAAAGCTAAAAGAAAAATCTAAAACTACTTTCCCTCTCATTTCTTTACAATATAACACACGCACACACACAGTGACACACAGAGAGAGAGAGAGATAGAGGGTCCAAGTCCGAATCCGAGCCCGAGAATCGGGGAGCGCTAAACTACGCGGGGTACGCTAAAGTGCGCCGGGTGGTACTCTACGCCACTAGCGAGAGCCGGAATCGAGTGTGTTCTCGGCAATGCGGGTGAGATCCTCTGCGATTATCGCAGCGTTGTTAGTGTTGTTGTTGTTGGTGGTGTGCGATCCTCTCCTCTGCTTCGGTTCTCGGACGACTCTCTCCGTGAACGAGTCGGAATCGGCGGAAGCGGTGGTGGTGGTGGAGGAGGAGGAGGTGGGGATCGTCAATGCCACGGGAACAGCTGCCGAGTCGAACGCGTCGCGTAGATCCAATGAGGACAGCTTGGCCGGCATGATAGATCGCGCTCTACAGAGAGAGTTCCCGGAGAATGAGCAAAACGAAGGTTCCGTACTCAGATCTATTGCTTATTTGCTTTTGGTGGTTGAGCTAGGGTTTTGGATTTTGTTTTTTTGAAAATGTTGTTGAATTTTGATAGCTAATCTTCTTATTAATAAGAAATTATGAGCGTTTTAATTGTTAATCTTACCATTAATTCTTTTTTTATGCGTGTATTTGTTTTATTTCTTTACCTACCAGAGCTGTGTATTGCAGTGGTAGTTTTTTTTTTGGCTTGGAATTTGGAAATTGATAAATTTGAATTTGGCGTATAGTAAAGTCTGTTTGGTTGCTGGAAAAACTGTGTATTGCGGTGATAGTTTGTTTGTTTGTTTGTTTGTTTTTTTTTTTTTTTTTTTTTTTGCTTGGAATTTAGAAAATGATAAATTTGAATTTGGCGTATAGTAAAGTCTGTTTGGTTGCTGGGAAATGTGGAAAAAAGATTGGAAATAATTAGTTAGGCTACTTTAGGCGTATGTGTTATGTTCTTTTGTGGGTTTGAGGTAGCTCAACTGGTAATATCTTTTGTTGTCAAATAAGAGATATGGTGTTTGAATCCGCTTACACCAAAAATCAATTGGTGTGTTGGCCTGATGATAAAAAGCAATCATTATAGAGTGGACGCCATAAATTGAAATTCTATTGCATCTATAAAAATAAAAAAATTATGTTCTTTCAGTTTTAAATTCAATTAATGGACTTTGAATTCTCATATTGTTGTGTATTGCTATCAGCCACTGATTCTGTTGGTAGCTTCAACAATAGTGTAGCCGAGCAACAGGTTTGTAGACACTTTCTTTGAAATTGCTATAAATTTGAGCTAATAAGTGCTTCTAGCAAAATCTGGGTCTGTTTTGTTAACTGAACTTAGTATGCTTGATTTATCTGATCAGGCAGTTTTGGAAACTGTTGCTAGAGTGAAGCCGAAGAAAAATGACACTAAGGAGGAAAAGTAGGCGCTTCTTTCTTATTTCTATAAGATTATCGATTTCTCTTTGGTCCTAGTTGTTGTTGTTATAGAAAGTAAATTCTCTTCTAATATCTCATATTTGGGTATTGCTGAAATCTTTCTGACCCCAGATTCATATTCTAGGTCGTTTTTCAATTTGGATAATGAAAATGGAGCAGAAGATGTGCCAACATTAATAGATCGAAGTGTATGTCTGCTACATGTCATTGGCAATCTTTAGTTAGTTCATAATTCATTTCTGTTGTTATACAAAAGGTTTCAATTTTTAATTCTGCTTGATATTTGATCACTAGGACAATGTCTTTACTCTATCCAATCCAAAGTCGAAGTATCCTGTGCTTCAATTAGACTTGAGGTTAGCTAACCTGTCCTCTTCCTTTCCCCCTTTTTTTTTTTGTGAATCCCATTATATTTGTGACTGGCAGCAACTTGCTGGCTGATTTATCCTACTTAAAATTCTGTTTTGCAGATTGATATCAGATTTGGTAGTTGTCATTGTCTCTGCAACTTGTGGTGGAATTGCCTTTGCTTGTGCTGGACAACCGGTCTGACATTTATTACTACTTGAGCCTTTGATGTACTTCTATAACTACCATATTGCCTCTAAAGACTGTTTCCTCTTGTTTTGATTTTTGCAGGTTATTACTGGATATCTACTAGCAGGGTCTTTAATTGGACCCGGTGGCTTGAGCTTTGTTAGTGAAATGGTGCAAGTATGTCACATTCATGTCTTGCCTGAACTTACTGTTATTTTTGTCTTCCAGTTTTGTTTCCCTATGATTTTTTCTTCTTCTACCTTTTCCTTTTTGTTTTCTTTTTTTTTGGGTGACTGAAATGAATGTCAAATGGAGTTACATTATGAATCATGTTGTAACATTATTGTCTCCAGACACCAACTGGTCTTAAACAGTTAATATGTGAATTTGGAGAAAGGGATATTCATTCATGCATATTTATAATTATCCTCTCTGAATTTGGGGACCTGTCTTTAAGCCCGTGACAATATAAACGTCTTTTATCATTGTACCAAGGCTGTCTGTGTTTTTACCTCACTAAGCTTTGTGAATACTGGGATAGGAAAAATGGCCATGCACAAGGTTGTTTTGCCTCTCTTATCTTCATGACATAGTGGAAGATTCAAGTCTCTTAATCTGTCATATGCTATATTCACATATTACTATATTATTTTCAGATATTAAAACATCATGTCCATTTTAGCGCAGGTCGAAACAGTTGCTCAGTTTGGAGTGATCTTTCTTCTTTTTGCATTGGGTCTGGAATTTTCCACGACAAAGGTTGGGTTGCATTTTTCTTCATGCATTCTTCCTTCTAGCTTGTTTGTATATCATTTATTCAGTCTGTGATAGGAATCTCCCCTTTACATGTTTGCAGCTTCGTGTTGTTCGAGCAGTGGCAATTTTAGGAGGTCTACTCCAGATTTTCCTATTTATGTGCTTGTGTGGAATACTAACCTCGGTATGTCTAGCATTAGTGTTATTCTAGTTTTTTAGGCAAGTATGATATACACCACACTGGATAACAACCAAGGATCTGACTTCATTTTTTCTGTCCACATATAATCTCCAATTATTGTTTTGTAGATAATTTAATTGTTACAACAAGCGGGGCATGCTTTGGCCCCGGGGGGGGGGGGGGGGGGATGTGTTGACCCCTGGTTCTCCTCATAAAGGAGACCAGTCAATGCCAAATAGCTACAAGGCTCTTGGCAGAATCTCCAATTATATATACCACATTGGGCATTTTATATTATTTACAAGCATTTATTATCTTTCTGAGAGGCTTCACAAGTAATCCACATGTAAAGCAAGATAAATTAAAAGGGAACGTGGATCTAAGATTTTGTGTGCTTCAACTGATTAGTATCGCAGTGATTGGACAATGTTTGTTTGGCTTGAGCTTATAAGCTTAGCTTTTAGCTTTTATGTACAGCTTTTTAAAACCTCACTTTTTTGAAGTACGGATTTAAAAATAGCACACTTTCGAGCAGATAAGCTGTTCCCGAATGGACGCTAATTGAGCATTAAGTTGAAATTTTTTTGATTGATATACATGTTATTATTTAAACATGAATAAACTTCCATCAATGGATTTCTGATGTATGCAGCTGCATCCTTTCTGCAGTTATGTGGTGGCAAACCTTCTGAAGGGGTATTTGTTGGTGCACTCCTGTCTATGTCTTCAACAGCAGTGGTAATTCTCCTTTTATAGATTTATGTGTGGTTCCTCATATGCTGATTATGTCTTTGTTAGATGAAGTTATATTGGCTCATTACTGCCAGTACATTTACTCTTGCCATGATGCTTAATTTGGTGTTATAGTTTACAGCTTTACATAAAACTTATAATCTTTGTGTGCTTAATTTTTTTAATAATATAGAGAAAACAAGAACCTTGTCAATCATACATATGATATGTTTTTATACCTTTTAATAGCTTTGCATTGGTAATGGATTTTAGGGAAGAATTTTTTGGAACAACATCTAGTAGAAGCTCGCCGGTGGTGCTGAACCCTACACACATTCCTAGAAAATGGCAAAGCTTAGAACTGTCGTCTTTGCCCTTTTCTTGCAATTAAATTGGTTTATCTTGTTTAAGAGTGGTTTATCCATCCATTTACATACCGAAAGGAATGTTTCTTTTTCTTCTTTTTTCCACCTGTTTTATGCCTTCTGTTTTTCTTGAGGACTCCAAAACAAGATCCTTTGCCTCTTTGGTCATGAGGAGTTGTTAGGCAAATTGACTAATGAAATATGTGGAGTAACCTGTAGGGAGTTGGTGGAAGACATTAAAATGCACTTCTTGTCTGTGTCAAAATATATTTTCCAATAGTAATCATCATTTCAATTGTGCAATCTTGAAAGAGTATGAGTGTTTCTATCAAATAATGTATGCCAAAATATTGTATTGACTCATTTTTCTGCATGATTCTCCAGTTTATCTTATTTGACAGTATTAAAGCCAATGTTGATGATGAGGAACTTTTTTTTTTTATTTTTTTTTTTATTTTTTATATATTATAAAAATTATTAATTGTGCTTGTTTCATCTCATAATGGGCCACAGGTCTTGAAATTTTTGATGGAAAAAAATAGTATTAATGCTCTTCATGGTCAGGTCACAATCGGCATCCTTATCCTTCAAGTATGTAACTGCTACCTGTTTTTTGAACAATCATTGAAATCTAAAAGTATACTTTGTATATAAGATTTATCTTCTATACAAAATTTTTACGACACAAATTTTGCTGTTAAGTTCTAAGAAATTTGGCATATCAGGACTGTGCTGTGGGCTTGCTGTTTGCTCTGCTTCCAGTTCTTGGTGGTACTTCTGGAGTTCTTCAAGGAGTAATATCCATTACTAAATTGTAAGCAAAGAAAAGAATGAACTGCACCTCCATTATGTAGTGTATATAATTATGTTTATTTAATAACTTGAGAATTTTACTGATCTTTAATCTACAGATTTCTACTTTGTTAGGGACAGTCATCTGGCTGGGCAGTGAGCAGTCGGCCCTGCCTGATATGCCATCACATTGCACATAGCCCAGGCCAGCTTAGCTTGTTTGAACTTTTTGGAATTACATCTTGGTCTGCTTTGGTTGGACCATCTTAAATTGCATGGTCTCTCATAACTGGGAAGGTGGTGCTGGCTGCCTAGGAGTCCTAGGCAGCCAGTGCTAGGAGTTGCGACTCATTAGGGGTTGGGTGTGGGATTGAGTATATCATAGGCTACATAGGTTGGGGTTATCAATATAATTTAGAAAAAGGATCAGTCTCCAATAGCTGAACTAAAGTAAGCAGACCTAGCTTATTTTCTATTTTCTAAAATGCTGATGCATTTTGAATTTATAGTTTACAAGGATTTTTTGCTTAAGAAACTATTGGCATATATTGAAACAAAATATTAATCTTGTGCTCTACATAATATATATTGTATACTGCAGGGAATGGCAATTATTTCTTATTTTGTTTTAGAAATAACAAAACAGTTTTTAGGATACACACTTTGCCATATACCCATGTAAGAGAAAATATTATATTCTTTTAGTTCTGCTATTGATGTAGGTACTTTTATTTTTCTTTAGGTGTACTTGTAAAATGCCCATTAAAAATAGCACAGTTGATGTCCATGGCTTTTCTAGGCAAGCCTTAGGTTTTCATTTTTCTTTAATGGTGATTGTGCAAATATTGCAAGGTTTTTGTTTGTTTGTTTGTTTTTGTTTTTGTTAATTAATTAATTTATTATTATAATAATTTTTTTTTCTTGTTGCTAAAGTACAAGTATTGCAAGCTATTTTCTCTTGCCCATGTTCCTTATCACTTACTAATTTTGTAATTCAGGTTGGTGGTTCTAATTACATTTTTGGCCATTTTGTCAATATTTTCTCGCACATGCGTACCATGGTTTCTAAAGCTCATGATGAGCCTCTCATCTCAGGTCCAGAACTCCAGATATATCTTTTAATTTGTTGCTACTTTTTATGGTTATGCATTATGTTGACTCAACTTTTTGTTTTGCAGACTAATGAACTCTATCAATTGGCATCGGTGGCATTTTGCTTACTTGTTGCTTGGGTTTGTCTATTTCATCAGTCTTACTTCTTGCGTTATATACTGGCATATTCTTTACATATCATGATATGCACAATTTGAGTAAGGGAGACATCTCTCTTCACTCTGCTTCTAAAGTTACTTATACATAGTATGAAACATAGAAGTATTTACTTTGCCAGTCTGAATGATTCAGTGAATTGTCAGGCAGAGATCGAGACTCATGTGCAACCATGGTTTCTGTCTTTAAGAATAGTAACTTTTATTTATTTATTTATGTTAATTGGCGAGTTAAACACACTCAAAAGTTAGAGTGAAGGAAGCCTGGCTACCTTGAATTAGCCACAAAATTGAGAGTCATGGGGGGAAGGCGATTCTTCCACAGAGAATTGAAATCTTTCAAATTTATTTTAATGTAGAGTGGGAGAAAACTTCTACAGGTCATTGAATGGGGAAGGTATAGCATGTTTAACATCATCTTGGGTAAAAATGGTGCACAATGGTTCAGTTCTGTTTTAGACAAAATTCTCAAACTGCCGCTGGAACATGAGGTCGTTAAATGATCCTTTTGGGAAGCAGGGAAGGTATTCGTCTTGCAAAAGCATAAGAATTATTGGGGTCAGTACATCGCAATCACAGAGTTTGGAGCACCGAGAAACAAAGGATCTGTGATAATACCTGAAGGCCATCAATTCTGGGGTTGGAGAGGACTGGGTCAGGTGGTGAATGGACTGTTGCTGCCAGATTCAAAAGGCAAGTCTATTGCAGTTGTAGTGGAACCGTTGCAGGATCCAAATGAAATGCAACCGGCGGGGAGCATTAATTACAGATCAAAAAAGTTTTTATTTGTCCCTTTGTAGTTGTGTGATGCTACCCAATTCCTCCCCACCCGCGAAAATCCTCTGACAGTGATATACAAACAAACATGCTTGCACTCGCATAATCACATTCTTTCCCTGCCATCCCTCTCCATATCTATCTAATATCTATTTGTGCATGTCTACAAGTACGTTTTTAACTTGGATTTTTGTGTCATTTCAGAGTAGTGATAAGCTGGGTTTAAGCCTTGAACTTGGTTCCTTTGCCGCTGGAGTTATGATATCAACAACTGATCTTGCACAACATACACTTGAACAAGTAGTGTACTTTCTTTTGTGTATTTTTTTCTGGACTTGCAAGATGCATGATGATCTTTTGTTTTATCTACTCTTATATGGGGTTTATTGTCCTTTAGGTTGAACCTATTCGCAATTTCTTTGCTGCTCTTTTTCTCGCCAGCATTGGGATGTTAATACATGTTCATTTCCTTTGGAACCATGTTGATATTTTGCTAGCAACTGTTATATTGGTGATTGTTCTAAAAACGTTTGTGGTTGCGACTGTTGTCAAGGGATTTAGATACAGTAACAAGACTTCGATTCTTGTAAGATTCACTGAACTGCTAGCAGAGTAATATCTGCATTTTGTCTATGTCATACATTTTATTGACGGAGGAGCCTTAGGTTATTCCACATGCGTAGGTCGGAATGTCTCTTGCGCAAATTGGTGAATTTTCCTTTGTTCTTCTAAGCCGTGCTTCAAATCTTCATCTAATTGAGGTGAGTGTTTTAAATTGTAAGCATGCCTATCCATGGTAATTTAGAAAGCCATCTTCCCAAGAAATGTTTGCTACTTTCATGAGAGAGTTGTGAGGAAAATGGGAAGCAGAGCTGTAGAAGCTTTTCAGTTGTTTGTTTTATGTTTTCTTCTTTTCCAAAATTGGAAGACCTTATTTAAATTAGGCTAATCAGTCGTATTAGACTGGTTTGGTGGATTTTTGTTCAATCAGCTTCCAATTTAAGAATCATTTGGATTTCTTTTCTAAGCTAAAAAACCAAATGGAGCAAAATATGTGCTCGCTTAAAGGAAATGAAACTCCAAGCAATTATGACTTTCCAAACAGTTAATTATAATGCCAAGTGCAAACTTATCTTTCCAGCACTGTATTTTGATCAGTTGATCTTGCAGCTTATGCTTTATTTTTGCTGCAGGGCAACTTGTACCTACTGCTGCTTGGCACAACAGCTCTCAGTCTGGTATGTAAGATATTTTAATACATGTTGCAAGTGACAAAGTATGAAATGCATCTTTAGAAATCTTTCTATAGTATATTTGTTGTGATAATATTTACTCATTGCAGCGTACCAGTAGCCCCTAGCACACCAAATTGTTCAGGCAATTTAACTAAAGAAATTCTTTTGTATGCCAAAAAATTCTGGGAACAACTTGCCAATGGACTTTGTGCCCACTGGCTCATCCACTCCCAGTTATGGGGTAAGTCTGAGGGTTGAATCCCCTCAAAACCTCTACCTACTGCCCCCCAACCCCCCCCAAAAAAAAAAAAAAAAAAAATCTGGGAACAACTCAATTATAACCATCCTATGGTTGGTTGGGAATTGATAATTAAACTTTAAAAAGATGATGCTGTGCACCTTGGGATTTGTTGATATGCGTCTGAAACAAGTTCTGAAAAAGAATAAATGCAAATAAAACTATTGAGGATGAGGTGATAATAGCCAGTTTTGATGTGGTAGTGTTTATGCATTTTTTTAGAGAGTTTCAACTTATAGCGATCGCTCCTAATGATAGTTCTTTATCATCTGACTAAGATACCAATTGATTTTTGGTGTTAATGTTATATTGAGTTATTGTTAGTTGAGTGTCATGTGCTGAATCAACCAAATATTATGATTTGAACCAATACGATAATGCAGGTGACTACACCATTGCTGTTCAAACTAATTCCTGCTGTCGTACACCTTGGGGTGTTGACGCGGTGGTTCTCTCCAGATAGTTCAAGTGAGGTAATTTTCTGCTTTTGGAGATATTCTTGTACGCCCTAATTATTTACCACATCAAAGGTGCGAAATTTGTTTGGAGGTATCTTGAATATAATTTCTCCTCCCAGATTGGATTTAAAGGGGATAGCCTTCGTGCAGAGGGTGCTAAGCGTATTACTGTGATGGTCCAAGGCTCTCATGATTCATGATGTTAAATAAAAACATGAATCAGAAAAATGCAATTTTCAGCATTTACCTGATGGTCTTCTTATACTCTGGAGGACAGGTGCTTAAGCGTGCAAAAGGAGGTTGACTAAGTGAGCAGTATTTTTTTTAGTGCAAAGCTTGCCCTACTTTCGATATCATTTCCGACCAGGCGAGAATGGCCACAATTGGTAACTGCGACAAAACAGACGGTGCCGAAGATATGCAATCCGCATGCTGACATATTCTAGTTTGATTTAGGCCCATCACATTACCCTACTGGATGGCCTACTATATTCTGTAAATTAGTGTTCATTTTGTAATGTAATTTCATTTCACAGTTTTCTTTTAGCTGATTGTCATATGCTTTGTTCTATTGTATTAATTTTGTGTATAAGTCAGAAATCAATGTCATTATAGTCTCACAGATGCATCAATTGTTTTTTTCTTCATTTAATGACACCACTGTAATCTGAATTTTGTTTTTTAATTCCCCAAATTTTGTCTGGACATAGAATCATTTAATGCAGTGCTTCACAAGCGGAAGTTCCCAGTCACTAAAGCCAAAGAATAAGCTGTCAAAAACCGGATCTTTCTGCCTGTGGCCTTTACTGCTGGAACATCGTAGAATAAGGGACCATTGACTTGAGAATTGAGGATCGATAATGAAATTAGCCGAAAGGGAAACAAAGCAAAAGGGAGAAAATATATGGCAACATCATGTTGTCTCCTTTTGCATTAGACCACATGCAACCTGGATTTTGAAGTGATTCTCACAAATTATCAGCCACTTGACAGTGACCCGATATCGGTAGAGAAAGATCTTGTCGATGGAATTTTATCAAACACTGACCTTTCAAATTGATTAATATCCAATATATCCGAATGTTAAAAAAAAAAAATGAAAAAAAAAAAAAAAAGTTCAACGCTCAAGTACTAATAAAATAGAAGCAACAAGCAAGCATGCCTTAGATAAATTCTCTGCACTGCAAAATGAGTGGGGGATCTCTCGCAACAAACGAGATGTTATGCATGAAAACGAATAATACTTAAACTAATGCTCTTTCAGTGTCTCTTTCTTTAAATGTACTCATCATATTACTTATCAACTAAAACATGATGTTATTTTTGCTCAAGGAATATACTTATTTGACTTTCAATAAATGGAAACTGAGAGGATTAGAAAAACAACAATATCTGCCTAAATCATTTGTTTGTGAGATAAAACATTAGGGATACTTTATCTTCTTTTTCTTTAATTTTTTTTTTTTAATTTTTAATTAAAAAAATCATTAGTTTGGATAGTCTTTTTGTTTTTCCTACTTTTAATTGACTTGGAACACATGGACCGCTCATAACTGATGCATGTTAGCATGTATCATCACTGAAATTTTAATTTTTAAGAATGGCCCAGCTCAACAAATCCTCTAGAAAAATATAAAATTTTTAATAACTCCCATCAAATTGGACAGATGAAAAGGATCCTCCCTGAATCTTATAAACATTCAGAATTTTTTTACAATCTATCACATGTTTTTTTTTTCTCCATTAAAAAAAAAAAAACATTAATGAAAGTGACAAGAGGTTGTTGATATGAAATTAAAGAAAAATTGAACGAGAAAGAAAGTCATCTCTCATCTGCGATGTCAAGGTCAAAAGTGATGCTTAAATATTGTAACGATCGACGTGAGGCAGAAAATATGAAAAAGAGCAACCTATAAAGTCCATTTGAGAGTTTTCTAGAAAGGCCATGCTTGCAAAATATAGATACATAAAGTCAATCCTTCTTTCTTTACTGAAAATGTAATGGGGATTGCCTATTTATCACCTCTATATGAAAATTCCCGAATGTCGTTTGATGCAAGTTAAGCATCAAGTTAGATCATAAACAAACAAACAAACAAAAAAAAGTAAACTTTAGGTCAAGTCCATGCCATCAGAAACATCACATTATTATTTACTATTATGGAGTATGAAGCAAGGTTTATGATGTCATAGAAAAGGAAAAGCTAATTAATTGATCAAGAGAGTTGTAAAATGAGCAGTCATGATCATATACAGTTCCATTTCACATTAAAATAAGGTAATTTATTATATATGAGTTTGGTATTTTTGCTTAATCAATATATTATGAAGTGTTTTTCTCAAAAAAAATATATATATATATATATATATTACGAAGTGTCACTTACTTTTTTAGTAAGTAAGTTGTGTCTTTCATGTGATGATACAATATAATGAATTGTTGAGTAATTTGACAAATTCAATAGGTAAAACTAATAATTTGATGAACTATGCACTTTGAAGAGCACAAAAGTTTTTTTTTTTTTTTTTTTCCTCCAGAAATAGGTTTCTATTTATTTGAATGAAGTGGATTGATTAACCTAGAAAAAGACAGGATAAAAAATAAAAAAATTAGTAATTAGTATGTCGATGATTTCTTTCCCTCTATAATCATTTAAGGTACTCAGTCTCAGTTAGCATTTGTTAACATGGAAATGACGTGAAAATATGTCATCACAATCTTGGTTCTTTTGGCTGAATTGAAAATTGTATATATATCTTTAAAGATAAAAATCAAGAAAAATGAAAACATGTGCATTTAAGGTGAATGTGAAACAAAACATGCGGTGGTTGAGTAAAAGGTGGACTGGCTTCGCATTGATGATTAAAGTTGACGTACAGTGTAATTCAAAGGTCACCAAAATCAAAGGTCACCAAAATCTTAAAAATACAAAATATTCTCAAGCATTTTTATTTATTTTGGTAGAAAATAAAGGGGCCAAGCCAAAAAAAAAAAAAAAAAAAAATTATAACCATGTATTTTGTTTTGACTGAATATGTATGATTCTTCCCCATGTACCGTGATAATTGATAATTGAAGACATGTTTGGCAAGCCTGTTCAGCTATTCTTGTCAGTGTGGGTAAATGGCATGAAAACAAAAATGAGCCGTGGAACTGGTGCTGAAATTGATCATGTTCTTGTTTGTTTTTGGGTCCAATAATGAAAAATTGATTTAAACAAAAAGGTACACAATATGCCCACAGCCACCAAGAATGGTCCCCTCCTGGTTTAAAAGTTCCCCAACTAGACTACAAAGGAGTAATTGGATGGCTGAACTTTGAAGGCTTTGTTTCTTACTGCTAGAGGACAAGCTTCCTTCCTTATTATTATTATTTTTCCCAAACTATTTGAATAGTATTTAGAAAGTTTGACATGCTCAACTTTGCCCCATAATAATGAACTTTTATCATGCAAGATCGTATAGGCTCTTTAAGGCTTGTACTCTAATAGCCAAACCTACAAAGGTATATGTTTTAATAGTAAGGAGATGAGACAGAAGAACCATTTAATAGTAGTTGTATAGTTTGAAATGTTCGACTTTTTTTTTTTTCTTCTCATATTTAACTTTTATCATACAAGATCATGTAGGCTCTCGTACTCTAATAGCAAAACCTACAAATTTAGGGTGTGTATATATATATATATATACACACTTGAGATGAGAGAGAGAAAAGGAGGGGAGACTCAAGTCTCAAGCACCAAGAATGGTCCCCTTGCTGGCTCAAAAAGCTCCTCCAGTAAGATTACAATGGAGTAATTGGATGGCTTGAGCTTCCCGGGAGCTGAAGGTCTGATTTATTGCTAGTGGACAAACTTCCTAGTTCTTTATTTCACCATTATATGTAGTTTGTGTTGGTAAATAATAATCAAAGATTGAAAGTAATAAAATTAAAGAAAAAAATAAATTACCAAGCACATTCAATAAGAGAACACAAGAATTTATTTGACTTGGCAAACAACCCATCTCCACGAAAAAAAGGAGTATCAAATCCACTATATATTCAGTAAGTATTATAATGTTTAATATCTCTTACATTATTCTTATCATATGGCTATCCTTTCAACCACCAAATAGCTATTAAATTACTCTTCTTCGAAGAGTCTTATCCTCTATCAAGAGAAACTCTTCTTCTAAAGGTCTTCCCTTTACTTAAGAGAACCCTTCTTTAATAATTTTCTCTTCTTCATCATATGTGAGGACTCTTGAACCAAGGCCACCAAACTCTTTATTGTACTATCCATTTATAAACCTTCATATATATATATATATATATATCCTATTCATTGCAAAACAAAACATAATAATTATTTCTTTGAAAATGAATATACTTTCTTTACACAAAAAAAAAAAAAAAAAAACCCAAAAAACCCAAAAAACCCAAAAAACCCAAATAGGTAAACTAAGTCTAAATGGAAATTTGAGATAAGTTTGACATGGTAAACTTTTGTCTTATATTTAGCCTTGAATCATACAAGATAATGTAACTTAGTTGGTTAAGTCTAAAAATTTAGAATATGTTTGAAACCGAGGAAGGTGAGGAGAGGGGAGACATTGACAAGAATGGTCCCCTTCTACGCTCAAAAAGTTCTCCAACTAGATTACAATGGAGTAATTAGAATTTAAATAATTTGGAACTATCTCAAGCTGACGTCGTGTTTCTCAATTCTCATTACTAATTTACTAGGGGAGAAGTTTACTTATTCTTCTTTCCACCAGTCTGATAATGGTTAGAAGTTTGATACGTTCAACTTTTTTTTAAGGAAAAAGTATAGGAAACAATGATAAGAAAAAATAATGCGGCTTTGAGGCATGTGTTATATACTATTTTTAAGGTGATAATTGGTCCCTACTAAAAAAAATGGTTGTCAAGTTCAGAGAAATTCACCTCTAAGATACAATAAAGCTAGTAACTGCAAACAAAAATTTTAAATTTTCTTTTACTTTTTATTAATTTATTTATACTATATGAAAATCAAAAACTTATAATTTTGTTGACTTCTACTATTGTTTTTGTATAAGATTTTGAAAGCCTACATATTTTCACATTATATATATATATATATATATAATTTTAATTCTATACGGATTTCCTATAAACTCCTCTATGTTTATACTATCCACTAGAATCTTGTTATATATTATATTTTCTTTAAATGATATAATATATAGTTCAATATAAAAATATGATAATAATAAATGTTTATTATTAATAAAAAAAATTATTAACTTCCTTATTTAGAAACAAAAATGAAACAAAGAGAAAATCATATTTTGTTAAATTTTCTCATGGGTTGCTAATTAGTTTGTAGGTGTTTATGCTACTTTATATACTATTCAAAACTTTGTACATCAACTTTTTACGTGGAACAAGACTATATAAATACAAACCTACTTCCATCGGTTCCTATATCACAATCTACACACTAGATTTTAACACTTTAATTAGTAGTCTCACAATTATTTATATATATATTTATTAATAAAGATCATAGAAAAGCATGTAGGTCTTGTAAGGTTCATATCTTAGAAGTCAAGCAAAAAAATTTAAGATACACTTAGGTTAAAGAAAGAAAAAAAAAATAGAGGAAGACCTAAAATAATATTAGTAGGAGTAATTAAAAATAACTTATAAATAATAAGAGCAGATATAATTTCGAATAAAATAGATTGAAAAAAAAAATACATGCAGCCGACTCTAACTAATTTGTTGAGAATTCATAACCGTCTTCAAAAATTTGGTATCTAAGACTTGTTCTGGTTGTTGTTTGGGAAAGAGAAAAATGAAAAAAAAAAATGGAGAGCTTGAGAGGACACACAAGTCACAACCACCAAGCACGATGCTCCTCTCTCCTATTAAAGTTCCCCAACTAGAAGAGTTACAAGAGTACTTGGATCAGTGGAAGGCTTGAAGTGCCCTCCAGCTGAGGGTATGATTCTTATTGCTAGTGGACGAGTGTCCACCTTTATTCCACAATTTTAATTGCAGTTAGAAAGCTTGAAATGTTTAAATGGAAAATTTCACTACATCCTTAGTTGTAGATCAAAGTTACAACTCCCATTGATAAAATTAACATGATTTTATATTTTGAAAATCTAATTGTTGAATTGTATATTTTTTATATTTTTAACACATATGTCAAATTTTGTTGTATACTATATATTTTCTCATATTTTTTTATTTTTTATGCATGATTTTAGACTATAAAAATTTGAAAGTTAAACATTTAATTGATGACATAACTATTGGTTTTTTATTTTCTGAAAAATTTGCAAACATGAAAAATATAAAAAGATAATGTAATCTAGTATAAGATAAAATTTACATTTAATAAAAAAATATTAAGTAAAGTTGTCGACTACAACCAAATTTGTTGTTAAGTTTTGTCATTTAAACTTTTGTCTCACAACTAGCTATTAGCATACAAGATCATGTAGGCTATATAAACTTTGCACTTTAATAGCCAAGCCTCCGAGTTTATTATTAAGGTTTTATTAATGTATACTCTTAGAGCATATATTAATAAATCATTTTAAAAAATTCTTCATAAAAAACTAATAAAGTGATTAATAGTTTTAAAAACTTTTTCAGTCCTTCATAAAAACCTTTTCAAAATAAATAGTTAACTGGACCCTTATTATTGTGCTAAAAAACTTTGACATTAAGATCATTCTCTGATTAGTAGTATTAAACATATATAGGATCTTATCTTTTAAGAAATGATTACATGTAGGTTTTTTCTGTTGGCATTGTACTTAGTAGGGACCTCATAATTGTAATCTGAATTTATTTTGTTATCCCATTAATTTTTGACGCAGACATGACAGGTTTGACCTAAAAGATCATTTGCATCCGTCGGCAACATGATTTTTCGATTGTGGGGAAAAAAAAAATATAATTAAAAAAGGCCTAACATCCATATTTACTTTTTGTTTTCCCAAAAGTCAGCAGGTATAAACTATGTTTACAAGAAGAACACATCTGCATAATTATTATCTCATCCGAGAAAATATACAGTTCAACTTTAACAACAAAACTGATGCTATAAACTAATGAGCTAGAAACTAGCTACTCAACTATAATGATAAAAAATTTAAAAGTCAATCTTTTTTTATTTTAAATTTTAAGTCAATCTTCTTTAGGGTGAGATGGAGAGATTGCATGTGAATTTTTGTTGTTTGGACCATTAAGAAGCTGGAATAATCAGCCATTTTTGTTTAGTCAATTATCTTCGTATGTCAAAGATAATAAGATATGCTTTTCAAAACTATGGGTTTTTGCTTAACTACTAGTTCTGCTCACACATGGTCAACCTTCTCATCTTAAAGGGGTCGGGGTTCTGATTCATGCCTTTTATTTGAAGACTAAACATTACATTACTAGTGTTAGAACAATGGTTAATGGTACAATTCACTATTTCTCGTTAAGGGGAGGTTGCCATTTTAATGGCGTTGTTATTTTTGTGTCTTTGAAGTACCAAAATTAGTTCATAGGCAAGTTTTTCTTTGTTGGCTAGTTTTCTTGTACACTCCTAGTACATTTTTTCATAGCAAAGGATTTTTGGCACCTAAATATGATATGATATCTTCATTCGAGGATTATTTTTTGGCAGATTTCTCATTGAGAGGGGGTTGCCATTTCAATGGTGGCGTTCTTTTATGTGTCCTTGAAGTACCATAATAGTTCATACCAAGTTTCATCTTTATTGGTTAATTTTCTCGTACTCCAAAAAAGGAACTACAAAAGTTTTGAAAGTCATCATTTCGAGTTTTAGACTTAGCTTATTGTAATATTTAATCTAAATCTTTCAATTAATCCATTTGAAATGAAGGGGGTTATTTTCCTTTGCAAGCTGTGCACTTCATCAAGGTAAAACTTATGTATTATGTTCTCTAATTAAATTCAAACATAACTCTATTGATTTAATTATCCTTGAAAATAATAATAATGTTTGTATGTTATTGGTCAATTCAAAAAGGCGTTTAACTTTAAAATTTTATTAATTTATCAAGGAAGGATTTATCCACAACCTTAGGGGAGAGCGTTGGAAAGGGAAGTATGACAGTTTCCACAAATTGAAGATAAATCAATGAATTGATTGCTTGTAGTAAATCAAGGGATTAGTGCAATCAGTTATATTGATATGAAATTCAAAGTCAACATGTACATATAATACATTTAAAGCTGACATATCTTCAACTCAAGAAAAAAAGAGAGGCTGATATATCTTCAAGTTCCGTAAAACCTATTATACATATGAGTTTTCTTGTAACATGTTCTCAATAAAGTATATAAAATAGGAATTTATTAATGGGTATCTTTAAAGCATTTGTTAATAGATCATTTAAGAAAGTTTTGGTACTACTTTTATAAGAAATATAAAAAACTGTCAAAAAAATAAGTTATTTTTTTTTTCTTTTTCCATAAAAACTTCTTAAATCATTGCATTTAGGATATTCATTAATTTTTTCCTATAAAACATGTAACAATTTTAACTTTTAATGTTGTGGACATAAGTCTTGCACCATATTTGAGAGTTTATAAAGAAAAGGAATTGAATGGATAAGATAGAGAGGAATATAATGGAATTAAATATTGATATTTATTTATTTTTAAATAGTTTTAATCTATGATTTCTGCTCTTAATAATTGCTCTTTATAATTATACTAAGACATCAAATTTTTGGTGTAAATAGGGATTAAACTCCAAATCTCGTATTCGACGATAAGAAATTTTATTGGTTGAATTAACTAGAACTTACTAATATTAATCTTATTTTTGTTTGAAAAGAAATGATGGAATAGAAATACTAAGATATGCTAGCTCAACTAGTTAGCACATCTTAGTGTTTCTAACACAAATATCTAGTATTTAAATCCCCTTGACTCCAAATGTAGCTATCGATTTATTAACACTAACAAAAAAGTAAGCTTGTTTGGGTGTTGCTTTATAAGGAATGGAAAGAGAATAAAAAAATAAAATAAAAACAATATTGCTATTATACCATTTCTTTAATAAAAATATGTTATAGGAATTTAAGATAAAACAAAAGATATTTTTGGGACTTCAATAAAAAAAATCAATAAAACATATTCTATTCCTCTCAATTAATTTGGAGACTGTTGAAATATGAACTTATAAGGAAAAGGAGTGACCATTCCATTTCCTCCTATTAAAAAAAAAAAACATCAAACTTTAAATTTTTTTTCCTTTCATTATATTCTGTCCTATTCATTTCATCCAAACAAATTCTTAGTGACCAATCATCCTTGCTTCCTCATCTTCTCTTTAGTACATGTTTATACGTAACAAGATAAATCAATTATAAAATTCAGTTATTTTTTCTTTCCATGGAGTTCAATGGACCCATAAAGAAAGCCAAAAAACACCAAAAAAGGAAAAAAAAGAAAAACAAAGAGTAACTTTGATGCTGATAAGTCATAACCATGAAGACGAATTTAATAGAAAAGGATAAATCTGATCTGATATCCATCTCCTTGAAAGGAACCAAGTTTTATTCACCACAAAATTCATGTGAACGATAAAGAGGATATACAGATTGCTTGAGAAAAAAGATCCAAATAATATGACACCTCAGCTGATAGCTACAGCTAGTAAAGAAGACAGACAATGTGGGTTGAAAGGTCACTGTTTCTTAAAAGTGACCATAAGTGGACAAATCGTATGCATTCAAGCAGACAAAGTTCACAAAATAGAGATCTATGGAAGCTAGATATGGATTCTACAAAAGCGTAAAATTCCAAGATATTTGTTCCATCTTGTGTGGTATTATCTACTACCTTTTCTTACTCAAACATCAAATTTCCTACTTCCTATATCACCTTATGGTTTGAGGGAAGTGTGGGTTTGGTAATTGTTGAATTTTTTTTTTTTTTGTATTAATTTATTTTCCTTCAAATAATTTAATTTTTTTAAAAAATAAATTAGTTTTTAGCTTTTTGTAATAAATTTAACATAAAAGTTATAAAAACTCTATATTTTAATAAATACTATATAAATAATCTTCTAAAAATAAATAATTTCCAAACGGTGTAAACTAACTAATAATTAGTTTTTTGCTCAATTTTTTATTCATTGAAAAGTATTAAAAATATAGTTGTAGTAGAAATAAAACTAGGTTTTAGAAAGTCTCGCATAAACAATTATGTAAAAAAAAAAAAAAAAACCTTAATCCAATGAGTTTGGTAAGCTCCAAAAAGGCTTTTTGAGCTTATCTTGGTAGGCCGCATTTATAATTTTGTAATGTGATATTATTTATAATTTATTTTATGAAATTTATTGAAGATGATATATTATGATTTACAATTTTCACATAGCTAAAGTTATAAGAGGGAGAGAGGGGATTTGTGATGGAGACTTTAAAAAATAAAAAATAAAACACCTCAATCCAAGTACAATAAAATCTCACAAAATATAAGGAAAGAAATGCATAAATTACAATAAATTTGGCACAGAATAAAATCAACAAAAACAACTATGAAAATTCACAACTTAACAACTATGATAAGAGAAGTTATTAAAATCCAAGTAAAACCTGAGAGTTGGACTAATTAATATGGCTTAAAGGTATTTCTTCATATACCCCGTCTCACCATTCCTAACTTTAGAAAGGAAACTTGGACTTTACAGCTTGTAGAAAAACTTAAAAAAAAAAAAAAAAATTCATTGCACCAAAACCTCTAAACTCTTTAATCATATGAATTGCCTCCACGAATGATACACCCACGGTCACAACCAAAACATTCGATTGACTCTAAGAACCTCTTGAAGGTTTTCTTTACAGCAACAAGTATGTGGTAGCTTCTATGGTTTTAGCTTCTTCATCAACTAATGTTCAAATTTACTTGAAACTCTCTAATATGGTGAAATTGAGAGAAATTGATTATGCAAACCCTAGCCACACAAACATAATTTTCTCTCTCTAAAAAGTCTCTCTAGGAATGGCTTATGACATACCACAACAAATATTGGATCTCGAATTGGGCTTGAAACAGACAAATTTTGAGTTTTTTTTTGTGTTGCTGATTTTTTGCTAAAACACAAAACTTGATTGACTGACCTACTATCAAGATTGCTATTGACTTTGCTATTGAGGAAACAATAACCAGACTTTTCTAGGCTAAATTAATCCATGAGCCTAGTGTTGAGACATGCTGAAATGCACTATTCTTGAGATGTTCTTGAGCAAATTTCATGTCTTCAACTTGATGTTCAATTGCCACTTTAAAACACATCAATACTGAACAAAGACACATAATTTAACATAGTTTGACAACATTAAAACATATGACCTAACAAAAAAATTAAAAGAAATAATATAATGATATGGCTGATGAGGTAACGCAACAAGAGTTTTGTAGAAATTAAATGCAACACTTTCATTATTATATGTCGTATAGATTCAGGAAATAAGCAATTGGGAAACACATATTAGACAATAAAACTAGGGTGAAGATATTTGGAGAAGGTTTTTTTCGGGGGAGAGAAAAATAGTATTTGGAGAAGTATCCTTATCTCCCCAAGACCCTCCTAATGGTTTAATGCAAAATAAAGTAACTGAATGCCACTAGTACTAGACAGGAGAAGGCCCAGATAGTGACATAGGGTTGTCTTCACAGCTCGTGGACAAGCTTCATTTCTTCCTTATCTTCATAATAGCAGTCAGGATGCTAAGAGAGATGTGTCAGTTTTATGGTCACAAAGTTAACTATGTGTCTTGTTATCGTGTTTGGATTCCTCTGGCTAGCTCCAAATGTTATTGTAGTACAAAAATACAACTTGATGTAAAGAGTGGCCAAGTGGGGTTTTGGGCGGGGATCAAAGTTACATCAGTTCAAGATTTTGGCCACGGAACATGAAAAAGAAATCTGAAAAATTATGAAATGGCTAATTTAAAAAAAAAAAAAAAAAAAACTTGAAATATGTACTGTGTTGAATTGATCGAACCTTTGAAGCATTCAAATTGTGAAAACATTAGAAAAATTGTAGTCAAAATCTTTAATCATGACTCTTAGCTAGTACCAGTCATCAGTCATTCTTTTACATTATAAGTTTGATTTCTAAATCCTAGTCTTTTCCATAAATGTGGACTGCATAACATCTTGAATTAGCATTACAAGATTCTGGACTTGGGACCCATTTTCTCATTATATCAACTTTTGACTCAGAGAGTGATTTCTTTTATTATGGAGTACTATGTATCCAATATATTAAATTCCCTAATAATATCTTTATCATATTACGCTATTTCTATCACTGGAAAATGTGAATGGATTGGCTAAGGGTTTACAAGACTTAGCCATAGGGTGTAGGTTTGTGCTGCCCATGTATGCCTTTCTTTTCTCAAGTTTGGCTGCACAATCTTTGTTTTTGTAATTTGTTTTAAGGGAAAAATAGGACACAAGAAACTGTGCCTTGACTCAGATTCATTACACTGGCTATGTTTCAAGCTACTAAAAAGCCATTAGAGGGTTTCAATTCTCATCTGTTGCTGTGTTCATTAACGATTGTCTCACATACATTTGGGTGAACATTATGATCCCTTTATGACCATTTGAATTTTGATGCTAAATAAATTTCCAAAAATCTTAAAAAGAGAGAACACATTGAATGTAAAATGTTAATTTAAGCTATGAACTAAGTGTTCGTTTTTTATTTTACCAGTCAAAAGTGTCCGTTTTTATTTTTATTTTTATTTACAAGTTTGTATACTACTTTATAAAGTATCATTTTTTCTAATTATAGTTGTACTTTTGTACTGTTTACTCTTTGGAAAAATAGGAAAATAAAGTATATATACCAAATGAAAACTTAGGAACCATCGAAGAAATGAAGAACTTTGAAATCACAAAAACATTCCAACCACAAGTAGTAAGATTCCAACACCCTTCATTCCCTTCCCCTACATTCTCCGAAGCACTACAATTTTATATTTAATTTTTTTTTGTTAAAAGTGAAGAACGTAAAGAACCTTTATTCTTGAGTCACTTTGGTTCTTTCCCCACAGATGTCGCTGTTAAGACAGCTTGCACTAGCAAGGAAGTGAAAGCTTGTGTGACTTTCTCAAATAACTTAAGCCGCAGTTTAAAATGGACTTACCAAAAAAGACACAAAAGTGATTAGGTACTGATTATTAAAAATTTTAGTGTTCTCTCAAGGTGGTGCGTGGTGGTGTGGAAAATGCCACCTTTATTACTATGCCTTGGTATAATCCCAAACTAATAATTTGGACCTGAAATAATTGATGGGATGTATGCAATCACTGTAAACCACGTTTGTCTACAATGTTCCATATCTATATCTAGACTATATTTACAATATATGAGATGCTAATTGATATCGCATTTTCCATAACTAGAATAAAAAGAAAAATAACATGAGCCCCTCATATTTTACTAACTGTAACACTGACACAGATGTTGCAGTCACATATAGAGAAAGAACAGATATATTTAGCAAGGATTTTTCACTACTTTCATACTGATATCAAAATAGATCTATTTATTCAGAGAAGAGAAAAAGAAAAAAGAAAAAAAAGGGATCGATTTCCCATTAAGATGTTCCAACTACACTAGTAATACCGTGAATAACATGTTACTAAGTGCTCTCCTGCTTAGGGGTGACATTTCTATGGGTTTATGTCCATGAACGTTCATGTAACAGTAATAGGCCCAAAAAGAAGGGGAGCTGGGGATGATTTATTTTGTTCCAAAGGCCTTGGTGCTGCAAGTGTGAGCTCTAGATTAGGTGATGCATTTGAGGAACTGGGTTTTGCTGCATGTGAAGTTTTGAGCTGGGAATCAACCAATCCATATAACCAAACAGGCACATTAGCCTTACTGCTTGAAGGTAATTGAGGATCTTCGGTTTCTTGGTTATCTGATTTAGCATCTTGTTGTGAGGAACTATGGCCTAGCAGTGGCAGAGTAGTATCATGTTGAGAGCTACTTGTTTTGCAATATTCAGCAGGAACTGCATCACTTGGCTTGGAATTAGTACTACTTGCAGGATGACCTAACATGTTGCTGCTGCTTCCAACCTGTCATCCCAAAAGGAAAGAAAGAAAAATTTTGATTCACGAGTTTATAAATGACACTAGAGGGTGTGAATCAATAAGCATATGATGCAAGTAGAATCTCTATATAAGCTAGAAAGATCAAGGAAATAATACCATGTCGAAAAGACTTGAACGTCTCTTCTTCTTGTTAAGGTTTGCTTGTCGAAGAAAATACTTTTGAGCATGACTCGCAACTTGGGTTGGGGTTCTTGTTGTCACATAGTTTCTAGAGATGCCCCTCCAATCACCCTTCCCTAGCTTCTCAAGCCCAATTAGAAATGTTCTGTGCTCCTCTTCTGTCCATGGAACTCCTAAACATACAACCACAAGGACATCTATATTCATCAACAAAATGAAAAACAGAATCTTTTTGCTCCTAGCTAGTTTGTTTCATAAAAATCTTTCCAAGCCAAAAAAAAAAAAAGAAAAAAAGAAAAAAAGTAACAAATTGGTGAAAAATAGGTTGCTTTAAGATTCTTGTAAGAAGCTGAAACAATTTCATTGAAAAGTGGGACGGGACTACACACCCGAGAAATAATCAAGTACTTAAAAGGCTTTGGACACCCACCGTAGTAAGAAAAAAAATCACTGTAATTAAAGAACAAATTTTGTCCTTGAAAAGAATGAAAAAAAAAAAAATGTCACCTTGTATTGTAGTTATTAGTATGTAATTTACTCTTGCAAGAATACCTTTGGTTCTGCTGAAAAAATTTGAAACAATACCATAACAGATATGAATTTTCATTCCAAACTCACCCTTCTTCCTCTCTTGGGGTCGACATATTAGACCATCAGAGAGATAACCAATGGTTGTTTTATCAGAATTTTCATCGATGGAAATTCTCGAGGAGGACAATGAAGACGATGGTGATGTTGGTGATGAGGATGAGGGTTGATACAAGCAATCCACGCTAAAACTTTTCTTCAAGGCAAAAGATGAAGATAAGTCGAGTTGCACTCCAAAGAGCCTAAGACCACCAGCAAAAGTCTCTCTATAAGTGCAGGTCCTTGAATTATGGCCAATGTTTCCACAATGTGAGCACTTTCTGCCCATGTTCACCCGGACAGGTTTAACTTCTCAGATTAACGACTTAACACCCCCACAATATCAAACTCAGAGAGAGAGAAAGAGAGAGAGAGAGAGCACAAATAACTAATATGTTTGGTAGTATATAACGTGATAGGTGAGGTGGGGGCTATGAAAATGGATGCACACCAAGAGAAGATGATTGGATGGATGGACATATTTTATTGTTGGATATTTTTACAACTTGGTTTCTAAACAAAAGCTAGAGATTATGAGTACACTTTCTCCCTCTTTATTTTTCTCTTAAGAAAGCTTTATCTTATACGGGGTAGTTTTGTACTCTTAGAGTTATACATGATATATTTTTCCTTTGCCCTTTTGTAACATACTATATTCTGTAGATAGGGACTCCTGGAATTTATTTTCGTCCATCCATTGCGTCTATTTGACATAGAAATAGATAGGTACGTACTTATCTGTATTTTCAGTTGTACATTTTTATTTATTTTCATATAACCTTTCATGGTATAACAAAGGAATAGTAGAGAAGGATATTTATATATTGTAGTCCTCCAATAGTTTTGGGGTAGGTACGTATAGTATAAATCATTATGACTTCAGAAGGGGGAAGAAATATCTCAGAACATGAGAAACTTGGAAAATTAATGCTGATCAACCTACACTAACTTTCATAGGAAACTCACTAGAGCTATATATCCACTTTATATAAGAAAGAGAAAACTATGACAAAATTAGCTTTGAATTCAAATTTCTTTGTTAGTTCTACGAAAGACCTTGGAAGGTTAGATTCTTTGTCATATGTCAAATACAGATCTTTGAAATGAAATATTGGTATAAGAGATCTTCTGAAGTTTGTCCAAATTCCCAAGAAAACCCCTTAAACAAGTCATCTCAATTCTAATCAACAACATAAATTCAAAAGCACAGGTTGATGATCACCATTAATAAGAATAGTTGATTTTTGTTATAACAAAAAATGAAAAACAACCTTTGGATCAATATTAATGACCCATTATTTGGGGTACCCAGATGAGTACTAATCGTACTTGATTACCAGGCTGCTGCTAGTCAAAATATACCATCTACATCGAATCTCATTTGAGTATAATAACTTTGTTATTGAAATAAATACTGATTAATAAAAAATAAAAAAGCCATACCATTTTGATTGTTTGACATCTCACATCGTATATTATATTATACTGTTTATATTATCTTAATTTTAAATGTGTTATGGTACTTGACTAAAATTTCACTATCATGTAAATAGTATCAGGAGCTGATTTGAGGGAGGAGAATAGATGGAGACTGAGAATATGATACATTTGGTAGAAACCTCACCGAACTAGCTAGCTAGCTAGCTTTGTCTTTCTTAATATTATATTATGATGTTAATTTTATTATTATAGATTGGCCAACTTGTTGAGGATGGGCCTCATAACCCACTGCATCTGGAAGCCAATTTCAAAGAATATTTTAGCCTTTCTCTATGTCTGAAGTCTGAACCAGTAAGCACCCAATTTTGGTCAGTTACTTCAGGCTTATTTGGCAGTGAAATTAAAGGAATCTTCAGTTGTAGAAAAGAGCAAAAGAGAAGATGACGATCTTAAGAATGTTTTATTAACCTTTTGGAACTAAGTGTTAAATCACTAGCTCAATTTTTTATTTTTATTTATTTATTTTTTTAATCAAGGATGATATATGTCATAAGTTTATGTTACAAATAAATAGAATCCATATGATGCGGCGCAAAGAAATATTTATTTTACTTCAATCTTATTTAATTTGGATGTATTATTATTATTATTATTATTTAATTTGGATGAATTATTATTAGTTCATTGGTATATTATTTTAGGTCATAATTAATCATAGTAATTAATTAGGTTTATTAGTACTTTGTTTTCTTTTATAGAATCAAGGTTGTTTTTGTGATTCAATAATGGAGATTTTCTAAGGAAATTAGAATTAGGATTTCCTAACTAAGTTAAAATTCCTTCTCAAAAAAAAAAAAAGTTAAAATTAGGGTTCAGTAGTCTATGTAAGCATAGCATTGTACACATACAAAGACAAGTTACAGTTTGATTAATTACATAATATATTGTTTTTTGAATTTTCCAATGTCCTAGTGTGAATTCCAGCCAATCTAGATGTTGATCCCTAAAAGTTTGTTTTCTCTTACTTTGTGCCGACTCCAAGCAAACTTAGATATGCTAACTCCTAAAATGACAAAGTTTAATTATAAAATTAGTTATAGCCTAAAACTATAATCTTACTCAATAAAATAAATATTAATACATATTTTGAAAATCTAACAGTTATATTGTATGTTCTTTACGATCTTAATACATATGTCAAATTTTGTGTCAATTGAATATTATTTACTATATGATCTATAAGATTATATTTTATGCATAATTTTAAATTACAAAACTTGCAATTTAAACAATTTATTGATAACATAGCTATAGATCTTTAATTTTTTAGAAATTCTGCAAATATAGAAGATATAAGATAAAGATGTAATCTAATAGTAGATTTGTCTAAATTCACTTTTAATAAAAATATATTGCGTAAGGTTGTAGCCTAAGACTATAACCAATTTTGTAGCTAAACTTTGTCCCTCCTAAAATACATATTTTTTAATTCTTTTTTCATTCAATTTTATGGTTGCATTATTTTGGTTTTGTCTGCGTAACCATATGTTTTACTTTATTAGAATAAATCAAGAATATTGCAAATGTTTTGCTTTGTTAGAATATATGACAATCAAATAAAATCAAAATATCTACTATGTATTTTTTTTTTCAGAATATGTGCAAATATTGTGCTAAATGAGCTCAAAATGACGTGAACATCGAGGGACTTGAAAATATTGATAACCCAATTTATTAGAGAACTTGGTCTTGGTGCAATTTTAGTTGTGGCCTTTGATTCAGTGTGTTTGGTGAAACTCTTTTGGTCCTATACGGTATCCAGATAATTGAATTTTTATCAAAGTCTTGTAAAATCAGAGCTATAAACAATGACCCCAAGAAAGCACTTTGTCAACCAAATATTTTAAGGTTGGTAATGAACTAGAAAAAATAAGTTAGAAGTCAAGCATGAATGAGACTGATTTCTTAAAGGTTATTATCATGTCCTAAAGTAGTGAGCATACAAGATTGATCACAAGATTTACTTTTTTCAGAGTTGCTTCCACACAAGCTCAAAAGGTGTAACTTTAACAGAAGCAAATGGCCATAAGTGTACCATTAATTTGCTGAAGTAAAAAGCACTGCATTTAAAGAAGTGTTAGATCAACTTTCACAATTTCTTCAAGTACAAGAGCACTTTGTACTGGCCACTTGTTAATTAGTACCGGTATAATTTTAGTTGAAATATATATCATACCAATGGTTTTGCATAGGATGTGCTTAAAGCTTAAACATTTCCAACCCAAATGGCCAATCCCATTATTTTTCTCTCTTTTAGGTACACCTCCTCTTGCTTCTGATAGCTAGCTTAATTAGCTCCCTTCTCAAACATCAAACCAAGTTGAAAAAAAAAAAAAAAAAAAAGCACCTTCAAAAAGCTATGTAGACATTAAAATGCTTTAGCAACCACCGACGCTTAAGTCTTTTCGATTACATGAAAAGAGAGCAAATTAATTCAACGTTTTGTTGTGGAAAAACGTAATGAAGGGGCAAGGTTTCTTCAAGGGTCACATTCAAACTAAGGATCTTCTCAACTACTGATTAATTTATATTTATGGGAAATGCTAACGAGTATTCTTAGAGCACTGGTTAATAATTCATTTAAAGAAAATTTTTATGGGAAATGAAAAAAAAAAAGTAATTAATATTTTGACATTTTTTTCATTTTTCATAAAAGTGGTATTAAAATTTTCTTAAAATGAATTATTAATGAGTGCCCTAAGGGCACTCGTTAGCATAACCTTATATTTATATATATAAGAACAATTGCATTATGCCTTTTTTTTTTTCTTACCCCCATTTCTATATCATTCTATATTTTCCTTTATGTAGCATTGTTGTGCCACTAAATGTTCAAAAAGAAAGATTACATCACAGATAATAATCCAGAATTAGAACTAAAAATGTTGCGGAATGTCCAATGTACAAGCACTTTGCATTAATATTTTATAAATTAATAATATCCTTTTCACTAATCTTGTTGTAGCAACACAGAAAAAGACAGAATTTTAACCCTTAAACTACAGTCTTTACTGGGGTTTGATGGTGCTACAATTATTTAATCACTTGTTTGGTTGGGATATGACAATTCAATAGACGTTAACAACTAATACATTTAATGATATCATGCAAATATCACATTTTTCAAATCCCACATATATCCCTTACTTTTATTAAAAAAAAAAAGAATCTTGGAGTAACAATTATAAGTGTCAAGTTCATCTTTGGCTTCTAAATGTCCTCTTCATGATAATATAATTTTTTGGCATAAGCCACAAGTAAATGATATTCTTTTAAATGATATCATTTAAAAAAATGTTTATATTTCTATAATACTACGTATAAAATAAAAATATAAGTACAATATCATCAAATCTTAAGGGAGGTTATTGTAATTATTTTTTATCTCTGGTATATTTGAATTTGCAAGCGTCATGTGATGGATGTGAACATTTTTTAAAATAATAATAGTAGGTGAAACTGAAAAAAAATAAAATAAAATAATAAATTTTTTAATCTAGTACATAATGCCCACAATAATACTTAATTCCACAAATAAGTGCCTTTCTAATTTACAAAGAGGTGTCATTCTAAAGTCATCACTTCTCTAGGAAGAAAAAAAAAAACCTAAGACCTAAGTGACATGATGAACACGAGGAAATTTGGTTTGACAATTAGAAATCCTTATAAAAGTCAGTTATTCTCTGCACCAAATCTTTTTATTATTATTATTATTTTTTTTTTAATTTCTTCAAATTTAATAGTTGACCACATGGTTACCTTCACCCTCTCCCCAAGTCCATTTATTGAACCTAATGTTTTAATCATGTTATATAGAGAGGAAGTTTGGACTTTTCTTCAAGACCTTGATTTCTTAAAAATGGATTGGCTTGTCATATCAGTTTATTAGTTAGAAAAATTAAAAGTTCCAATTTGCCATAAACTCTCAGCAATGCAAACTCAAATAACATGGTATTGAAATGGTCACATGAGCATTTTAGATTAAACAATTATATCGGTGCTTGCTTTGGCATTTCCAGAAATTTAATAGAAGCTAAATGGGAATTGAAAGTAAATAAAAATGGCTTCATTCGCAGCATATGCAACAGAATATACTAATTATCCCCTGAAGCTTATGGTCCCTACATCCCACCATTCTCAGTACTCTGTACCTTGTTACAGATCTTAAAGATTTGGATATCTTAGTCGCAGTTAAACAACTTGCACTTTCTTGATATTGTCGGTATGACTTTTAATGGTCTTGGATTAAGATATTGGAAATGCACAATCAAGTCAAGAAAACCAAAGGGTACGAGGGTCTGATAAAAAGAAAAGTGAATGATAATAATACAAAAATTACCATGCTTCTAAAAGAAGCAAGAGTTTACCACAGCTTGTCAAATAAATTGTTAATTAACCATCTAATATTGAAATATATATATATATATATATATATTTGCAATATTCAGGACAATCCATATCTCAAGAATCAGGAGAAATACGGAAGCTTCAGCAATTGGCCAGTGCTTTGAGGCCAACAGAAATGAAAATGTAGAATCTGTATAGGTAAATCACTTTCTCCCTCTTTAATCTGTTACCACTATTTTTAGCTTCTGCAACTTTTTTCCTCATTCAGCCTTAGCCAATACAACAATCCTTCCATTTAAAAGAAATAAATAATTGCTATAGATTGAACTTTCATAACAAAGTCAACCAAAAGCTACACGTCAGAGTTTTGACCATACAAAATAGTCTACAGCAGCTTCTAAAAAACAATTGGTCATTTGCTCTTAGTTAGAAATTGCTAATAGATTAGGTCAACTCGTCAGAGTTAACACAATACAGAATAAGTCTAGCAGCTTCTAAAAACAATTGCTCAGATGCTCTTAGGCAGAAACTGCTAACAGCTTTGGTCCAAACCACTGTTTTAACTGCAACAATTTATAAAATAAAAAATAAAAAGTTAAAGCAACTTGATTAGTAAATGAAATTTGGATATACTCACTCCACAAATTAGGTGTCATGTAGACTATATCCAATGTCTGAACTTGCATATTCCACGACGATCTTCTGAGAAAGAGTTCCGAATAGATTGCACCATGGAACAAACTGCAGGAATATGCGCCAATTCTTCATTCTGCTCCTGCAAAATGATTCAACTTCATATTATTTGTAAGCTAAAACAAGAGAGAAAGAGGGAAAGAGAGATTTTTTTTATAGGTAAAATGTTGTGGGAAAAAGAGAGAGATTTATACCACTTCAGCAAGACGCTCTTCAAAACTGGCAGAATTTGCATCAACAGGCATAAATATCTTTCGATAAGCCATTCTCAGACTATTTATCTAGATCCTTGCCCAAAGGAATAAATAAGCTCTTTCAAACATGCAGGTTAAATAATAATAATTATAATAATTTATAACTAAAGTTTAAACCATCAATATGAAATTCTACTTTATGCGAACCTCTGCAGCTGTGAATCCACGACGCCGAAGACCCTCCAAATTTAAGCCACGAAGCTCAGCTCTCTCTCCAGTCACCATCATGTACTTTGGGACATCTTGTGAAACCTTCAGGCATATGAGATAAAGAAAATGAGATTGAAAGCATCCTAGAAGAATCATAATCTTTTTCATGGACAACACTTGTGAAAAGTACTTGACTCAATACAATGTTGAGGACGCTGTGTAGCAAGAACACTCTCATTTTGGCCTTTACACAGGTTTGAAACATCAAATATTTACATCCTAGAAAGCCCTTCTAGAACTAACACCAGTGTCACAGTGTAGTTAGCTTTTAAGTCATTAAGCCTACTCCCCCTTATGTCCATGTTAGAAACTAACACCCATGTTGGATTCATAAATACATAATATAAGAAGGTAAGATGAAAATTTAAGGTCGATTACTAAGAAATGACCATACCACAGAACCTCCACCAATAAAAGAGAACGAACCAATGTGGCAGAATTGATGAACAACGATTGCACCTGCAGTGTGAGCATGGTCCTGCATTTGAAGCACTTGAATTATATTCTAATCAGATATAACATATGAGAAATACGATATACAAAGATGTTAAATTGAGAAGTGAACCAAGGACTTACTTCCACCATAACATGGCCTGCTAGTAGAGTATTGTTTGCAAAAATATTGTTGTTGCCAACCTTGCAATCATGGGCAATATGACAAGATCCCATTATAAGATTATTATCACCAATAACCTGATTATGTATAATGCTAGTTAGAATATGAAGTTCTCTAAATGTTATACAAAATTTCTATTTTGAAAATGGAGGGGAAAAAAAAAAAAAAAACAGCCTCAGCAACCCCATCATTACCGTCCTATCACTTGACTTCGAAGATCGGTGGATTGAGGAATGTTCTCTGATGTCATTGTTGTCGCCAATATCAAGGAAACATTCATCCCCTGGCTAAATGATAGACATATATATATATAAGAGGGGTATCCTGTATGAAAACATCCACATGTATATAAATTGTGACTGTAATACAGTATCCAATACATATGTCCAATACATATGAAATACAGTATCCAATATCATTTCTTCTCCTTCTTCTTCTTCTTCTTCTTTTTTTTTTTTTTGAAAACCAAAACAGAGTGTGAGAAATTTATATTAGTGAAATACAAAAGAACAAAATAAATTAATAATTGGAAAAAAAAAATAATATGCCATATATTATAAATGGAAAATGTACAATGATCCTTCTAGTTCTTAAAGCCAATTCCAATATAAACCAGTTAGAAACAGTTTTTTAGTCATTAGATAATGGTCATATGATTCATAAAATTAGGCCACAATTCCAAGAAAAGCAACACTTTAAATTGACAACACAAATTGGCATGGAAGCAAACGTGATTTCAATAAGCTAGAACAGAGGAGTTAAAACCAATGTCATTGGAAGCTAACCTTGTACTTCAAGTCTTGGCACTTAACACCTACCACAGCATGATGGCCTATAACGTTATTGCATCCCACAACTGTACGCCCAGGAAGATCATCACCAACCACAGAGCCACTGCCTGACAAGTTTAAGCACTTGATAAAATTACATCACAACGGAACAAGAACTATGCATTGCAACAATGTACCACAAAAGGTAAAACCATCACCCAAACTCACGTCATCAAAATGCAATGCTCCCCCAGTTCAGTATTTCCAAATATATGGCTCCCAGGATGTAATTGACAGCCATGCCCAAGCTTGGCAGAGGAACCAACAGTGCAGAAAGGACCAATGGAAACACCCTGCATCATCAACAGCACATTACTAACATCAACAAATCATTATGCAAGTAAACATCTAACCAGTCTGATTTTAAGATTTTTTGAAGAAAAGTCCTAGTCGTCAAATATTTTTGATAAGTAAAGTTTATTGAAAAAAAAAAGGGGACAAAGCTAGTGAAAACTCAAGGAATCTAGAAAATCTAGGAATCCTGAGACAGAAAATGCAATAAAGACTTTAGCAATAAATATTTCATCTACGCTACACTTAATCTTGCCCCTTAAAGCATCTAGCATTCTGCTTTCTCTAAACACACCACATGAGACACAAAAGATCCACTTGCCATATTTCCCCATTACATCTTCGGCCTAACCACCCCTTCCAACGTGCAAGCATCTCTTGCATCCACTTTGGCATCACCCAGGAAACATCAAATATAGAATATATCATAAACCACACTTCCCAAGCCACAACACAATGTAGAAATAAACCATTCACATCCTCCCCATGATTTTTACATATCAAGCACTACTCCATAATACTTAGGCTTCTCTTTCTTAAATTATCAACTATTAAAATCCTCCTAATGCCAAACACACACACACACACACACACCCAAAAAAAAAAAAAAAAACCCTCAGCAAGACATGAACTTTCCAGATGCTTTTCCATGGAAAATCTACTCCTCCCCCTCAAAATGTAGTAGTAGCACTTCACTTTGAAGCCTTTGTTTGGAAAAGGGAGCCAAACCAACTTATCAACATCCCCAAGACAAATACATAAAGACCTGACAATAACTGTGCCACAGAATCCACTTCCCAATCTTGCACTGCATGAATGAATAAAAGATTCCAATAACAAAGTTCATGTCAGATCTCTACATAATCTGCCACTATTGCTTCACTATCTCTCGCTATAAAAACAAATTGGGGAATCTCTCCTTAAGAATCGTCTCCCCTAGGCCCTGGCTACACATTACGTGAAAACCTAACTTTAGTACCATCTCCAACATCCTAGCTAGTGATCTGCACAAATTTGTCCCAACCTCCTCTAATATACTTCTACAATCAGACCCTATATGGCCCTCACCTCACCCAAACATCAATACTCTCCATTGGATCCATACTTTAAATCTATTACCTGTCTCCATAAAACCGTATCTTCAAATTCATAACGCCACTTACAGAAAAAAACCTGATTAAATAGAAATAACTTCTTGATTTGCAAGCCACCATGGCACGCAGGAGGACAACAAGTATTCCAATTAATTAAGTAAAACTTCAAATTCATCCCCCAGGCCGCCCCAAGGAAATTCTCTCTAAATCTTTTTCATTCTATTTGCCACACCCAAAAGCAGTGGGAAAAGAGACAAGAAATAAGCGGGAAGGCTAAATAATGTACTCTTAGAGAGGGGGAGACAACCCCCATCTGACGAGTATATTTCTTATAGCTAGCCAATCTCCTTTGAAAGGGGCTCCCTAATGTAAACCCAATTTCTTCATAGGGAGAGAAGAAACACCACATCCAAGAATTCCTGTCAAATCCTCAATATGTTGTACCTCTCCTAAAGTCTGATTTTAAGAATTTCAATTTCACCATTTTAAAACAAAGAATTCCCTTTTGTATTAACAGTTACACAAACAAAGCAACTAAACAGAAGCAGCCCAAATAAACAAGTTTACCAGCCTTTTTTCTAAAGCAGATCAAAGTAATGTTTGAAAAAAAGAAAAGTAACCCAAATAAACACTATAATTCAGCTTGACATAAAAGTTTTTTATTTATTTATTTATTTTTATTCATTATTAGGCAGTTTCTCATAATCCCAATGCTATAGACATAAGATTATTTCTTATTTCTCTATTGAGCACAAAATTGTGTGGATCATTTAATTGATTACCCAAAAATGTAGCACAAAGAACATTGAAGAATAAATCAAAAGTAGTAAAAGTTAAAACAAACAAAAAACAAAAAACAAAAACAAACTGATCCTGTAGTTTTAGTAAAAAATTTGCTTAAAAAAAAAAAAAAAAAAAAAAAACCTGGGATGATGAAAAATATTACCATCTATGGAATAGAACTCCATTTTCCACTTTATTAGCAAATCCAAACACTAATGAATAATAATTAGACTGAAACGCATTTTTTGGGTTCTTCTACATTACCTTTGGGAATTTATGGTACCTGCTATTATCAGAATCAATTATTTCAAGTGTCCTAATCTTAGCCTTTTTTTCGTGATAGATAACGTAAAATATTATTAATAAAAAAGCCAATTTGAGTACATTGGGGATGTACTATAGGGACACAAATTAGGAACCAAAATTACAACGATCAAGTAAAACATGAAGGGAAGAACAAGAAAAATAAGAAAAGACCATACTCCAATCAAAGAGAGTGTGCAAGAAAAAATACTTAATCTCTAGCATAGAACATTCACATCCCTTAAAGCTTGTAGCATTCCTTTCATGCCAAATGCACTATATCAAACAATAAGGCACTAGTCTCCAAAAATCTATGTTGCGATGTTGCCTAAACTTACCTTGCCAAGACTCAAACAACTCAATAACCTTATGAGGCATAATCCAATGGATACCAAACAAACGAAACACCAAAGACCACAACTCACAAGCTATGGGGCAATGAATTAGAAGGTGATCCACCAACTCCCCACAACTCTAACACATATAACATCAATCAAGAACAAGCACACGTCTTTTACGAAGGTTGTCTGTTGTTAAGATCTTACCTAAGGAAGCAGACCATGAAAAGAAAACTACCCTTGGAGGAATCTTCGATTGCCATATCATTCTCCAAGGGAAGGATAAGAGACTAGGAGGGTAGAAAGAAAGATAAAAACCTCTAACCTCAAAACCTCTACTCCTTGCTGACTTCCAACAAACCTTATCAGGACTAAACCTCCGCACAGTAGAAGAGTAGACCATTCCCATAAACAGATCAAAAGATTCTTGTTCCCAATCTTGTGGTGGATGACAAAATTGAACATTCCAGTGAATTCTCCTAGTAAACCAACACATAACCTTAGCCATTGAGGATTCCTTTGACCTACTAAGACAATAAAGCTCCAGAAAAGCCTCTTGAAAAGTACAGTCCCCACACCACACATACTTCCAAAACTTCACTCCAGTACCATCTCCCGCATCATACAAAAGGAGTTTAGAAAAATTCAAACAGCCACTTCTAATGAATCTCCACAGGCTAACACCATAAGCACTTGTCACCTTTTTCGAACACCAACCACCCCATATATTCCCATATTTTGCCTCTATAACCCTCCTCCATAAAGCATCTGTCTCCATGCCATACCTCCACAACCATTTTCCGAACAAGGCAAAATTAAAGCTTGTCAATCGTCTTATACCTAGCCCCCCAACCTACAAAGGCTTACAAACCTTAGCCCATTTAACCAGGTGTAATTTAGATTTACCACTAATTCCACTGCACGGAAAATTTCTCTATAATTTCTCCATACAATTTGCCACCTTTCCAGGTAAAGGCAGAAGGGAAAGAAAGCATGTAAGTAAAGACGAAGTGTGCTTTTAATAAGAGTTATCTTACCCCCCCCCCCCCCCTTCTAGATAAATACAACCTCTTCCAACCTGCTAATCTCCGCTCCATTTTCTCTAGCATGGGATTCTAGATTGACAAATCCTTAAACTTAGCACCTAACGGAAGGCCCAAATATTTCAAAGGAAGAGAAGATTGCCTACAACCCAACAGCCCCACCAGAGCCTCCAAATTGTGAACTACACCAACAAGAACCAACTCAAATTTTCCCAAGTTAATACTTAACCTTGATACCTCCTCAAATCTAGCAAGAATCACCCTCAAATTAGCTATCTGAGTAGGGTCAGCATCACAAAAAATAAGAGTGTCGTTCACAAATAAAAGATGAGACGCCATCATCAATGTACCGGCTGTATTACCAACAGAGAAACCAAAGAACTACCAACAGTAGCAGCCACATCCAACATACGACTCAATGCCTCCATAACAATATCAAAAGGCAACAGAGATAAAGGATCCCCTTGCCGAATCCCCCTAGAACTTCCAAAGAAATCAGAAGGACCACCATCGAGCAAAATGGAAAATTTGAATGTTGAAATGCAATACATTTCTCCATTTCTCTGAAAACCCACTACATTGAAGCATATACATTAACAAAACCCCAGCTCACATGGTTAAACACCTTCTCCACATCCAACTTACACAACACCCCTAGAATTCTTGTCTTCAATCTATTATCAATACATTTTGAAGCAATTAAAACGGAGTCCAAGATTTGTCCACCTTTCACAAAAAAACATTTTGTGAATTAGAGATAAGCCCATTCACCACCCTTCGAAACTGATTAGCCAACACCTTAGAAATAATCTTATAGATCCCACCAACTAATCTTAGCATTTTATTTATATTTATAGAGGAACAGTGGGGATTAGAACGCTTGAAGATACATTTTTATGATCATAGTGTGTACTATTCCCTTAAAAAACATAGAGGAATTAAAGAGTCTTCCTCAAATTTAAATTAAAGTTGATTTTCAAGTTTCAACCCCAAATTAAAAAATGTGCAATGTCATGCTGGAAATTTTTAAAAAGATTCCGTTTCATCTTTATTCCACGTCATGTAACATTTTAAGGTGCCACATCAACACTTCAAAAAACAATTGGGGGTAAACCAATCACCTCTCTTAGATCCCACAGAAGTGGAAACTTTGTTCACTAGTACAACTTTAACACCATGTTTACAGTGTATAGATGGAATAATCTAATTGGTACCTTTTAAAATTTTATGGGACGAAACCAGTCAACTAGAACTTCTTCTTCTTCTTCTTTTTCTCAGTAAATTACATTTCCTACCTCAAGATTTGGGAAAATGTCAAAAACTTCTATTTAATTTCTGAAGCAACACTCAGCCCCCTTGAGGTTATTACTTTTTTTTTTTCCTTATCACATATCAATCTGATTAGAGAACACAATCTAAGGCTATTTCAGATGAGATTTAAAAAAAAAAAAAAAAGTATGTATTTTAACTCAATTTGTAAACACACATAATGGTTAGAATGGTATCCGTTAATATATGGGTCAGAATCAAATTACACTCGACGTAACTATTATCAATGTTACATCATTTAATAACTTTTTATTAAATTAACATTTTGAAGATCTCAAAGTTGGATTACACACCTTCTCTTTGTTCATAACATGCGGGCCAAATTTCAAATTAACCAGATATGATTTATATTATCCAATTGTAAACTCATAGTTTGTTTATAATTTAAATAGCAAAAAACTTGAAATTTTGCATGCATCGAGATTATAAGGAGACAACGAAATCCAATGGAAGGTTTGTCGCATCCAATAGAACGTTAGTGAGCAGTGTAATGTTTGATAAAGAACAAAGTTTGGCTACAAACTTAGTTGCAGCTAGTGCCTACAACTCCACTCAATAACTTTTTATTGAATATAAATTTTGACAAATCCACTATAGAATTACATTTTCATCTCATATCCTTCGTGTTTGCAAAATTTAAAGAAGATTAAAGATCAATAACTATATCATTAATCAAATATTTAAATTTCAAGTTTTTGAATTCTAAAATTATGCATTAAAAACAAGTTTATGGATCATTAGGTAAATAACATTTGATTGGCTCAAAATTTGGCATAGAACATAAAGAACAATAGATAATTAGTGGGAGTTTGTATAGCCGAACTTTGTGCTTTGACTAAAGTTACAAAACACAGACACCAAAGGAAAACATCGAATACTATTACTATCAATGCATTTACTAGTAATTCGAAATCAAATTCAAAACACACACACATAAACACAAGGAAAAGAAAAAGAAAGTAGGTACCAACCTGGGAAATAAGAGCATTGGGGTGAACAATGGCAGAAGGGTGAATGAAGGTAGAGCTTGTTTGCTGTGAAGAAGAAGAAGAAGAAGAAGGTTGGGCAGAGAGCGTGGAGGATAAGCGCCGAAGTGAGAGTGAGGTTAGAGAATTAGTGCAGAAGAAGAAGGGCTTGCGAAGTTTCATGAGCGAGCACATGGCTTAGCGACTAGCGACAGTTGTGTCGCACTCCCACCTTCGGACTCGGAGAAACTAAAGAAACAGAAACAGAAACAGAAACTTCCCGCTGAGATGAGAAATATGTAGTGTCAGCGTGTGTGTGTGTGTGTGTGTGTGTGTGGTACGGTTTTTAGCTCGATCTGAACCCTTCTTTTTGGTCTGGAGAATCTGCTTGCTTTACTGTTGATTCTTTTGTAGCTTCGCCTTGTTGGGCGCCCTATCTTTAGTGTTCACCGTTCATAAATAAATGAATAGGAAAAATTACCCTTTCCCATTTCTCACTTTGCCCCCTGAAAGTATCAAAATTCAAAACACACCGTCAACCCCCAAATCAAATCAAAATTTTGGTTTATCATTTGTTTTGGGGTTAAATTTAACATAATTTAGCATTAAAAGACTAATTTACCCATCTACCGCTTGTTTTGAAAAAAAGGGTAAATTAGTCTTTCATTACATAATTTTGTTATATTTAACATTAAAACAGATACTATGAGGGTATTGAAATAAAGTTATAACTTTGCGATGTCAATCATATATTTTCGTAGTTTAGGGGGCAAAGTGAGTTATAGTTAACTCAATCGGTAAAGTAACTTGTTGAAGAACATTTCTTGGTGTTTGGCGAGAGAAACATCTTTTAGGACAAACATCTTATTCTTAAGTGATTGGCTGGATCTTTCAAAGAACATTTTTTGGTGTCTGGCAAAAGAAACATAGTTTTTTGTTATTATTTATTTTTCGATAGTTTGGGAATGAAGGATTTGAATCCTAAAAATAATCATTGAAAAAACTAGGAGAAGCCAATTGAGCTACAAGATTTTGACTAAGTTTATAAATAAACAAAGTCATTCATAAATAATTCGGACTTGATTCAATAAAAAACTTATGTATGTTTTTTTGTTTATAAACAACCCAATCTTAAACCTTAGTTTAGGCTTGTTAGCTTGTTTAATAAATAAGTCAAATCCAAGCAAAATAAATTGCTCATGAACATGTTCGTGAATAGTAGGGTTTGATAAAAAAAACAAGATAAGGCTAGATTCATTTAGAGGCTTGGTAAGAGCATCCACATTGGTGGAGGCAAATTTTTAGCCTTTTAGTAACTAAAAAAGTCACTTTATTTATTTTAACTTACAATTTCACAACTCACTCCACATCAATGGTTCTACTTTAGCAATCACTTCGTTTAAATAATCTTTCTTTATTCTTGTTTTATTCTTCATCCTTTTCTCACTTTCTCTCTATACCTCTCTTCCTCTGGTCACAACCACCCACCACCCACTGCCACCACCAACAACCCACCCACATCAACAAACCACCACCTGCTGCCACCACCACAACTCTGATTAAAAAAAATAAAAATAAAATTAAAATTAAAAACCACCACCACCACCACCACAAATCCACCTCAACAACCCACCCACATCAACAATGGCCATCAACAAACCCACCACAATCCAATCAAAACCCACACAACCAGCCACAACCCAATCAAAACCCACCCTTCCGATACCCATTGTCCAAGCCAACCTCATCCTCAAAGACTAGTTCCAAAAGAGAGAGTGCTGAGACTTTGAGTCAGAGGAAAAGAAAAGAGAAGACAACGAATGAAGAGATTGTTGAATAAAGTGTATATATATATATATATATATATTTTTTTTTTTTTTTAATTCTAGTTTATTGTAACTCTAAAGCTAAAATTTTTACCTTTGCCTCTACCATTGCAGCATGCTTTTTAGTATTGGTGGTGCTAAAAATAGCAATATGACTTTTTAGCACCACCAATACTAATGCTCTAAAAAGCTTGAAATGGACTCGACAAATAAACACATATTTTACTCAACCTTTAATTAATTCAAAGTTGAGACCACTTGGACTTGATAATATACTTATATTGGATCTTTAGTGCAAGAGCTTGATATTAACCTTAGGTTTGAGCTCAAGTTCAAGCTTTTGGACTTTTTGACAAGCTCAAAACATTCTTTGTAGGGTTGGTTCAATCTTAAACTGAGCTTAAACATTTTACTTTTTGTTGTTGAGCTAAGCTCAAACATTCACTACTTGACAAAACTCGGCTCATTCACAACCCTAATTTATTCTTGGCAAAGTTAAGAGGTCCTAAGAATTGGACATTTGAGAGAGTAAAATACATATCCTCATTAACCAAAAATTGAATGTGCACAAGGGAATTTGATGAACTCTCAATCTCTAACAAAAAATGGACATCATTTACATTTGGTCGTATTCTTAGAACTATACAGCCAACATCTCTACCGTATTCTGTTCAATTAACCAAAAGTAAAAAAGGCAAAGGCAATTGAAGTACTCCTATCATGCGGACTGTTTATAAATGGTCCTTCCACAAGGCCTCCCTGCTCCCTTCACACTCTCTAGCTTGTGCTGCTGCCCTTCACCCTGCAGAAGAACATCATATCTAATCATTGTAATGCCTCAGCCTGCAGCTTCTCTGGTCACTTTTCTTCCCTGTTGTTTCCAAGAGATTGAAATGTGATAGGTCTGATTACATTACAATGTCACCCTCCAGCATGCGAAGCACCTATAAGGGAACAGTACAAACAGAAAATAAGGGAACCATGAA
The DNA here is from genome assembly GCA_030445155.1 of Quercus variabilis. Taxonomy (NCBI): domain Eukaryota; kingdom Viridiplantae; phylum Streptophyta; class Magnoliopsida; order Fagales; family Fagaceae; genus Quercus; species Quercus variabilis. Next base: position 58,167,490 of record CP129446.1, read on the forward strand.
TGAATAACTGCCAGTTCTGATAGGCTCTATATACGACACCTACAACTATCAAAAGTTGACACAGTTCAGATGATATTTTCCTAAAATGATAAATGGCCATTACATTATTCTAAGTATTAAAAATTGCAAGAATTTTCCGAAGAAAAATCCTTGGAGGATGTTCTCTCAAGCAATTAGTCATGGGCTACAGTAATTGGTACATATTTCTATAAAAGCATACTTGCAACTATTACCTTGTCCAAGAAATCACAGAAATTTTAATGCCAAGGCAGATTGCCTAGCAAATAATTATCAGTTCCACTGGCTCTCAGAAGTTTTCTTCTATCTAAGTAATCCTTTTTGTCAATTATTGAATTGGTACTACTTAGAGGGCAAATAAAATGTATGCTTCTCCTCTCTCTCTCTCTCTTTTGAATTGGTACTACTTAGGAGTCCCAGGCTCATTTAATGCTTCCCATTGATTCTAATATGACGGGCACAAGTAACTCTTGTCTGTATATTTATAAAATACAAAATATGAATTCCGAGTCTCCAACCTGAGACATGCGAGGTCTTGAATGAGGGTCGCGCCGGATGCACAATGAGGCACACTGCAGCATGCGACAAACCTCTTGCTCTGAGTAGCAGCTCCTTAAGCATGGGTCAATCAGTTCTTGAATAACTTGTTTTTCTAACAAAGGCCGTGCCTGCTCCAAATTTGAAACATAAGCAATGACCAAGGAAAAAACTTGAAAGTAAATTGATTCTTGTTTGGTAAAACACGTACAATTACCCAGAAGGAACAAGATAAACACTTTGCATCATAACTGCAAGATACTAAGTATCTTTATCAATATTTAAATTAATGATGTATTTAACAACCATATAGAAGGTAAATTAACTCATACCCATTCAGTGAGACACTGCTGGCCTTTGGGCCGGTTTATGTCCATAGCTTTCCTCCCTGTAACGAGCTCCACCAGTACTACCCCAAAGGAATACACATCAGCTTTTTCCGTGATTAGGCCACTTTGAGCATATTCTGGGGCCAAGTACCTACAGAAAGCCATAATTTCTTTCGTCATTGTTTGCAAACAGTTTATAACCAAGAAGAAAATAAATGTCGTCTGGTTTTACCCAAATGTTCCGATTACTCTTGTGTCCACCCCCGTGTCTCCATCTGGCTGCCACCTTGCCAGTCCAAAATCTCCCACCTACAGTCCAGATGTAGCAGTCAGTTTTCACATGTCCTATTTATAAACAAGCAATTAAAAGCATTTGATGATGCAGCCTATAATTTGACACAAGAAACAGCATTAACACGCAGAAGCCCATCATGAACAGTGTATGGCTGGCTGGTATGAGTATTTTCAGGCCTTCTGTGTAATAAAAAGATTTTAAGAGCATGACGTACTAATGGTTCAAAATCATGCGTGAGAAGGATGTTGTTAGGCCGCATATCTCGGTGGACAATACAACCAACTCTACATTCTTCATGAAGGTATCTCAACCCACGAGCTGCTCCAATGGCAATTTTTTGCCGTGCAGACCATTCTAGCGGATCTTGATTTCGTCCTGCAAAATCAGGTTTGTTAGTCGGTGAAAGTGATGACATTAATAGTTAGTTAAAGAAAAAATCAAGTTTCAAATCCAAGTGTTTTCAGGATATCATACACACTTCTAACAAAAGGGTACCCATTTACAAAAGATAGTTATTTGATAGGCAAAGCAATTTGATCTTCTCAGCTCATCTGGTTAAAGTTAGTGTTAAACTAAAAGCATGATATAAACTTTGTAACATAAAACCTTAAGTAAACAGGAAATTCTCCCACACAAGAGAGATTATGGCTGTTCACATCCACAATACCATTACCATCATTGAATATTGGTAAGTTAAAAACAAATAAGGATAGGGAAATTTTACCATAAAGATGAGAATCCAAAGACCCGTTGCAAATGTATTCATAAACCAGCAATCTTCTTCCATCCTCCACACAGAACCCAATTAGCATCACAACATTACGATGCTGTGCACAACTTAAGACCTCAACTTCAGAGCAAAATTCAAGATCACCTTGAGAACTAGCCAATTTGTGTTGCTTGACAGCAATAACCTGGCCATCTGGTAAGACACCTCGGTGTACAGAACCAAATCCACCTTCAGCCAAGAAATTAGCCTGTGAAAATCCACCTGTAGCAAAATCCAGTTCAGCAAAAGTGAACCACCGGGGAGGATTCCCAAATGTAGGTCCCTTGTGCTGACATATGGAACACAATGGAGGAGGGCCAAGAGGTAAATTTCTCGATAATGAAATTGCTTCTCTTACACTTTTGCTTAAGTCCAGATCAAGTCTATAATTTAACAATCCAATATGAGGATCGTGATCTAATTTAGACAATTTCTCCAGCAAGACTTCATATGCGGAAGTTAGAGCCTTCCCATCATGTCTTTGTGAACCTTCCAGCATAGGTTTTGAATATTCACTACTAGAACTGAGAATGTTTGACATCCATGGCTGGAAATATGAACTTGTGGAACAAGAACTCAGCCTTTCACTGTCTGTGTCAGAATCACATTCGTCCAGATTTTCATGTTCCTTTGTGATAAATTGAAGGTCTTTCTTTAGAATCCCAGAAATTCCAGACAGTAAAAAGGGCGAAGTTCCTGGATCTGAGCTAGATATAGATGAGGCTCCAACATCAGTTATAGTCAATGGTGACTCATGGTCTGGACTACTTACAGGAGTCACAGCTGGCCCTCTAATCATATTCCATTTTTCAAACTTGCTTTTATGTTGTCCTGGAGATGTTTCTATTTCAAATGTTGCACAACCCACTTCAGATTCTGTATTTGGTGAATTTACCAAATTTAAACGAAGAACCTTTGGTTGAGATTTCTTCATAACAACAAGATTGCATTGCAGCTCTTCCATGCAGAATTTCTTTTCAGTTTTCAATTGTCTGTACAAAATTGGGGGGGAAAATGAACAAACAGATGAAGGAAACCATATAATGTGAAATAATTTTAAAAAGACATAAGATGTGGATTCAACATCTTTGAATTGAATAAACATCTTTTGTGAGATCAACAGCCTACGTCCATATGCAATGCCCCAAGTTTTAAATGGATTTCTCAAGATGAGAAACAGTACAATATGTAATGTGAGAAAACAAGGTGTACATTATTTTTATTACTTATCCAATATAACCCAGTTTGATCCAGCTTTCTTGGCTTCAGCAGCTACCACTCCACAACGCGAGCCACAGACAATCTTTATCCTGACCTTTATCTATGAAGAAAAATCAGGTGTCAAACTCTTTAAATTAGACATGAAGTACATCAGAATTAATTGTTGACAAGAACAATGATCTGGACCACCAACTTTTTCTGGGTCGTAAACATCATGGAGTTGAAGCACCATTTGAGAGCATGAATCTGCAATATCATCCCTCTTGTCAGAACTCGTTCCTGAGAGAGACCACCAGTGACCAGTGGTGCAATCACTGGTGAATCTTGAAAAGCCCCATATCCTTTTACCTAAAATATACAGCTTTCTCATCAATCATCAAATTTACTTCCCAAAGTCAATATAACCAGGAAGAAGAAACACAATCCAGACTAGAATTAAATATTGCAGTATATATAGAAGATATGCACAACTGATCTTAATTATGGATCGTTTGATTTTGCTGATGCTGTGTTGTTGGCCTAAACTCAACAACACTTCAAATATGTGCTGTATCAAAGATGATGTGGCATGGTAATAACCATGAGATACACAATTTGCGAGTTTAAGGAAGAGAGGATCATATATTCATTGCAAGTTAAGTGGAATTTTTCCATTCTGCTTATGAGTTTCATACACTCAAGGGCATCTCAAGAGGATACAAAGATATCATCAAACATGCCGTGCTACTCAGAAGCTCATTTTACTCTTATTAGCGTAGATCGAGAGGAATGACATGCCTCAACAATTCAATCACTCCCTATTGTCTGTGAGGTTAAATTGCTATCATTGTCTTTCTTAAATTTTCCAACAGACTATCACAAATCAATACTGCTTACCCTTGATATTTAATGCCAAAGAAGAGAACAAGAAAAATGTATTACTGTCACTTTCTGATGTCTGAGAACAGAAAAATTACCCAATACTCACAGTTTTATAACTAAAGAGTTTATAATTACACAAAATGCAATGGCATGTTACAAGTATTTATGCTAAGAAGGAATATTCAATTCTTCAACATGTAATTTTGAATATAAGAAGAGTTTCCAACAAATATAGTCATGAGCTGCATATTACAGGCAGAGCAACAAGACAGAATAATAGGCATATCCAACTACCAACAACAAAACATAAATCAAATGGAAAGAACATAATTAAGCTAAAAAAAAAAACCAAACAAAAAGGAGATTTAACATCATTTCATTAATACCTTTGAGATAACTTTTAAAATGTTAATCATTGAACAAAACAATAGGTTCAAGACAAAGACAATTACTTGAGGAGTGAGCGGGAATGACCACCAACAGCCTTATGCAATCACCAGGTTGAACAACATGTGTCAAAGCCCACACCAAAGCTGTCTTTGGAATTTCCTTTGATGCTTTAACAGCAACTACCACCACTTTCCCACTCACATCTGAGGAACCCTTTTCCTTGACACCCTTCTGTTTCATATTTCAATCCACAACCCACCAACAAAAAAATACGAACTTTCACCAACCTTCACCACCACACCCCTGTGGATCAAACCCACAAGATGTTTCTTTTTCTTTTTTTTTCTTTTTAAATCCACATGAAAAATTTTCTCAATCAGATGCCACAAAGTTCAGATAAAAAAACAAACTTTAAACAGAAAAAGTTGCATTATCACTGTATAATGACTAGTAAATCAGAGACAACTGTCACGGAAACCGATAAGCTTTTTGGGATACCCACATGAAAGTCTAAAGTAAACAAACCAAAACAAATAAAAAGAAGAATAAGAAGACACACACTCCAAGGTACTTCAACAACTATCTAGCTCTAGAAGGAAATGTGAAACTCTAAAAATCTCTTTGTCACACCCCAAAAAAAAAAATATATCTTTTTTTCTCTGGGGTTGTGCAAGATTTTCAAGTACAAAGCTTTACTACGAGTGAAACTGAAACCTACTCATCTCACAAGGAATGCATGAGATATAGAAAAAATAAATAAAAATGAATGAAGCTTTGGCTTAGCTTAGCAAAGTGGGGTGGCATAAAAGATTAGATTAGGTTGTGCAAAATAGCAAGAGAGAAGCGCCAACGAAGAAAGCCAAAACTCAAAAGTAAACAAAACGATAAATAACTAGTAACGGACGGTTTTGGTGGGTACACAGAAATGACTAAACTGTTTTAATGAGAAAATCAGATCAATGATTGGAGCTCTCTCTCTCTCTCTCTCTCTCTCATTAAGTCATTATTATTAACCCATTAATTAACTGCTTTATATAGAGTTCTATTTGTATTTGGTAACCTTTAGCGTGTGTTTTAGAATAACTTTTATTTTTATTTTTATGAGTATAAATTACATTTTATTTTATTTTTTTTATATCCTAAACTAGAACTTCAATTACACTTAACCCTTTCTCAAAAATAAAATTACACTTAACCCTCTGAATCCTTGAATCTCACAATTGATTCAGAAGTTTCAATACAGTCTATTTCAGTGTTAAATTTGACTAACCATAGCATTGAAAGACCAATTTGCCCCCTCTCTGATCCATATGGTTGAGAGATAAATTGGTTTTTTAATACCAAATTTTGTTAGAGTTAAGAGCAAAATAAATGGTAAGGGGTTAAGTGTAACATATTTTTAAAATCGAGAGGTCAGTCATGCGTTTTGATAGTTCAACTGGTTTTATAGTTTAGGATGAAAAAGTAAAATTTGACTTATTTTTATTAGTTTATTTTGCTTATAAGGCTAAAAGTAATGTAAAGTTTAGGTGCAATTTTTTATGCCTTGTAATTTGTAAATTCAACTATGTGATTATATTGATCTACTATATAAGATCAAATGCGTTATCTACAACAAGTAAATTCAAGTGAATGATTTTTCTATTAAAAAAATTTAACTATATGACTTATTGTTCATTTGATAATCTCATTGAATTTAATGAGGAATCTAAATTACAACACTCAAGGAATTGCAATTAAGTTTTGTCAAAATGTAATTGTATCTAAATAAAAGAGATTCTAAAATATTATACATAAACTGACTTAGAAAATAAGTTAAACAATAGTTACCATACTTAGCTTTGTGATTCTTAGTCCATTTTTTTTTGGAGAATCCTTAATCCAAAAAATTTCGGTTGCATTATAGATGCTCAATTAATCAGTGTTTATCAAATATATCACAAGACACCTAATGTGTATCTATAGTGAATTCATTCATAATAAAATGATGACTAAACTTTTATGTCAATAGTCAAACTATTGCAACCTTCCACACTTTTCATACTTGAAATAAGTTGTGAACAATATATGAAATTAATTACAAACATAAATGGAGTTAAACAAGTAGTTAATATCATTAAAAAAAATTAAAACACTTCTTTTGACCTTTGGAGTAGAAGAAATAGATAGATTTTATTTTATCTTTGCAAAGAATTTAAAAGGTTGAGTGTTAGAGATATAAAGCCAAGTTAAAAATCTGAAGTTTTCCAAATTTTTTTTTTTTTAAATTATTGACACAAGTCATATTTTTAAAAATATTTCAATTGAAAAATATCTAGCTGTACAGTATTAGCAATACTCATTTCGCTTTTTAATATTTTGATGGGTTGAACTTTGATTTAAAATGTGCCAATGTACCATGCTTTTTACATAAAATGATAAAAGCTTGAAAGAATGTGGGGTTTTATTATTTGTTGGCTTATAATTTGACCTCTACCGATTGGATTTCCTTTGCTCTCTGCATTTTAAAACGGCAAAACATGGTAGGATAAGGACGCACACAAACACACACATTGAGACAAATAACTTATGGCTGTACATGTGTGACATTAAATTGGATGTGCAGAATTCAGAATTCCAACTAAATTAAAAAACCTTTGCTCACAAAAAGCCATTTGCTACCATCAAAATTATTTAATTTAATATTTGTTTTTGTCCACCACATTGTACCAAAAAGTAAAAGGATTTGTCGGGCGGGAACAAAATACTCAATGGCTTCCATTTTTTGAATTAAGTCCCCTTCTTAGTTGTCCCTTGCCAAAACCAAAATAAAACAGCTTATAAAGTTTTTCATATGACAATTTATAAGTTTTTCAACAATATTAGAAATATAAAAAAATTTATAACTTTTTTCGCAACATCATACGTAATCAATTGTGATTAGTACATCACTTTCAGATAAGATTATTATTGACACCACTTTTATAGTACACGCTAATCATAATCCTTCACTTCAATAATTATGAAATTTGTTGTGCATCTAAATTTATTGTAATTTTTTATATTGTATTATGTATTACTATGGGTTTGATATAAATTATTTTCTTATTATGCTTAAAAATAAGTTATGTCGAAATATAGTTGTACCAAAAAAGACAAAATATTAACAACTATACTTAAGCAAATACCTAAGGTCCATTTGTCAAAAAAAATTTTAAAAACCTTTTTTTTTTTTTTTTTTTTTTTTTTGTGTGGGTATATATAGCTTTTATGTTAAATGAGTGACAAAAAGATAAAATGTGACTTATTTTCAAAAAAGCTAGTTTTGACAAATTTTTAAAACTAATTCAAAATTCAAAAAGCTAAGAGTTTCGAAAATCAAAAAGCTTATCGTGGGTGGTTAATAAAGCTCCTAAGCCACCGAGAAAATGCATCTAGGTCAAGTGGATTAGTCCTCAGAGTGGGTGGATAAAACTTACTATTGATGGTTTGACTGTTGGAAATCTTGGTACAGCAGGAGGGAGGGGCTTCTAAGGAATTATGAGGGTAACTGGATATCTAGTTTTGCAAGGTTCATGGGTGTTACATACAGCCTCACAACGAAGCTGTGGGTCTTGAAGGACAAACTCTCCTTAGCAATTTAACTTGGAATTAGTTTGATTTGTGTTGAGCTCAATGCTGAGCTCACTGTTCATGATATTTCTAATCTACCTGTTTATTAATAACATTATAATGGAACCCCTTCTCACTGATTGTAGGACCATGATGAGGAACTTCATCAACTTGATGCAATCCAACACATTTTTAGGAAAGCTAACTAATGTATTGACGCACTGACTAATTTTGGCACCTCTCAATATACTGATCATTCTATTTAACCCACTGTCTATGGTGGAGAATTCGTTGGCATTGGATGAGGTTGAGCTATTTTGTAACAGGATGATTAGTACCTAATATATTATAGTAGTGTGGTTTACCACCGCCCTTCCCGATCACAACGCAAAAAAACAAAAAGAAGCTTCTTACTAAATGGGCAAAATAGAAAGCAAGCTTGGATTCGAGGGAGGAAAATTGTAACATGTAAAATTGAGACATTTGTACATAGAAGAGAAAATCATAATAACTATAAATATCAATAAGTTTAGATATACAATTTCTTTTATACATTTTTTTCATGAGTTATGAATGATAGACAATGAAATAATTTTTTTTTTTGGGATGAAAATCAAGAAGATTTTATTGAAACAGCATAAACTATACAAACTACACTAATTTCCAACTAATGCCTGCTCAACTATAATTACATAAGAGAAAACTTGAGGGGCAGAGCCTAAAACAAACAAACCAGCCAACTTATTCAACAATAAAATGGTGTTATAAACCATTATTAACAATGGACCTGAAATTATCAATTTACCTATTCCCAAAAAATATTATGAACAATAAAGAATAATGCTAGGTCTATATAAAGTTGTACAATTTTGCCCACAACTCATTACGTGATGAGTTGTGAGTGGTAGATATGTATTTCCATATGAATCTTCCACTATAATTCTATATTCACAACTCAATACATGACAAATTGTGACCAAAGTTATACAATTTTACGTGATTAATGCATTTGTCAAAAATTGTGTTCCATCAGTAATGAAATATTGGCCACAATACAAAAGAGAAAACAACGAGGAATGACCCAAAATTTGTAGCAAAGGGCTCCACCCCAAAATAATTCAATTCTTCAGTCCTTGGGGCACATGAACAATAAAGAATAATGCTAGGTCTATATAAAGTTGTACAATTTTGCCCACAACTCATCACGTGATGAGTTGTGAGTGGTAGATATGTATTTCCATATGAATCTTCCACTATAATTCTATATTCACAACTTAATACATGACAAATTGTGACCAAAGTTATACAATTTTACGTGATTAATGCATTTGTCAAAAATTGTGTTCCATCAGTAATGAAATATTGGCCACAATACAAAAGAGAAAACAACGAGGAATGACCCAAAATTTGTAGCAAAGGGCTCCACCCCAAAATAATTCAATTCTTCAGTCCTTGGGGCACATGATGACAAGAAAAACCTATTCAATTGTTGATCTTAGGTGGGACCTACCTATGTCAAGCTTTAATTTCTTTCTTTTAAGTGGGGCCTGAAATGTGAATGTGAAAAGCAATCGGGGGCTTCTTGACAATTACCAATACTTCTTTTTTTTCTTCTTTGGATCGCTAGGCAATTAGTCTTTACTCATTTCCAAACTTTGTAAAGTCATAGATCACGTCACGTGACTTTGAATTTTTCTCTTCACGTCATTCATGCAGGGACCGGGTTTTGTGTATGTCTCATCTTTTTTTCTTGGATTCTCTTTCTGACAATATTTACTGTGTAGACATTGCAATTTTGATCAGAAATGGTCGGATTTGAGGTTGACCCTAAGAAAACAACTAATCGGCAACGAAGATCGAAAGGTTTGCAAGTGGGAAAAGCAGTGAAAAATGAAATATATCCATTAAACTCATTCTATAGGCCTGCTTTTAGATTATCTTTTTGTTTTGAAATTTTAATTTATATAAACTAACAATTTAATAGTCATAGACTAATGAAAAAAACGAATCCAAAAGAGCTATAAAGAAATCTGGAAGAGAATATTAATTAATTAACCATCAATTTCTTAATAAAATATGTAAATTCCCTAAGCATATGATAACATTTCTTTTCTTAGTACATATGATGCATCTGCCAAGTTTTATTTGTTTATTTTGTTCTATTTCACCAAAAAAGTAAAAAATAGTAAAGTTCAACCTTGATCCCTATGCTTCATTCCTTATTATAATTTATATCCTAAGGAGTCGTAACGTTTACCAGAAAGATAAAGTTCTTGTGCATTTGCTTTTTGATATTCTGATTATAAAAGAAGTTGCCTTTGTGACTGTTTGTGAGGCATGAGACATGGCAAAGAAAAGGATAAAGAAGCAACAAAAACGTGTACTTTTGTGGTCGCCGAATCTTTCAAAACCTAGCAAATGGTTGGTAGTAAAACTTTCATGGTTGATATGAATGCATGCAGCAGAAGAGGACACCAAAGAATTCACAATCAAACAGTAACACATAAAGCTTTTCTGCCTTGTTTATCTCCAACAGGAAACGTGAAGACGCTCTTTCCCCTTGTCTTTCTCAGTAAAGATTCTATATGGGAAGGAAGAGTCAGAGTCGTAGGTCCAACAATGAAGATGCTCATTCTTTTTACAATCTACAAAAATGTTAATGTTAATTAATTGCATCCATCACATTATAGTAATTAATAATTGTCAGGGTTAATTATATCTCTTCAGGTGGCACAAAATTATTGATTTGTAGTAGCTGTGCAAAAATTTTATGCACCCATTTGATTGTTGAAAGGACATGGCTTAAAGAAAATGGAATTGCTATAACTACTCATTGGAGAGGCAAAAGGGATCAACAGTGTCATGGGTTGGGCTACCCCAACACTGCTATTTTCTGAATTTAACAACTATTTGTTTAGTGGCTGACTCTTTCATTTCTTCTTTTGGCTTTTGTGTTTAGCCACTAGATCCACTAGTGTTGACTAACAATGGAGGCTTAGGGGTCAAGGATTCTTGTTTTGTTGATATTTTTGAATCAATCTTTTTTAAACTTATCTAAGTTTACGCGAAACAGGTCAGGAGAATATATATTATTATTATTTCAAAGCTAATCGAATTAGTAACAATGCATGCATCCAATATATGACTCGAGTCTATGACGATTAGGGAACAAAGATTCATTTTATATCTAACATGCATGCATACAAAAAAAATTTATGTATTAGTAATTGTGGGGGATTATTTTATCTTTTGAGAGGGGGAAGCCAAGTCTAATACCCAGGCTTAGAGCTAGGACTTGGAGTTAAAGGGCGGCTTTGCTGCTAGTTGCCTGCCATGGCTCTATCCTCCACTTCTGCTGCTACTTCACCAATATATGACTCGAGTCTATGACGATTAGGGAACAAAGATTCATTTTATATCTAACATGCATGCATACAAAAAAAATTTATGTATTAGTAATTGTGGGGGATTATTTTATCTTTTGAGAGGGGGAAGCCAAGTCTAATACCCAGGCTTAGAGCTAGGACTTGGAGTTAAAGGGCGGCTTTGCTGCTAGTTGCCAGCCATGGCTCTATCCTCCACTTCTGCTGCTACTTCACCAATGTTGTTGCTGTTTTATTTATTTATTTTTTTTAAATTTTTTTTTGCATGCAATCTATTGTTCTTAACATTCATACAAATTTTCATTTCAATTGAATTTTATTTATCATTTGATCCATGAACTCAACTTTTAAGCATTATTTTAAATTACAAAAACTTAAATTTAAACAATTAATTGATGACATAGTTATTAATATTTGATCACCTCGAAATTTTGCAAGCATGAAAAATATATGAAAATAATGTAATCTAACAGTGAATTTGTCAAAATTCGTATCCAATTAAAAAATATTAAGTAATGTAATATTACTTAAAGTTACATCAAGTGTAACTGGAATCCAACTATATATATATATATATATATATTGAGTGGAGTTATACCATTCGCCTACAACCAAGTTTGTTGCCAAATTTTGTCCCCCAAACTTTAGAGGTGTAGTTTGCAATTTAACCTTAAAATAAAAATGATAAAATAAATAAATAAATAAATAAACCTCACAAGCTGTGACTATTTAAAATGAGAAGTTTAAAGAGGAATGATAGACATTTTCGTATTTTGGCTGTCTCATAGACTTAAGGTTTATTAGAAGATATCCAGATCTGTGGGGCCTAGAATTAGCTCAAAGACAACATTTATTCAAAGCCCAGTAATGTGCCAAGGATTGTTAAAAGAAAAAAAAAACCACAGGTGAGTGGGTTTTAAAGGAGAGAGTAACTTCAAATTGTGCATGCCGTTGAGTTACAGAGCCTAAAGAGTTTTCTAAGCTTTTTAGTAAGTTCTCAACATTAAAGAAATTAACATGACTACTATATTTACAACATTTTTACAATACTTTCACAACAAATAATAGTTGGTAATTTGTTCTTTGTTCTAATTTAAATTTATAACTTAAATTACTTTTTTACCCACCCATAACAACCTCTAACAACTTGTTACTTAAGATTTGTTATAAAAATGTTATGAATATAATATTTCTTTCAAAAAAAGAGGCGTGAACAATCATCATTACAAGTACAACCATTGATATTTGAGGCTTTAAAAAAAAAAATTATTTTAGTTTAGTATCATAATTTTCCATTCATTCATCTCTTTTAGAAACATTAGGAAAGAAAAGAACAATAGACCAATTTTATTATCATTTTGTTGAAACCAAAAAAGAAGATATAGAGAGAGCCTTCCCAATCGATCATGAAAACCTAATTAGATTACAAAAGTGAAAGAGCTGTTGCATTAAAAAGAAAATTACAATCATAAATTAAATATGTAAGAGGATGAAGAAAACTTGATAGAATATACCTTTTGATTGACGATGTGGTGTTTTATTAAAGTAGTCTTACTGTGCTAAAACTCTCAGTGGTGATTTCTCTGTTCAATATGTGGAATAAGGAGGTGTGAGATGTTTAAGTTTCACATAATGGCCTGAATCAAGTTCTGTATTAAGGAACATACCTTTGAATTGACTATTGTGCACTTAAAATTTGTGGTGAATTTGAGTTTGCTGAATGCCTAGAGATTTTTCAGTTCAAAATAAAAGAGAACATAAAAGAAGTAAGAAAAAAAAATAGTGTGTCTATTTAAATATAGAAAAGGAAAAGAGATAAGGAAGAAAATAAAATGTGTCTATTTACATTTGATTATGTTTTTATTACAATGAATAGTTATTCCTTATGAATAGTTATTTTTCAAAATGAGGAATAACTATTCTTTTTCAAAAGTACTAAATATATATTCTTTCACCTTATGTAATAACTTTTTAAAAAAATTTCCTAAAAAGCCATTAGTTGCCACATCTTCAAAAGGAAAGAAAATAAATTTTTCTTGTTGTTAATTATTAGCTCTATTTTGAACACCCTAAAATAAGTGTATTTTAATAAATTTGATTTAACAGTGATTTAATTACACATTCTTTTTATACTCTACTAAATTATGGATGCATATTCTGGACTCTATTTCTTAATGGTAACCAAACTAATGAATAGTAATATTTATTACATTCCAACTTAATGTATTCCTTGTCATACTTATTCTTTTTTCCATGTAATAATTATTACAGTATACCAAACGTACCCTTAGAGTCCACGGTTTGGAAGCCAGCTTAGAAGCCTTACAATTTTGAATTGCTTCAAATTAAACTCTAAATTTTTTTATAAAAAAAAAAAATTAATTAAAACCATGGACTTGTAAAATTTTCAAAATTTTAAAGGATTTTTCATTATTTATTTTCAAATATTTTATAATCTAATCATAATATTTAGGTTTTATAAACACCACTTAGACTTACATGATGCGATTTTTTCATATAATTTAATTATTAGTGTTTTTATTTTACTATTTATTTAATTATTCAATTTTTTAAAATTTATTTAATTATTCAATTTTAATTATATTATTGAAATATATATATATATATATATATATTTTTTTTTTTTAGTTTAGGTATGATTTTTAATTAAGCAGTGAATTGCACAGACATAATAATAAGATAAAGGACAAATATTTTCCTCAAAATGATTTGAAGGAATACTCTCTAACTTATTATAGGGTAAGTAGTTTACATGACCATTTATGCGTATATGTTTTTATTGTTGCGTTCTTTTACAATATCTTTGAAGTACGGTATCTACCATGGTCTCAATCATATATTCCAAGCATTTTAATCTCAATCTTTTGTTTATATTAATTCAAAAAAAAAAAAAATTAGTAGACATTAAAAAATACACTATTGTGATCATATTGTGTACTATATTGCAAAAGATAAAGGAGTACCATCATGGTCTAACAAACACTTGAACACTAGTTTCTCTGTTTGCTAAGAAAGTCCCCTGACTTCTCTTAGGCAGTAGAATTGTCGTTCCCTCACTTTGAAGGCTTGTTGTTTTTCCACGTATTAATAGTGTTAGTCCATTGACTAGTTGGGTTTTTTTTTTTTTTTTTTTTTTTTTAGGGGATTTGGGAAACCGTTTTTCTTTTTCTTTATCTTATTTCTTCGTCATAGAAATAAGCATGGCTACAATGGAGGAACTGATGCATGATTGGACAAAGCTTACGCTATCAGAAAGAGAGGGGCCTGGATGTTGTCTAGAGAGCGATCTTAATTCTCAAGATCACATAGAACATTTGCTCCTCTCTGGCGACTTCGAAATGGATTCCAGATTTGCAATATTGGGGAACACAGAGTCTTGTTTGTCTTTGATACTGATGCGGATGTAACTAAGGTACTTAAACCGTGGAGTTTTGACAAGCATCTAGTGATCATGCAGCGCTATGATAAAAGCATGGCAGTGGAGGACCTGAGTTTTGACAGAACACTATTTTGGGTGCAAGTGTACGGATTGCCATATCGCTGCATGAATGTGAAAGCTGCTGGAAGAATTTGTGAAGTGCTCGGGCAAGTCATCCAGTCCAATGACCCTACTGAAACCGAGGGCGGAAATTTTGTGAGGGTGAGAGTGTTGATGGATGTCTCTTTGCCTCTTTGCTGGGGTCGAATAATTTCAACGGAAAATGGGAAATCAACGTGGATTACCTTCAAGTATGAGCGTCTCCCAAATATTTGCTATTAGTGTGGGAAATTAGATCATGATGATAGGGACTGCATGTTATGGTTGGAAAGTGAAGGCACTTTGTCTGAGGATCAAAAACAGTTTGGTCCAAAGCTTACAGCTTCGCCTTCTATTCCTCTAGGAAAAGCAGTGATCTCTGTTCCAGGTTTTTACAAGATGAAGTTGGGAGTATTTTTGTGATAGAAATAAGTATGTACGCAGCGAAAAATTAATGAATTTACTTCATTCTCAATCTATAACATGCAATTTGTAAATTTCAGAATTCGAGTATACAAGGGCGGAGCTACATGTTAGGGTGGGGGGGCCAAAATTTTTTAAATATTTTTTTTTACTATATAGAAATATTTAATATTTTAATAATTAGCCCTCAAAAATGGGACTCCTCCCCCCCCCCCCCCCCAACTATTTGAGTTGGTCCAATAATGTTCTTAAATAAATTGTCCAATTTGTCTAGTAGTTATATAGAACGCATTATTTCTCAAATTTATTTTTTATGGTAAAATGTGTTCTTGTATTTTTTTTTTTTTTTTTTAGTTTTGGATCATTTATGTCTTTGAACACTTCATTAATTCAATTGAAATTTTTTTTACTCACAACGGCAATTTGGTAACTTATATTGAAAATGAAAATTGTAAGGATTTTACTTTGGAAGATGGTGAAAGATACTAATTTTTTGTGTATGAAAGATACTAATTTTTTGTGTATGTGTATAAAAGTTTGTATAGACTAATAAATTAGCAACACAAATCGGCCCCTCCAAACAAAAGTTTCTGGCTCCGCCCCTGCGAGTATAAGAGAGCGTACCTCGAAGCGGTGAATTTCAAAAACAAAGATCGAAGCACTTAGGAATATTTTTAAGTGATACAATGGGCAGGTAGTATCTAGATAAATCCCTCTCTTGGCTAGACATTCCTTAACACCAATAATTTGCTACATGCACTTCCAAATAAACATTTGAATTCTAGGAAGAGATGGTAATTTCTAGATCCAAGAACCAGAGAAGGAGTCGGTACCTGAAGAGTCTATGGCCAGGAGATAGGCACTTCTCATATCAAAATCTCATTTTGAAGAAATCTTCCAAGCTAATATATCACTACACATTGCCACAAGAGGTATGGGCACAACTTGAATATCAGCTTTTAACTTCATAGGGAAGCTCAAAAGGAATGGTAGACCACTTCCAGCTAATGAGGGAGAGCACATTTTTAACTTGCAAATTACCTGAAGCTTGCGGAAGCGGGCCTTGGATTTGAGACTTGATGGGACCAAGGTTTTACTAGTAATCAGACCAGAAATTCAAACTGCTTTCATGGCCTGGAATCCATTTAACCCCTTTCTTGAAAACTCCTTCGCCTCTTTTCAACCCTTTCCAGACCGGAGAGCTAGGAAGTTTCGCTTCGTTCCTTGAACTGATTCGTTGCCTATAGTAGTACTTGAACTTTAGAACCTTAACCCATGGAGCATTCTTCTCAGTATGAAACCTCCAATTGAGTTTGGTCAGAAGTGCAGTGTTCCTTCCTTTAGCAACCTGTAACGTCACCTCACCCTAGTTAACCCAATGCATCTTCTTTGTATGATCCATCGTTCCCCAGAGAAAATTTATATTGACCCTATCAATACCAGTAAGGATTTTATTCAGAAGAGAAGCATATTGCATCACATAATTCGGAATGGTTGAAGAGGAAGCCTGGATAAGAACCGCTCGGCCAACCATAGAGAGCAAATTAGCTTTTCAACCTGCCAGCTTTTTCTTGACTCTATCTAGCACAAAATCGAAATCATGTTTACGGTCTCCCGCATACTTTATAGGGAACCCCAGGTACTTGCCAAGATTAGGAGTCAAGTTAAACCCAAGAATACCAGGAAAAAAAAAACTCTCTTTGGTCCGGCCCCACATTAGGAGAAAAGAACACATGAGACTTGGCTTCACTCACCCTTCGCTCGGATCTTAAGCAAAACTCCTGCAACACTGCCTTAATGGTATAACAATTATCCTAGTCCACATTTGCGAATAGCACTAGGTCATCCGCAAAAAATAATGTGAAAATGCTGGACCATTCCTAAAAGCTTTCACTGGAGTTCACAACTTGGCATCACACTTCTCTTCAATCAAATGGCCCAAGAATTCCATAGAAAGGATAAAAAGGTAGGGAGACAGGGGGTCCCCTTGTCTAATACCTCTAGATGGGCAAAAGGAGTTGAGGCAGCCACCATTAAATAGGAAGGAAGTTGAAACGGAGGATACACAACTCATAATGAGCTCAATAAGATTGGTAGGGAAGTTGAAAAAGATAAGCATTTTCCTAATAAAGCTCCACTCGATCTTATCATAGGTTTTTTCAAGGTCAATCTTAATAGCCATATACCCCTTGCTGCCTTTGGCTCTTCCTATAGAATGGATCAACTCTTGAACTATAATGATATTGTTGGTTCCTCTTCTTCCTAGAACGAAAGCAGTTTGGTAAGGTGAGGCCAGGTACTCCAAATGCGATCTAAGTCGAGCCACAATAACCTTGGAGATGATCTTATAAATAGTGTTGTATAAACTAATAGGTCAATAATTACCAATGGTTTCTGGGCCTTGAATTTTAGGGATGAGCACAAGAAGGGTTTTATTAAGATAATCGGGAACCTTCCTTTCAAAGAAGACTCTCTGCACTTCCTCCACAACTGAATCCCCAACCACAAGCCATAAGCGTTGAAAGAATCTGGCATGAAGGCCATCCAAGCCCCATGCTTTATACGGTTTCATAGACCATAGAGCATCTTTGATTTCTTTTAAGGTAACCATGGCACCAATAGAGTTCTTAGCTTCCTCGGATAGTTGCACCGAACTACGCACAGCATGCCTTGGAAACTAAGTAGTCCCCTGAAGAGAAGTGGTGTACAGAGAGGCAAAACCATTTCTAAAGTGCTCCATTACTTCTCTTTCATCAGTTAACCATGCTTCCCTTTCGTCTTTAACCAAGGCAATATGATTCATTTTCCTTTTGGCTAAGACAGACACATGATAAAAGGAGGTATTGCGGTCCCCTTGTACCAACTAGTTAATTCTGGACTTCAGCATCCACCCTCTCCTGATCTAGAACCCCCTCTAGCTCCTGATGCAGCTGATTCTCGAGATTAAGAAGGGAAGAGCTCGGCCAATTGGAAATAGTTTTCTGAACACCATAGATTCTAGCCATAATTCTCCTCTTCTTCTGGTGGATATTTCTGAAATGATTCTTATTCCAAAGGGTTGCTTTTTTTGAAAAAACCTCAATAGACTCAACTAAGTTCCTGTTACAACTCCAAGCACTAGAAACAACAATAGGAAAAGACATATTTGATGGCCAGAATTCTTGAAATCTGAAGGGTCTGTTGAGATGAACAGTTCTAAAAGGAAGAGTCTCCATAAGAACAGGGCAATGGTCGGAATAACAACAGGGGAGATGAGTTACTTTTGCATCAGGATACTGACCACATGAATTCGGATTCATGAAAAAACGGTCAATCCTTTCCAATATGAGATTGTTAACATCCCAGTTATTTGTCCAAGTGTACCTTGGCCCAAAGAATCCCATATCAACCATATTGCATAAATCTAAGCAGTCTTTGAACGCCAAAGACCGATTCACACTAACACCCCTACCACCAAATTTATCCTCTTGCACTAGAGGTTCATTAAAATCACCCACCAAAATCCAAGGCTTATTATGCAACTCAGCAACCTTATTTAAATTATTCCATAAAATGCACCTCTCTTCATTCCTAGGACTAGCATAAATAGCAGAAAAAATCCATGAGAGATTTGAGGCACGCACCTTAACCTCTACATGAATTTCCTGCTCTGTTTTAGCCAATTCTTCAATCTCTACTTTATCTTCGTTCCATAGCAACCACAACCCACTAAAGTAGCCAATTGTCTCTATGTGGATAGCTCCATCAAAAGGCAGCCTATTTGTGACTTCCTTGGCTCTGCTATTCCAAATTAGAATATTCATGGTTAAATAAAAGAGAGGTGGAGAAAAAAAATCAAATAAAAGGAGGGGCTCCATCCCCCTCCTCCGAAACCATACCATCAAAACCCATATCTTCATAAATTGACCATTCCCTAGGATAAGGACTGGATTGCTCCCCAATAATGATATCCTCATTACCCTTAAAAGTGGACTGACTGTGTTCATCAGGATTAGCTTTAAGGTTGAAGGACTCACCTACTTTTCCACCGCTATTAATGGCTTTTGCTTCAGACAGAGGAGGGATTGCTTGTTGATCCCCTGAAAAGATTGGCTCACTTCAATCATTTGGATGATTTACTACACCACATAGTGATGCCGAAAACTTGAAAGTTGGGTCAAGAGGAGTGACAGGTACACGGATATGTGAGGAGGCATGGGAGGGAGGCAGAGAACTGGAACTAGGAAAAGGAAGCTTCTCCAAAGAGGTATGGTCAGAGGTAGGTTGAGCTATTTGACTTAAACTCCTAGCGAAGGCTTTTTTATTCTTGATAGAAGATAAATGCTTTTTGTGGGGTTGGGCTTGTAAATTCGGGTTTGGGAGAAGCCCACTACCCAAATCAAAAGCTTTGGCCCCTTTTGTCAACAATTCGCTACCTATTGGGCCCAATGAACTATCTCTACGGTCCTTGTTGTCACAACCAACACTAATAGGAGCCCAATTCGAATCATGCTTTCTATAGTGGTCCCTAGCGCCATGCACATAATCCTTGTGTGGCATGCTCTAATACGAATTTGAACCACCATTCGACGTGCTTCTCCACTCTGGATTTTTTTCAAGGTAGTTAAGACACAGCATTACGCGTTACTTTAGCATTACTCTCCGTACTGAACTTTGAATTCGTACCCTTACGTCTGTTTGTTCGTCTATTCACCACCATCCACAGACCATACTACCCTTCCACCTCTGTTGTCTCACTCTTCTCAGCCATGGCGTTGCTGGATTGTGCACAGTGATCAACGTGGACATCATGTGGAGGTACTCCTCAGCCAGCCAGCCCTTCCTCATCCGATACCACCAGCTCCTTTCCCTTGCGTATGGTGTAAGGACAAGCCTCCACCTTGTGCCCAAGCCTGCCATAGGAAAAGCAAAGGTTTTGGATGCCTTCATAGCTCACAGGTTGCTCAAAATGACCAATAAGGATGGTGTTCACTAGAGGTTCATTGATATTTATTTGAATGCACAATCTAGCGTATTTGCCCCGAGCCTCCATGGCCGTGTAAGAGTCAATCCTCAAACCCTTACCAATGGATTCTCCAATCTCTTTTAACACCTCTGCTTCATAGAGCTCAATAGGAAGTTCAAAAAGACGAATCCAAACCGCAATCAATGAGACATTCGCCTTTGACAGTTTACAGAAAGGTTCCCATGACCTTATAGATATAAACTGTTCACCTATAAACCATGGACCTCTCATTAAAACATTGTCAAGGTCCTCCTTAGAATAGAACCTGACCATAAAAAAAAACCATACCCATGATCCACATAATCCATCCTACTTTGGCCTCCATATTTTGTTCAGTTTAGTCCGCATGTAGCTGAAGCTAGTTGTTCTACCAACAAGCTTGACTATAATGGATTTAGACCAGGGACCTCTAATGCACCGTTTGGTATCCTTGGTCAGCTTGACAGTGACCCATCCTTTTCGAATTTGACTGTCATCCTCCCTACCTTCACCGTCAAATACATCATCTTCTTCCATAAGGCTACCAAAGTCGAAAGCTTTAACAAAAGCTCCTGGCATTTCACCCATGAGCTTATCCTTGAAGGAGGCTTTGATGAAGGAATCTGAGTTTTGGAACCCCAGTGGTGGAGAGCTCTCCCTTGGACCCTCCTTGAACTCGGCATGGTGGATATCCTTAACCTTCTTATTACTCCGAGCCAACTCTGCCTCTTCCTCCCTTGAGAGCGTGCATGGTTTTATCGAGAGAGATACACCTACGCTCTTAAAATATGAGTAAGGCTTTCTTTCTTGTAGCTCTCAAGGAGAATTCGTTGTTTGAATATGCATTTCACGTCTGTGTTTGTGTTTTCATTTTTTTTTTTATAAGCACCTCTTGCACTGTTTATGGGACATGAATAATGCATTAAGGTAAATAAATAATATTTAAGAGTAAATAATAACTTAAAAATTATTTTTTATTATTTTCAATAATAAATTTTTAATTTTTAACAAAATAGGCCAACATTTCCCTAAATATAAGTTTAAAATCAACCACTTTTGTTAGCTTTTTTTTTTTTTTTTTTTTTTTTTTTTGAGTTTTGTCATTTCCAAAACTTTGTCACGTGGGTGGGGAAATAAAGCAAAAACTTGACAAAGCAAAAGCTAAAGTAAAAAACGAAAGAAGAGCAGACTGGCAGAGAGTCTTAGACGAAGCAAAGAATAAGAAGAAGGGGCGACCTCTGCGATGGCTGGGTTTGTTTTTTAGGCGATCGACGCTAGGTAATGACATGCTGTGCTAACGAGCTTGTCAGTTTAGGTTCTTTTTTCTTCTAAAAACTGGTACCGGCCGAAATTGACCGAAGATTTCCGGAATGATCCGAAACTGGCCGGAATTGGACCCGAGGTGAAACGGGTGGTATTACCGTTCTGGATTGCATCCCGGTACGAGATATTCCCGCCGGAACGGAACGGATTTAATAGTGTAGCCTAGCCTAGGTTCGACTGAAGTGCTTAAATTAAACGGTAGCGCAGTAGAATAAAAAAGGGCGTGATTAACAGTCAAATTGATTCAGGTAGGGCTAGAAGCCCAAAACCAAAAGGAAAATGGTTGCCACAGCAAGCGGCGATTCTCTCACTACCATGTTAAAGAGGGAGGACTGTGATCGCACCAAGCACGACTCCGACTTCTCCGATTGGAAGGCAAGTCCAATCTCTCTCTCTCTCTCTCTCTCTATATATATATGTATGTGTGTGTGTGCGCGCGCGCGCGCGCGCGTTTTTATTGGGTTTGAGTTGGCGAGTGTGATCAGATGTGTATCAATGTTAATAATCTCCGAAAGTTTCGTTTCAATTCCTGGGAGTCGATTCACGCGTATCTGCTCCCAGATTCTGTGCTTATTTATTCACACTTTTATGCCCATAACATGTTCAAAATTACATTTTGTTTAAAAAAATTTTAAAATTTTTAATTTTTAACTTTGATTCTCTAGGAATTCAAAATTTTCCCCCTTTAATATGATCTAACAAGTTGATAACTTTACCATGATGGACATTACCATATGCTAGTTTGAATTTTTACTATATAATAACTCTTATTATTTCCCTTGAGGAATGAATTTGTTAGCGGAAAATATAAGTATAGTGACAGTGCTTAGTACAAGTTTACAACCTGTACAAGCTGTAAAAAAATTGCAAGCATAAAATTTTAGAGCTACAATTCAGCAAATAATATAGAGGAAAATGGCTTAACTGGGAAAATTCAGAAAAGGGTAAGGCCCATTTTTGCCAAATGGTGTTTGCTGTAGAATAGCAGATTTGTCCTTCAAACGATGACTCCACATTTCTATAATGCCCTCCATGGATTCTAGCGTTTTTTTTTTTTTTCAATCCATATGTGTAGGTAACTCCTTTGGGTGTATTATTTTCATTTTGGGCTATTGTTTGTTTTTCAACTTTTAGGTTCTTGTTGGTCCTTCTGATTGGGAAGACCATTCACTGGGAAAGGAAGGGGCTGCAAGGTACAGAGTTCATAATCTGCCTAAAAATTCTGGTCCAGGAATATATGAGCTTGGGATTGCTGTATCTCAGGCCGGGTTAGGGCGTGAGGTTGGCAAGCTTGATCCGGACCGGTTAGTAGTGGTTTACCTTGGTCAGGCTGACAATGTTAGGACGCGACTTCAGCAGTATGGACGGACAGGTGCTCATCTGGGAAATAGCTACGCAAATGGTTTCACAAATGACTCTAAGAATGTGTCTCTACAAAAACGGCCTGGATTGTTTAATGAGATATTGTCAAGAGGCTACCCCATTGTTTTTAGATGGGCTCCTGTAAGTACATCTTTCTTGTGTTAATTCTATTACTCGCCACTGCATTTTTTAGAAAAATGAAGGGTATCTTGTGAATAGAATGAGTTTACGAAGCTAGATGAGATCATGAGAAGAGGTCCCACTGTATATGCTGATTGATCATAAGCTTCACCCCTTAGGAAGATTTTGACATTGAAATAGTCCCTTGTGTGTGATCAGCTACTAGAAATGTCATTGTGTTACGGTGTTATGGAGTGTTTGTTTGACGTTACTGACTCTGTTGTATGAGGTGTCATTAAAGTTTCTGGTTACCATTCTTCAATGTTGTTACCAACTGTACTTTTGCTGATGGCCTCTTGCCAATACCGACTGAGACTAGTGGTACCCTTGGGTGAGGGATAATTTTAAAGTGGCTGTTTTCTTTGCATTCACACAACATATTTTGGAATTAACTTAGTGAGAATATGTAAAGTAACTTGTGTGAGGCGCTGCAAATGTTGTTTTAGAGAAAGTTTCACAGCTTTTATTTTCTTTCTTAAGTTGATGTATAACATCGATATACATACACACATATATATATATATATATATATATATAAGTAGAGACCTCATGTGAGAAAGCATGAGGTTCTGTCAAGTGGCACATTTTATGCAAAGAGAATTGAAATATTCTCAAGTGCCATATCAGAGATAAGAATAAATTAAATATTGATTTTTGTTTCATTGGTTCAACGTTTCAAGACTTTTCTAATTAAAAAATAATATTCTTTGTATCATTTGGTTCAATATTTCTAGACTTTTCATTCTTTATACATACATACATACAAAACTCTTTGCATTTTAATTCATCATTTTCACCCTTGCACTTTTACCTATTATATATACCTATCCATAACCCTTCATACCATCCTATATCAAATACGCACAGACCAAAAACGATGTCATTTACCTTCAACTTTTCAACGACACTCTAACATTGTTGTTTCATTTAATCCTAACCCGAATGAGTTGACTACAACTAAGGAAGGGGGTTTTGCATTTTATATTGAGTGACAATGGCAATTACGATTTTGATATTAAGGTCAAACATTGTGGATTTGTGAGTTTTGTAAATGATATGATTGATTGTGGGTGTTTAAGATTTGTATTTTGTTTTAAAATTAAGGAGAAAGAAAAGACATATTCTATATCAACTTTTATTCTATAATATTCCTCCAAAGTTATTGTTGTTGTTGTTGTTGTTGTTGTTGTTTTCTTGTTATTTCAATTGAATAATTATAATGAATGTGTGTGTGCAATTGATAATTGTTACTTTTTACGATGAACTCATTACTAATAAATTTCTATAACAATTATGCTATAATAATAAATTTCTATAACAATTATGCTATAATGCATACACAACATTCTCCAAAACCATTTTATATAAAACATTACAACATTATCCATGCATTGCAGGGTAACTTACTAGTTTCCAAAATTGCTAGAGGAATATCAATAAATGTTTATTTATTTATTTATTATCCACTTATCTATTTATTTGATAATATCTTGTTTTTGTTTTGTTTTGGTTTTTTTTGGGAGGGGGTGGTCTAAAGGAAAAGTTGACAAATATGTGCCTGCCTGTATGTGGTCTGATAAAAATTTTGACTGTAATATGAACATTTCAATATAACCTCTTCTTTTTCCTTTATTGCTTGTTGAACAGATGGAAAGCAAGAGGGATGCTGAGAAAACAGAAGATAAGCTCCTCACCAGATTTGATTATGCATGGAACACACACTCTAATGGTGCACGACGCCGAGATGATATCCTTCAGAAACTTAACAAAATTGATTCAGGCACTACCAGGTATCCTAATATGGTCAGAAAACTTCTACCATTTAGTCAGAAGCAGGTGGGCATCAGAATCAAAGCAAGCAAGCTGCCCTCACCAGAGAACAAATTGAATACTTATGCTGATCTAGAGAGCTACAATTTCCTATCTAGAGTTTTCAAATTTGGCAGATCTCAACCTAGGCTAGTCCTTGATAGAATTGGTGTTATTGAGGACAACACTAGTTTTTGTGGGGTGCCCTTAGGTGATGGCTCCGTTTGTAGGAGGCCACCACTTGAAAGAAGAAAGAGGTGTGCTGAACACAGAGGGATGAGGATTAATATGTCCATCCCAAAGGTGGTTGCAGAATGTCCTGTTAGTGAAAGTTTTACCCCTATATGTGGAGTTCCCTTGAATAATGTCTCTCCTTGTGTAAGGCAACCAGCTAAAGGGAGGAAAAGGTGTGATGATGATGTGGATTTGGATTCCAGCTGTCATGATGCCTTATCTTACAACCAGAATTCATCTGCAATGTGCAAACCTGGAAAAGTGCAACCTCGAGTTTCCTTGGAGAAACTTGTTGTCAGCAAAAAAGGCTACGAAACTATATGTGGGGTGGAATTAGGTTCTGGGGCTTACTGTACAAGACAACCCGCTAGAGGAAGAGTAAGGTGCGAGGAACACAAATCATTGAAAGTTAATGGGTTAGTGTCGAAGTTAGAAGCAGAAGATAAGTCCCGTGTATCAGGCTTGGGTTCAAAATTAAGCACTTACAATGACTACAAATATGGCAATTCCACTACATGTGGAGCAACCTGTTGTGATGGTTCTCTGTGCAGAAGGAAACCAGTGGAAGGAAACAAAAGGTGTTGGCAGCACGAAGGCATGAGAGCCGGTAGTTCCTTCTCTCGGTTTGACTCTCGGATAAATTCACTCACATATTCAAAATTAAGCAGTTACAATGACTACAAATATGGCAATTCCACCACATGTGGAGCAACCTGTCATGATGGTTCTCTTTGCAGAAGGCAACCGGTGGAAGGAAACAGAAGGTGTTGGCAGCACAAAGGCATGAGAGCTGGTAGTTCCTTCTATTTTTGAGAGTAAATGATTCAATTCTTGAGAAGAAATTCCATAAATTAGAGATACATAGACTTCAGAGTGTTTGTTGATGTCCTACGTGATGCTTCCAAAACAGTTTGCTTAGCCAGAACCTATTATCGTAGGTTGAGTTCCTGGTTTTATACATGGATGTCCCCGCTAAATTTATACTCCTATGTAATATGCTGTATCTATTTGTATTGTATCCTTAGATGCCTTGTAACCCTTCACTGTTTTTTTTTTCTTTGGAAGAAAGAATGTAACCCTTCACTGTTGTATCATATGTTTCTAATAATTTTATTTAAAAATTCACTGTTGTATCCTATGTTAGAGCATTAGTATTGGGGAATGTTAATGCCAAATCTAAGGGAAATTTGGAATTTTAAGCCCCAAAACCATCTGCATTGGGGAATGCTAAACAGCAGTATTGTAAATTTTTTTGCAATACTGCTATAGTGCAATTCTAAACTATGTTTAGAATTGCACTGTAGCAAGTATTGTAAAAAAATAATAATATTTTATTTAAAAGAAAGTTGAAAATGAGAGAGAGGAGAGAGATGGGGGAGAAAATATGATTTCGAGATATATTATTTTAATGAGTTAAAGAGGGAAATAGAAGTTTGGGATGTGGAGGTATTGTAAAATGGTATGGTATAATGATAAAGTGACTTTTTATAATTATAAAATAGAGTAGCATTGGAGTTTTCCAATGCTAATGTTCTTATAATCCCATTACTTAAAATTTAAAGAGAAAAAAGTATAGATTTTGCAGGAATCTATCAACCCAAATAATGTGTAATTTGTAGTTTATCTTTTAGAAGTTTGGAGAATGATTGTACTATTTTATTTACCTAGTCAATTTACGGTTTGATATGCATGAACGTCATAAGCTCATTTTGCAATAATTAAATAAAAAATTATTTTTAGGACATAGCATGGTTACAAACTTGATTGTAACTAAGGTCTACAACCAACAATAGGATATGTCTTTATATTGCACATGATTCACTTCAAATGATTATATACAATCACTTAAATATGGTTAAATTAGCGAACATATGTCATTTTTTTTATTGTTGATTAGCCGGTTGCAACGAATTTTGTAGCCAAGATTTATCTTTTTAAAAATTATGTTTTTTTAATATATTTTTTTTGCTAAAATAATTATGTTTTTGTTAGTACAATAATTATCTACCAACTGCATTTTTCAAATTAAACAAGAGGCTTGTATGCCTTTTTATATTCAATGGCATCCATTAAAAATTTCAGTGTAAAAATAAACTAAATTTGCTCTGCAACTCATTTCGTCCACTCGTTTATATGAAAATTAGGTCTAGTCAACAATATCTTAGTGCTCCAGTTAATGTCAAAATATTTTTTTAAGAGATAATTACAACATGCTACTAATCTGCAGCTTGAATCCTTTCATCTATAGATCTCCAAGCACTTTGTGTATGAAAGGATATCAATTCAACTACAGCACCTTGGGCAGTGTCAAATTTTATAATGTAGTAGATTGGTCCTATAATTATTAGTCTTATTTTACACTGGCATCAATAGAAGCTACCAAATTGCCATAGCGAACCCCCATCTCGTAAGAGCATTTACATATGATATTTGTAGACTATTCTATTTTATCAATTATCCCATGCAATTTTACAATATAACCAATATCCTAATTTTTATTTTCCTATTCTACTCATTAAAATAATATATTTACACATTAAAATAATATAATGTTGCTACAGTATCATCATATATTAAAAAAAAAAAAGTAGCTACAATATCATTAAAATAATAATTTGTGATATAGAAAAGTTGCTACAGTGCCATCCCATATTTGCGATGGCACTATAGCACTATGCCAAAAAAAATTGGCATATCCCTTTGATGGTGTAAAGAAAATGTGTCAAGTTTATTCGTCCATATGAGCCGTCCATGATAAAATGCAAAGAAGAGGACGAAGGGCTCTTACGCTCTTCCTTCTTATACTCATCCCCCCTTTTCTGTTAATCCTTGTAGCGAAGCTTGTCCGTCCTTAGTAATGGACGGATGAGGTTGCTGACTCTTGTTGACTTAATCTCTTTCAAAAGCCAAGGATGGGTTGCGTTGTTACGAACCAAACCCTTCACTAACCATTGAGCACAAGTTCTGATCAGGTAATTTCCATGGCATTTATGGAAGTTATCTTATAATTTCATGAATTCTTCAATAACAGGAACGGTTGTCAAATGAGTAACTGTTTCATAGACACTATATAAACATTCATGTGTGAAGAACAAAGGTATGAAAAACATTCTCTAAAAAAATTAGAACTTGGAAAATATTTCCTTTCGGTTTTGTCTTTTTACTGACTTTACCATCGGAGGATTTTAGGCCGGCCTCCATCGGTCTTTTCTGAATCTGTTTGATTTTCCAAGACTCAGCCTTCAAGATCAATACTCGGAGATTTTCAGCCTACTGATTTCGTTAGATTCATCAGTTGGCGCCGTCTGTGGGAAAGAATTTTTGCGTGAGTTTCTGCGTTTTGAATTTCATCGTTAAAATTTTGCGATTTCTTTCTCCAACAAAGGGCTGAAATGGTCCGGACAAGATCAAGGGCTACCAGTCCAGGCCCTCAACAGAGTCGAGACGCTTCTAGTAATCCTCATCACGATCGTCAATCAGCGCCTACCATGCAACCATCTTCTGTTTAACACGTGCAATCCATGGCCGCTGCTATGGCAGAGTTAACTCGTCAAAACCAGAAGTTGGTCAGAGAACTTAATTTAAGTGGGCAACGTCACAAATGGAATAATGAAGGACAGGCCCAAAGTCAAGAAGATGGAAGGAATGTTAAGCTCGAAAGCCAGTCAACGGGTACCGCTTCTCGGAGGGTGCCTTATTTGGAAAGAGAAATGGAGCAAATAAGAAGAGTTATGGATGAGATGAGGGAGAATATAAGGAAGACGAATCCTGTAGAAGATTTGGTCTATAGGACTGATTCCCTCTTTGTGGCTTCCATCAATGCTCACCCCTTGCCGCCCAAGTTCAAGATGCCTTCCTTAGATTTGTATGATGGAACAAGGGAACCTTTTGATCATATTGCCACTTTCAAAACTACCATGCATCTCCAAAGGGTTCCAGATGAAATAATGTGCAAAACTTTCCCTACTACTCTCAAAGGACCCGCATGAGTTAAGCAAGTTATTTGTCAACAATTTTATCGGAGGATAAAGGCACAAGCGTTCTTCGTCCAGCTTGCTAAGCAAGGAGAGAATGAAAGTTTACACTCCTTCATCACGCGATTCAATAGGAAGGCCTTGGTTGTGGACGAGAAGGATGATAAGCTCCTTTTGGCTGCTTTCCATAATGGGGTTCATGTTGACTTGTTCATTCACAAGTTATATGAGCAAGAGCCCCAAACCATGGCTGAACTCATCCATTCAACCCAGAATTTTATGAATGCAGACGATGCTATCATAGCAAAGAAGAGAAAGAGAGTTGAGAAAATAGAGGCCAATCCAACTCGCCATTCAGAACAAGGTCCTCGTCCTAATAGGGACGAATGGAAGACAAGAAAGATTGAGATAGAAAGGCTGGCCCTTCAGCATGAAGTCAACAATATACACCACTAAACATGTTGCTTAAGTAAGTCCTTCTGTAAATCAAGGATGATCCTTCTTTGAAGTGGCCAAAGAAGATGAAGGAAGATCCTAATAAGCGCAATAGAAATAAGTATTGTCGCTTTCATAGAGACTATGGGCATGATACAGACGAATGTTTTGATTTAAAGCAGTAGATTGAGAATCTCATAAGGCAAGGAAAGTTGAGGAATTTCCTTGGACGAGACCACAAGGACGAGAAGCTAAAGGGTAAAGTAAAAGAGTCATCATAACCACTGCTTGGAGAAATCAGAGTTATCATAGGGGGAAATGTGATAGGCCAGTCGTCCAAGTCCAAGAAGGCATACCTGAAAGTAGTGCAGAGTGTTTAACTCTCTGGACGGTCACCCACAGCAAGGGCTACAGACAAGTAAGCAATCACGTTTAAGGAAGAGGACGTGAAAAGAATTCACCATCCTCATGACGATGCAATTGTCATTACCTTGCTTATTGCTGATTACACAACCAAAAGGGTGCTGGTGGACAATGGAAGCTCGACGTATATATTGTATTTTCCAGCTTTTCAGCAAATGGGGCTAGGACGAGATAGGCTCCGCCCAGTGAGTTCCCCTCTAGTAGGCTTTGGTGGAATGAAGGTGCAACCTATTGGTACTGTTACATTACCAGTGGTAGCGAGGGTGTATCCACAGCAAATCACCAAGGAAGTAAATTTTCTTGTGGTAGATTGCTCGTCCTCTTACAATGCCATAATTGGAAGACCAAGTCTAAATATTTGGAAGGCAGTCACGTCCACTTACCACTTATTAGTTAAGTTTCCTACAGAGCATGGGGTAGGACAAGTGCAGGGAGACCAACTAGCAGCAAGGGAGTGTTATATGGCCATGCTCGCCATGGATGAGTAACGGCAGACGATGAGCATTGAAGAAATGAGAATTGTGGCTGAACCCATTGAAGTGTTAGAAGATGTTTCCTTAGATGATAGCAATCTTGAACGATGTACCAGGATTGGGGCAGATCTGGAAGAAGAAATTGAGAAGGACCTCATCTAGTTTTTGAGGAAAAACATTGATATATTTGCCTGGAGTCATGAGGATATACCAGGTATAGATTCCAATGTCATCACCTACCGACTAAATGTATATCCTTCCTCTAAGCCAGTATGACAAAAGAAAAGAGTGTTCGCCCCTGAGAGAGATAATGCTATTAAAGACGAAGTTCAGAAGCTGATAGTAGCGAAGTTTATACGGGAAGTGTACTATCCAGATTGGTTGGCCAACGTAGTAATGGTTAAAAAGGCGAACGGCAAGTGGTGGATGTGTGTGGATTTTACCGACTTAAACAAAGCTTGCCCCAAGGACAACAATCCATTATCGCGCATTGATCAACTGGTGGATTCTACCGTAGGCCACAAATTACTTAGTTTTATGGATGCTTTCTTAGGATACAACCAAATAAGGATGGACGAGACTGACCAGGAGAAGACATCCTTCGTTACTAGCCAAGGCTTATTCTGTTATGAAGTAATGCCCTTTGACTTGAAAAATGCTGGGGCAATGTACCAACGACTGGTTAACCACATGTTTCGTCCTCAGATTGGACAAAACGCAGAAGTCTATGTAGATGACATGTTAGTGAAAAGCTTGGACGATGGAAAACATCTAGACGACCTGCAAGAGACCTTCGATACACTAAGACGTTACAGCATGAAGTTAAACTCTAGCAAATGCACTTTTGAAGTAG
This sequence comes from Quercus variabilis, assembly GCA_030445155.1. Lineage (NCBI taxonomy): Eukaryota > Viridiplantae > Streptophyta > Magnoliopsida > Fagales > Fagaceae > Quercus > Quercus variabilis. Next base: position 58,198,895 of record CP129446.1, read on the forward strand.
CGTTAGGAAAATTCCTTGGATTCATGGTTTCACATAGACGAATAGAGGCGAATCCCGAAAAGATTAAAGCAATTCTAGATATGAAGCCTTCGCGGAGTATCAAAGAAATTTAGTCTCTTACCGACCGAATTACTGCCATTAATAGGTTTGTCTCTAAAGCTACTGACAAGTGTTTGCCATTTTTCAAGGTTTTAAAAAAAGCATTCGAGTGGACGGATGAGTGCCAAAGAGCATTTCAAGACTTGAAGACATACCTTGTTACGACTCTGTTGCTGAGTCCTTCTGTGATCGGTGAAGAGTTGTTTTTATACTTGGCAGTGACCCCCTATGCCGTGAGCTCAGTATTGATAAGAGAGGAAAGAAAAGTACAAATGCTAGTATACTATACCAGCAAAGCCTTGAGGAGAGCGGAGGGACGATACTCGCTAATAGAAAAGCTAGCTTTTGCGCTTATCACGGCTTCTAGGAAGCTGAGGCACTATTTCCAAGCTTATGTAATCAATGTCATGACAGACTACCCATTTAAGAAAGCCATGAACAAGTTGGAAGCTATAGGACGACTGATTCAGTGGGCTATCGAACTTAGTAGGTTTGACATCCGATACCAACCAAGGCATGCTATCAAGGCTCAGGCCTTGGCATACTTTATTGCGGAGTTTATACCAAGCTGCAATGACACGGAAAGTATGGAAGAAAGTAAAAAGTGGGTCGTCCATGTGGATGGTTCATCGACACAACATGCAAGAGGAATAGAAGTGGTTTTGCAATCTCCTGAGGGAGATAAATTGAAGCATAAGACTTGTTTATAGTATCAAGCAACTAATAATGAAGTTGAGTATGAAGCCCTCCTTAAAGGTTTGGAACTGGCTAAGTCTGTTGAAGCAAAGTCAATACTTGTCTTGGGAGATTCTTAGTTGGTCATGGGTCAAATAAATGGAACATACGAGGCAAAGGAAGAACAAATGAAAAAATACTTAGAGAAAGTATTACAGTTTGTGAAGAAGTTTAGGAAAGCTAACTTCGTTTAAATCCCAAGGGAAGAGAACGTTGAAGCAAATGCGTTAGCGAAGGAAGCTTCAGCAGTTGGAGTCATGAATGAGTACGACGAAGTACAATATCTCCCAAGTATAGATCTCCCAGAAATACAACAAATAGGGAATGAAGAAAATTGGATGACCCCAATAATATCGTATTTGAAGGACGGGAAGCTTCTGGAAAGGAAGGATGAAGCCAAAAAACTCAAGGTTAGAGTAGCCAGGTATGTCCTTATAGACGAAGTTCTATATAAAAGAGGCTTTTCTCAACCTTATCTCAGGTGTCTGGCTTCGGACGAGGTGAACTATGTGCTAAGAGAAGTTCATAAAGGAGCTTGTGGGAATCATTCAAGAGCCAGATCACTCATCCACAAGTTTGTCCGTGCAGGGTATTATTGGCCAACTGTTCAAGCAGACGCAAAAACTTATGTCAAAGTATGTGACCAATGCCAACGATTTAGTAATGTCCCTAGACAACTATCAGAGTATCTCACCCCAATGATGGCTCCGTAGCCCTTTGTTCAATGGGGCCTAGATATACTGGGTCCTTTTCCACTTAGAACCAGATAGATGAGATTTTTAGTAGTGGGCATTGACTATTTTACCAAGTGGGTTGAAGCAGAACCCTTGGCAAGCATCATGCAGGAAAAGATAAAGAATTTCGTCTTGAAGAACATATTGTGCAGGTTTGGGGTGCCCAAAGTACTAGTATCTGACAATAGGCGGCAATTTGACAATGCCCTCTTCTGGAATTTCTGTGAACACTTCAGAATCCAGAACCATTATTCCTCCCCAACCCACCCACAAACAAACGGTCAAGCCAAAGTTGCAAACCAATTTTTACTGAAAATCATCAAGACTCGGCTTGAGGGTGCAAAGGGAATATGGCCAGATGAGCTACTTGGTGTCCTATGGGCGTACAAAATGATGGCAAGAACCCCTACAGGGGAAACTCCTTTTAAGATGGCCTATAAAAGTGAAGCATCATACCTACGGAAGTGCATATGGCTAACCACAGGGTGATGTCATATCAAAACAAGGAGAATGAGGAGCAGCTCTGCTTGAACCTTGATCTAGTAGACGAGGTGAGAACGGATGCAGAACAAAGAACGGCAAGGTATAAGAACCTCATGGCTAGGAGATATGATGCGATGGTTAAGCCAATGCGATTCAATATTGGAGATCTCGTCTTAAAAAGGGTTTCTTTAGCAACTAAGAACCCAGCTAATGGGAAATTGGGACCTAACTGGGAAGGACCCTACAGGGTTGTCAACTATAAATGACAAGGATCCTATTACTTGGAAGCCTTGGATGGGAGGAAACTAGAGCATCCTTGGAATGTTGAACACCTGAGGAGGTACTACCAATAAAATTACTAGCCTGGACGAGCATGAAGACCATTTATATACTTATCTACATAAGTTTATTTACCTGTCTTTAGTGTTGCTTTGTTATTATTATATTAAAGTTATGGACGAAGTTATGATTTGGTTTGTATTTATTTTTCTAAAAAGGCATGAACTTCTAAGTGTATGCCTCGTTTGTAAGCAATATTTATGCAATGTACATAATGTTGTGTGAATCACTAGCATATTACTTCTGTGCAAATCAACTCATGAGAAGATAAAAAAGCTCAAGACAAAAAAATTCTCTGGATGTAGAGATGTAACATCTAAGCTTTTCTAAGTAAAATCAAGGCGTGCTCGTCCAAAGTAAAGGACGAGGTAAAACCCTATACCTTGAGCAAACCGAAATGCCCAAGGCATATTCGTCCATATTATGGACAAAGTAAGACGTGCAAATCCATACCGTGGACGAGGAAATATAGACGAGTATTTACAATTTGTTAATGCACCAAAAATGTTCCAGTGCATGGACGAGAAAAATGCAAAGTCTTACCATCATTAAACATGAGAATCAGACAAGTCTAAGGACGGGTAATGCTGATAATTACCATTTCACATGGATAAATTACACTTAGTAAAATTCCAATAAAAATGGTTCAAGTATATATATGAAATGTAGACGAGCTAAACAAGGAATCCTGTATATGAAAATAAAAACTCTCGTCCATGCATATATAAGAGAAACAACGTTCATTCAATTGTTTCAAGAGTGGACGAGAAACATCCAAACACCCTTACAAAATTAAAACTTAGTTTTATAAAAACTCGTTCTTAAACATGGACGAGCCTAATGTGCTTGGATTACATTAAAAAAAAAATGAAATGAGAACATAAACATTGAAATGTTTTCTAAGCTGGAGCATCAACATTAAGGTTGTCCTGAGGTAGGGTCGTAGCATCGTCCTCTATATTGGCGTCCTCAGAGCCGGTGTGAAGGAGAAAACTAGTGGCAATAGCATTCAGATTAAGTATAATGGAGCTAAAGTCTACGCCAGGGAACTTTTCCATAGCATCCACTCTAAAATCTTCAAATCCTGCTGCAGAATTAGTGTCCAAAACATCAATATATTGTTTGGACACTTTGAATTCAACAGCTGCGTCTTCCTTCGCCTTGGAGAGAAGAATACTTTGCTCGTCATTCTTTTTTTGTAGGTCCTCAAGACGAGCATCTTTCTCCCCAGCACTGGCCTTCAACTCCTCAACAAAAGTTTTCAACTCCTTCACCTCGTTCGTGGTTTTGGTAGCCACTTCAACCCATTGCTTAGCCTCGTCCTTTAACTCCTGAATCCTCGTCTCTAACAAGATCCTCGTTTTGTCCATTCCTGTAGCCTGTCTAAATGCTGTTATAAACTTTGATATGCCCTATAAAAAATTAAAAAATTAAAAAAAAAAAAAACAACAAAAACAAATAAAAGTTAAAAAAAAAAAAGAAAAAAAGAAAAGAAAAGAGAGAGAAAGAAGAAGAATGACAATTTTTAGTCAAGATGAGGTATAGATGTTACCTTGAAAAGGTCATGGACACCAGAGTGTTCAAAATATTTAAGGGACATGTCATAGCAAACGTTTATATCTTCGTCAAAAACAGTGTTCTTGAAACGTTCCTAGGCCAGGTCTTCATTTTCAATAATATTTGAAGGGACCTTTTGGGAAGGTTGAGACGAGGTTGACATAGTCATTTTAGATGGAGGAGTCTTAGACTGAGTGGTTTCAACAAGAGTGGACGAGTTAACATCAAACACTTTGGCAGACTGATAGGACGACGGAAGATTAGGTTTGACTACTTGGGACGAGCCATGCCTGGTTTTTTTTGCCATGTTGACTAGGAAGATTTTCCCAATCTAAGTTTTTTTGATAAAATATTCCTTTTATCTCCAGCTGATGGACGAGCTTGAAACTTAGGCTAAAGACATGCCCCCTTACCAGTTACTTCTTTTCCTTTATTTCCTCTCATGATTGCCATTCCTATAAAAAAAAGGGGAAGAAAGTTTTCTTTAGTACAAATGAAAATAAAAATAAAAGGTGCAAGAAATGTTTGGAGTTTGAAACTTACTTTTTCTCACAGTAATTTCGTGTGCAAGTGCTATTTCAGATGGGTTAGGGCCTAACCCCCACTTGGCAAGTCATCTAAGATTAACCAAGGAATGAAAATCCCTGTCTGTGTGTAGACGAACTCTGTGGACGCGGTCACGATGTAGCTAGCTCAAGGAAGGTCATTCAACAGTTGTAATGAAACAAGGGGAGGTTAAATAATAATAATAATAATAATAATAATAATAATAATAATAATAATAATAATAATAAATAAATAAATAAATAAATAAGGAGAAGGGGAAAGCTAAGGGACTTACCCTCAGGACGAAGGTTTCCTAAGTCCCCAGTAAAACGACCAAATGTATCCCGGCCAACGTCTATAGGATTTCCAGCCGAGAAGCCAGAGACAAAGAAAAACTATGTCTTCCACTTTCTGTTAGACGAGGCCAAGGATTTCACTAGTTTACAATCTCTACCTCTGGCCGTGAATTGATAAAAGTCAGGGGATTGATAAATTTCTGAGGGTTTGTAACAGTAGAGGAACTCGTCCACAGTAAGAGGACGGTCCCCTCCAAACACTTCCCTCCACAAAATATGCTTAGAGATAATCAACAAAATTTGCATAAAGATAATCAATCTCCATGCATTTAGGTAAAACTAACATACTCCTAAACCTAATCTAACTAATAACTCTCTAGTAAAAGCATTTAAAGGAAACCTAAGAACCCCTAAAAGGTAAGCCTCATATACACCTATCCCAAAATGAGGGTTACAACACCACTCTCCACGGACGGGCAATCTAGGATTAAACTCGTCCAAAATCTGGTACCATTCCCTAAGATTGTTTAGTCTTTCCTCGTCTGTCTTGGAAGGAATATCTACAACACTATTGTACACAGTTATCTCTGTCTCGTCCAAAGGACTAGACGGAGGGATGAAGGACGAGGTGCCAACCTAGGACCCTGAAGCTTTCCTAAGTTGTTCTTGCACTACTTCTATAAGAAACCCAGAGACCCCTGAGACATATTCCTCGTCCGTGGTGTTTCCCCCACTACTATTGCTGGTGTCACTAAAATCATCACTACTCTCGTCATAATATTTATCTATAGCTTTCTCTGTACTATTGCTAGACGAGGAGATAGTTATTTCTGACATTTTTGAAAAGAAAATTTAGGAAACCTAAAAGACGAGAAAAGAGGGAATACCTGGCTTTAGGACGAACAGAGACTATGGACGCGAGGAAACTCCTAGACGAGGCTTTAGACAATGAATGTCAAAGAAGGAAAATCTTAGAAGTGTGAAAGGCAGTGGAGGCATTCCACTATTTATAGATAGCTGACCTGGGCATATGAAGCGATATAATTAATCAGATGATGACATGTAGTCTTCGTCTCAAAAAAATGAATCGAAGAGACTAGCCACCATTGAAATTATGACACGTGGCACATCTAATTAAGGAAAGGAGCTTGTCCATCCAAAGAATTATGTTACTACATGTTCTTGGACGACCCATGGACAAGGGGGCAACTGATGGTGTAAAGAAAATGTGTCAAGTTTATTCGTCCATATGAGCCGTCCATGACAAAATGCAAAGAAGAGGATGAAGGGCTTTTACGCTCGTCCCTCTTATGCTCGTCCCCCCTTTTCTATTGATCCTTGTAGCGAAGCTCGTCCGTCCTTAGTAATGGATAGACGAGGTTGCTGACTCTTGTTGACTTAATCTCTTTCAAAAGCCAAGGATAGGTTGCGTCGTTACGAACCAACCCCTTCACTTACCGTTGAGCACAAGTTTTGATTAGGTAACTTCCATGGCAGTTATGGAAGTTATCTTATAATTTCTTGAATTCCTCAATAACAACAACGGTTGTCAAATGAGTAACTGTTTCACGGACACTATATAAACATTCGTGTGTGAAGAACAGAGGTATGAAAAACATTCTCTAAAAAAATAAGAACTTGGAAAATATTTCCTTTCGGTTTTGTCTTTTCATTGACTTTACCATCGGAGGATTTTAGGTCGGCCTCCACCGGTTTTCTCTGATTCTGTTTGATTTTCCAGGACTTAGCCATCAAGATCAACACCCGGAGATTTTCAGCCTACCGATTTCCTTAGATTCATCACCCTTGTTTACTTGTTCGGCTCTGAGCAGCTTTTGGGCTGAATTGTAAATTGGAGCTTACATTTGGCATATCCAAGTGCCAGTGCGAATGCTTGAACCCCTAAAAAGTCAAAAGTCAAATCCAAAATTTCGACATTCATTTAAATTATCCAGCCATTCGTTTAAAGATAAACCAAAATTTCTCGTACACACACGCACACTACAGTCTTTAATAGTATCATCAAATTACATTACTCTCATGTTAGGAGAGAAGGTAATAACGTTGCTCCTATGTTATCCAAGTATCATCAAATTGATTCTTATGAGATTACAGTTGAGAAGGTTCAGAGGTGTGTGACAAGAGGGTTTTAGTCAATTACATTACTCTCATGTTAGTCAATTACATTGCTCACAGTCTCGCTAGGTATGCTGCGCATATCTTAGACTTTTTTGTATGGATGGAGGATGTTCCACCAGAAATTTTTACTGTCATCCAAGCTGATTTAGCTGGATTTACTTAATAAAAAGTCATGGTCTTCTTTCACAAAAAAAAAAAAAAAGAAAAAAAAAAAGGAGAGGAGTACCATTGATTTTTTTTTTTTAATGGTGATGACTTATTGAATAATCTAAACAAACCATATGACTTTTTAAATAGGCCAAGTGCTACCTCTTTAATCTAAACAACTCATGTAGCTTCTAGCTTCAACCTTTTATGAGAGAGAGAGGCTTTGATATTCTTTGAAGGGTTTTTTTTTTTTTTTTTTTTTTTTTTTTAAATAAAATTAAAATTTAGATTGTGAAAGGTAGAATGGTAAGGAAGCAACTACTTGGAGGATTAGGGCTATGAATTAAATTATAAGAAGCTAGTTATTAAGATAGCATTCTATTAAATAATCAGGTCAGATTAGCCGTTAACATTTTATTTATCCTGACCACCCAAAAATTTTAACACTATAAACCCATCATTCGACCGCTTATATGTTGGAAATCACTTGTGACCTTTAGATAAGATTGGGTCGGTCACATTTTTTGAATTACATCACATGGACGATCTTTTTGTACGTTTATTTTATATACTTAAGATTTCTTATTCAATTAATTTTTTAAAGAGATTTTTAACTTATGACATCTGAATCTGATAATAGATGTTTATCATTGGACTAAGACACACCAATTGAGTTGTTTCTCAAAAAAAAAAAAAAAAAAAAAGACATACTAATTGAGCTAATTGGAACTCACTTTATTCGTTAAGTTTATATTATTAAAAATTAAAAATACATTTAATTATTTAGTTTAGATCACTTTAATCATTTCTCATAATTTTAATTCATTTTTGAGCAGAAAAATTGGTTTTACACAATAGATTTTCATCATCTATACTATTTATAAGAGGATTCCTCTCTTTAGATGAGACTTTTATATGGTTTAAAAATACCTCTAAACTTTAGATTTAACAAGAAAAAAATTAAAAATAACCCAGTAAAAATATATCTCTAACTTTACTTAATATGCTTACAAAATATGATACTCTCTTACCAATTCATGTCTTCAAAACAAACTTATTTAAAATTAAAAAAAAAAATTATGTCACTAGACCAAAAAAAAAAAAAAAAAAAAAAAAAACCTCATCCAACGTTCAAAGCGCATGTGATATAGCTAGTATAATCTAAATTAATTCAACTAATTTATCATTTTTCAATTTTCATGACATTTGAGAAAATATTTATTTTATACTTAACATATTAGTGTAGTGTAGCCAAGCCTAGGTTCGACTGAAGTCCTTAAATTAAACGGTAGCGCAGTAGCGCTATAAAAAAGGGCGTGATTAACGGTCAAATTGATTCAGGTAGGGCTAAAAGCCCAAAACCAAAAGGGAAATGGTTGCCACAGCAAGCAGCGATTCTCTAACCACCAGGTTAAAGAGGGAGGACTGTAATCGCACCAAGCACGACTCCGTCTTCTCCAATTGGAAGGCAAGTCCAATCTCTCGCTATCTCTCCCTATATGTGCGTTTTTATTGGGTTTGACTTGCCGAGTGTGATCAGATGTGAATCAGTGTTAATAATCTCCGAAAGTTTCGTTTCAATTCCTGGGAGTCGATTCACGCGTATCTGCTTGCAGATTCTGTGCTTATTTATTCACTCTTTTATGCCCACAAGGGCCACAACATGTTCAAAATTACATTTTTTTTTTTTTTTTAATTTTTACTTTGATTCTCTAGGAATTCAAAATTTTCCCCCTTTTATATGATCTAACAAGTTGGTAACTTTACCATGATGGACATTACCATATGCTAGTTTGAATTTTTACTATATAACTCTTATTATTTCTCTTGAGGAATGAATTTATTAGCGGAAAATATAAGTATAGTGACAGTGCTTAGTACAAGTTTACAACCTGGACAAGCTGTAAAAAAATTGCAAGCACAAACTTTTAGAGCTACAATTCAGCAAATAATATAGAGGAAAAGGGCTTAACTGGGAAAATTCAGAAAAGGGTAAGCTCCATTTTTGACAAATGGGGTTTGCTGTAGTTTGCACTGATTTTTTTTTTTCGTTGGATTTAGAATAGCAGATTTGTCCTTCAAACAAAGACTCCACATTTCTATAATGCCCTCCATGGATTCTAGTGTTCCTTTTTTCAATCCATATGTGTAGGTAACTCCTTTGGGTGTATTATTTTCATTTTGGGCTATTGTTTGTGTTTCAACTTTTAGGTTCTTGTTGGTCCTTCTGATTGGGAAGACTATTCACTGGGAAAGGAAGGGGCTGCAAGGTACAGAGTTCATAACCTGCCTAAAAGTTCTGGTTCAGGAATATATGAGCTTGGGATTGCTGTATCTCAGACCGGGTTAGGGCGTGAGGTTGGCAAGCTTGATCCGGACCGGTTAGTAGTGGTTTACCTTGGTCAGGCTGACAATGTTAGGACGCGACTTCAGCAGTATGGACGGACAGGTGCTCATTTGGGAAATAGCTACGCAAATGGTTGCGCAAATGACTCTAAGAATGTGTCTCTACAAAAACGGCTTGGATTGTTTGATGAGATATTGTCAAGAGGCTACGCCATTGTTTTTAGATGGGCTCCTGTAAGTACATCTTCCTTGTGTTAATTCTATTACTCGGCACTGCATTTTTTAGAAAAATGAAGGGTATCTTGTGAACAGAATTAGTTTACGAAGCTAGATGAGATCATGAGAATAGGCCCCCTGATTGATCATAAGCTTCACCCCTTAGGAAGATTTTGATATTGAAACAGTCCATTGTGTGTGATCAGCTACTAGAAATGTCATTGTGTTACGGCGTTGTGGAGTGTTTGTTTAGCGTTACTGACTCTGTTGTATGAGGTGTCATTAAAGTTTCTGGTTACCATTCTTCAATGTTGTTACCAACTGTAGTTTTGCTGATGTATTTCATGCTGATGGCCTCTTGCCAATACCAACTGAGACTAGTGGTACCCTTGGGTGAGAGATAATTTTAAAGTGGCTGTTCTCTTTGCATTCACACAATATATTTTGGAATTAACTTAGTGAGAATATGTAAAGTAACTTGTGTGAGGCGCTGCAAATATTGTTTTAGAAAACATCGATATATATAAATATATATATATATATATATATATATAAAATATCAGAGACCTCATGTGGGAAAGTATAAGGTTTTGTTAAGTGACGCATTCTATGCAAAAAGAATTGAAATATTCTCAATTGCCACATTAGGGATAAGAACAAATTAAATATTGATTTTTGTTTCATAATTTCAATGTTTCAAGACTTTTTATTCCTCACATATACACACAAAACTCTTTGCATTTTAATTCATCATTTTCACCCCTAGCACTTCTACCCATTATATATATATATATACCCATAGCCCTGTATACCATCTCATGTCAAATAGACCAAAAATGATGTCATTTACCTTCAACCTTTTGACGACACCTACCTAGCTCTAACATTGTTGTTTCATCTAATCCTAATCCGTATGAGTTGGCTACAATCAAGGAAGGGGGCTTGCATTTTACATTGAGTGACAACGGCATTACGATTTTGATGTTAAGGTCAGACATTGTGGATTTGTGGGTTTTGTATATGATGTGATTGATTGTGGGTGTTTGAGATTTGTATTTTGTTTTAGAATTTGAGGAGAAAGAGAAAAACATATTCTATATAAACTTTTATTCTATAATATTCATCCAAAGTTGTTGTTGTTGTTGTTGTTGTTGTTTTTTTTTTTTTTTTTTTTTTACTTCAATTGAATAATTATAATGGATATGTGTGTGTAATTTATAATTGTTTCTTTTTATGATGAACTCATTACCAATAAAGTTCTATAATAATTATGCTATAAAACATATACAACATTCTCCAAAACCATTTTACTTATAAAAAAAAAAAAAAAAAAAATTTCTTCAAAACCATTTTACATAAAACATTACATCATTATCCGTGCATCACACGGGTAACTTACTAGTTTTCATAGTTGTTAGAGGAATATCGATAAATTTTATTTATTTATTTATTATCCACTTATCTATTTATTTGATAATCTCTTGTTTTTGTTTTGTTTTGGTTTTTTTTGGAAGGGGGTGGTCTAAAGGAAAAGTTGACAAATATGTGCCTGACTTTATGTAGTCTGATAAAAATTTTGACTGTAATATGTACATTTCAATATAACCTCTTCTTTTTCCTTTATTGCTTGTTGAACAGATGGAAAGCAAGAGGGATGCTGAGAAAACAGAAGCTCAGCTCCTCAACAGATTTGATTATGCGTGGAACACAAGCTTTAATGGTGCACGGCGCCCAGATGATATCGTTCAGAAACTTAACAAAATTGCTTCAGGCACTACCAGATATTCTAATATTGTCAGAAAACTTCTACCATTTAGTCAGAAGCAGGTGGGCATCAGAATCAAAGCAAGCAAGCTGCCCTCACCAGAGAACAAATTGAATACTTATGCTGATGAAGAGAGCTACAATTTCCTATCTCGAGTTTTCAAATTTGGCAGATCACAGCCTCGGCTAGTACTTGATAGAATTGGTGTTATTGAGGACAACGCTAGTTTTTGTGGGGTGTCCTTAGGTGATGGCTCCGTTTGTTGGAGGCCACCACTTGAAAGAAGAAAGAGGTGTGCTGAACACAAAGGGATGAGGATTCATATGTCCATCCTAAAGGTGGTTACAGAAGGGAAACCAACGAGCATTGTAGGCTCAGATTTCAGTACTATTGCTGACAGAAAGAGTGGCAGTGACAGTGCACAAAATTTCAGCGATGGCACAACAGAGCTTCAACCTGTACCTGTTAAATGTCCTGTTAGTGAAAGTGTTACCCCTATATGTGGAGTTCCCTTGAATAATGGCTCTCCTTGTTCAAGGCAACCAGCTAAAGGGAGGAAAAGGTGTGATGATCATAAAGGCATGAGAATATGTAGATCCATTTCTGAGTCAGTTACAGAAGGAAAATCACAATATGATCATGATGTGGATTTGGATTCCAGCTGTCATGATGCCTTATCTTACAACCAGAATTCATCTGCAATGTGCAAACCTGGAATAGTGCTGCAACCTCGAGTTTCCTCGGAGAAACTTGTTGTCAGCAATGGCTACGGAACTATATGTGGGGTGGATTTAGGTTCTGGGGCTTACTGTACAAGACAACCTGCTAGAGGAAGAGTAAGGTGTGAGGAACACAAATGGTTGAAAATTAACGGGTTAGTGTCGAAGTTAGAAGCAGAAGATAAGTCCCATGTATCAGGCTTGGGTTCAAAATTAAGCACTTACAATGACTACAAATATGGCAATTCCACTACATGTGGAGCAACCTGTCGTGATGGTTCTCTGTGCAGAAGGAAACTGGTGGAAGGAAACAAAAGGTGTTGGCAGCACGGAGGCATGAGAGCCGGTAGTTCCTTCTCTGGGTTTGACTCGGGGATAAATTCACTCACATGTTCAAAATTAAGCACTTCCAATGACTACAAATATGGCAATTCCACCACATGTGGAGCAACCTGTCTTGATGGTTCTCTGTGCAGAAGGCAACTGGTGGAAGGAAACAAAAGGTGTTGGCAGCACAAAGGCATGAGAGCTGGTAGATCCTTCTATTTTTGAGAGTAAATGATTCAATTCTTGAGAAGAAATTCCATAAATTAGAGCTGCATACACTTCAGAGTGTTTGTTGATGTCCTGCGCGATGCTTCTAAAACAGTTTGCTTAGCCAGAACCTATCATCGTAGGTTGAGTTCCTGGTTTTATACATGGATGTCCCCGCTTAATTTATACTCCTATGTAATATGCTGTAGCTCTTTGTGTTGTATCCTTAGATGCCCTGTAACCCTTCGCTGTTTTTTTTTTTGAAAGAAAGAATGTAACCCTTCACTGTTGTATCATATGTTTCTAATAATTTTATTTAAAAATTCACTGTTGTATCCTATGTTATAATCCCATTACTTAAAATTTAAAGAGAAAAAAGTATAGGTTTTGCAGGAATCTAGCAACCCAAATAATGTGTAATTTGTAGTTTATCTTTTAGAAGTTTGGGGAATGATTGTACTGTTTTATTTACCTAGTCGATTTACGGTTTGATATGCATGCACGTTATAAGTTCATTTTGCAATAATTTAATAAAAAGTTATTTTTAGGACATAGTATTGTTACAAACTTGATTGTAACTAAGGTCTACAACCAACAATAGAAAGATAACATGTCCTTATATTACACGTGATTCACTTCAAATGATTATATACCATCACTTAAATATAGTTAAATTAGTGAACATATGTCATTTTTCTATGGTTGATTAGCTAGTTGCAACAAATTTTATGGCAAAGCTTTATCTTTTTAAAAATTCTGTTTTTGTTAGTACAATAATTATCTAACAACTGCAATTTTCAAATTAAACGAGAGGCTTGTATGCCTTTTATATTCAAGGGCATCCATTAAAACTTCAGCGTAAAAATAAACTAAATTTTGTTCTACAACTCATTTCATCCACTCGTTTATTTGAAAATTAGGTCTAGTTAACAATATCTTTTTGCACCGTTTAATGTTGAAATATTTTTTTGAAAGATAATTACAACATGCCCCTAATCCACAACTTGAATCCTTTCATCTATAGACCTCCAAACACTTTATGTATGAAAGAATGTCAATTCAAATACAATGCCTTTGGCAATGTTGAATTTTATAATGTAGTAGATTGGTCCTATAATTATTAGTCTTATTTTACACATGGCAACAGTAGAAGCTACCAAATTACTACCCCACTTTAGAGCATTCATATCTGGTATTTTCAAAATATTCTATTTTACCATCTCAAAAATCTAGTTTATCAATTATTCCATACTATTTTACAATATACTCAACATTTTCATTTTTATTTTCTTATTCTATTCATTAAAATAATATATTTACATATTATAATAATATAATATCACTACAGTACTATCATATATTAAAAAAAGTCGCTACAGTATCATTAAAATAATAATTTGTGATATAGAAAAGTTGCTACAGACTACAGCATCCTCCTATTGCGATGGCACCGTGGCACTACCCAAAAAAATTTGGCATATCCATGTTTACAGATCGGGCTCTAGGCTGCTTTTGGGCTGAATTGTAAATTAAAGCTTACGTGCCAGTGCGAATGCCTGAACCCTTCAAAAGTCAAATCCAAAATTTGGACATTCATTTAAAGATAAACCAAAATTTCTCGTACACACACGCACACTACAGTCTTTAACAGTATCATCGAATCAAATCAAAATCAAAAATAAAAAACGACATGCCGGCGACGGAGGAGGAGGACGCGTGGGTGTGGATTCAGATAAAGGCGGAGGCGAAGCGAGACGCGGAGGCGGAGCCAGCACTGGCGAGCTACCTATACTCGACGATACTGTCGCACTCGTCGTTGGACAGATCGCTGTCGTTTCACCTCGGCAACAAGCTCTGCTCCTCCACCCTCCTCTCCACTCTCCTCTACGACCTCTTCCTCAACGCCTTCTCCTCCGACTCCAACCTCCGCTCCGCCGCCATCGCCGATCTACGCGCCGCCCGCGAGCGTGACCCTGCCTGCGTCTCCTACTCCCACTGCCTCCTCAATTACAAGGGCTTCTTGTCCTGCCAGGTCACTCCAGACCTTTTTTTTTTTTTTTTTAATAAAAAAATTTCACCATTTCTCTTATTTATTTATTTATTTCTTTGAGTTGAACCCATTAATTAATTTAATATCTTGCTTCGCTTTGTTACATAAGGAATGATAATTGGTTTTAAATTATTATAAATTAGGCAGGACAAAATTAGTTATAGCATAAGCTGTCTTACTCAACATTTTCTTATTGGGATGAATTTTCTTTGAATACATTTTCTTTTTATGCCCTTTACTCATAAAATTTTTAAAAAATTAAAGATAAGTAATTATGCAATCAATAAATTATTTAAATTATAAATTTTTATAGATTAAAATTATGCATAAAATATAATCTTATAGTTTATATAGTAAATAATATTCAATTGATATAAAATTTGATATAAGTATTAAGAATGTAAAGAATATGTAATTCAATGGATAGATTTTTAAAATATATAGTAATATTAATAATATTGAGTAAGATTGTAGTATTAAGTCACAATCAATTTTTTTAGTTAAACTTTATCTGATTAGGTATTTTTATTAGATAACGGATTTAATTACGTATATTTGTCTTATTTAGAGTGAAATTTTATTTTTTGAGAATCTAAAAATGTAGTTATATCTTATTATTTTATTTATTTATTATTAAAAAAAGAGAGGCTAAATTGTAATATGCACCCTTAAAGTTTGGGATAATTTTGATTTTATCCCTTAAGTTTCAAATTTTAGATCTTATAAAACTATGTTGTTTTGAGTTGAGGTGGCACTTAATAGACACCTCATCATGGTGTATGAATGAAAGGGCTTAAACCCGAACAATATGTAATGCATGGGAAACGGATCCAAATATTGAAACTTTCATGGACAAAATCAAAATTGCTACAAACTTTAAAGGTGTAAATTGCAAAAAGAAGAAGAAGAAGAGAGAGTAGGTTTTGTATCATAAAAGTAAATTAAAACTAGCCAATAACCTTGTAGATCAATGCTTTCCTTAGGAGAACCAAGTTCAAATCCTCCTCCCCCAATGTTGGAAGTAATGAATTATAATTTTTTTTTTAAATTAATTAATTATAGATTATGTCTGTCTTTTGAAAATTTAATATTCATTTACAACGATAATTACTAATTTTTATTATGAGGAAATGTCTTGGTAGAAAAAACTTTAGGCAGATTTAATTGGTTTGTAGAATGTGGAATATAGAATGTAGAAGAGAAGAATGTTTGCTAATAGTGGAAAAGTTTGTTGGAAACTCTGTTAAATGTTTGCTAATAGTAGAAGAAAACTAAGTTCAGTGCACTTTTGTTGGCTTATTTTAGAGTTTATGCAAGTGATTAATTGACATCTATGTGTTTGGAAGCAACAAAGAGAATGTGGTTTATTAGTTAGTAGTTTAGTGCATTGTTAAAAGATACATTTTCTTCTTTGTGGGTCTGTTTTAAAATCCAAATGGCCATTTTCTGGGACATCAAGCAAATGATATTTTTTGCTTTAAGAATGTGAATGATTACAATGATCTTTTTATTTTTAATTTATAAATTTTTTTTATTTTTTAAGCTGTGTAGTTTTGTTTTTATATGTACTTTTTAGGCTCACAGAGTGGCTCACAAGCTGTGGACAGAAGCACGGCGGCCACTAGCACTGGCGCTTAGCTCCCGAATAGCTGATGTGTTTGCTGTTGATATACACCCGGCAGCAAAGATAGGGAAAGGGATTTTGTTTGATCATGCAACTGGCGTGGTGGTGGGTGAGACAGCGGTAATTGGGAACAATGTTTCGATCTTGCATCATGTCACCCTTGGTGGGACTGGAAAGGTTGGGGGAGACAGACACCCCAAGATTGGTGATGGAGTGCTGATTGGGGCAGGTGCAACCATTTTGGGGAATGTGAAGATAGGGGAGGGGGCAAAAATTGGGGCAGGATCAGTGGTACTGATTGACGTGCCACCAAGGACAACAGCAGTAGGGAACCCGGCGAGGCTGGTGGGAGGAAAGGAGCGGCCATCAAAGCATGAGGATGTGCCTGGAGAGTCCATGGATCACACTTCTTTCATCTCTGAGTGGTCAGACTACATAATTTGAGAGTTTGTTCCAGTTAATGTCACATGGAAGCTGTTATGTAGTTCCATATTCAGTTTGTTTTCGTTTGAACCCCACTGCATTTTGCTGGGTTTGAGACTGAGACCCTTGTAGATGAGGCTGTCTTTGTGAACTTTGTAATATTTTTGGATTGAAATGCAGGCTTCTTAGGGTTATTGTAATTGAGCTATGAATTTATCTTTCATCTATTCTACTGGTGATACTGACCTGTAGAAATACCATCCAAATTTTTTTCCCTTTTGAATGGTTAATTAAGGCATCACCGTTTAGTTTTGGATTGAATAGGAGAAAAATATATTTGGGCATCGTCGAAATCACCTTAGTTATCATCAATTACGTGAATTTTCTAGTTATTTAATAGGCAGGATTTGAATTCATCCACCAAATTGTACAAATATATGAGTTTAACGTTATACATAAGTATTATATGTAATATTTGTATATATAATAGACGCAACAATATGCATTGAAGCTGAATATTTTCATTCCTAACCAAATTATTAGGAGGTGATGATGGACTTAGCCATTGCTGCCATTGTAGTTATAAAGCTAGGTGGCTTTGATGGATATACTTCAGAGTTCAAGGTGAAGGGTGTTAAAAAACAAAAAATTCATATCGCTGACCAATAAAAAACCCCTAGAAAGCTAGACAGAAGGCCAGATGATCAAAACAGTGAAAATACCATCCCCTTGGAGCCACTACTTTTAATAATCTTTAATACCAATTTAAACTAAGTAGAATGCATTTGTCTACATATTTGTTCATGCGTCCTCAAAAAAGATAGTTTTCCTAAATACTATCCAATTCAATTTTTGGATGAATTTCTTCTCCTTAAACCTAAATCTTATGTAAAATGTATCGGTGATCATTTCTATGACTTTTATTCTTTATATTTGCCAAACAATCTTTTTATGTGAAATTTTGGTACCTTGACTCGGTTGTTGAGAGATCTAATCTACAAAAATACATGTGAAGATAAAATCAAGACTACTACTTCTCTTTTAGGCTTTTAGCCCCTTAGCATAATTTTTTTTTTTAAAATCAAAAGTAAAAACCAATCCAACATACCAAAACTTAGTACCACTATTATATGCTGTTTTCTTTTATAAGAAGGCTTCAAAACGTGAATGATTAGAATTTTAAGTTAAAAAAAAAAAAAAAAAAAACTTTATTAAAAGGGAGAGTTTCAAAAGGTTTTTAATATATTAAGATATAGGTGATATAATAAAATGATAAAAGAAGAAAAAATAATATATCAAAAAAAAAAAAAAAAAAGCTATCCTTGTGGTTGCCATGCTCTCGACTTTGATTTAAGAGAATTAAGACTTTAGATTTTGAATCCCACTTTTGCACAATTGTAAAAAGTTGTTATGTTTATGGTCATGTTTTTTTCTTTATTTGTAACAATAGGGATGAAGAACCCAGATAAGGATATTGGGCCGTGGGCTGCGCCTGAGGAAATTAGATAGCCCGAGGACATATAAGTACTAACAAAGGCAGATAGATTATTGGGCCAAGAAAGAGATCTGGTCATAATGAGCAGGTGATGTTGTTCTAGGATTAATCCCTCCTCGACCAATAGAGCGGAGACCTAAAGTCCAATCACCCATAAAGTACTGGGCAATAGGTAAACGTGCTTGGGAGGATAAGTTTTAGAAAGAGATGAGTCAATAGAGAATTGAAATATCTGGGAAGAAAATTACTACCACCGCATTGAATGCTCTACATCTAACCTCTTGGCCACATTAATGTGGAAATGATACCTAAACAGTAACTTTCAGTTTTACAGGTACCCATAAAGATTTCAATAAAGTGCTGATGGGACAAGTATGAAGGAGATTAGCAATTTGATCTACACATGGAGGGCTGAGATGAAAGAAGGGAATGGAATATAAAAGGGAAGAACTCCCTTACAGGGAAGATGATAAAAATCATAAGAAAAATCACTGTGTAACCAAGAACTGGAGTTTTTGTATAAGTCTGAGAGAAATATATAAGAACGTACCTTCCTTAAACTTGACCGAGGAGTATTTTTTTTTTTTTTTTCAATCTGTTTGTCTTGTTCATTCTAATACTAACTAGTCTATTGTGATCAAAATTCTAACTCATTGAACATTCAGTATCAAGCCCACTCTCTAACAAATTCATTATTTTGGGCTCATTGGGCCATTGTCCAAACCACTTGGGCTGTGGATCAAAACTCATCCTTACAATAACAATCGTTTATTTTTTTTTCATGATATAATATATAATATTTTACTTTAAAAAAATTTATGAATTCTTAAATTACTGTTGAGAATATGACTTCAACTTGTGGAGAATTTTTTCGGATCAAGCTATTAGTTTTGGATTAGATGGGAGAAAACTATTTTTGGACATAGCCAAAATAGTTATTAGTCATAGATTAGATTTGAAATCATCTCGACTTACATCTTAGCCACCAATTTCTCAATGTCTCTAGTAGCTTAGCTTATTGATTTGGAGGCAATTATGACACATGGTAGTTGTGTTTGTCATGACCAACTTTCCAAGTAATTATCATACAAATTGTTATTGTGAGAGGCTGTGCCCCCAATCTATTTAACTTTAATTGGGCCAGACCCTTATGGATGGGTGGAATTTCATTGGGGCCTTTCAAAATTTCAATTTGACTTAGTGTTTGCAGTGTGGTGCAGTGCAGTGTGGTTTTGGGTCATTTTTAGCACTGCACTTTGCGGTGCGGTTTAGGCAAAACCATAACTGCACTGCACCTCATTTTTGCGGTCACATGCGCAGTGCAGTGCTGTTTAGAGTTAGCGAAAACCATAACCGCACCGCATCTCATTTTTGCGGTCATTTATGCGGTGTGGTGAATAAAATGATGTTTGAAATTAATATATTTTTTAGATTTTGGGCTTTTCCTACCTAACAAAAAACTAATTTTCCCCTTTGTCTGGGCCAAGTCTTAAAATATTGAACTAGTTTTTCTTTATGTTGGGTTAGCTTTCCTAATTAACACTTACAAGGATTATTAATTTTTTTTTTTGAAAACTAGGGTTATTAAACTATTAATTTTTTTTTTGAGAAGTATTAAACTTTTAATTAATAATATATTTAATATTAAAAAATAAATATATTAATATATAGAGAGGATGCAGTGTAGTGCGGTTTTCTTATTATAAAACTACAAACTACATTGCACTATGCGGTGCAGTATATTGTTACTTGTGGTGCGGTGCGGTTATGTCATTTTGCAGGCAGTTTTGGTGTGATTTTTGCGGTTTGTGCGGTTTAGTGAACACCCCTACTTATTAATTTTCCCCCCTATATCAAGGTTTTACATGAAGTCACCAAATATTTTATTTAACCAAAAAAAAAAAAAAAAACCTAAATAAGAAAAACTTCACTTTGTTAATTTGAAGAAAATAATGTACATCAACTGATTAGGGCATTACTTGACTTTGGCTCTAAATACATTCGTCGATCTACGCGCCACCCAAACGTGACCCTACTTGCAGCTCCTGCTCCCACTGCCTCCTCAATTACAAGGGCTTCTTGTCTTTCCAGGTGACTCTTTTTTTTTTTTTTTTTTTTTTTTTTTAAATTTAAAAAATTCACCATTTATCCGTTAGATTGAAAATTTGTCTCACTCAAAGTGAATGGTTATTATTATTATTATTATTATTTTTATATATAGATAAAAGTGAATATTTATTTTTCAAGAACCTGAAAATATAGATTTATTAAATAAGGAATGATAACGGATTTGATTGCATATTTGTCTTATTCTCCACTCTAGAGTGAATATTTATTTTTCACAAATTTAAAAATGTAGACTTGACTCATAAAAGTCGCTTGTCTCTTATAGTTGAGTAAGAGATCCAAATCATATATTGAAATCTTATTATATCTATAAAAATATAAATGTATTATATAAAGAAGTAATTTTTGTATCATATAAGGAGTTAACGGGGTTTCAAATCTTCCTTCCTATTTTTGTAATTATCCAATTATATATATAAATTAAGACGGGTTTTTAATTATAAATTACTGTCCATCTTTAAAAAATTAAATAATCATTTACAATGATAACTACCTTTTATAATGAGGAAATCTCAAGGTAGAAAAAAAATTTAGTCACATATATACTGGTTATTGATTGGGAATGTAGAAGAGAAAACTCTGTTATATGTTGATTTTGCTTTTGAAGCCAAACAACAAGAAAGTATGTGGTTTATTTGTTAGTTTAGTGCAGAATAGAATATACCTCTTCTTCTTTGTTGGTTTGTTTTAAAATCCAAATCATAGTTTTCTATGACATCAAGCAAACGATGATTTTTTAAAATCTTTTTTTTTCTTTAATAATGTGTGTGATTATAATAATCTGATTCTTTAGTACAGATTTTGTTTATGTATGTAGTATGCACTGTTTAGGCTCAAAAGCCGTGGACAGAATCACGGCGGCCACTGCGGGAACCCGGCAAGGCTGGTGGGAGGAAAGCATGAGGATGTGCCTGAAGAGTCCATGGATCACACCTCTTTTATTACTGAGTGCTCAGATTACATAATTTGAGGCTTTGTTCTAGTTAAGCTGTTATGTAGGTCCATGAGTAGTTTTTTTGTTTGAACCCCACTACATTTTGCTGGCTGAGTTGCGAACGAGGCAGGCTTTTTGGTGAGCTTCAAAAATCTTTTGTATTGAAATACAGGCTTCTTAATCTTAGATGAGTGATGGGTTTATCTTTCATCTATCTACTGGGGTGATACTGATTTGCAGAAACGCCATCCATAATTTTTTCCCTTTTGAATGGTTAATTAAGGCATCACATTTTTAGTCAAATTTTTTATTTAAACAATAGACAACATCTAATAAGACATTTCCTGAAATTGTATCTAAACTATTCTCAAATGCTTGAAGAATCATCATCAAAGTCAATACATGTTTTCGAGAACAACTTCTCTGAAAATAAATCCAATAAGGAATGGTTTCATGAAAATTGTTTTCTATATTTTATGATGTTATCTATAAATTACAAGCAACATTAAAAATTTATAAGCTTTTGATCCTTCGTAAACACTCGAATAATAGATTCAATAGACTTGAAGGACGTGTCATAAACTCAGAGATCCCGAGTTTCGTCCTCTACGTTATCAAATTATGAGATTTTCAAGATATTTCATAAATAGAAATCTAGTTGTGCAACAACAACAAACACCACCCCCCCCCCCCCCCCCAACAACAACAACAAAAAAATAGAAGATATATATATATATATATACATCCTAATGAACGACCTGTCGTTTACTCAAAATTTCAAGAGCCTGACCAGTGACCGAGAGTTGATATCAAGCAATATATCTGCACAAGCTCTGTTCCAGAAACTATCCACTTTCCATTTCCAACGCCTTCTCTCTCTTCTCTGATATCTCTTCCGTTTCCAAACTCTGCAAATCGATGGCTTCTCTGATATCTCTTCAGGGCTCTGGAAACTCGATTATCGCTTCCCACTTGAGACCTCGAATAGCACCACAACCATTGGCTCAGCTCTCTCTCAACCCCACTCCATCCAAACCTCTCTGCACCTACGCACTACCCAATACCAACAACTCAAAGGCCTATCGCCGCCACAGTGGTGGCGTCTCTCACCGCCAAAGCACCAACACTCAGTACAAATCCCACCCTGAACCTTCTTTACAGTCACAGAGTAACAGGAAGAAGAGCCACTCGAATGAGCAAAAAATGAACGGTGATAAGCTTAACGATGAAAATGAGAGTGACCCATTACGCGGTGACCCACCAAATGTTGATTTGATGGGTTTGTGTGAGGAGGGAAAGGTTGAGCAAGTTGTGGAGTATATGGGTCAAGGTGTTTGTGCTGATTATGGTGTTTTCTGTGCGTTGTTGGATTCATGTGGGGATTCGAAGTCGCTTCAAGTTGGGAAGAGGGTCAATGAGTACTTGAAAAGGTCTCCGTTTCGTGGTGATGTTGAATTGGATAACAAATTGATTGGGATGTATGGGAGATGTGGGAGTATGAGAGATGCACGCCGAGTGTTTGATAGAATGCGCGAGCGGAATATGTGTTCATGGCATTTGATGATTAATGGATATGCAGTGAATGGGCAGGGTAATTATGGATTGTTGTTGTTTGAGGAGATGAGAAAGGCGGGGTTGCAGCCCAATGGCAAGACCTTTGTGTTGGTATTGGTGGCTTGTGCTAGTGTAGAAGTTGTGGAAGAAGGGTTGATGTACTTTAATTTGATGAAGAATGAGTATGGAATTGTTCCAGGGATTGAACATTATTTAGGGGTTATTGATGTTTTTGGGACTTCTGGTCATTTGAATGAAGCAGAAGAGTTCATTGGGAAGATGCCATTTGAACCTACAGCCGAAGTTTGGGAGGCTCTTAGGAATTATGCAAGAATTCATGGAGATATAGAACTTGAAGACCACTTGGATGAATTTTTGGTTAGTCTTGATCCTTCTAAGGCCATTGCTGATAAGATCGGAATCCCCCCTAGGAAGAAGCATTCTGCAACTAATATGCTTGAGGAGAAGAATAGGGTGAGTGAGTATCGGAGTACTGGCGCTTACAAAGGAGAGGGATATGAGAAATTGAAAGGTCTTAATGGGCAGATGAGGGAAGCAGGTTATGTGCCAGATACAAGATATGTACTTCATGACATTGATGAGGAGGCAAAAGAGCAGGCCTTGCAATATCACAGTGAGCGTTTGGCAATTGCTTATGGTCTGATTAGTACACCGCCACGGACAACTCTTAGGATCATTAAGAACCTAAGGATCTGTGGTGACTGCCACAATGCAATAAAAATTATGTCAAGAATTGTTGGGAGGGAGTTGATTGTTAGGGATAACAAGCGGTTCCATCATTTCAAGGACGGCAAGTGCTCTTGTGGGGATTACTGGTAAAGTTATTAACACCTTGATGTCAGAGCTCATCTCATGGGTTGG
This sequence comes from Quercus variabilis, assembly GCA_030445155.1. Classification (NCBI taxonomy): domain Eukaryota; kingdom Viridiplantae; phylum Streptophyta; class Magnoliopsida; order Fagales; family Fagaceae; genus Quercus; species Quercus variabilis. Next base: position 58,222,639 of record CP129446.1, read on the forward strand.
CTACCAGGTTTTCCCTCAACACACAATTGAAGTTCCTTGTAAAGCTCATTGCTGCAGCGAGAAAATTGAAGAAAATTTTGATAGGAGACTTGCTTGTAAATGTAATGCATTTTTTACATTGTACATTATGTTTGTATTGAGATTCAATTACCTTATAACTAGAACCAAGTTCGAATTGACCAATTTGTCACATGTTAACTTTGCAGTAGCATGTCTTTGCATGCCATATATTAACGTTTATGAAGCCTGTTTTCCTTTGTTCTGCTCTACCCTACTTATCCACCTGATATTTTAGGATGGCAGATAATTGAGATGGTGCTGTCAGACTTTTTAATAAGTTTCAGACTGGGCATTCATCATCTTCTGGTCCAATGTTGGCTCTTTATGATTGTTCAATAATCCATATTTCATCAGTGGGACGGTACCATTCATATTGGCAGTAATTACAGTTGATCAATTAGAGTTACATGTGTACTGAAATCATAAATGTCCCTATGGAGTTCCAAGGGTACTGAAATCAGAAGGTATGTTCTTTACTGTCCCTTCAAATGAACATAAACAATTAAACGTCATTCTCCTAGATTTCAATTACCCCTTCAAATGATTGCCTCCAGTATCTGTCAATTTTCCAGCACCAAGGAGATAACAGTTGATTTTTATTGGTAAAAGATAGCGGTTTGTACATTTGGCCAAAAATATAAATATATAAAGTCATAAAGGCTATTGAATCCGTTGGTTTCAATAGACTAATGACTGAAAAAGAACATTACTGAATAGAAATAAACTACTCAAGGGAATTATCATTATTCATTTATAGCACTACATCAGAGTTGATTTTTTATTGATCTTCTAATATGTACACCGTATAGTGATTCTTTTATTGAAAAATACATCATGCTTTATGGAAACAGTGCATGAGGTAATCTGAATTCTAATCATGTTAGTTACCTTAAGGATCACACCCTCATATAATCTGTGAAATAGACCTTGAAGGAGGTCTATTTTGAGGGATTAATCCACATTATATGATATTATACATCTTCAAAGAATGGAATGTATGGATGAAAAATGACCTATGAAGCTCCTGATAACCTGTGTGAGAAAGACTGGTCTCAAGTTAAAATGGCTTAGAATGTTATCAAGAGTGAAGTGATGATGATCGGCTAGTTCTTTTATTGGAAACCACTTCAATGACATCATCTCGTGATGGAACTCTCAGGTATGCTTTCATAAGATCATAAACAGTAAATCCAATTGCCACAGATGGTACAACCTGAAGAGAATACCAGAACTTAAGTATCCAGAGAGACATGATATGATAGAGAAGACACAAAGACAAGGTTTCCCACCTTCAAGTAGTTGATGCTCAGCCCTGAAAATAAATGCTTCCATCCTTGTTTTTGAGCAATCATAACAAGGGTTTCTATTGTTCCTTTCATCTCAGCACTCTTTGATGCCGAGAGCCGTTGAACCTGTTATAATGATTGTTCAATAGTTAGTATTTATGTCCCACTTTAAGATATAAGTCAAAAGAGCATTGAAGTGATTAACCTGCATTTGTCTCCTGACAACATCAAGGGGGTATGTGAAGGTCTGACCCAATAAACCTGCAACAGATCCACATACAAGCTTCACCATAATATTTTTCTTTTGCTCCACAGGGACATGGCGTTTCATCTCCTCATAGAAGTAAAATTTCAAACCAGCATATGGAAAGATTCCATAAAGTGATGGAGCTGACAATGCAGTTCACATGTTAAATGTAAAAACCTCCTAAGGATGTTAATTAAGCTGAGAAATGGAAAATGACATTATAACTTAATTCAAGCTGTTTAGAAATGCATACCCACACCACGATATAGACCTCTGAACCCAGCCTCTTTATATGTCTTTGAGAAACAATCAAGAATTCCTTTATAAACTAGTTCATTTTTAATTGGCATTTGAGCATTCAACTTTGATGAACCAACAACCTACATCATCAAATACAAAATTCTTGACATCTTTTCACAATGAGTGTAAAGAGCAACTAATTCCTTATATAATCTAGTTGTCCTTCTGACCAAAGTTCACATGAGAGGAGCCAAACACAGTGCTTATCTGTTGCAGCAATTTTAAGTCCCAGAACTTGTGCTAAAGGATTTTGACACCTCTTCAGTGACATCCAAGTCATTTAAGGTCAATTGAGTCAATTTCCAAGACTGCACATGTGCATGCATGCATGAGAGAGAGAGAGAGTTCAATTTTTATTTTTAATTATATTACTTACCTGATAAGCCAGTTTAGTCCGAACTAAATCAAGGGGATAGGTAAAAAGCACAGCAGTTCCTCCAGCAAATGATCCTGCCACGAGATCAAGCACAGGGCCTCTCCCTACGTCAGGAAAAGTGACTATTATCCATCTGCGGTATTGCTCATAAGTCATGTAATGCAGTGCTGCATAGGGAACAATTCGAGCAACACTAGCCCCATTCCCTCTGTAGATAAATACCACAAAAGAATTTGTTCAAAACAAAGCAATTCAGAAAACTCCCTCCACAACAAAATGACATGACTCAGAGATCCACCTGTAGAAACCCCTAACCCCTTCCGTCTTTGCAATCTTTTTAAAGGAACCAAAAAGCCCTATGCTTTGGAATTCTTCCCTTCTGGTCTGAAAAAGGGTCAATGAATAAGTTCTTTTTCACTTTCAAGGATTATCTATTTATCACTGGATCCAACATTCCCCAAAAGGAAAATCAATGAAAGAATCCTGATATCTATCATAAGATGGGTGAAGTAGGTAGAGGGAGAGAGAGAGAGATGCCTGATTAAGCTTTAAAACTAGTAAAGCACATTTTACTTATATGGTTTGAATTAGTCTCCAGGACTTCATTGAGCAGCTCATGCATAGACAATCCTTAAAAAAAAAATTTGCATATCAGCCTCTATTTTATTACAAAGAAAGCACATAATCCCCCCCCCCCCCCCCCCAAAAAAAAAAAATTCCAGCCAGGCTGTAAAGTTGGATTGTTTTGTTTTTGCATTTTTTTTCTCTGCTTGATTCTAGTTAATGCTCACAATGTAGTTGCCCCCTTGTAATCGTTTCGATAATATATATATATTTGAAAAGAGAATCAGATTATTCCCAAAAAAAAAAAAAAAAAAAATTACTACCTCAATTACACACCATCAGTTAATTTCAACAAACCCCCTACATATTCCATCTTCTTAACTTATTGAATCTCCCGGTTTCCATTAGCTCAACTGCAAAAGTTTCTTGTCATCGAATAAGGGGACTCAAATGGAATCCCACCTACACAAATAAGAAAGCCATTGATGGCTTGGTTTGATGGTATGGAAGAGCAGCAAATGCCTTCAAATCCTACTGCATTTTTAAAAGAATAAGAAGGAAAAAAAAAATCATAGTCTCAATTCAACTCCAGTCAAACCTACTCATATTCATAGTCAAACGTGAGCCAGAAATTCAGACAAAAACCCATCAAAGAAAACCAAATATATATAAAGAAAAACAAAGCAAAATAAACATTATTAACAGCCCATATACAGCACAAGACAATAAAGAATCATAATGAAACCCATTGCCAAAGAGAAAAAAAAAAAAAAAAAAAAGTTGGAAGTCAATTAAGTACAAACCTGAAACAAAATCTTGACACGCTCGAGAGGTGCAACTACAGTCTTGGCAATTCCACCAGCAACTCCTCCAGCAACTAGCTCCTTTGCAAACACAGGCATGGCCTCTATAACCCCATCAAAGAACATACCCATCTCTCTTTCTTCTCTCTTCTTCTCCATTCACCAATTATTGTTTATGGCAGACAGAGAGAGAGTTTAGAACAGTGGCAGCAAACAGAGGATCGGAAAAGAAGGATTGATGAAACGTATCTGTAAGATGAGGCGTGTGAAAAGTTGTGGTTTTTATATGTTTTGGACATCTCACAAAGTTTTTAGTTTTTCAGACCAGCCCACCACGGCTTCCTCTAGATTATTTTATTTTGCGTCAAAATATGACAACTTTTTTTTTTTTTTTTTTTTGAGGAGAAAAAAAGCTGACAGCTCATTGGTTGTTAAGATTTTTTTGTTCCTATTCTATTTTTTGCCTACAATTATAGTCGCCTCCTTGATTGGAATCAGTAAAGAATCTAACAATCTCAACCGTCCATCTTTTTCTCTTTCAACATTAAAATAAAATAAAAACTCTATATAATTTTTTTTACCCCTTAGAATTTCGACTTTATATATTTTGCAATATTTTTGCCACTAACATATAAACCCACAATTTTTTTTTACTACTTACGCTCTGTTAGATTATAATTGATCTAATAATGGTTCATTATCATCCAACAAGTTTCACCCCAAAATTACAAAGAATTTACTAATTGAATTATTAAAAATAAAATTGGGACCCTTGAACATTTTGTGCTGATTGGGTTCCTCCAATAAAGCATGTTGTGGCAAAATTCCTTTGGTACAAGTAACAAGTTCTATGTAGTTGTAGCTATCACAAAAGAATTTTTTTGGCTCAAACAAAAGTCAAGAATCTTGAGGTCAGTCGGCATTATCCAATTCTCTCTATAGGCAAAAAGAACTTAATAAGTTCCGTAATTAGGTTTCTATCAAGAAAAAAGGTTCCGTAGTTAGGTTTTATCCAATTCGGATTCCTTTGTTCTCAAAAATAAAAATTCGGATTCCTTTGGTATCTCATATTCTTATTAATTTATTTATTAAATGTGAGACGAAAATAAAAAATTAAGACAAAAATAAAAATTGATTACTTTTAACCAAACACGCAAGTCTTTCAATCTTTCTCCCCTACTTATTGTAAACAAAAATAATAAATAAATACATCATCTCCTTTAAGATGAAAATGAATCATTTCATCATAAAAATTTTACTTTTTAAAAATTTAGAAATGTAGATGATATTTAACCTTTAAAATTTTAATGTGCATGTAAAGTAAAATCTTCACGCTAGAAAGACTTTAATATCCAACGGAGATGATAAGAGCATTTGTAGCTTGTGCAAAATTTGTTGTCTATTTTAACATAAGAATTTACTTTTTTTACTTTATATACTCTATTTTCAAAACACCACACATCAAATTATTTATTTTACATTACATTTTATTAAAATATCAATTTTTCTTGATTTTTTAATTGTTTCTCTTTTTTTTTACACCCAACAACTATCATCCACTCTGTTCTTTAATTCTCAATATACATTAAAAAAAAAGAAAAAAAAGAAACAATTAAATCAAAATAAATAGTGTCAGCATAAGTTTACACGATTATTATAGTAAACTTGTAAATTTACACAATTAGTTACGATGATATTTGTCCCTTTTAGACAAAATTGTGTAAATTCTATACATTTCTCTATTATACACGAATTAATGTAAATGCTTTGACAATGACATTAAAAAATTAACAGTGCATTTGCATTAGATTTTTTCCATTAACCCATTAGTTTATTAAAAAAAAAAAAAAAACCTCAAAAAAAAAAAAAAAATTCCCCTGACAACTGTATTCTTGCCAACTTTCAACAAATAATCAAATAAGTTTTTCAACAAATCAAAACTTACGGAAGCCAGGACTTTTCCAAAAATTCTGCCAAAAAGGCTAAGGTAGGGCTTGTCAATGTACTCAACTGGTTCATTGGCATTATCAGATTCTCCAGAAGAGTGTGGTACCAAACACCAAAGAATCAAATCTCTTTAACAAGAGATTTTCGTAACAATTGCAAAACTGTTTTTAAGGAAAAAAAGAACTAACAAAGGAAATAAGTACCACTCTTTGCTTCTACAGCTATTTCAACTCCTCTTTGACACAAGTTAAGGTGAAAAGAGTGGCCTCTAGAGCTTTGTATTGCTTTAACATATATTTTCTGTAAACATCTTCTTATGAATTGTGTAACAAAAGGCTGTTATAAAGACAATCCTGAAGTCTTAACAAGTTCAATAGAAGACATTATAACTTATTTCTGTGATTTAATCATCGAACAATGAAGTTAAACAGGATAAACAGTCTCCTACTACTAAATGGCCTTTGACCGCCATTGACAAAATTCAGAAGTCCAATTGGTAGTGATGAATACAGAGAGTTTGAGGGAATGCATCCTGGGTGAACTAGCAATCGAATCAGGTAGACCGACTGGTGTTACTGCTACTGATTTTATCTTGAATGGGAACTGTATCAATAAGGTGTAGTAGGATTCTCTCCAGCTCCTCTCCAGTGCTCCATTCATAGACTTTTGCCTTGATTAGCTTTGGCTTGCCATGAATGTGCTTCCACAGTGCATAGTTCTTCCTTGGCATCACAAAATCATTTTCCCCAAGCTTCAAAGTTGGGCAGTAATCACCATTTCCATCTCCAAGGTAGATGATTCTCTTCTTCCGACTATCAGAAACAGAAGCTTGGATTTGGTCAATCACCAGACCCTATAGTAGTGTAGGCCACAATCAAAACAGTATGAATGAAATAAAGATACTATGATCATAAAATAAAGCCCCTATTCCCAACCCCCCAGCACCAAAAGGAAAGGAAATAAGAATCTGGGTGGCAACAATGAGAACTAAAAGTAGAACTTAGCCTAAATGTAACATCACATGACATTATTTTTCAACTGTGGATAGTAAAGTACTTGCCAGAGAGATGATAGAAATGATGTCAACCCACTGCGGACTTGATACAAATAGATGATATTCAGTCAGAATGTATGAATTTTTGGGTATTCAAATGCCACTGAAAACAAAATTTAATGGCCACAATTCCATTGGTCTCCTATGCATCCTAATCTTTTACCAAGAAAACTTTTGAAAAGTAAATATAACACAAGCTACTATAATGAATTGTACCCATAACCTCACCTTTATGCCATTTGGCCCACAATTACTACACCAAGAAGAATGAATTCAAGTTAAAAAAAGAAATAGCAAGGAAAAAGGGGTTCATTCCTCAGAGGCGTATGCAGGATTGATTAAAATAAATCCCTCTATGTGGAAAGAAACATGGTTGAAAGTATTTCTTAACTAGATCAGCCATATTGGACTCTCCATGTCAACGAGAGCCCTTTCTCCATAGTTTCTCAGCAGTACAGATACAAACTCACCCTTGTTATGTTTTATCAAACAAGCTTCAATTACAACAGCCAACAAATCACAGTCAATAAACTTGGCAACACAGTGACATAATGTAATTCTCCATTTTCAATCAAGTATCTAAAATAGAACACTTCTTCTAGCTACAACCAACATTGTTATAATACCTTGCACATATTTGGGGGGCACAATTTGCAACCATGAGGAGTTGAACTTAAATCATGAAAAGGTAAGATTCTAAGCTGTCCCTCCTCATTAACAAAACTCGGATTGGTATCTATCCGAGAAAAGCAACCCCACACACCATGATGTTCCAAGATTGTCTCAATGTAAAACAAATTGGCATCGCTAATTATCCTCAACTCACATCTGAAACAAATACATTATTTGCCACCCACAACCATTTTATCAATCAGCAACAAATAGCAATTCACTAATAACAACAAATAAGCTGCAAGCTGGTCAAGAAACTTTACCCAAGAGCATGAGCTGCTTTAATAGCAGCAATTATGTGCTGATCCAATGGAGTTCCTTTCAGGCACTCTGTTATGTCCTCTACGGTTTTGCCTTGTGAATGAAGCTCCTCCAACATCCTATCCTACAAATAATTAACCAAAAACAACAAAATAAATCAATGAGTTAATGATAATTAAACAAACCCACTTCTTTTTACTGCTAATAAATTCATTGAATTATTAAAAAAAAGTTATCTGTTTAAGATATTAAAGCTCAATACATAGTCAAGGTCCAAGTCCAATCCTTGTGGTGTAGCAAAAAAAATCCTAATCAAACTTGGGTTTAAGCAAAGAAATCCTAATACTTGTATTGCAAGTGGTGTAATCCTATTAGTTTAGGGTTTAGCCTCCTATAAATACCTTGATATGGGTTTATTGTAATACACAATGCTTAATAGTTGAAGTATAACCATCAAGGGTTTTCTGCTTTGGACGTAGGCCATCAGGCTAAACCATATAAATTCTCTTTCTTTCTCTTTCTTATGCTTTAGCTCACTACATTATTTTATTTCCTTCTTTCTATTTTCACATGATATCATAGTTATGTGGTATGTTCTATCTTTTCTAACACAATATCAAAGCCAAAATTTGATCATCTACCCTAATTCATAATCCAATTTTTTTGCAAGCAATACCATCATCCTCTAACCTAAGCATTGCTGCATTAGTGTCTCCAAAGTTCTTGGCATCAAGCAGCTTGTTCATACATCTTACAATGAACAACTTTCTTCTTGACATGTCCAAGCAATGCATTGCTGTGTGGTTCTTTTTTGCAAGTTCTTTGGTGGCACATGATTTGTGGTGGATGAGCTATATAGCCTATGTTAGCATTAAAAATAGCTTCAACTGGGAAGTTAAGGACATTATAATCAAGGCCGAAATTCAAATGGAGAGGCAGAGGATCTTGCTTTTGGATACACGGAAATCACCTATTGAAATTGATACACCTAGGAGGTCATTATGATTTCCTTGTAAAGTGTGATCTGAAGGAACTTGGAGCTCACACACCGGTCTGCACTGCATTGTACAATGATGGTGACAGTGAATGTAAATATCTACCACAGTTTTTCAAGTTAATTGTCGCCAATCCACTTTCAGTTTGACAAAAGTTCATGTGGTTAGTAAAACTATATATGTGGATGCTTGCATTTAAAATCATACAAAATCAAACCTTTTTAAAAGCCAAGTTGACTTTGAGCCCACGCAACATTGGAGCAAAACAATATTAAAAGCCAATGAGCACACCCATTTATCTACAAGGACAACAATCACTTCTTCCATGCAACGCAATTGTATCTATACTTCCTCAGCCTTCCTTCCCAGCAGTGTCTCCTCCAATGGTAATCCTATAGTTGTTTAAGCACTACTCCTCTTGGATCTTTGCCTTCTGAGCATCTTTACAAGTATTTAAGAACTCTAGTACAATAGTACAACACTCTATTAGTTCACATCTTTAAACCATTATATCAAGGTTCTCTCTTTCACCATTGCTATGACGCTACTGGCCACTCTGCAGATCATCCTAATTTCTTACCTACCGTGGACATTCAAATATCTTTTGAAATATGGTATTCTCTCACAAGGCAATCTTAATAGTTTCAACTATATTAAATACGCATGTGCATCTTTCTTTTCCACCTGGTTTTCAGCATTGCTTCTGATCAAGCATCTGCAATATCTTGGCTAAGTATCACAAGCCACACTGGTTGGTAGCCTCTTTTATCAGCTTTCACTCTGATCATGCGTCTTTATCATCTTTAGGCCACGTTACTCAGACCACACCTCTGATCAGTATCTTTACTGGCTACTTTCTATCATGCGTCTCTATCATCTTCAGGCAATCATGCCTCTGATCATTAGCCTCCAAATGTATCACATGCATTGTACTCATCATTCAAGCCTTAATCATGGCACGCATCTGGCCTTCCTAGCTTGTTATCAACACTTCATTTGGTCTACATCAAATTTGGTCATGAATTTCATCAAGGTCTTAGTTTTTCTTTTTTCTTTTTTCAAATTCAAGTTGTCTTCAAGTCTCCAACTTGAGTTTGAGGGAATGTTAAAGATATCAAAGCCCAATTCCTAGTTAACACCTAAGTCCAATTCAACCTGGTGTGCAACCAAAGAAATCCTAGTCTAACTTGGTGTGCAAGTAAAGAAATCTTAATTCTACTTGTATTGCCAGTCATGTAAACCTATTAGCCTTGAGTTTTTTTTTATAAACCTATTCGCCTAGAGTTTAGTCACCTATAAATACCCTTTGTGGATTAATTGTAATACACATCACTAATTAGTTAGAACACTCACATCAATCAATGTATAATAGCATCATGGGTAAATTTTGCATATCCAACTCCAAAAAAAACCCACATCCGTTCATATAAACTTGTGTAAATATGGATTGTTACTACAGTAACAGCATAAATATACACAGATACTATTCACATCCAAATCTATTTTTAATACTACTCATATTGAGAGTAATAAAAAATTGATAAAGAAATACTATTTAAATGAAATGTAATGTATAATAGATGATCTGACGTGGGTGTTTTTGACAAGTAGTTGTGTAAAATAAAAGAAGTAAGTTTTTGAGAAATTTTTGAAAAAGCTAATTCAAATGTTCCCATCTTCTGTAAATAAATTCTCTGGTATGAATTCATTGTAATACACAATGCTTAATAACAAATATGCAGCCATTGAGGACCTAAGCCTAACAACATAATTTTCACACGGTATCATAGATATGTTCTACCCATGTACGTCTATGATTAATGGAACAAACCCACTTTTTTTTTTTCACTTCATAGGCTATGAAATTCATGCAGGCATCTCAAAAAACAAAACCCAGATGGGTTTATGATAAATGGAACGAAGAAACTTGAAAAAGAATGAAAAGAGTGAAAAGTAGAGAAACCATGAGAGAGTTCCAAGGCAAGTTGGAGCGAAGATTATTGAAGAGGCCAGTGAGACCCATCTCCGTGATCACCCGATTGTCACTGTCACCGTCGATGATCGTACGGTCAAAGTCAAACACCACAACTGTATCTCCCGCCATCCCGAGCGCCGGAGTTGGATTTTCACGCTACCAGGTAAAAAGAGCGGGTTTTAGCTTATCTTCACTTGGATGTAAATGGCCTGATAATAGTGTGTTGTAAGTTATGTGAGCCGTTGGATTTGATTGATGGTTTTTTTTTTTTTTTTTTAAGCTAATTTTGCAAATATATTAGTCATGTTACTAAAATCGAAACATAGTAATATTAGAAGCAAATTACAACTTATCCACCTGTATTTTTTTTTTAATAGAATCCACACGTAGTTTGACTAAAATTTAAATATGTAATTTTGTTATACTTTTATGTCGATCTCTCCCTTCTAAAAACACAAAAAAAAAAAAAAAAAATATAAATACAAGATCAAATAAGATAAAAAACAATCCAGTAGAACACTTACATTATGGAATTTCAAACTACAGGTAGACAACTTAAATTTCTATCAAACCTCAAGTGGGTGAAGTGTTAGATTTCAAACTATAAGTAAGTAACTTAAATTTTGGCAAAACCATACATAGATAAATTACAATTTACCCTAATAATAGTTATATGGCCACTTTTCACCTTTAAAACTTGAGTCTCATGGAGTAAATTATGAGACATTTTTTTTTTTTTTTTTTTTGTTTCTAATGGAACTCAAGTTTCAAAAACTTGAATTCTTCACGTTGGAACTCAAGTTCCAAAAGTGATCACATAATTAATATATTTCAATTTTGGTCACGTAATTAATAGGGTAAATTGCAAATTATACTCCTAAGTTTAGGGGAGATTGGATTTTACACCTTGAAATTTCAGAATTTGGATTTTACCTCCTAAAGTTTGGCGATGTTAGGATTTTACACCCTGACATTTCAAAATTTGGATTTTACCTCCTATATTTTAGAAGTGTTTGGATTTTATTCCCTAAAATTTTGGGGTGTTTGGATTTTACACTCTAAAATTTCAGAACTTGGAGGTGTAAAATCTAAACGATCTTAACTTTAGGAGGTAAAATCCAAGTTATAAAACGTCAGAGTGTAAAATCCAAACATTCTAAACTTCAGGGGGTAAAATCCAAAATTTGAAACTTTATAGTGTAAAATCCAATCACTCCCAAACTTTAGAAGTGTAATTTGCAATTTACTCTAATTAATATGCTTACAAAATTCGCTTAACAAAAAAAAAAAAAAAAAAAAACAAAAACAAAACAAAACAAAAAACAAAACAAAGCCCTAGGGAACAATGTCAAACAACTTGATAGGAATGTCTTTCTTTTTAGTCATTTCTAAAATTTAATAGATAAAAGTGCATTTAACATTGTGTTTATAACAAAGATATCTAAGATTTAAATCCTCTATTTTCAAATATTTAATTATAAAATAAATCAAAATTTCAGTTGTAGGGGTGAGAGGCCTAGGAGTACATATCTATGTATATATTAGGCCAGGGGCCCAATCCGAGGACATTAAGTAGTCCGAGGACGGGTAAACATCTTCCTAAAAATTTGTGTTAGTAAGTAAAGAGGTGAAGTCTAATTATGGTCATCCAAGAAGGTGGTCCAAGGAGGAATGCCTCCTCGGTTAAGCAAAGCCAAGGTTGGAAGGTGTGATTTGACATTAAAAGCAACGTTCTAGACAATTCCACTAGTGAGGATAAGTATCAGAAAAGAATAGGACAGAAGGGGGCTGTGAAATATCTAAGAGAAAGTTGTTATCATTGCATTAAATGCTTGGCAGTTAACTCTGGCTACATTTATGTGGAAAAGACCCCTGTACAGTGCTACCTTAACTATCCCAATTCACAGAGGGCCTGAAAGGGTGTTTGATGGGACAAGCACTCAAATGGTGGCTTGGGCGGTCAACAAATGGAGGGCCAAGATCATCTAAATGGAGATATATAATATAAAAGACCCTCCCTGGAAAGGAAAGGGAGAAATTAAGAGAAAAACACTATAGCAATCAAGAATTGAACTTGTAATCAAACTTGAGAGAAATATATAAGAACTGATCTACTCGGACTATGCCGAGGACAATTTTCTTTAAATTAAACTAATTTATCTTCATTTTTTTTGTCATCTGAATCATTTTACTTGTTGTCTGATTCATTAAAGTCTAGTTTTCTAACCCACTTTCTACAAATTCATTGCATTGGGCATTTTGGGTCTAAGTTCATTCATCATTTGGGCTTGGGACTCAAAATATGACAATTTTTTTTTTTTTTTTTTGAGAAGAAAAAAAGCTGACAGCTCATTGGTTGTTAAGATTTTATTGCTCCTATTCTATTTTTTGCCTACAATTATAGTCGCCTCCTAGATTGGAATCAGTAAAGAATCTAACAATCTCAACCGTCCATCTTTTTCTCTTTCAACATTAAAATAAAATAAAAACTCTAAATAATTTTTTTTACCCCTTAGAATTTCAACTTTATATATTTTGCAATATTTTTGCCGCTAACATATAAACCCACAATTTTTTTTTTATTACTTACGCTCTGTTACATTATAGTTGATCTAGTAATGGTTCATTATCATCCAACAAGTTTCACCCCAAAATTTCTTATTTGACAAAAAGAATTTACTAATTGAATTATTAAAAATTAAATTGGGACCCTTGAACATTTTGTGCTGATTGGGTTCCTCCAATAAAGCATGTTGTGGCAAAATTCCTTTGGTACAAGTAACAAGTTCTATGCAAGGTTTTGAAACCCGGAGCGTTCATTGAACCGTAAAAGGGAGAGGTTCTAGGTTTTTGAGGTCGAACCGAGGTCGAACCGGGATCGAACCGTGATGACGTCATAATTAATTTAATAATTATTTTTTATATATAAAAATATTAAATTAATAAAAAAATTAAATTAACTAAAATAATTCAATTAAATATAAATATCTATATTTCAAATATATATTTTCATATCATAACTTTTACAAGACAAATAAAAAATATCAAATCCTAAGCAAGTTTAAATATAATATCTATTTATTTATTTATATATTGATTAGTTAAACTTGTAATAATAATAATAATAATAATAATAATAATAATAATTATTATTATTATTATTATTATATAAGAATTAGAAAGACACTCAAATAAAATAAAATAAATTATTTAAATTATTTAATAATTTTAAATTGAAATTAATTGTTTAATAAGTATTATATACTTAACTGTAAATATTAATTAAAATTAGAGCAACAATAGTACCATAATATTTTATACAAATTTTGTCACAATTTGTCACGCGATGAGACGTAAGTGATAGAGATGTAAATCTATAAATTTTTTTTTTTAATTACTCACACTTTGCCATGTGTCAAATTATAGAAAATTTTTTTGTAAAATATTGTGATACTACATTACTCTCAGAGAAATGATATGTCTACAACATTTTCACAATATTTTTACAACAAATTTTAAGTGGCAGGTTGTTACTGATATTATTATTTGAGCAAAAAAATAATCTTAGTATTAGGTTTAAATTTGAATTAATAACAATTAATTATTTATAATTTATTGTAAAATTATTATAAAATTATTGTGAACCTTGCAACTTTCTTACTGTCAAAAATGCTTAAAATATTTAATGAACCGGTGGGCTATCAAAGCAAGTTACATCACGTTGGGTAGCTGAAAAAAATATCTAGATCTAATGGCTGAAAATTGTTTGCTTTTATTAAAAAACTAAAAGCTTTCATCATTTTCAAGTTAGCCACACGTGAGGGACAGAGACTTAGGAATTCAAAAGGAGTAACAAAAGTCTAAAGAAAGAAAGAAAGAAAAAGAAACACATACCACAGAGCTCCATCAACGGAAAAAAGAAAGAGAAAGAAGAAAAAAAAAGAAGAAAGAAGAAGAAGAAGCATCAGCAGAAGGCGAAGATACTTGTTACTGTAATTTGTGTTTTTGTTTTTTTGATCTGATGTAGTTTTTGTTTACTGTTTATTTGCTGAGCAATTGTGGAGTTTTTTTTTTTTTTTTTTTTTTTTTTTTTTTTTTTTTTTCATACAAATCCCTTTGTTCAAGATCTAAAATTATCTGATCTCCTTCCGATTTTTGTTCTTCTTCGTGTTCTTCCATTTATTCTAGATCTGATCATAACTTCATACTGATGTATCGACCAAAATTCACCGGAAAAGCTGAAAAAAAAGAAACCGTCCGAACCTTAAAAACCGGCCACGGTTCTGAGAACCGTACGGTCCGATCACGGTTCACACGGGTCCCTGCTTTTTTCACATTAAACAGTTCTTGAAGCTAAAAAAACCGCAAAACTAAGAGGGTCACGGTTTTTCCGGTCGGACCGTACGGTCCGGTCCGGGTTTCAAAACCATGGTTCTATGTAGTTGTAGCTATCACAAAAGAATTTTTTGGCTCAAACAAACGTCAAGAATCTTGAGGTCGGTCGGCATTATCCAATTCTCTATAGGCAAAAAGAACTTAATAAGTTCCGTAATTAGGTTTCTATCAAGAAAAAAAGTTCCGTAGTTAGGTTTTATCCAATTCGGATTCCTTTGTTCTCAAAAAAAAAAATTCGGATTCCTTTGGTATCTCATATTCTTATTAATTTACTTATTAAATGTGAGACGAAAATAAAAAATTAAGACAAAAATAAAAATTGATTACTTTTAACCAAACACGCAAGTCTTTCAATCTTTCTCCCCTACTTATTGTAAACAAAAATAATAAATAAATACATCATCTCCTTTAAGATGAAAATGAATCATTTCATCATAAAAATTTTACTTTTTAAAAATTTAGAAATGTAGATAATATATAACCTTTAAAATTTTAATGTGCATGTAAAGTAAAATCTTCACGCTAGAAAGACTTTAATATCCAACTGAGATGATAAGAGCATTCCTAGCTTGTGCAAAATTTTTGTCTATTTTAACATAAGAACTTACTTTTTCTATGTTATATACTCTATTTTCAAAACACTACACATCCAACTATTTATTTTACATTACATTTCAATAAAATATCAATTTTTCTTAATTTTTTTAAAATTGTTTCTCTTTCTTCACACACAACTATCATTTACTCTCTTCCTTCATTCTCAATATACGTTAAAAAAATTAAATCAAAATAAATAGTATCAGTATAAATTTACACAATTACTATAGGAAACTTGTAAATTTATACAATTATTCACGGTGATATTTGTCGTTTTTAAGCACAATTGTGTAAATTCTATACATTTTTTTATTATACACGAACTAATGTAAATACTCTGACAATGACATTAAAAAATTAATAGTACATTTGCATTAAATTTTTTCCATTAACCCATTAGTTTATTAAAAAAGTCTCAAAAAAAATCCCCTAACAACTGTATTCTTGCCAACTTTCAACAAATAATCAAATAAGTTTTTCAACAAACCAAAACTTACAGAAGCCAGGACTTTCCAAAAATTCTGCCAAAAAGGCTAAGGTAGGACTTGTCAATCTACTCAACTGGTTCGTTGGCATTATCGGATTCTCCAGAAGAATGTGGTACCAAACACCAAAGAATCAAATCTCTTTAACAAGAGATTTTCGTAACAATTGCAAAACTGTTTTTAAGGAAAAAAAAAACTAACAAAGGAAATAAGTACCACTCTTTGCTTCTACAGCTATTTCAACTCCTTTTTGACAAAAGGTGAAAATAGCGGCCTCTAGAGCTTTGTATTGCTTTAACATATATTTTCTGTAAACATCTTCTTATGAATTGTGTAACAAGAGGCTGTTTTAAAGACAATCCTGAAGTCTTAGCAAGTTCAATAGAAGACATTATAACTTCTTTCTGTGATTTAATCATCGAACAATGAAGTTAAACAGGATAAACAGTCTTCTACTACTAAATGGCCTTTGACTGCCATTGAAAAAATTCAAAGTCCAATTGATAGTGAGGAATAAAGAGAGTTTGAGGGAATGCTTCCTGGGTGAACTGGCAATCGGATCAGTTAGACTGACTGGCGTTACCACTAATGATTTTATCTTGAATAGGAATTGTATCGATAAGGTGTGTAGTAGGATTCTCTCCAGCTCCTCTCCAGTGCTCCATTCATGGACTTGTGCCTTGATTAGCTTTGGTTTGCCATGAATGTGTTTCCACAGAGGATACTTCTTCCTTGGCATCACAAAATCATTTTCCCCAAGCTTCAAAGTTGGGCAGTAATCACCATTCCCATCTCCAAGGTAGATAATTCTCTTCTCCCCACTATCAGAAACAGAAGCTTGGATTTGGTCAATCACCAGACCCTATAGTGTAGGCCACAATTAAAACCAGTTTGAATGGAATAAAGATACTGTGATAAAAAAATAAAAGCTCCCATTCCCAGCCCCCCAACACCAAAAAAAAAAAAGGGAAATAAGAGTCTACGTAGCAACAATGAGGACTAAAAGTAGAGCCTAACTGTAATATCACCTGACATAATTTTTCCACTGTGGATAGTAAACTACTTGCCAGAGAGATGACAGAAATGATGTCAACTCACTTGCAGGCCTATTTCTTTTAGGAATGGACTTGATACAAATAGATGATATTCAGTCAGAATGCACGAATTTTTGGGTATTCAAATGCCACCGATAACAAAATTTAATGGCCACAATTCCATTGGCCTCCTAGGCATCCTAATCTTTTACCAAGAAAACTTTTCGTAAGTAAATATAACACGTGCTACTATAATGAATTGTACCCATAACCTCATATTTTACAAACTATTTAAGGAAAGAGGAGATGCCATTTGGTCCACAATTACTACACCAAAAAGAATGAATTCAAGTTAAAGAGAGAAAGGGCAAGGAAAAAGGGGTTCATTCCACTGAAGTGTATGTGGGTTTGATTCAAATAAATCCCTCTATGTGGAAAAAACCATGATCGAAAGTGTTTCTTAACTAGATCAGCCATATTGGACTCTCCAGGTCAATGAGAGCCCATTCTCCATAGTTTCTCAGCAGTACGGATACAAACTCACCCTTGTTATGTTTTATGAAACAAGCTTCAATTACAACGGCCAACAAATCACAGTCAATAAACTTGGCAACATAGTGACATAATGTAATTCTCTATTTTCAATAAAGCATCTAAAATAAAATACAACTCCTAGCTACAACCAAGATTGTTATAATACCTTGCACATATTTGGGGGGCACAATTTGCAACCATGAGGAGTTGAACTTAAATCATGAAAAGGTAAGATTCTAAGCCGTCCCTCCTCATCCATGAAACTCGGATTGGTATCTATCCGAGAAAAGCATCCCCACACACCTTGATGTTCCAAGATTGTCTCAATGTAAAACAAATTGGCATCGCTGATTATCCTCAACTCACATCTGAAACAAAAACAACATTTGCCACCCACAACCATTTTATCAATCAGCAACGAGTAGCAACTCACTAATAACAACAAATAAGCTAAAAGCTAGTCAAGAAAAATTTACCCAAGAGCATGGGCTGCTTTAATAGCAGCAATTATATGCTGATCCAATGGAGTTCCTTTCGGGCACTCTGTTATGTCCTCTACTGTTTTGCCTTGTGAATGAAGCTCCTCCAGCATCCTATCCTACAAATAGTTGACCAAAAACAACAAAATAAATAAATGAGTTAATGATAATAAAACATACTGATTTCTTTTTACTGCTAATAAATTCATTGATTTGTTAAAAACAAAATTATCTGTTTAAGATATTAAAGCTCAATACCTAGTCAAGGCCCAAGTCCAATTATTCTTGGCATGCAAGCAAAAAAATCCTAATCCAACTTCGTGTTCAAGCAAAGAAATCCTAATACTTGTATTGCAAGTCGTGTAATCCTATTAGTTTAGGGTTTAGTCTCCTATAAATACCTTCCTATGGGTTCATTGTAATACACAATGCTTAATAGTTAAAGTATAGCCATCAAGGCTTCCGCCATGGATGGCTCTCTACATTATTTTATTTTCTTCTTTCTATTTTCACATGGTATCATAGCTGTGTAGTATGTTCTTTCTTTTCTAGCACAATATCAGAGCCAAAATTCAATCATCTACCTAAACTCACAATCCAATTTTTTTGCAAGCCATACCATCATCCTCTGACCTAAGTGTTGCCGCATTAGTGTCTTCAAATTTCTTGGCATCAGTTGGCTTTGTTCATACATCACAATGAAGAAACTTTCTTCTTGGCATGTCGAAGGAACCCACTGTTGTGTGGTTCTTTTTTGCAAGCTTCTTTGGTGGCACATGATTTGTGGTGGATGAGCTATATAGCCTATATTACCATTAACAATAGCTTCAACTTGGAAGTTAAGGATGTTATAATCAAGGCCGAAATTAAAACGGAGAGGCTAACGATCCTGCTTTTGGATAAATGGAAATCACCTATTGAATTGATTCACCCAGGGGGGCATTATGATTTCCTTGTAAAGTATAATGTGAAGGAACTTGGAGCTCATACACTGGTCTGCACTGCATTGTACAATGATGGTGAAGGTGAATGTATATATCTTCCACAGTTTTTCGAGTTAATTGTCGCCAATCCATTTTCAGTTTGACAAAAGTTCATGTAGTTTGTGAAACTATATATGAGGATGCTTGCGTTTAAAATCATACAAAATCAAACCTTTTTATAGACCAAGTGGACTTTGAGCCCACTCAACATTGGAGCAAAACAATATTAAAAGCCAATGAGCACACCCATTTACCTTCAACTACAAACAATCTCTTCTTGTATGCAACACAATTGTATCTAGACTCTTCGGCCTTCCTTCCCAGCAGTTTCTCCTCCAACAGTATTCCTACAGTTGTTTAAGCACTATTCCTCTTGGATTTTTGCCTTCAGAGCATCTTTTCAAGTATTTAAGAACACTAGTACACTAGTACAACACTCTATTAGTTTGCATCTTTAAACTGTTATATCAAGGTTCTCTCTTTCACCATTGCTACTGGCCACTCAGCAGATCATCCTAATTTCTTACCTACTGTGGACATTCAATCTTTTGAAATATGATATTCTCTCACAAGGCAATCTTGGTAGTTTCAACTATATTAAATGCACACGTGCATCTTTCTTTTGCACCTGGTTTTCAGCATTGCTTCTGATCAACCATCCGCAATAGCTTGGCTAAGTATCACAAACCACACTAATTGGTAGCCTCTTTTATCAGCTTTCATTCTGATCATGCGTCTTTATCATCTTTAGGCCACATTACTCAGACCACACCTCTGATCAGTAGTCTTACTGGCTTCTTTCTATCATGCGTCTCTATCCTCTTCAGGCAATCATGCCTCTGATCATTAGCCTCCACATATATCACATGCATTGTACTCATCATTCAAGCCTCAATCATAGCACACATCTGTCCTTCCTAGCTTGTTGTCAACACTTCATTCAGTCTACATCAAATTCGGTCATGATTTTCATCAAGGGTTTAGTTTTTCCTTTTTCCTTTTTCAAACTCAAGTTGTCTTCAAGTCTCCACCTTGAGTTTGAGGGGATGTTAAAGGTATCAACGGTCAATTCCTAGTTAACACCCAAGTCCAATTCAACCTAGTATGCAAGCAAATAAATCCTAGTCTAACTTGGTGTGCAAGTAAAAGAAAACATAATTCTACTTGTATTGCAAGTCATATAATCCTATTTGTCTAGAGTTTAGTCTCCATGTGTGAATATAGTTTTTCGTGTTTTTCAGTGTTTGGTAATATCATAAAAAATAAGTCAAGGAAAACTATATTTGATCAACATAAAAAATGACTTAATTTTTTTAGAGATTGTTTCCACAAAAGTTTTTTGGAAAATAACTCTATCACATAACAAACTAAATAAGGAAAGTTAGGAGATCATTTATCAACTCATTTAAGGTTGCTAACAAACGTTAGAAAATGATATGACTTTATAAAAAATAGGGTAAAGTGCAAATTATACTATTAAAGTTTAGGGGTGATTGGATTTTATACTCTGACGTTTCAGAATTTGAATTTTACCCTCTGAAATTTGGTGAAGTTTGGATATCTATATTTAAAAGTGATTAAATTTTACTCCCTAAAGTTTTGAAGTATTTAGATTTTACACCTAAAGTTTCAAAATTTAGGAGTGTAAAATTCAGAGGTAAAATCTAAGTTTTGAAACGTGGTGTAAAATCTAAACACTCCAAACTTTAATAGGTTTAAAATTTCATGGTGTAAAATACAATCAACCCCAAACTTTAGGGTGTAATTTACAATATTCCCTAAAAAAATGTTGGAAAATAACTCTTTCTAGAAAATATTAACTTTAAAACAAACAGAGGGTATTTATTTAGTTTTCTATAAATAAATTCTCTGCTACGAGTTCATTGTAATACACAATGCTTAACAACAAATATGTAGCCATTAAGGACCTAAGCCTAATAATATAATTTTCATACTGTATCATAGCTCTGTTCTAGCCATGTGGGTCTATGATTAATGGAACAAACCCACTTCTTTTTTTCTCTTTATGCGCTATGAAATTCATTCATGCATCTCAAAAAACAAAAAATAGAAACAAAAAATTAACAAAACCCAGATGGGTTTATGATAAATGGAACAAAGAAAACTGAAAGATAATGAAAAGAGTGAAAAGTAAAGAAACCATGAGAGAGTTCCAAGCAAGTTGAAGCGAAGCTTATTGAAGAGGCCAGTGAGACCCATCTCCATGATAACCCGATTGTCGCTGTCACCGTCAATGATCGTACGGTCAAAGTCAAATACCACAACTGTATTTCCCGCCATCCAGAGCGCCGGAGCTGGATTTGCCCGCTACAAGAAAAAAAGAGCGGGTTTTAGCTTATCTTTACTTTGCTGTTTGACTCTTTGCAATGAGTAATGGTTGATATAAAGTATAACACACATGACATGTGGGACCTATGAATTGTATTCTGCCCCTTGGCCTTGTAGCCTAGTGTCACCCGGTACCTATATAAACCGTTAACTCGGGGGTTTTATCACTGCAATTATCAAAAAAAAAAAAAAAAAAAAAAGAAGGTGAATTGTATTCTAAGTTTCAAAGGATCAAGTTTCAAAAATGGCCATCTAATTAATATGTTTGTAAAATTAGCATAATCGAAAAAATTCTAAAGGAACAACGTCAAACAACTTGACAGTAGTGTCTTTCCTTTTTGTCCTTTCTAAAATTTAATAGGTAAGAGTACATTTATTTAGTATTATGTTTGTTACAGAGGCATTTAAAATTTAAATCCTCTATCCTCAAATATTGAGTTATAAAATATATATAAAAAAATTCAGTGTTTCACCTATTATTATTCTGCCCCAAAAAAGCAAGGTGAACATCCCAAAATAAGTTTAGTACACAACTAAGCATACTCTGATCACTTGATTGTTGCTATCATCGTCAATGATTGTACGGTTAGAGTCAAATACCATTTTTATTTTTATCTTTTATATATAAAGATTTTCAACTTAGAGCATCTGTTTTTGTAATTTTGTTTTTTATTATTAGACTAAAACACCAATCAGTTTTTTATGTATGCAGAAATTAAACTCTAAATCTCTTATTCAATTATTAGAGATTTTACCAGTTGAATTAACTAGAATCCACAAACACTACCTATTAGTTTCATAATACTGAGTTATAACTTTGGAAGTTATATGAGCTACTGGATTTGAATCTGATTAATGAAAAAGAATAAACGTCAAGCGGCTTGACCAGGAATGCCATTAGTTTCCTTTTATTTTTTTAGAAACAGTGGCGGCTCCAGGAAATTTTTTCAGGATGTTCCTCAACAAGTATAAATTACACAATCTAATAAAAAGAAAATTTTATATATTAACAACAACAACAATCAAAAAATACGCAAATACATAAAATTTACAATTGCCTTCTACGAGTTTTCATATTTTGAAATCGTTGCATAATAGTCTCATTATCAATAGTACAAGCTACATCTTTTTCAATATACACAACTAAGCAATCATTCATCCATTGATCTCCCATTCGATTGCGCAGTTCATTCTTTACATATTTCATTGCTGAAAAACTTCTTTCTACTGTTGCAGTAGCAACTGGAAGGGTCAAAGCTAGCTTCACAAGTAAGCAGACTAATGGGTAAGTCTTGTGTTTCCTTGTGCTCACTAACTTCTCAGCAAGTTCACTAACTCCTTGAAACTCTAAAAAGAAGTCATTGCTGCGCATATCAAAAATGTAATTCTGCAGTTGAGAGTCAAGTGCCAAAATATTTGTCCCAAGAAAATCAGAAGGATAGAACTTAGCTAGACGTATCAACTTTTCCTTATCGAAAGCCACAAATGAATTACTTGGATTCAAGCAAGCCATATAAAGTAGCAAATCGGTATTCACCTCAGAAAAGCGATTGTTAAGCTCTTGAAGTTGAATATCTATGACTGTGTAAAATAGCTCAACACGATAATGATGTAAATTTGAATTTTTTTGGGTGTTGCGTCGCGGCCTCCCACTAACTACAAATATCGCTTCCATGTCCAAGATAGGAATATCATGTGAGGTACAAAATAAAGATACTTCTGCCAATAAAGATGCCCATTCATCATCTCTCATCACTTGCAACCGTTGCTTAGACACTTTAATAAGATTCATAGCATTTACTATATCTTGATTTTTTTTTTTTGTAATGCTATTGATAACTCATTTGTGATCCCTAAAATATTTTTCATCAAGTGTAAAGCAAAGGCAAATTCAAAAGAGAGAATTGACCTCATAATAGATCGAGCTTCAACTTTTTGGTCGGAGAGGCCATCTTCTTCAATAATCTCTAATACATCAACAACAGCAGAGAACATCAAAATCAAGTTGAGAATAGTCCCATAATATGATCCCCAACGTGTATCACCAGGACGTTTAAGATTTGTCTCTTGATTCAAACCTTGCCCACTTCTACGTACACCATTCTCTAAATCTTCTTTAATTTTGGCAAATTGTATATCTCGAAGAGCATCTCGTCTCTTACAAGAGCCTCCAACAACAGTTACTAAATTACTAACCACATAAAAAAATTCAGCAATGTTAATGTGATTTTTAGCAATAGCAACATGTGTCAATTAAAGTTGATGAGCAAAACAATGGACATAAAATGCTGACTTGTTCTCTTTCAAAATCAAAATTTTGAGACCATTGATATCACCTTGCATATTACTAGCCCCGTCATAACCTTGCCCACGTAGATTCGATAAACTCAAATTATGTTCACAAAGTAAATATTCAATAGCATGTTTGAGTGACAAAGCGGTAGTACTTGCTACATGTACAATACCAAGAAATCGCTCTATAATAATTCCTTCTTTGTTCACATAACGAAGAACGAGGGCCATTTGTTCTTTCACTTAGATATCACGTGACTCATCAACTAATATTGAAAAGAACCCATTGTCAAGATCCTTGATGATGGCTTTGGATGTTTCACATGCAATTGCATTCACAATGTCCTTTTGAATATCATGGTGGGTAAGCTTGCAATTTTTCAGAGCTTTTTGCAACACTTCATTGATAAATTCATTGTGATCCCCCAAAAATTGTACAAGCTCAAGGAAATTTCCTTTATCACTTGAACCTTGAGATTCATCGTGACCACGAAATGCTAATCCTCGGCATAAAAGGAATCTTATGCAATCAACTATTGCATTAATTGAATCCGATATTCAATTTTATCTTGACTTGATTGCTTAACAAAAACACTTTGAATGTGTTGCTTTTCCTTCAATAAATCTACACTCTTCTGGACAGCTTGGTTATGAGCATTATTAACTCCTCCAACATGGGAATGTAACTTATCTTTCTGATTCCAAAGTTTGAATTCCTTCGTTACAAAAGTGTCACCTCTTCCTTGCTTTCCAACATCTTGCCCAAATAGGTAGCAATAAAAACAAAATACTGCATCCTTGGCTATACTATATTCCAACCAGTATCTATTTGTATACCATTCAGATATAAATCGACGGGACTTTTCAAAAAAATGTGATATAGGGTAATCATCACTGTGTAAAACAGGTTGACAAGGGCCTTTTGTTAAATAATATCTTCTTATTTCATCATGATGATTAGGATGATAAGATGATATTTTTTCTCATAGCCTAGGATCTGAAGGAAGATTCTCTAAGTTGAAGTCAATATGAATTCGCTTAGAAGATGAAGATGAATCTTGCGCAGGAGCTGAATCTTGGGTACGTGGTTTTTTTATCAAATATTTGTCTATAATTCTAGCAAAAGAATAAATAATAGACTATAAGTTTATTTGAAATATTAAAAAAATTATTAATTATTATTGTTTAGTTATTTCATTAATTTGTTTGTCTTTTATAAACTATAATTTATTATATTATTGTTTCATTAATTATAAAATTATTAATTATTATTTAACCTAACATAATTTAATTTATTTGTCTTTTATAATGTATTGGTTAATTATATTGTTTTAATTATTGTTGTTTAGTATAACAATAAATTATATTACTTTAATTTGTTTGTCATTAATTATATTACTTTAATTTGTTATATTATATAGTTTCTTGTGCACATTACACTAAAAGAGCCAAACATTTTACATTCTATGTGCAATATAATAATTAAAGCAGTGTAATGTGCAGCACATTACACTGCTTTAATTATTATTTACTACCCGACCCTATGTGTTCATCAACCCATCTACCCCACCCCACTCAACAAACAAGCACAAATTGTCCCCAATCATAACCTGCCAATCAGAAAATTTCACAATCACAATACACATTTATGCTAGAAGACAATCAATATCACCAACCAAACACACACTGATCAATAGTACTGGATAAGACAAAGCCAAACAAATAGGCAAAAAGCAAAATAAATAAAAAAAGTAAAGCTGTAAAGACTAAAGAGTAAAGATTGGTTCTCTAAAAAAAAAAAAGAAAAAAAAGAAAAGAGAGTAAAGATTCGGCAGCCAATGAGAGAAAGAGAGAGATACTGAGTTAAACTAAAATAAAGAGAGAGAGAGAGAGATATCAGACTTTCATTTTCACTTCACATTTTTCATCTCAGTGTGAAAGAGAGAGAGAGAGAGTGAGAGACTGAGAGAGAGTCAGAGAGAGAAATACCTTGAGGCTGAGCACCGGAGCAGCCGAGACCGATCTGCGAGCGGACGAGGGGCAAGCGACGAGCAGCGACGATCAACGACGAGGGCGAGCGACGAGGGAGGGGCGAGCTGCGAACGAGCGACGACGACTAGGGGCAGGGGCGAGCAATTTGCGACGGAGCGAGCTGCGCAGCCTACGCTTGCGAGCGACGTGACCGTCTCACCGTGGGGTTTGGTTTGGTTTGATTTTGCTTTGTATTGTGTTTGGTTTGCTGACTTTGCTCTCTGTATTAGGTTTTTTTTTTTTTTTTTTTTTTTTTTTTTTTTTTTTGTTGTTGTTGTTGATAAACACTATGTATTGCAGTATTGGGTAATGGGGTTTGGTTTGATTTTGATCTGTATAGATTGTATTGGGGTTTGGTTTACTCTGCCAATGAAGTGACCTTGGTTTGATTTCTGATCTACTCTGTACCTTTTTTTTTTTTTTTTTTGGTGAGAATCCATGGGTGATGGGTTTGCTACCTCTGGATTATGTTGGGCTTGCTGTGGGCAGTGGGCGTGTCTCTAATACTTTTTTCACTTTTTTTTTTTTTTTTTTTTTTTTTTTTTTTTTTTTTTTTTCAGATTTTTGTTCAAATTTTTTTTTTGGGGTTTTTTTTTTTGCTTGAAAGTAGAACAAATAATTTTTTTTTTTTTTTAATTTGAGGGTGTTCCTAATTTTTTGAATGAGGGTGTTCCTAGTATGGATTAAGTATAATTTTTTTTTTTTTTAAATTTTTTTTCAGGTCAGGGTGTTCCTGGGAACACCCTGGCCTGTATGTGGCGCCGCCCCTGTTTAGAAACTTCCTTTCTAAAATTTGAATTCAGTGTTTTTAAATTTTAAATATGTAGTCCTTTGTCAGTCATGAGTTAAGAAATACCTTAACCCTAAAATTTTCATTAAGCAAAAAAAAAAAAAAAAAAAAGGAAACAGCACTACGATATTTGCAAGGCCAAGCCCAATACCAGTTCAACACATTACGAAGTGCCATTGCCAAGGCTGTTTACAAATTCTAGGATCGTTTGGTACATGTGTTTAAAAATTGAAAATTGTTGTTTGAAAATATTTATGAAAATACGTGCGAGTAAAAAGGCGTGTGAAAATACGTGTAATATTGTTTAAAAACTAAAAATAGTTATTTAAAAACACAAACCAAACACCTTATAACGTGTGTTACAAACACCCCATAACGTGCATTTTAGACAAAACGTAATTTGCCAAATTGTTTAGCTTCACAAAATCAACATGTTTTGTTTCGTCCACAACATTTTTACAATATTTTTATAACAAATTACAGGTGATTAGTTGTTGTGGGGGGTAAAAACCCAGAGCTACTTAACGGGCCTGGAGTACCGGATTAAGAAGTATTATATTTTCGAGGAGCAATGGTTAGGTGGGGACGGTCCATTTGAAGGCAGGAAGCCCAGAAGTAGAGGAAGAGTACCGTCTGAAGAGGTCACTACTTGTCTGAAGACGTCTCACTCCTCGGCCACAAATAGCCTTGATCAAACAAACGCGAAGAAAGTCCGTATAATCTTCCCAGCGATCCTAATGATGATGATAAGTTCTGGGTAGATTTGGAGATGATCAGAACGATGAGATATCTAAAGGAAAAGCTGCCACCACCGTATTTAATGTACTGCAATAGCTTTTCTGGCCGCATTTATGTGGAGAAGACCCCTGAACAGTGTAACCTCAGCTACCGCCACTCACAAAGAACTAAAGTAAGCACATGACGTGACATGCACTCAAGTAGACACGCGGATGAAGAACAGGTGGACGATAGAGATGATGGAAAATGATGTTATATAAAGAATAAGAGTCCTTGATAAGAGGGACACGAGAGAGAGAGAGAAAGAGAGAAAGAGAAATTTTACTGTAGTTTTGAATGTTGTAATCACTGTTCACTCAATAAAACATCTCTTCAGACATCCTTTCATGGAGTCATTTAAGCATTATTTCATGTTATCATCATGTCAAGTAACCTAGCCAACCATTGTTTATTTCATAATCAGCATAGCTCTTGTGCCCACTTTCTACAAATTCATTGTCCCGGGTTCGTTGGGCCTTTAACCCGTATCTTTTGGGCTTGGGTTACAAAAACTGACCCTACAATTGGCACCGTATGTGGGAAGAGCTTGTGCAGGGGTGAAGACAACAGCAAGTGATGGCTGGACACGGTCAACAAGAAGTGGAGTCCAGGGCATCTCAGCACGTGGACGCTTTTCTTAACCTAGAGCGAAGATAAGACCGCGAGGGTAGCGTGCACACCGTGCCCCCTGGTCAGAACCAATCACATGGCGGGAGCCACATGTCCCATGCAGAGAAGAACCGAGATTTGCAGCGGGAGATTGAAAAGCTAAAAAGGGAGTTACGCCATGCAAAGAGGAAACAGGCTTCCTTATATTCTGATGAGGACCCTGATGATGAGCCGGACGTCACTTATCAACCCAAATCCAGGACACCAGCCAGTGAGTCCTATACCTATGAAGAGGAATCTCATCACAAGGGGCAACGCAGAAGTCCATCAAGTGGAGACGTGGGAAACGACGCCATGCGCAGGGCTCTAAACCAGATTTCTAGGTCACCCTTCACGCGCAGGATCGAAGAGGCTAGACTTCCTCGGCGCTTTAACCAACCAACGTTCACCATCCACAATGGCAAAATAGACCCTGTGGAACACGTGAGTCATTTTAACCAAAGGATGGCTGTCTACTCTAGGGACGAAGCGCTGATGTGTAAGGTTTTCCCTTCCAGTCTTGGGCCAGTTGCCATGAGGTGGTTCGATGGGTTGAACCTAAATTCCATCAGCTCTTTCAAAGAGCTCACCCAAGCTTTTGGTTCACGATTTGTCACTTGCCGAAGAGTGGCCCGACCTTTGTCTTCTCTGCTGTCTTTGAGCATGCAAGAAGGAGAGTCCCTGAAGGTGTATTCGGATAGATATTGGGAGATATTTAATGACATGGAGGGCAATTTTGATGCAATGGCCCTAGAAATGTTTAAACTCGGCCTCCCTACTGATCATGGTTTAAGGACATCCTTGTCTGGTAAACCCGTTACTAGCATTCGTCAGTTAATGGACCGCATTGAGAAGTATAAGAGAGTTGAAGAAGACCAACAACAAGGAAAAGGCAAGGAGAAGGTTATCCCCCTAGAGATGAGGGATTTCAGGTCGGATCAATACACCAACAGCAAACCGATGAGAGATTTTCTTGCGCAGTCAGGAACAGCCAATCCCCAAATTGTCAACACCGTATTCAGAGACCCAGTCCACCAAGTTTTAGAAAAGGTCAAGAATGAGCCGTTCTTCAAGTGGCTGAACAAGATGGCAGGAAATCCTGACAGACGTAATCGCAATCTCTACTGCCAATACCACCAGGATCATGGGCACACGACTGAGGACTGCAGGAACTTGTGGGTTCATTTGGAACAACTAGTCAGCGAGGGGAAACTGCGACATCTCCTACATCACACCAGTGGCCGAGGAGGTCCGATGAGTGCGAACTCCCGGAGGGATGATCCTCTGAAACCCCCACTAGGAACTATCAATGTTGTCTTTGCAACCCCAGGGAGAACAGGATCCCGGCCATCCAAGGTCATGTCGGTGGATCGGTTACCTGCGGGGGAATCTGGCTAGGGTCCGAAGAGGTGCAAACTTGATGATCAACTAGTTTTAGGTTTCTCGGATGCGGACAAGGTGGGCACTGTCCAGCTTCATGATGATGTGTTGGTCGTCACCCTTAGAATTGGGGGGTATGATGTGAAACGACTGATGGTTGACCAAGGTAGTGCTGCGGAAATAATGTACCCTGATCTCTACAGGGGGCTGAACCTCAAACTTAGTGACTTAACACCATATAGTTCTTCGCTGATCAGTTTCGAAGGAAGAGTTGTCAACCTGAAGGGCCAAATACGACTACCTGTGCAGACGGGCTCAGAGGTGGTGGAGGTGGATTTCATAGTTGTGGACGTTTTTTCACCCTATACGGCAATTGTAGCCAGACCTTGGCTTCGTGCGCTGGGGGCGGTTTCTTCCACCCTACATCAGAAAATCAAATACCCTTCCGAAGGCCAAGTTTGCGAAATCCAGGGGGATCAATCCGTAGCTAGACAATGCTTAGTGACTGCCATTCAGCATGAACCAGGAGTCGAGTCATCGACTAGAGCCGAAAGGGGCTTATAGCAACCAAAGCACCGGTTATCGCCCACTGAAGATCTAGACAAGGGCGCGGGGTGCGAAGATTTGGCAAAAGTCCTCATTGGGGATAATCCCGAAAAATTCTTTCAAGTCGGATCCTAGTTACCTTTGCAGGAAAAAGAGGAGTTAGTGCAACTTCTTAAGGAAAACCTCGATGTATTCGCCTGGAACGCTTACGAAGCCCCTAGGGTGGATCCGAAATTTATATGCCACCATTTGAAAGTAAACCCCACGATCACCCCTAAGAAGCATCCTCCTCGGCGTCCATCTAGGGAACACGCTGAAGCAGTTAGAGAAGAAGTAACAAAGCTCAAGCAAGTTGGGGCTATTAAAGAGGTTTTCTACCCAAAGTGGTTGGCAAATACTGTGGTGGTGAAGAAGAAGAGCGGAAAATGGCGAGTATGTGTGGACTTCACCGACTTAAATAAGGCATGCCCTAAAGATCCATTCTCCATGCCTAAAATCGATCGGCTAGTAGATGCCACAGTCAGAAACCCCCGAATAAGCTTCTTGGACGCGTTCCAAGGCTATCATCAGATACCCTTAGCCTACGAAGATCAGGAGAAGACTACTTTTGTGACTCCCATGGGTAACTACCACTATAAGGTGATGCCTTTCGGCTTAAAAAATGCAGGTTCTACTTACTAGAGGATGATGACGAGAATGTTTGAACCACAGCTGGGAAGGAATATTGAGATTTACATAGATGACATGGTGGTGAAGAGCAAAGTGGTGGTCGAGCACATGAAGGACCTAGAAAGCACCTTTAAAGTTCTCAGGAAGTACAAGCTACGCTTGAATGCTGCTAAGTGCTCGTTTGGTGTGGGGTTAAGCAAGTTTCTGGGATATATGGTGACTCACAAGGGAATTGAGGTCAACCCTGATCAAATAAGGGCCATCAATGAGTTGTAAACTCCTCGAAATCCCAAGGAGGTTCAGAAACTGACAGGGATAACGGCAGCCCTAAATCGATTTATTTTTAGATCAGCGGATAGGTGCCGGCCCTTCTTTTCCTTGATTAACAAGTGGAAAGGGTTTGAGTGGATAGAAGAGTGTGCTTTGGCCTTCTAACAGTTAAAAGATTATCTAGCTCGACCACCAATCATGTCTAGCCCTAAGCCCGACGAGGTCTTGTTTGCGTATATCGCTGTAGCTACCCATGCTGTAAGCTTGGTACTGATCCGAGCAGATGGCGGTGTACAGAAACCCGTTTATTGTGTAAGCAAGTCGTTGCATGAAGCCGAGGTCCGTTATTTACCATTGGAAAAGGCTATTTTAGCAGTAATGCATGGTACACGAAAGCTCCTACATTATTTCTAAGCCCATACAGTCGTCGTTCTCATCCAGCTTTTGCTCAGGGCTATACTCCGAAGTGCAGACTACACTGGGAGAATTGCAAAATGGGGGACGATCCTAGGGGCTTTTGATATCAAGTATATGCCACGCACCTCGGTCAAGGGCCAGGTGCTTGCTGATTTAGTGGCCGAGTTCACGGAGCCTCGGTTAGAAGAGGTAAAGCTGACATCAGACATGGACAAAAAATCGGTTGGTATGATTTCTCAACAAGGCCCTTCCTATTGGGAGGCGTACGTGGATGGTGCCGCAAACCAGAGGGGCTCTGGAGTGGGGCTAGTGCTGATATCCCCCGAGGGAATCATTATTGAAAAAGCATTAAGGCTGGGCTTTTCGGCAACAAATAATGAGGCAGAATATGAAACCCTATTGATGAGGATGAGTATGGTCCAAAAGATGGGGGGAAAGACAGTAAAGTTATTCTCGGATTCAAGGCTGATTGTGGGTCAAGTACAGGAGGAGTTTGAGGCAAAGGATGAAAGAATGCAGGGATACTTGAGTCGAGTTAAACATCTGCAGTTAGGATTTGAATCTTTCAGCTTGCTACATGTTCCTAGGAATGGTAACTCACACGCTGACTCCTTGGCCACTCTAGCCACCTCTTTGGCACAAGATTCACCGAGAGTTATCCTCGTCGAGGACTTGCATAAACCTACCGAAACAGGAAAAGAAGTAGTTCAAGTACATTAAGTTAGGGCTGGACCCAATTGGATGGACCCTTTGGTTAAGTTTTTAAAGGAAGATATCTTGCTTGAAGAGAAGGGAGAAGCTGATAAAATTCAGAGGAAAGCAGCCATGTTCTGGTTGTCTGAAGATTAGAAGCTGTACAAACGTTCCTATTCAGGACCGTACTTGTTGTGCGTGCATCTTGGAAAAGGCCGAGCTGTTATTAGAGGAACTGCACGAAGGAATCTGTGGAAGCCACACTGGAGGTAGATCCTTGGCTCACCGAGCCATCACTCAAGGTTATTGATGGCTAAACATGCAAAAAGAAGCCCGGATTATGTCAAAAAATGTGATCAGTGTCAGCGATTTGCTCCACACATTCATCAGCCAGGGGGGACTCTCAACTCGCTATCCAACCCATGGCCTTTCGCCCAATGGGGCTTGGATATCGTGGGACCATTCCCTAAGGCTACAGGAAACAAGAAATATCTGCTGGTCGGCACTAACTACTTCACTAAGTGGGTCGAAGCAGAACCTCTTACTAACATCCGAGACGTAGACGTGCAAAGGTTCGTGTGGAAGAGTATAGTTACTCGATTTGGAGTCCCATGTATTCTCATCTCGGACAATGGCCTACAGTTTGATAGCAAAGCATTTAGGAGTTATTGTAGTGAACTGGGGATCATGAATAGGTACTCCACCCCAGCTTATCCCCAGGGTAATGGCCAGGCTGAAGCTGTCAACAAGGTCATTGTAAATGGCTTGAAAAAGAGATTAGATGACGCGAAGGGCAAATGGGTAGAAGAATTGCCACATGTACTTTGGGCGTATAGAACTACTCCACGCAGGTCTACTGGAGAGACCCATTTCTCAATGACCTATGGAGCTGAAGCTGTTATACCTTTGGAAACTGGATTCCCGACGCTGAGAACTAGCTCGTTTAGTCCGACAGGTAACAATGAACAACTAGAGAAGAGTTTGGACCTAATTGATGAAAGGAGGGAAAATGCAATGGTCCGATTAGTGCATTACCAACAAAAGCTTAGATAGGGCTACGACGCCAACGTAAGGCTCAGACCTCTGGAATCTGGTGATCTGGTACTAAGAAAGGTGGTTGGCACTGCCAAGAACCCAGCTTGGGAAAAATTAGGGCCTAACTGGGAAGGACCATATCGTATTACTTCAGAAGCTAGCATTGGGGCATATTTCCTTGAAGACCTGGACAATCACGTGATACCACGCCCATGGAATGTAAACAACCTCAAAAGGTATTATTATTAATCAAACGTTTCTTTTAATCAGCGTATCGAACTGTTACGATTTCTTTAAGTGTTTAAACTTAAATCCATATATGTCTGTAGTCCTCGGACTAGATGATATGGGTTAGTTAGCACTCTGTTACGATTTCTTTAAGTGTTTAAATTTAAATCCATTCATGCCTGTAGTCCTCGGATCAGATGATATGGGTTATTTAGCACTCCGTTACGATTTCCTTAAGTGTTTAAACTTAAATCCATTCATGCCTGTAGTCCTCGGACCAGATGATATGGGTTAGTTAACACTCTGTTATGATTTCTTTAAGTGTTTAAACTTAAATCCATTCATGCCTATAGTCCTCAGACCAGATGATATGGGTTAGTTAGCACTCTGTTACGATTTCTTTAAGTGTTTAAACTTAAATCCATTCATGCCTGTAGTCCTCAGACCAGATGATATGGGTTAGTTAGCACTCTGTTACGATTTCCTTTAGTATTTAAACTTAAATCCATTCATGCCTGTAGTCCTCGGACCAGATGATATGGGTTAGTTAGCACTCTGTTACGATTTCTTTAAGTGTTTGAACTTAAATCCATTCATGCCTGTAGTTCTCGGACCAGATGATATGGGTTAGTTAGCACTCTGTTACGATTTCCTTAAGTGTTTAAACTTAAATTCATTCATGCCTGTAGTCCTCGGACCAGATGATATGGGTTATTTAGCACTCCGTTACGATTTCCTTAAGTGTTTAAACTTAAATCCATTCATGCCTGTAGTCCTCGGACCAGATGATATGGGTTAGTTAACACTCTGTTATGATTTCTTTAAGTGTTTAAACTTAAATCCATTCATGCCTATAGTCCTCAGACCAGATGATATGGGTTAGTTAGCACTCTGTTACGATTTCCTTAAGTGTTTAAACTTAAATCCATTCATGCCTGTAGTCCTCGGACTAGATGATATGGGTTAGTTAGCACTCTGTTACGATTTCCTTAAGTGTTTAAACTTAAATCCATTCATGCCTGTAGTCCTCGGACCAGATGATATGGGTTAGTTAGCACTCTGTTACGATTTCTTTAAGTGTTTAAACTTAAATCCATTTATGCCTGTAGTTCTCAGACCAGATGATATGGGTTAGTTAGCACTCTGTTACGATTTCCTTAAGTGTTTAAACTTAAATCCATTCATGCCTGTAGTCTTCGGACCAGATGATATGGGTTAGTTAGCACTCCGTTACGATTTCCTTAAATGTTTAAACTTAAATCCATTCATGCCTGTAGTCCTCGGACCAGATGATATGGGTTAGTTAGCACTCCGTTACGATTTCTTTAAGTGTTTAAACTTAAATCCATTCATGCTTGTAGTCCTCGGACCAGATGATATGGGTTAGTTAGCACTCTGATTTCATTCTAGTCATGCCCGTAGTCCTCGGACAAGACGACTTGAGTAAGTTAACACTCTATCACAACTCTCTGAGTGTTTGAATCTAAATCCAATGTAACGATTTTTATTGAAGTATCACTCTCTGATGAGCCATGATTGAAATTCCTGAATATGTTTAAATTAACCCTAACCTTTGTTGCCTCTTATTCTTATGTGCACATTTGGAAAGGCTTGTGGAGCTTTTTACTATAACCCCTATAGTTTTTGTTGTTTAGTAATAGTTTTCATGCATTCTGCCCCTTTCTAATACCAATCTTAGTCATGCGTGTTGTTAACATGACATTAGGACCACGATCATCCACATCCCCATAAAGATAAAGTACAGGACTTAATAATAGTAATAGGTTGTACCACACACGACAAAGGAAATAAATGCGAAGGAGAAATTGCTTCATTAATTAAAAGAGTGGCTTAAAATCTCGGACAAAAAAAAAAAAAAAAAAGCCCTATACATCTACTCTTGGGCTGGAGGGACAACAAGATCAGCAGCTTGGCCTACCCGATCAGCAGCTTCTGGGGTTTGGCTCTGGGACTCAGCAGGAGTCTTCTCTTCGTCCAACCCTTGAGCCTTGTCTTTGGCTGGTTTAGCTGGCTTGCCCTCACCACCTGGCTGACCAGTCTCTCTGGGTGCATCAAGGGCGGATAGGGAAGCTTGACTGACTAGGCTTTGCTCTGTAGCCTCAAAAAGCTGTGAAGCAGGAGGGGGGTCAGTCTTTGGGAGCTCTCGGATGTTTGGTTCATAGTAAATGCTCCCAAGTAGCCTCAGGGGAGAGTCTGAAGGGACTCCAGCAGCATCCAGTGCCTTTTGCCAGGTTACGTTGCAGTACTCGCGAGCAACCGAAGCAAATTGCTCTGTAAGCAGCTTCCCAGTCTCGTCCACCCCCAGCTGATATGCTGCCTTTCTCTCAACTTCAACTAACTCCTTGGCCAGTTGCTCTTCCAAGTCTCGTCCCTCGTTTTCCGATCAGTTAATATTTTCTCCGGAGGGCAATACCTCACACCCACGTTTGGAGGTATGTGGTATGTGGCCCTAAGCTTCTCCAACTGGGCAAGGCTGTCTACAAAATACTCGAGTTTACCCATCACTCAACAGAAAAATGGAGGTACAACGTAGCAGTGAGGAAATGGTCGCTCAAAGGGAAAAATGGACAGCCGAAGAGAAAACTGAAGGATTGAGATGATGAAAACTTACAGGAACTGGACTAGAGATCGATCTCTAAACTCGCAGAAGGATTCTTGAGGACCCTGGGAAGAAGCGAAATCAGCGATTGGAAGAGCTCGAAGCGTTTGTGTGCTTGTTCTTGTAGGATGGTCTGAAAGTTGCAAAGTAAAGGAGAAATGTCCACCTCTGAGATTTTATATGAGGTCAAACGAATGGGCAGAAGTTATTTCTCCCAAATCCCGAGGAAGAACCCCGTCCGTTGGATCAATAGCCCATCGTTGGATGCAGAGGACAAGGCACCCCCTGGAGTAATTAATGCAGCGCTTTGGAAATACGGAAAACAACAGCAGCAATGATGGAGCGTGCGCATCTATACCTACACACATGCCAGGCCGAATTTTTGTCCGTTTTCAAGCCTTAACCCCGTGACAGGTCAAAATCCCATTTTTTCTCTTTGGATGCGAGGGAAAAATTAAGATTTTGAGAGGCTATTGTGGGGGGTAAAAACCTAGAGCTACTTAACGAGCCTGGAGTACCGGATTAAGAAGTATAATATTTCCGAGGAGCAATGGTTAGGTGGGGACGGCCCATCTAAAGGCAGGAAGCCCAGAAGTAGAGGGGGAGTACTGTCCGAAGAGGTCACTACTTGTCCGAAGACGTCTCACTCCTCGGCCACAAATAGCCTTGATCAAACAAACGCGAGGAAGGTTCGTATAATCTTCCTAGCGATCCCAATGATGATGATAAGTTCTGGGTAGATCTGGAGATGACTAGAACGATGAGATATCTAAAGGAAAAGCTGCCACCACCGTATTTAATGCACTGCAACAGCTTTTCTGGCTGCATTTATGTGGAGAAGACCCCCTGAACAGTGTAACCTCAGCTATCGCCACTCATAAAGAACTAAAGTAAGCACATGACGTGACATGCACTCAAGTAGACATGCGGATGAAGAACAGGTGGACGATAGAGATGATGGGAAAGGATGCTATATAAAGAAGAAGGGTCCCTGATAAGAGGGACACGAGAGGGAGAGAAAGAGAGAAAGAGAGAAAGAGAAGCTTTACTGTAGTTCTGAATGTTGTAATCACTGTTCACTCAATAAAACATCTCTTCGGACATCCTTTCATGGAGTCATTTAAGCATTATTTCATGTTATCATCACGCCAAGTAACCTAGCCAATCACTGTTTATTTCATAACCAGCCTAGTTCTTGTGCCCACTCTCTACAAATTCATTGTCCTGAGTTCGTTGGGCCTTTAACCCGTATCTTTTGGGCTTGGGCTACAAAAACTGACCCTACAGTTGTTATTGGATCAAATTTAAACTTAACAATAAGATTACTTTTTTTTTTCTCAATAATTACAATCAGTTACAACATCCTACTTAAAATTTGTTATAAAAATATTGTGATATATCATTTCTCTCTCAAAATCTAGAATTTTCACATCGGCAAAACACTACAGTAGCTTGGTTTTTTCAGAAATGCAGATGGGCTAACTGCTATTTTTTTTTTCTTCTGAAAGTCAAAGTAGCCCCAATACGATAAGAAATAGCGCCAAATACTGTGCTTGTAGTGGAAATAACTGCTATTTTTAACATTCTATGTGCTTGTAGTGGGCATAGTTCTGATAACAAAGGGGAAAAGAGCAAAAATACTATTTATTGAAACTAACAATTTGCTGTTATGGAGAAAATTTGGAATGATAAAAAATTTTACTTGTGGTCTTTACCAAGAAGTCTGCTATCATGTTTGTCAGCTTTTATATAACTAGATATTGGATACATCTTTTACATGAACCATATATTTCAATACACGTATATGAACCATATATTTTAGCTGAGTTTGTAGAGCTGCACTTGCCCTTGGAAATGGGTGTTTTTCCAATATTTCAACTTTCATGGCTTTTAGACAGAGGGATTATATTGTTAAATTTAAAAATTTGCAAGACCAAAATCAAACCTTTTAAAATTGAGGGACCAAAAATGCAATTTACCCTCAACACTAAATAGTGGTAGTATAATTATAGTTCTTGAAACAAACGAAGGCAACAAATATAAACCTACAATTGATATTGCTCAAATTTGAGCTTCACCAAACTTTACAAAGTGCAGTGTTAGAACCTTGATGACAATGCACTGATCTATTGCTTTTTAGCTTCATTTTACTCTAATACGCAAAAAATGCATAATCATCTTGCTCATTTAAGCATCAATGAAAAATCAAAAAAAATGATACACATGCATACACCTCTAGGAACAAAAGCAAAAGCACTACAAATAGCCGTAACGTTGTTTGTAGTATATGTAGGCTTTTACATTGCTTTTATTATGCTTAAGCGTTGCTGAAGATGGCATATTTGAAATGCTGGAGCTATTTGAAAGTATTGAGTTTGTTTTCGTAGATGCTACTGAGTTTTCACTTGTTACTTACAAAAGCTTCTGTTCTGACTACTATAATTGTTTTTCTGTTGTGTACATGAGCTGCCATATCTCAATTTGACATCTTGATGTTGAAATTGGATTCCAGATCAGAGTTCTTGTGTCTTATAGGAAGTTTATCTTTTATTTGAGAGGTTAGACTAATTTAAGCCTTAATTTGATTCTCTCTTTTTTACATTATTTTGTCCATAATGTTTTGTGCATTAATCTTAAGCTGAAGATTTGGTTTTATGTACTAGACTTAATGTCAAGTATCTTAGGGGCAGTGGCTGTATGTGGTATAATCTTTGTGTGAGTGAAAATGCAGGTACTTTGGAGACTATTAGGATGTGTATCTCAGTTAATCAAGTTGTTGTAGAAAATTCTTCTTGAAGTGAACTTGCCATGTTTTTTAATGATGTGATTTTCCTAATCCCTCATAATAGCTTGGAAGAGTAAGCTCCCTTCAGCTTGGTTGGGCTATGATGGCTCCCTGATTGGGTTGGCCTGGGCCCAATATCTAGCACAATTTATAACACTTGATATTGTGTTGGAAACTAACGAAAGAGAGTATCCCATTATTGTGGGGTTTTCACTTTTTTTGGGGTTCAATTTCTTTCTATGTTACAACCCAATAAGTTTGATGGTGTTTGTGATGTACTATCCTACGCTTGAAAATGTGCTTAATAATTGTTTGTTTACGAGACATCTTACTATTAATGAAATGAATCATAATTTTCATAGTTTTCACTTCACAAAGAGCTTTCCAAACTTTTGAATTAATTGTAGATTGGATTAGCAATGTTTTGAAATTCTATCAATACATTCTGTTGCTAATAAGGTAAGCTAAGTTTTTGCTCATACTATTTTGGATTCCAGTTTTTACTCATACTGTTTTGGATTCCAAGAGTCCTGTTGCCTCACCTTGTTATTTTCACCATATTGGATTGTGTACAAGTACTAGAGGGAGAAAGAGAGAGAGGAAACATACCAATAATCACTGTCCACATTTTTAATAGGTTGGTTACTAGGTTCTGGGAACTCAAGTGGAAATCAGACCCCCAGGGTACCAACAAGGCATCTTTCCATTTCTTTGTGCCATATGAGTATCATTTGAGCTGGTTAGTGGAAGGTTGTATAGAGGGAAATTTTATTGTGGATTGGTAAATTACACATGCATCCAATAGCCTTAAACCTATGATCTCACTCTCTATCCCCTTTTTTATTGGAGGAGGGAGTGCATTCGAGTTAGAGCTTTTTGTTAATACAACTAACTGGAATTAAAAATTATTAAAAATTTCTAGATGTGGCCGTTAAGCTTTCCATCATAATTAATGCAATTCATTGCATTTTGCATGATAGTTGAACTCCATTAGTTTTTGTTTTCAGCATTTTGTGTGCCTTCTCTATTTTGTTTTTAGCATTTCGTCAGCCTGCTCTGTTTTGTTTTTCTTACTTGCACATTATCTTACTAAGATTTAGATAATATATGACTAGGTGCTCTACAGATGTAGCTTTGTGCAGCCTTCCTAAGCTTTATATTCACTGGCAATAGCTCTGTAGCCAAACAAGTCAATAAGCTTTGGATCCATATGTCATAATTTAACTTTGATGATAATTAGCTCTGCTTTTTTTTTTTTTTTTAGTAATTATTTTAATATAATTATTTTCCTAATCATTTTAATATCTTCCTCTTGAAGGTTTTTTTTTTTTTTTTTTCTTTTCTTTTTCAATAAATTTCTCTCCATGAATTCCAACAACAGCAACATCATTATTGTTATTAAATTATTTTCAATAATAATTAAAAACATTGATTAAAGGAAAAATGACAAAATAACCTTAACAAAATAGTTAAGTCATTTTTGGGAATTTACACTCAAAACAGCTATTTTTAAAACAGTTTATTCAAACACTTGATGTAACTTTAAAAATAAAAAACGTATATTTTCACATTTTTACCAAATGCTTATCTGTGATTTTTAAAATGATGTTTTCAAAACGTACATTTTTAAAACGCACATTTGTGAATAGCTTATCCAAACGGGCCCATAGTCAGTCGAGATATCTTACCAATGGTAATGATAAAGCAACTGAGGAAGGACAGATTGTTGTGATGGGGCAAGATAAAACCATGCGGGTCTGAGTTTCATACCTCCCCATAGCCATCCCTGCATGGCCATTCTAACCGCATCAATTAGCTGCCCACACTTGTCACAGGATGCCTGCAGTTGCCTTATCAAATATGTTGCCACCGCCATCCCCTATTACCACCATAATCGCCTCTACTTCTTCAGTTCATTGTCCTTCTCCAAAAATCTGAGTGGATCAAGTTATGGTGATTAAAACTAAATGAGAGACACAAAATTCTGATTTAGAAAATTGCTTGCGTTATCCTCCCAACTAGAGCTGTTCTCCCAAGGAAATTTGAAATTGACAATATAACCTGCCCCCTATCTCACAACACCACTGAATCTGCCATACACTTGTTCACTCAATGCCCTCTTACACTCTCAGTTTGGGAAAATTCAGGTTGGCCAACAAATATGTGCAAATAAAAATTCTCTTTCTTAACAGATTGGGTTCTTTTACTTTCTCCAACAGAAAACGAGAAAATCAAACGATCATTAGGCAGTGCCAAATGTACAATGAGGGCGTTTGGATTGAGATTATTCTCACGACGCGTTTTCATTTTCACGTTTTGACCTTTTTTTTTTTTTTTTTTTGGGGCGTGAGAGGGAGCAAAGCGGAACTGTGCGCTACTGTTCACATAAACAGTAGCCACATTTGTTGACTTCTGTTTATGAACAGTGCATTTGTGCACTGTTTACGGACCCACAAATTTAATTTTTTATCAACTTTTTCATTAAAAATGGTTCCCACGGTACTATTTACACATTTAAAAATTATTTTGCTACAGTGTTTTTAGTTTTCAGTTTTCAGTTTTCAGTTTCAGCAACAATAAGTTCAATCCAAACAGACCCAATACTTATTAGTGCCTTCAGCTGAAAAAGAAAAACAGAGATAACTATTAGTGCCCCCTCTCGACCCCCACCTCCGGCCTCCGCCCTTGCCTCCATTGAGAGCTGGTGAGACCTTTGCATTGACGGTACTGACAGTCTCATCAATGATTCAAGGTCCATATTCAAGTATCCAATAGAGGACCCTCAAGATGCCAGCCAAAGATAATAAAGTGCCATTAATATTTTTCAATATATATGATCGTCGGTTTGAGAAAATGTCCACCTAAATACGGGAACGAAAAAAAGTGTAAAACTTCAATATGGCAACCCCAACCCCAACCCAAGTAAGAGTCCAGATATCCTTAATATCCATAGAATTACATTATGACAATATAACATTACAATATTTGTTTCACTAATATATTCCCATAACATTTTAAGAATGTGATTGTGTTCTTTACAATGAATTTCCGAAAATGTCCCTTTGAAATTATTAAATTTTTTAAAAATAAAAAAGCACAAAATAAATTTTTATTTTTTACTTTCGTTCACTTTCTCATCAACTAAACAACTCAAATACACCTAAAACAAGACAACTTTCTTCCATTCTCTCATCATCCAAACACTTAGTTTTACCAAAAATAAACAAAATTCTGAACCTTTCGATCGGCTGTTTGGATTAATGATTTCTATAACTCATAACTTTGTTTCCATCACCCATAACTCAAAATATGTGGGTTCCATGGTTGAGAAGTGTGTTTGGCATTATAACTCAGTTTTTATTTCCATTATTCAATTCTCTGATTTTGAGTGATGAGTTATGGAAACTGAAAACACATTTTAGGTGTTTTCAGTTTTCAAAACTCAGTTTCTAATGACATTTTCGTAATTAAACACACATGGAGGGACCCACT
Organism: Quercus variabilis; assembly: GCA_030445155.1. Lineage (NCBI taxonomy): Eukaryota > Viridiplantae > Streptophyta > Magnoliopsida > Fagales > Fagaceae > Quercus > Quercus variabilis. The sequence goes on from CP129446.1 coordinate 58,264,708, forward strand.
GTCAGAGCAACACACGTGTGGCATTGCTTTTAATGGTCTCAGGCGTTGCTTTCTTCTCCACTTTTCTTTCTTATTTCTCTCCTTTCTCTAGTCTTCGCTGCCTTCAATTCTTTTTTCTTTCTTTTGATGGTCTCAGGCGCTTTTTTTTTTTCCTTAATCATAGAACCCATTTGGTCTTCGTTGCCGGCGGTGACGGTGGAGATCGTTGCAGGTCCGATTATCGCTGCATCAGTTCTGGGTTTGTGCAGGTCCAATCGTTGTTGTGGGTATTGGGGGTTGAAGGGAAAAAGAAAAAAAAAAGAAAAAAAAAAAAGGAATGCTTGGTGCTGCCGTTGGTGACGGTGGAGATCATCGCAAGGGAAGAGAAAGGTGAGAAAAGTTTGCTGGGCTTCATCTACTCTGTTCTTCACGCATTTGGCTTTGGTTTTTTTTTTTTTCTTTGCCAAAGCTGGTATGGTATTTTATGAGAGGCGAAGTGAGAGCTGAAGATTGGATCAAGGCAGAGTAAGGCGGTAGGCTAACAGAAATCATGTATGGGTCTCTGACCAAGTGCTCAAGTATGGGACCCACAAAAAGGTGGAAATATTTGAGTGATGTGAAGTGAAAACAAAAACCAAACAGGTGGGTATTAGAAAATTGGGGTATTTTAAGTGATGAGTGATGAGTGACGAAAATTGAGTGAGGAATGATGAGTGGTGAAAAAAAAAATCCAAACAGGGCCTCAAACTCCATGAATACACACTATAATTCAAATCCACAAAAGCAAATTCAAATTAGATCCATTGTGTAGAACCAAATTCAAATCACCTACATCAATTCCCAACTAGCCTAGTCTCGACTCATTGATCTAACTCAACTTAGATCCCAACTCCACATCTCTCTGACCTCAAAAATCTTGCTACCAAGTCAAAGCCTTCATTGGAGAACCACGAATGCCACCGATCTTGCTCTTTGGTTTGGATTTTCTAGTCTTAAGCTAAGTGGTCAACTTGGTTTGTAGTGTGATGGCTTTAGGTTTGAGAACGATCAAATGTCTAGGGTTCCATTGAGTTCACTCGACTAGATCGGCGAACGAGCCTTGGTTTTCTAGCGGCTAAGGTTCCTACTACGAGAGAGGGGCTAGAATCTAGTCCATAGAGAGAGAAAAAAAATTATATATGAGGACAATTTTGTGAATAAAATTTATTAGTATCGTCAATTTTGTCAATTGAACAAATTATATATTCCTTGCTAATTTGTAACATAAGATTACCCCATTTAATAAGGTAATGAGATTTGGGTAATATGAAGTATTTTATAATCTTGGATTACTGTAATCTTGTAAATAATAAAATGAACCAAACACTGAAATGTTCATATTACGGTGATGTGACTTTGATGTGATTCACATTACGGTAAATCAGACCCTTACAATATTCTCTCTATTGCTCCTCTACATGCACAACATTACATAACATAATTGATATTTCTCTAAATAATTAAACAATCTAGTTTAAAAAATCCTAAACTAAAAGAAAGCACAATTAGAGACATTTTAAATAAATGAACCATCTAGTTTTAATATTTAGTGTAAATGTCATAAAATTAATTGTCATTTGAAAAACTTGAGAAAACAAAAGCATAGTAGTAAACTTTTTTATTTTTTGAATACAAGATAGAATTTTTATTCTAGCCTAATCTAAGTGTATATGTGTGTGAAGCTCCCTCTTAGAGACTTGAACCCCGACCCTTACCCCTCATACCCCACAAGCATTTATACTTGTGGAGTAACTACCACACCAAGGGTGTGCGGTGGTAGCATAGCAATGAACTTACTATTGTCAAAAAATTAATTTTCATTTGAAAGACTTGAGAAAACAAAAGCATAGCAATAAATTTACTATTGCATCAAAAAAATTTGTACATTTAATTAACATTCAAAAAAAAAAGTGAAAAATTTTTAAATGAAGATCCAAGTTAATTTTATTTATTTCTTAAAGATTTACAGAAAATAGCCCTAAGATATTCTCCTTAGATATTTAATGCCAAATTTGGGAACGAGAAGTTGATTTTAGAGACCCACTAATTTGTATTGTAGCTTAAGCTTTCAACTTAGAAACTACTTGGAAGGGATCCTACCGATAGCCTTGGACAATCATACACAACTAGTCAATATCCCAAGTGAAGCACGGTGCGTTTTGAAATATTTTATCAAAAAAATATCTTATAACGTCTTGGGTTCATTAATATTATTAACGTTGGTCATGATTAATTTACAAATTTTTAATCATTAAACTAAATTCAAACCAAACCCTAGTCCTAGTCATATTATTGATGCCAAACCTTGATATTCTTTCATGAAAAGTAGAAGGGTAAGGAGACAAATATATTTGAAATGTTTAATTAATCGTAGACATCAACATAAAATAAAATATAAAAAAGTACTCCTATTTCAACATCAATTTTTAATCAAATCCTATTAAAGCTCAATATTAAAATTAAAGATTCTAGTGAGTCCTAGTTAGTCAAATCCGTCAAATTTAGATTTGGCAACATTCTATGTTATTTTTTGTAAGTATCTCAAACAAATGTCAACATAACCATTTGCAATATGCAGTCATTTAAAAGTCATAGACGACAATGGTTAAAAAGTAATTCCAAGAACATATATATTTGGATGCCCCCTTAAAGCTTTCAATTCTAAAATTCTTCATCATACATAGAAAACTTCATAACTTTACATAGCAAATTGCCACATATAAGCATTCCATTGCCTTAGAACTATAAATTATTATTAAATAAAAAAGCAAAGTTCCTTCTAGTGGGAAAACATGAATGAAATTTACATTCTTTAATGTTTTATTGTGTCATTATCTGAATAATCCACTTCCTACAGAAGACCGCATAGAGTTCATCTCCTGCACATGTAAACTCAGACCATTTAATTCACCTTCTTGCACAAAGTACATTAAGCAGCACATAAACTAACATGAGGTCTACTGCATTGATGCTTAACTACGTCCAAATAACACTCAAAATTGATCAAGAATAAAAACATTAATATCCAAATGTTTTATGGAATCACTAATTAACAACAAAGAATGAACATTGATTGAGAGCTAGTTAAAATCAAAAGAAAAAGAAGACTAAATTAAAATGTGCACGAAAGTGTTATGTTGATATCTAGCAAGAATATATAGTTAAACCAAAAATTTCCTATAGGGCCTTTGAGCACCATAGTGACAATAGGTGGCTAATGCATAGCAGCAGTTGAAATGAGTTTTTAACCCGGCCAGGATAGTCATTATTCAGCCCCGTATGGTTTCATTACATGAATGGAAGTTGGAGAGTAAGAAAATGCACCATATCAATATGGTAGAACTTCATACTCTCTCATGTGAGGTCTTTGTATATATATATATAGATTTGGTTGTCTTTCGTTGAGACTTCACAAAATGATCAGTGTTTCTAAAGAGAACTACCATGATAGCGGGATGAACACATAGCTCGCCTATGGGAATATATCTTTTCTTTAAAAATGTGACTGCAACGAATCAATTATTTGTATGAACTGAAATTTCATTTTACAATATTAATCTATAGGGATTAAATGAAAGTACAAATATTGCCTTCAACGTTCATGGGAAAAACACCATATATTTATACATGCCAATGAAGTGAATTAACTAAGAATATAAGTTAACTAGCACATATGTTATGTAAAAATCATTAAAATATTGATTAATATCATTGCATGACATTTGCACAAAATATTAATAATCTTAAACATTTACTTACAATGAAACAACATCCTTGAGCTTGTACCACATCTGATCCAGAAATTGGAAGTACATCATTCTCCATTGCTTCTTGTATAGTAGAGGACCACATACAATCCAAAACCCAACCACAAAACCGAGTAACAGGCTCACAACATTGAACCAATCTACTATAAGTCCACCCCTATCTTTAACCCCTATATATCCATTGTTGGGTTGTACACCACTTATAGTACAATCATCAATAAGTGGTGGTCCACAAAGTTTGTTTCCAATAAAACTGGATGCATTGAAGCTTTGTAGTTGAGTGCTTAAAGGAATTTTCCCTATCAAATTGTTGTTTGACAAGTTCAAATGATTTAAAAATGTCAAACTTGATATACTTGAGGGAATTTGACCAGAAAGTTGGTTTACGGAGAAATCGATCGATTCCAATGATCCCATATTACCTATATTCTCTGGAATTCTTCCAATCAAGAGATTATATGATAGATTCAATGATTGTAATCCTTGGAGATTGGTCACTTCTATGGGGATCTCTCCTGATAAACAATTACTGGAAATATCTATACTTTTGACTTGCTGGAGAATGGTGCTATACTGAAAAACTCTTCCCTTTATCACAAGCAATGCACTTTCACGAGGGAGAATTTCATCATAAGAAGATGTGAAGTGAAAACTCATGTCATGATTTGAAAAAATTTTTGTGGCCATAGCACTAAAATTTTTAACACATGTAGGCATGCTTCCAGATAGCTTATTATGTGACAGGTCCAAAATTTGGAGTGAAGTTAGAGCACAAAGTTCTTCTGGTATGTGACCTTGGAAATTATTTGAGCGAAGGTTGAGAATCATCAAGCTTGACCATTTATGTCCTATCCATGAAGGTATGCTTCCAAAAAACTCATTTTCAGCAACATCAACATTCTCCAACTTTTCACAATTTTTCAAAGATGATTGTAATTTTCCTGAGAGTTTGTTGTTGTGTAGGCGCAAAGACTTTAGAAGAGTCAAGGATCTGATGGATGTTGGAATGCTACTAGTAAAATTGTTGTTCCCCAAATTCAAGAACTCTAACTTCTTCCACTTTGTCCAACAATCAGGTATTTTTCCTGATAAGTGATTTTTTTCAAGATTGAGAAATCCTAATTCTTTGGACTCATTCCCCTTGAAACACAAAAGGTGTGAAATAGATCCAGAAAAGGAATTGTTAGAAAGATCTAGCACAATCACATTAGAGGATATACAAGGTAATGGACCATTGAAGTGGTTTGAACTCAAATCAATCACTAAAGAAGTAGACAAAATCATGGGACAATTTGGAATCTCTCCATGGAATAGATTGTTTGCAAGATTTAGATATTCAAACTGAGAAGATGAGTCCCAAAATGAAAGAGGAACCACATCTAAAACTCCTGTGTTGGATATGTCCAAATGACTAAGATATCTTTGTGAACAAAGCCATTGAGGAAATTTTGGCCCTAAATTCCATGATTGCAAGTTTAATTTCTCAAGCTGAAAAGGAGGAATCCAATCATGACTTACTTTTAAAGTCAATCGGTTTCTAAATGCAAAAAATTCAGTCAATCTTGTCAAATTGGAAAAATGAACTTCGGACACAACACCTTCCAACATATTTGATTCAATAAGTACAGTCTCTAGTTTAGAAAGTTGTCCAAAATTTTGAGGGAGAGATCCTTTGAATTGATTATTTGCAAGATCCAGAATTCTCAAAGATGAAAGATTCCCTAAAGAAGCTGGAATTGGACCTGAAACTGAATTATTCCAAATAGAAAGTCTGACAAGATTTTTAAGTTGCCCAAAATTTTGATGGAGAGTTCCATTGAATTGATTATGTGAAAAATCCAAGAATGCCAAAGATGAAAGGTTCCCTGAAGGCACTGGAATTGGACCTGAAATTGAATTCTTTGAAAAAGTAACTCTGACTAGATTTTTCAATTGCCAAAAGTTTTGATGAAGAGTTCCACTGAATTGATTATTTGAAAGATCCAGGAATTTTAAAGATGAGAGATTTCCTAGAGACATTGGAATTGGTCCTGAAATTGAATTATACACAAAATTAAGTTTGACTAGATTTTTGAACATCCCAAGTTCACCTGTCAAATGACCAAGAAGTTGAGCTTCTGTTAATTCTAAGATCTCTAGTTTCTCAGAAAGACACCCTGATAAACTTTCTAAGATTTCAGATATCTCTTGACTCCATTTGTTGGATGACAATTTGATTTCCCTTAAGTTACAAAGATTACCCAACGATCTTGGTACCTTTCCTCCAAGTTCATTGTATGAAAAATCAATACTAATAGCAGATGTTAGGTTTTCAATGGCACTAGAGATTGTACCTTGCAAATTATTGGAGTGAAGGTCAAGAAACTTAAGATGACTAAAACTATACAACCAAATGGGAATTGGATGGTTGAAATGGTTCTCCGATAGGTAGAGGTGTTTAAGAGAGGTCATGTTTTGGAGTTCATCAGGGATTGGACCTTGAAAGCCATTGTTAGATAGATCAAAAGAAACTAGATTTGGAAGACTGAAGATCCATAATGGAATAAAAGTGTTCTCAAAAAGGTTCCCAGAAAGATCAAGGGAGACAAGAAATGAAAAGTTACCATTGGGTGTGGATGGAATGAAACGAAGTTCGCAATCCGACAACCTTAACTCTAACAAGGACATGAGTTTGCTTGTCACCTGTAACCAATCAGAGGCTTTTCTAAGATTTACATGACTCATATCAAGATGCTGTAGTGAAGGAAGACCAGAAAGCCATTGAAGGTTATTGGCATATAAACCATAACCTTGAAGATCGAGATAGCACAAATTTGAGAGATTTCCTAGTTGATGAGGTATCACACCCTCAAATCTCGCATTAGAGAGATTAAGATATCTTAAACTCCCCATTGAGCCGAGGAATTTGGGAATTTGAGTGCCACTAAAATCATTGTTGCTCAGGTCCAAGTAATTTAAATGCTTCAAATCAAGCAGAGAAGGATTTATCTTACCACCAAACATTGACTGCATGTAAGCTTCATACTGTACTTCGTGTTGGTACTCATTAGTAAGAAAATCACGCGAAGGAGGAAAGCTTCTAAGATGGAGTTCGTGGACATGAGCAGTAACATTGTGGCAGACAACACCCGCCCATTGACAACAATCCCCATCACCAGCCCAAGAGGCAAGCCGGTTTAAGGGATCTTTAAGATGTTGCTTGAACTTGAGAAGGGCATGTCGCTCGCTTTTGATGCAATGAACCTCATAATCTCCGCTGCAGAAGAAGTTGGGATGAATACTTGCAATAATGAGCAAGCCAAGGAAAAGGAGTCTAATGGATCCTAAGGAACCGTTCATGATCAGTTGCTAAAATAAAAGATTATGTAAAATAGCAGCAACCCACGAAAATGATACTAATTGGATGGTGATTTATAGAAGACTGATGGGAGTCTTGTATTGATCAGTTTCTACAACACATTATCTCCGACTCTGCACAGGAGTCAAGCATTGGCTGAAGTATTCTAAGTAGGACCCTCAATTTTGTAAGGGCCTTGTGGGAGAAGTCTTTCTCCATAAAGCACGTCTCAGAAAAGCAGCTTCTTACTAGTTCCAAATCTATTCCCGTTCACACTAATTTTACATTGAGTTTTGTCTCAAAGTACTATTGTCTATATTCTATAATATGTATTGGACGCCAAAGACTGTCGCAGTCGGAGACCTGAAGTCAATATTACATTATTGGATAGTGATTTATAGAAGACTGATGAGAGTCTTGTATTGATCAGTTTCTACAACACATTATCTCCGACTTTGCACAGGAGTCAAGCATTGGCTGAAGTATTCTAAGTAGGACCCTCAATTTTGTAAGGGCCTTGTGGGAGAAGTTTTTCTCCATAAAGCACGTCTCAGAAAAGCAGCTTCTTACTAGCTCCAAATCTATTCCCGTTCACACTAATTTTACATTGAGTTTTGTCTCAATGTACTAATGTCTATATTCTATAATATGTATTGGACACCAAAGACTGTCGCAGTCGGAGACCTGAAGTCAATATTACATTATTACTTCAGCAACTTGCAAGTCCTTTCACTTTCCACTTTCTTGGACGGTCTTCGACTCTTCGTGTCAAACAAGGTAGGCGGCCTAGCTTTTCAATTTAACAATTTTTTTTTTTCCTTCCACACCTGTATACGCGTTAACCGGACCTTAAGCCTCTTTGAGCTTTCACCTCTAAAGAGCATTCACACCAAAGGTTTGATAAATGCTAAAAACTATTTTTAACAACAAAACTACTAAAAAAGCCCTACATCAGTGGTGCTAAATTTTAAATTTTTTAGCACCTTGCTACAGTAAGATATTATTACTAACACCTTATTGTAGCAAGTTGCTACTCATTTTTTATTGTTTTTTATTCCCCTTCTCTCCCTCCTCTCAGATCTCACACTTAGGGCTGTAAACGAACTAAGTCATTCATAAACAACTTGAGTTCGGCTTGATAAAAAGCTCGTTCATATTCATTTGTTTACAAATAAGTCAAGCTTGAGCTTTAGTTTTAGACTTGTTTGACTAGGGCCAGCTCAACAATTTTGGAGGCCTTAGGCGAAAATTTTAAGTGGATTCTTTTTTTAACTTTAAAGTCTAAATTTGTACAAATAAAAATTAATTTATTATTTGGTTCAATAAATTTGTATTACTATAATACAAATAAGTTGATATAATATACATCAAATAATTAATTGATGTGATAATTTATAATAATTGATAGAGTAAGAGTCTGCATTAAAAAAATGTGATAACTTATTAATTAGTATGGGGTCGTGTGGGGGCCAACTTAGTTTAGGCCTTGTGATGTGATGGGGCTCGTGGACAAGCCTGCACAATGCTAGGTGCATTGTACAGTCTTATCCTATCAAGTTATGTGCACTGTTGTTGTGCAGTATACTGGATTTTAAGATACAATGTGACTTTTTTAATGCATTTTATTGACCAATAAAAATACCTAAAATATTTTTTTTTGTAATTAAAATATATAGATAAATATATTATATATATAATTTTTTTTTTTTTTTTTACAAGTGGAGGCCTTTTTTTATTTGGGGGCCTTAAGCAATTGCATCAATTGCTTATATGGTTCAGCTGGCCCTGTGTTTGACAAACAAGCCGAGCTCTTGCAAAAAAAAAATTGTTCATGACCAAGCTCGTGAACAATAGGGCTCGATACAAAACATGTCGAGCTTAGGCTCGTTTATAGCTTGGTATATGTTTACTAAATAAACCCATTATTATGATATTACACATATGCTTTGGAATATTAATTTATAGCTTGTTTATTCATATATGTTTTGGAATGTTAATTTATTTAGATTTGTGAAGATTATAGTTGCACGAATGACAAATGTGGATATAAAAATTTTATTTTGAACAATTACTCAAGCTATAGACAATGAATGATGATGGATGAATTTAATTATGTAAAGTTGTAATTTAAACAATTTCTAATCACGAGTGTTAGAAGCATGATAAAATGAGTATATTATATATATATATATTTGTTTACTTGATTTTTGGTGATATAAGCATTTGATGATGCAATTTTTTTTTTTTTTTTTTTTTATCCCAAGCTAAAAAGCTTGACTTGAGCTCAAGTTTGAGCTTGATATTAAGCTCAAGCTTGGCTTGACTAATTAATCAAGCCAAGCCAAACCGAGCTCAAGCTTTTTGGCACTCTCACGAGTTTGAGTTCAAACATTGTTTTCAGGCTTGTTTCAAGCTCAAGCCAAACTTGAGCATTTGATTTTTATTAACGAGCCAAGCTCAAACACACACTACTCAACAAAGCTGGGCTTGTTTACAGGCCTAAAATTTAACACTCTCTGCTCTCTCTCAAATTTCTCTCAGTCACTCTCTCCCTCTCAGCCACCTCTCTCCTTCAAAACTCGACCCTCAATTCTCTCTCTCAGCCACCATTTCTTCACCACACACTCCATCAAGTCACCACTTCCATCAACCCGACCCACATATAGTGAGATTGTCGAATCTAGAAACCCAAATCAACCCACATCTCTCTCTCTCTCTTTGATTTTCGATAGTGGTTTGATCTCTGATTGGCTTTTGTTTTTGTTTTTGTTTTTTCGATTGTTGTTAGCAGTGGCATACCCCCCCCCCCCCCCCCCCCCGAGACTCCACCTAAAATTTCCTTGTATATATAATTGTAATCTTAAGGGACTTTGACACAGGAAAAAATGACTCCAATAGGTTGAAACTTGAAAGTGAATCTGACACAAGAAAAAGAAAGTAAAAAAAAAAAAAGGTTGTCTCAAACATCAAATCATATCCCATTTTCACATATTCTATTGTTCTTGTAAGCTTTTGTTTTATCCCATGTTTGACACCTATTTCACAATTTTTTATTATTTTAATTTCTATCATTAATTTCACTATTAATGATACTTTTTGCAGTATTTTATTGTTAAGGGATGCTAGAGATATAGCAAATTTTACTATTTACATATTACAAATTGGCATGTCACCAATTACAAATAGGCGAAAACACTATTTTGGTCCCTACATTTTGGTGTCACAATCAATTTGGTTCCTAGATTTAATAGTAATCAATTTGGTCTTTGTTATTTTTAACTTGCAATCAATTTGGTTCCAACCGTTAATCCACTAACGGAAAATGCTGACGTGGCTAACCGATTGCATAATTGGCACAGTTGATGCTTATGTGGCAAATAAAATAAAATAAAAAATATTTAATAGATATTTAGAATGCTAGGTCAGCAATTAAATTGAAAAATAAAATCAATTTCTCAATTTTAGAGAAAGAAAAAAAATATTGTTAGAGCATTCTTTGTTTTTCTTTTATTTTCTAAGCAACCAAACACAGACACATAAAAATCAAAATTACCAATATAATTTACATAAACCCAGATTTGAAAGCAACATATGATTTATCCAGATTTGTCCTCTGCCTTGAAAATTTGACACCTATGGTCATAAAGACTTAAACTCTAAACTCTCTTCCCATAGACCAAATTCCATGGCTCTATCTCTCGCTCCTTATGAGTTATGACTTCTAATTCTAGTCTCTCTCTAGCCATTTCATCCCTGAAGGTCCATTTGGAAGTGGGTTTGGTGAGCATTTGTTCTATGTGATTTCATGATGTCCAAATCTGTTTTGCGTTTCTAGCTTGGACTCAGTGGCCAGAGCAATCTGAACAGCCATGGCAGAGCAACCCCTCGTTCTTTGTCACTGCTCGTCACCATCACCACTCCAAGCGGTGGTTCTCATTTCTCATGGCCAAACCCCACTCTCTCTAAACCCAATCTATAACCCTTTTCTCTCTCTTTGATTTAAAGAAGGCAAAGCCTCCTTGCTTTGTCACGACCCTCGGACATCTATAAATCTCCGCCAAGTCTTTCCGCCGTCAAACCTTTGCCACTGATTCAATGCTAGAGAGAGATCAAAGATTCAAAACCGAGCCATATTTAAGAATGGGTTTCTTGTTGGATTTGTTGGCTTTTCATAGGTTACAGGTATATGATAGATTTGTAATAAATTAGCTTTTTGTTATGTAAAGATTCTTTGGAATGATAATGAAATATTGGTTTTTCTTTTATGGATGGTCATCTGGGCTAATAACTCAAAATAATCTCATAAAATTTAGCAACTGATTTAATTTTTTTGATCTCTTTGATTTTGCATTTTTGCTTTGATTTTCTTAGTTAGATCCACATTTGTTTAGTTCAACTGCTCCTGTTTGGTTCGTGAGAAAACATAGTGAAAATAATGGAGCATAAAATTTTGAATTCTCTACTTTTTTTTTTTCTTTTGGTGTTTGTGTTTGATTGCTAAGAAAATGCAAGAAAAACTAAAAACGCTCTAACATTTTTTTTTTTCTTTCTTTAAAATTGAGAAATTGATTTTATTTTTGAATTTAAGTGCTAACTTGGTTTTTTAAATATCTATTAAATATTTTTTATTTAATTTTATTTGCCACATAAGCGTCAAGTGTGTCAACTGTGCAATCCGTTAGCCACGTAAACATTTTTCATTAGTGAATTAACGGTAGGGACCAAATTGATTACAAGTTGAAAATAATAAGGACCAAATTAATTGCTATTAAAATATAGAGACCAAATTGACTGTGACACCAAAATGTAGGGACCAAAATGGTGTTTTCGCCTTACAAAAAATAATCACAAACATCTATTCATTATATTGTTTAAATAACACTAATCACATTTTTATCACATCAGTTTGTAAACTTTTTGTTGTAGACTTTGTAGTAACTATGAATTGGTTAATTTTGTTTATTTATTTTAATGATATGAAATATATTCATTTTCTTATAATTGTTTATTTATTTTGTTATTATTATCGATTAATATTTTTTAGATTAATTTCACTTTAAATGTTGTCTTTTAATTTTGCCTCCTCTGAACCAAAATCCTGGCTCCGCCACTAGTTGTTAGTGATGCGGTCATGGGTTTGGGTTTGAGATTTGGTTGTGATTTTGGTGGTTGGGGGTTAAGGTTGTGGGTGAAGGTGACAGTGACTATGGTTGTTGTGGCTATGGCGGTGGTTGAGTGTGTTTTGTGGTTAGTGGGTTGTGGTGGTTGGGTTTTTTTTTTCTTTTTCTCCGGTGGTGGTGGCTAGCAGTGGATGTATGAATGTGGGTTTTGCTGGGTTGAGAAGAAATAGGTGAGTTTGTTGGTTGGGTTGCTTCAGAGAAGAGAGATGCATAGATAGTGGGATGTTTTTCTTTTTCTTTTTCCAGTTGTTGGTGGTGATGATGCTGTGGGTTTGTGATTTGGTTGTGATTTTGGTGGTTGGGGGTTGTGGGTTGTGGGTGGTGGTGACAGTGGTAGTTGTTGTAGCTGTGGTGGCTGCCGGCTGGTGGTTTTTGCTTTTGTTTTTTTTTTTGGTGGTTGGGTTGGCAGGTGGCTCAGGGTGGGTGTGGGTGTGGAGGTGATGGTGGAGGCTTCTTTCTTTCTTTCTTTCTTTCTTTTTTCTTTTTGTGGTTTGTGGTGGTGGGTGGATGTGGCTGATGGAGGCAGCGGTGGGTTATTGTTGGTTGTGGCATGGGTGGTAGGTTTGTGGTGGTTGTGGCATGGGTGGTGGGTTGAGAAAGAGAGAAAGACAAAGAGAGAGAGAGATGAAGAATATAAAATGAATAAAAAATAAAAAATAAAGAATATTTAAATGAAGTGGTAAAAAAAATAGATGTTTTGATGTTGGGTGTATTGTAAAGTGATGTGTTAAATGTTATAAAGTTGGTTTTTTAAATGCTAAATGCTAAAACTTTTAAAACCCTTGATGTGAATGCTCTAAGATTGCTAAATATATATATATATAGTTTTTAGAACACCCACTGTAAAGTTGCTAAATATTATAATTTTTAGCAACTTAAAAAGCTATTTTATTATTTTATATATTTTAACGACTCACTTTACAATACAACAAACATTAAAGCATCTACAATTTTTAGCTTTTCATTTAAATATTATTTTTTATTACTTTTTTAATTCCTGTTTCCTGTTTTATTACTTTTCATCTAAAATGTCATTTCCTGTGAGAGAGGTCGAGCGTGTGGGAGACTAATAAACCATTATTTGTAGCAAATAACTCTCAACTATAGTGGGTTGCTAGAGATAGCAGTCCACTGCAGTAATGAGTTAAAAAATTATAGCAACGAATCAAAATAACAACTTTGCTGTAAGTGTGTTTTTAGTGTTTGGGTTGCTAAAATGACTATTTAGTCATTTTAGCAACCTCATTGTGAATGCTGAGCATTCATATCTGTTATCTTCAAACCATTCTATTTTATCATTTCAAAAATTATTTTATCAATTATACCATACCATTTTATGACACACCCAATGTCTCAATTTTTATTTTCCTATACAACACATTAAAATAATATATTTACACAAATATACAACACAAATTTTATTTTCCTAGAGAGTGAAAGAGACGCATAGAGTGAAAGAGAGAGAAGTGGGAATAAAATATATTAAAAACTTATACCATTTTGCTAAAGTACCATCATAAATTTTTGATGGTACTATAGCACTATTGCAAAAAATTTTGCAATTAGAAGACCAGGTAATGGGCTTCTTTTGTGCTTTGATGCTAAAATTCACCAACATATACCATTTGCAAGACCCAATGCCAATGCTTAATAACTTAAAATACTACTTTATCTATTTTAACACTACACTTTACAAAACATACAATATCATTGGTTTTATTTTAGCATTTAACACAATAAAATAATATATTCAATGCAATAAACAACACCCATAACCACCAAATTTTTTTTGTTTAACTTTTGTGGAATAAAATATTAGTTTTATTTTTTATTTTGTGCTACTGTAAGGACATCCCAATAAGGTTGCTAAATTGACTAAAAAGTCAATTTAGCAACTAATACTCTCAAAATGTCTTGTACAGGAAAGAAGCAAAACTCAAAATAATTTGAGTATTAGCTACAGTGAGCTGCTAAAAATTGCTGCTCACTGTAGCTTAAAACTAAAAAAAAAAAAAAAAAAAAAAAATTAATGTATGGTGTTAAAAAAAATATTATTTTAATGTGTTAATGGTTGTGATTGTTATTTATTATATTGGATGTATTATTTTAATGTGTTGAATGTTAAAAGAAAACATTTGATGTTGAGTATATTATAAAGTGTAGTGTTAAAATAGATAAAATAGTGTTTTAAGTTACTAAAAACTATATTTTTTAGCTATCTTATTGTGAATGCTCGTTGTCAAAGATAATAACTTACTGGCAGTGGCGGAGCCAGGAATATAGGTCGGGGGGGCAAGATTAAAAGACAAGATTGAAAGTAAAAAATTAATCAATATTAATAACAAAATAAATAAACTACTATATGATAATGTAATTGTCATACAGAATCTAACATAAAATGTAAACTTTAATTTATTTTTTTACACCTAACTTATTTTACTCAATTGCCCTTGACGATTTTTCATATTTTGAAACCGTTGCATGATTTCTTCGCACTCAATAGTCTTGAATATGTCTTTCTCAATATATATGACTAAGCAATTATTCATCCACTGATCTCCTATTCGATTGCATAATCGATTTTTAATTATGTTCATTGCTGAAAAAGCTCTTTCAACAGTAATTATTGCAACTAATAAGATCAATGCCAAAATCACTTACGGATATGAAACATTTTTTTTTTTAATCATTACCAAGTGAGACCCATGGTTTTATATTATAGTTGTACGTTTTAGTTTTTAAAGTCCATCAAGCTACTGTGTAGTGTGTTCAGACTCCTATCCTATTCAATGTAGAGATTTTTATTTTTTTTTTAAATCATTACTAAGTGGGACCCATTGGTTTTATATATTAGAATTGTAATAGGATGAGAAGTCTACTGAGTAAAGGTACTGTGAATTGATAATTTTTTTTTTTTGGTCTTTTGTGTCAAGGGGGGCAAATAAGGCATTTTAGGCCATTATAATATTATTAGTAAAAAAAATTGAAAGTTCAGAGGGGGCGCCTGCCCCGCTCCCCCCTGCCCCCCCTTACTAGAGCTCTATTGCTATTTTTTTAAGGTGGAAATACAATTTTCGTCTCTACATTTTCATGTGACTCCTACTTTGGTTCATAACTTTTTTTCCACCGATTTTAGTTCCTATTCTGGAAAATGTGTCTCGTTTTTGTTCCTACCATCGGTGCCCTAACGACGAAGTCCTAGGTGGCAGATGGAAGCTGACGTGGTGCTAACGTGGCAATTAAAATATTATTAAAAAATATTATTTGGCTTTTTTTTTTTTAATGCCATGTTAGCATTTTAATTTTTTTTTAAAGCCATGTTAAAAAATTTTAAAAATTAAATTAAATTAAAAAAACTTTAAATTTAATTTAATTAAAAATTTTAATTAAATAAATTTCTTAATGTTCCTAGTGTTCTTTAACTTGTTCTTCATTTTACAACTTGTTCTTCATATTATTCCCAAATCAAACCCAGCAACCAATAACTCAAACCCCTCACAAGATCACAAACCTAGCAGCCCAAGAACTCAAACCCAAATCACTAGGACATAAATGAAAACAAGAAGAAAACATTAAATTAAATGCTTACAAGAAGAATGAAGAAACCAAGAACTCAAACCTAGCAAATCAAGAACTCCCAAATCAAACCCAGCAAACCAAGAACTCAAACCCAAATCTTCAGCAAATCAAACCCACAAACCTAATAAACAAACCAATCTCCAACAAACCCATAAACTTATAATCAAACCCAGATCCCAAAACCACCACCACCACTACCGCAATCAAACCCAAATCCCAAAACCACCGCTACCACCACCGACCAATAGATCCATTTTCAAAACCCCAAAAAATTCAAAGCCTAGAAGGAGAAGGAGAACAAGAACAAATCCAGAAAATTCATACCACTATCACTACCAAACCTCCATACCCAAACCCTTCAGTTCTGCCGAGCCACCAGCTAAACTAACCCAACAACCACCGAAGCCAACCCAGCCACCATCGAATCCAACCCGACCAACCCATCAAATCCAATCAACCCATAGCGAGCCAAGACCAGCTATGGCGAGCCATGACCACCCCACCCACGACGAGCCACAACTACCCATGAGTAGACACCAGACCACGGCAATCTGAATCCCACCCACCCAAAGCCTCCATGTTGATCTGTGCCACGCAGATCTAAGGCCTAAAAGCCAATATTGAAGAGAGAAGCTTTCAAGGTGAGAGGAAGAGAGGAGAGAGCGTGGGAGAAAGAGAGAAACTCTGAAAGTGAGAGGAAGAGCGAGAAAGAGTGAGATTAAAAAATAATTTTCTGGGTTTGTTATTGTTTTGTTCTGGTTTTGAATTTTTTGGGTTTTTGAATTTTCTTAGTTTTTATTTTTATTTCAGTTTTTTCCCTTTTTTTTTTCATTTAGTTAAAATTTGCAAATTAATTTTTTGTTTTTAAAAAATGACGTAGCATTTGTGGGTATTGTTTTAATATTTTTAATTTATTCTGTTTGCCAGCTGTGCAATTTCCGTCTCTAATGTAACGTCAAGGACAAAAAGAGATGCATTTTCCAGAATAGGGACTAAAATTGGTGGAAAAAACAATTAGGGATCAAAGTGGGAATCGCGTAAAAATGTAGAGATGAAAATGGTATTTCTGCCTTTTTTTTTTAACAATAACATCTTTGTTGTTGCATGGATTTCGATGATTTTGTTGCCAAAATAGCTTTTTAGTATTTATCAGGCAAGAGGTGTGAATGCTCTCCGTTAGTCTTTTGGTTTTAGGGAAGTGTCATTCAAAGAAAAGTAAAGCTCATTAACTGGACCCTACACTTATTAGCATTATTCTCCGTGTCTTTTGGTTTTAGGAATGTCATTCAAGGAAAATAAAACTCATGGTCGTGGGGTCCCAAACTCTTGACGAAAAATATTTTTGTGAAGAATTTAGTTAATGGAATAGGAAACATCGACATCTAATACCGTATGCACTACGTTTTCTTTACTGATTAGGTGAAATTTTGGCGGGTGTACTAAAAGTCTACTAGCATTCACATCAATATGCCTATAATAGAAAAAGTTGTAAAATTGAAACAATTTTGTCTAAAAATAACTTAGATCATTTATGTATAATTGTGTAAATTTATAAATTTGCTACAATAATAATGTAAATTTACACTGGTACTATTTATTTTGTATTTAGTTGTTTATTATTTCTTTCGTATCTTGAGAATAAAGAAAGAAAGTGAATTGTGGTTGTTGTGTGTGAAAAAAGAAAAAAATTTAAAAATTAAGAAAATTTGATATTTTAATGAAATATAGTGTAATAAAATAGATAATCTCATATGGGGTGTTTTGAAAAATGAGTATATAAAATAGAAAAAATAGGTTTTTATGTTAAAATAGATAGAAAATTTTCCACTGACTAATGCGAATGCTTTAAGATATATGGGCTTTTATTATTATTATTATTATTTCAAATATTTAGTTTTTAAATAAATATTACTGAAAAATCTTTTCCCAAAGTTAGGAGTGTTCATTATTCATTTGATTTGAATTTGTTTTTTCAAATTTGTCACCGAACTATTGGGATAGTTTTCTCCACAATCAGAACCACTGCACATTGCAAGGGTCGGTTTTCCAACCCATAGCAGTGCAGTTTTTCACAATTAATTCAATTGGTTTAATTAGTTTGAAACATTTTTGGATTGGGTTAGAATTTTTTTTAAAAAAAATTAATTTAATTTTGGGCTTTTTTCAAGCCCAATATCTAATTTGATTTCATCAACCTGCCAACTTTTTTGAATTTGATTTCAATTAACCTGCCAAATTGCCAATTGCCATTCTGCCAACTTGTGTAAAAAAATATATAATCATGCTATCAGTGAGCAAGCAACCTATTCAGTGTCCTACTGTCCATACATCATACATAAAAAGTCCAATTTTTTGCTCAAATCAAATAAGCTACCTTACATTTCATAAAACATCTTCATACATAAACCTATTCATCATTTTATTCACCAAGTAGAAAAGTTTTAGAATTACCTCAGCAAAAGTCTTAACTCCAAAACACCATAATGTAGCATATAATATCATTAGTATCATTCTGTGTGTTAGTGTCAATAACAATAAGTGTCAATGTATCCACTTAATAACATGTTACACAACCATTTGTTGTTGTCCACAAACGCTAAAATAAAAAATAAAAATAAAAAAGATATTCAAATTCAATTAGCATATAGGCAAAAAAATGCTAATTGCATGTATCCTAAATCCCATACATGGCTAAGGACTAGGTCTCCAACTTTGTCTTCGATGTTGTGATAGTTACCGTCTTGCTGATTAGCCATTAGACCAGGGTAATTCAAAATTCTGATACCAACTAATGTTGCGAAAGCCTGAAGAAAGCATGCATGATGCTCTTTTTTATAGAACATAAACTAAATTGATAATTTCTGATAATAAACCTCGAATCCATGATGTGTCCCTTGAATTTGCAAGGTGATAAGTCTGAAATTCACTAGTGAAAATTGAGAAAACCTTTGTTTTATATAAATTTGAAATAATAGTCCAAAACGTTTATAGATTTGGAGGCATATTGAAAGGCTTCACAAAACTTGAAAAAAAAAATTCTAAAATAAGTCTTAATTAATACTTAACCCAGAAAACTAAGAATGTGTGTGAATTATGTTTGGGCTAAGTTCCTCTCATAGGATATGGAAATTGAGAGGAAAGAAAGTGAAGAAAACTAAGAAAAATGTGTAGATGATTGAAGGATGTCAATATATCTCTAACTCTCAAATGGATTTCTTGAGTTTTCTCATTGAAGATCTCTTTGAAAATTTTATGGATAATGAGGGTATATATAGTGTGAATGAAGGAACCCAAGAGACACTCAAGAAAATGACTATCAGAGAGTCTGGTGACTCATTGGCGAGTTGGCCTATCTACAAGTCAATTGCCAACCACCTGCCATAACAAACTTTCGAAACCCATGTACTTCTTGTGCTCCTCACATGTCATTTGGTGGGTTGAACCAATCGCCAACTAGGAGCCAGAGCTTCTGACTTGAGCAATTCTTCATTTGGTGAGTTGACCCAATCATTAGCCAATTGCTAGAACTCTTGACTTTAGCAATTCTTCACCAACTTGAATTCTAAACCCATGCCAATACAATAAACCCCACTTAAGTACATGTAAATAATTGATAGAACTACTATCAAATTGGCACGGAATTAAAACCAACAAAACTGAACATGAGAAATACATAACTTTACACACTGGAACTTAATGTTAGCAAACTCGAGTGTGAGAGACCGCACTCCTAGCCTGTTTTGGAATTGGGCCAAACCAACTTGAATGGGTAGAATCGTGTTATTGCCTGTTAAAATGGAGGTTCAACTAGTTATGTTTTCCCCCATTAGATTAATGGTTTTACAATGAAGTCTGTACTTATTTAATTAATGGAAAAAATAAGTAAACTATAATTGAAAAATTCATCATTTTATTAATTTGAAACTAAATTTACATTGATCATAAGAAATTTACATGAATTTGGTTACAATCTAATATAAAGTACATGGCTTTGTTTCCTAGTTACAATCTAGAAATTGAAAATTACATGGCTAAACACTGATCTATCAACCCTTGATCTAAGTTCGGAGGATATGTTATAAGGTGGGAAGGTGTCAGGCACTCACTTTGCTCAGTGAAACTGGTCTTTTAGACTATGGTGGCCAACATTTATATCATATCATCTAATATGTTATCAATCAATTTGCATGTTGAATTTAATGTGTGTACATGTGATAAACCTTAATTCCACTTATTAATCATTGCATTTTGATTGAAAAAATAAATTCTAATGAATGTGTGGATGGTGATGTCCTAGATTCAAGGATTTGAGAGAATTATGAAACTAACATTTTTTTTCTTCATATTTTGGATGTGGATTTAGAATCAAAACTAGTATCATGCATAAACATGTGATGAATAACCAAGAACATGTGAAGAACACATATGAACATTTAAGAACATTCAAACATATTCAAGAAAATTAAATAATCACTAGCATTCTTTAATCTTATATTCTCATCATAGCAATATAAAAATTAAGTTAGGGAAATGGATTATACTTGCATGCAAGATACACATGGTGGAGGAAGAGGCTATTGGTTTAGTAGAAAAGAAGAATTAGGAGAGGGAGAGGGAGAGGGAGTCTCACTCAATATCTTGAGTCTTAGGAAGACAAAAATATGACAAAACTACTCGACTTCACTAGAACTCAAGAGGAGAGAAGAGAGGGTGTTTCTTTGTGTTTTGGAATGGAGGAGAGGGAGAGTTTATATAGTAGTGACGAAGAAAATATGAATGAAATGTCATTTAATAAGGCTTGACAAAGGATCAAAGAGAATCATGAACCTAGACACTATTTCAGTATTTAGAGAAAGCTGGTGCATTAAATTTGGAGGTTGGTGGGAATGATAAGTAAGCCAAATGTCTAAAACCTCAGTTTTTCACGTAACTCCTATAACAATTTTTAGAGTTAACTTCGAAAAATCATATCTTCCTTAATTATGATTGGAATTGCCTCATTCTTATACTTTACTTGAAGCCCTAAATGCCTAGTTTCTAGAAAAATTAACCTCACTCACAAATAAAAAAATATTCTGAGAGATATCAACGAAATAATGAGCAGAGGTCATTTGTTAGAAATAATTTCAGCATAATTAACATTAATAAGCTCCAATTACTGCTGTGGGGGAAAAGGGGGCCAGGCCCAAGGTAATGGGCCGAAGGCCCACGAGAGGACTATTTTACATCTGAAAAGAGAGATGAGAAAAAGGCAGGGCCCAGCTGGGAGTGTGATCCTCAAAATGAAGAATCGTCACAATCCGAGGAGGATATCTCCTGTCCGAGGAGGATATCTCCTGTCCGAGGAGGATGTTTTCTTCTAACATGATATCATAGATTAATTGAGCACGAGAAAGGCCAGAATGACTGTCCGAGGACTCCACCTGATCAAGATAAGCTCAGAGCATGTTCTAGAACGATAAGGATGGAGAAATATCTGAGGGAAAGGCTGTTGCCACCGTATTCAATGCATTGCAACAGCTTTTCTGGCCGCATTTATGTGGAGAAGACCTCTGAACAGTGCATCCTAACCTACCGCCACTCACACAGAGCTAAAAAGAAGATGCCTGACGTGACAGGTACTTGAGCAGGTTCATGGATGAGGAGCACGTGGACGATGGAGATGAGGGTAGGAGTGACTATATAATAGAAGGGAGCGCCTGTCAATTGGCCCCAGAAAAAAAAAATGGGAGAAAAGAAAAACAAGAAGAGAGCTCTTCAAACTATCAATGTATACAGACTGATCAATATTAATCACTGTTTAAAAGGTTATGGCCCATTGTTATTAGTCCCTTACTGAATCTAGTTCTTTGACCCATACTCTACAAATTAATTGTTTTTGGGTTTATGCCATGAATCTGAACCCTACAACTGCCATTTTAGAATTAATCATTCCTAAATTTACCTTAATTAAAAAAGATTATTACACAAATTACCTATTGAATATTTAATGTTTAATTACCTAATTAATCGAGTGTGTGCAACATTAACATAAGTTGTAGTCCTATCCAATCAAATTACGACACATAATTAATTTCAAATTGATTATAATTATAACCAATTGGAATCAATTATTCATAATCATGTATAGTTGGACTCAATTTGTGATAGTATATCTTGACCATTAAAACTTATTTTGATGTTAACTTTCAATCTGATGGTTCGATTAAGGCTTGTAACCAGTTAATTTGATCGTTACAATATCAAGATCATTTTGATGAAACGAAATTAAGGAGTTAATGACCAAAATAAAGATGCCTATTTCCAAGTGAAATTACTCTTTTACCCAATTAAGTGCGGGTTGCAAAATGGGGTGTCAACATTGAGTTTCATAAGAGACTACATAAATAAATAACTTCAGGCAGAAGCTTTTCAGTAATATTTTTTTCAAAAACTAAATATTTATTTGACCAAAAAAAAAAAAAAGCCTAGATATGTGAGTCCCAAAGTTAAAGAAAAAAAAAAGTCGGTTAAAATGTGTTAGTGTTAATTAGCTAATGCATGAGTAGTATAGACATCTTTGATGTTGTTGATACCCATTTTCGTGACACATTTTTTTTTATAAGCCCAATTCATGTATTGTATTATATTTTATTATTTTAAGCATGGCCCAAGCCCATATAGTGTCTGTTTGGCTAGCTTTTTTTTGCCAATTTATTTTATTATTCAACTTATTTTTGTTACTATTCATGAGTCCTAGTACACTTTTTGATACTATTCATAAGTTATATTGTATTATTTCAACTAGCATTTATCTTTATTTACAGTATTTTCAGCAAAAAGTTTTTTGTTTCAGCAAAATAAGCAGATCCCAATAAGACTCATAATATATTGGGAGAAATTGATGAAGTGTGGTTTGGAGAGCATTAGTCCCTTTTTTTTTTTTTGGTACCTTTTGCATGAACCCAACACATGTGTGCTACCAAGTGGGCAAGGAACACTAATAGCAATTTAGGCTCATGGCGGAGGTCTTGTACTTGAAATTTTCACCCAAACGAGCCTCTATTCTCTATCTAACTATGGCACAAAGTTTTTGCCCTAACCAATTTTTGCCTTTAAACATAGTTGGCCTTCATTGGCCAACCCCAGCTGCTAGCCCTCACTTAGGTCCAAATGGTCTAAAACAATTGAAAAGGGGGAGCAAATGGGGGTTTAGTCGAGCCTTTCCATTAATGATGATAAAAGTAAGCCTTCCTTTTATCAAAAAAAAAAAATCAAACTTGAAAATTACTACTTGCTTAACACCTTGGGGTCCAAAACATTTATATTGACCAAAAACCAGTCACTAAAATCACCCAAAACTCAATATCAAAGCCCACAATCATATTCAAAACAAAGGAATCATGTTTTACCCACAAAACTGAAACTTCAGAGCAAAAGCTCATTCAACCAACTAACTTCCTCACAATTCTGAAGCTTTGGGGGTGGAAATATGGGTACAGGAGAACCTTTCCTCTCTTTCTCACAACCTCTCTCAATTTCCTCTTCTCATTGATTGTGGGTCGAAGTTTCGAACCTGTTGTGTACTTTTTCTGCATTTGCTCACATTTCAGTTATGGCTTTTTGATTTGTCTCTTGTTAAAGCACCATTAGCCTTTGTTCATTATACATTTGGAATTTTGGACTTGATTATCCACAAATAAATACTAATGAACCCAAGGGGAGATTTGGACTAATCTTGCATTTTTGGCCCTTATCACAAAACATCCCCAACAGATGTTTTACGTTATTTGTTTTGGTTTAAATTGATTCATATACGATTCTCAAAACAAAACAAAATTAGACTTATATACCATTAATTTAATTTAATGATTTTGATTGAAGTTCTCCTAATTTTCAAACAATTTTCTAAGTTGCTGATGGATTTGGTCTCTAGCTAAGCTTGCTTTTAGAAATCTCGGGTAATTTCTAGGGGTCTTATTGAACTTTTCTTATTTTTGAGACACTAAAAAAGGGAAATAGTCGTTTGCTTGAAAAATGAGTGTCGTTTGAACTTTAATTTGCTGGAATGAAATGCTTCTGAAGTGTTAACCAGGAAGATTGAGTTTGCATGGGGAAAGAGTTTTAGGGCCTATTCTAGAAAAAAAAAAAAGGGTTTTTTGAAATCGAAACCATATATTTGTCTCTGCGTGGACAGAATCAGTGGTCCTAAAGCATACAGATACAACTGTACAAGGTATTTATTAGAGGTAAAATAAACCAATTTTTATTGAATAGTGAGATTACCAAATTCAATTTTGCTAATGATTTAGACCTAAGTCGTAATTCCGGCTAATCCAAATTTTAAGCTAATCTACCAATTTATGGCCCAATTGCGTACATAATTACCCAATTAACAATAGTAAGAATGTATATACAATAATTACAACTCTCTAAGTTCCAACTAGCAATTAACTTCATCGAGTCCTTTCTTCGTCTAGTTTTCAGATCCACAATTGAGCTCCAATTGAATACACCAAGTCTCCTTGGATTAATAAATAAGGGTGTGCTCCAATGATTCCCAGCATCAACTCTCACCACTCAAGGGTAGTGTAGATTGTGATGGAAATGATCTCCTCTCAAGGATTTGACTATGGTGAGAGAGAGAGTAGAGCAAATGGGTAAATCTTTGGCTCTCTCAATGGGTAAGTTTCTCTCAATTCTCATATGAAAATTAGGGTTGAAATCCGTGGGAAATGATGAATGCCTAGGATGGATATAAGTTGGTACTTGGTACAGTAGAGAGGATCGTTACTGATTTTTCTTAGTTGCGACATTTTCACTCGAGCAAAACTCCAGTGATAGTCTCAACGGAAATTTAAACATGTTGTCACGTGTCCATCTTGTTGGAGCGACATCCAATTTTGCTTGCGTAGAATAGTCTTCACAGCAGTAACACTTTTAGCACTTGAACCTCTATCCAATCAACAAATAACCCCATAAAAAACAATGCATTTTAATTTAATTACAAGCAAATTTGACACAAAAATAAGCCAACACAAATCAAGATTTGATAAATAGATAAGCCAATTTGCAAGTCTTGAAACTTAACTTTGTTAAATAAGGGAATAGATTTTTCAAACCCTATTGAATAATCTATTCTTTATTTATAACTAGATGATATCCCGTGTAATACGCAAACTACTTTATAATTTCATTTAAAATCATTTTTATGTATATTAAGATTTGCATATAATACTTATTTTGTTGTATAATATTTATGTTTGCCCACAATGTTGATGAATACATTGAAACTTTATTTTCTTAATTCATATTTTATCCACAAAAAAAAAAATAAAAAAAAAAATTGTATAACACTATAAGACTATAACATATTATAATATTTACTGTTAAAATTATATTTTATTTTTTAAACTGATTAAATGATTTCGAAATCTATAAATAAGAATTTAAAGTATAAAATAATTTTAGAACAAAGTTTAGCTACAAAATTGGTTGTAGTTTACTTAATATCTTTTTATTAGAGGTGAATTTTAATAAATCCACTGTTAGATTACATTTTCTTCTTATATTCTCCATGCTTGCAAAATTTCTATAAGATTAAAAATCAGTAACTATTTTATTAATAAATTGTTTAAATTACAAGTTTTTGTAGTTTAAAATTATACATAAAATGTAAGCTTATAGATCATATAGTAAATAATATCCAATTGACACAAAATTTGATATGTGTATTAAGAACATAAAGAACATGCAATTCAATAGTTAAATTTTTAAAATATGTAGTAATGTGAATGATATTGAGTAAGGTTGTAAACTTAGGCTACAACCAATTTTGTAGCTAAACTTTGTCCAGAATTTTATATCCTAAAATTACATAAATTTAAGCTACCTCCCAAACATTTCCTCAACCACTCTATTCTTATAACTAAATATGGCGACCTCAATCGTAAACACCTAATTCATTATCTCAATGAAATTAAGGAAATTATTCGTAAGTATCAACATAAAGAGAACATGAATAAACAAAGAGAAATTGGCTTAAAACACATCAATTTATCATAATTTAATTGTCTTTAATTGGGATTTCGTATAATTTTTTTTATAGCAAAAAATACTTTGAAATCATTATCAATTTTTTTTTTTTTTATCATTATGATTCATACCGCACAAAATAGCATAAAAAAAACCCTACAAAGAAACCTACAAATTATGAGTTTTAGCACCCAAAAAAAATGGCTAACTTTATAAATAATCAATGATAATATTTCTTTTTCTTTTTCTTTAGTTCTAAAACAAAATACATTTATGACTTTGTTAAACCATAATCTCAAACACCCAAAGACTAAAAACAAATGATAACCTTAACAAAATGCACAATGTCTAATTTCAACATCAAAATCGTAAGCTACATACCGTCACTGAATAATAAAAAAAACAAGCCCCCTTATTTGGTCATAGTCTACTCATACAGGTTAGGATTAAATTGTACTATAATGTTGGAGTTATGTAGGTTTCGTTAAAAGATTGAAGATAAATGACATCGATTTTGGTCTGTGGGTGCACTTGAGATGGAATGGCATGAAGTGTTGGCATTTGTATATAAAGGAGTAGAAATGAAAAGGGTGAATGAAAATACAAAGATTTTTTTAAATGTGAGAGAGAAAGAGGAAAAGTTTTGAAACATTGAACTCAATGAAACAAATAGTAGTCTTAAATCATTGAATAAAAAATATAACAAAAAATAGTTTTGAAACATTTAACCAAAGGAAATAAAAAATTCCTATATTTAAATTTGTTCCTATCTCTGATAAGATTTAATAGTATTTCAATTCTCTTCATAAAGTGTGCCTCATGGTAGAACTTTATGTTCTCTTACATGAGATCTTTACTTATATATATTGATGATCGAATTAACCAAGTTATGAAACTATGCCTGGGAATAATTTAGAAAATTAGATAAGCTAAGAGCATTCAAATTAGTGTGACTATTTTAATATTTCAGCAAATATATAACTAAAAATTCAAAAATAAAATAAAATAAATTCACGCTTCAATCACAATATTTTATCCCAAATTTTAACTTTGTGCAGTGTCCTCACCACTACTGGCAACTCATTCTTCCTCGCCAGACTCAAAAATGAAGAAGTATTCGTTTTTCTTAACCTTTCTCTGCCACGACAGTATTTGATCTGCAGTGCTTTATATGACATGACAGGTTGTTAGGATTAAGACAATTTGTTGAATTATGCTGGTGCCAGCATAACTCCAATTTGTTAATGAACAATAAACACACTCTCTCCCCAGTAGGAGTCGCTCCTTCTCTTCTCCGATAAGAGCTTTTCTCCTCTCCTTTTTTGGCAGAGTTCTTCCTTCCCCTTGTGGGGCACCTCACCCCCTAGATATATACCTTCCCTCACTATGGAACGGGAGGTTGTTAATAGTCTTCAAAACCTTTGTCTCACTAAGGAAGAAGAAGCAGAAATACCAATCTCAGATCATAGACAGATATTTTAGAGGAATGTTCCCTAAACCTGTTTGGAAGGCTACTTTCAGACAGACAACAAAACACAAGAGCTCTAAAAGGCACACTTAGGGCGGCATGGAAAATGGGATCGAAGCTAAGAATAATTGAGGTAGGAAACAACACTTTTCAGTTTAAGTTTGGCTCTCGTTACCAGATGGAATGGGTGGAAAATTGTGGGCCATGGAACTTTGAAAACAATCTGCTACTTCTACGCAGATGGAAAAAGGGTCTCACATCTGAAAATATTGCTTTCACCCACTCTGTTTTGGGTACAACTATGGGGCTTACCTTTTGAGCTCATGTCTGAAGTGGTTGGACAAGATATAGGAAATAGCATGGGGCGCTTTATTGAGATGGACAAGCAAGCTAACCAGTCCGATCAAGCGAAATTTATGCGCATAAGAGTAGAACTTCCAGTTGACAAGCCACTTCGGAGGGGAGGAAATGTTGTTGGTGTAGAAGGTGATAAATATTGGGTTCAGTTCAAATATGAAAGGCTCCCAACGTGTTGCTTCCTTTGTGGTAAGATGGGTCATGATAATAAGCATTGTAAAGCTGGCTTGGATAGACAGATTGCTACGGCCCAGTATGGAGAATGGCTAAGGGCGTATGGCACTTCTAAAGGAGGAAATAACAGGCCGAAAAGCTTCTCAAATAGCAGCCATAATACCGGTGGTGATAACCGAGGTAGTGAAATAGGCAAAACAGTTGAAAATGTGCTCCATTCTACTCCGGCATCACACGGCGTGGAAAGCACCAGCAACGGCAGTGTGCAAAGCTCAGGAAATTTTAAAAATTCAAACACCCCTGGCATGTCAAACAAGATGATGGGATGTGACACACTGGGCTTTTCAGAGTGTCGGGAGTAGTAAGTGAGGTTGGATTAGATAATTTGGACGCAGGGAAGCAGGTTCTGAGGCAAGAAGTGGTCCCACGTGATGGGGGGACTCCACCTGCCCCTATGGAAGTCTCTGCAACGCGGGAATGCATAAGTGATGGGTTATCTAATTTGGGCCAAAGTGCACAGGAAACTTTTGATCCACCTGAAGTAACAAGCCCACACAAGCCGAAGAAGTCATCCCAAGCTTATGAAACCAACAAAGAGCAACAGCCAGATCAGAGGCCTATGAAAGCCCAAGTTGGAAGAGGCCGTATAAAAAACACTTGCTAGAGCGCAAGGTCTAACCCAAGGTAAGAACTCTAAAGCCCAAAACTTAATTGTAGGATTTAAACGTCTGGGGTCTCAAATTTTTTCAGAATGTGAAGATAAGGTAGCTAGAAAAAAGAAGTGTGATGGTCTAGCTAGGAGTCCCAATGATGAGAATATATCGGCGGTGGCTGCTTTGTAGCACCGCTGGAGCCATGAATTCATTAGGATGGAACTGCCGGGGGCTTGGGAACTGCTAGGGGCTTGGGAACCCCCGGTCAGTTCGAGCGTTGCACGATCTTGTGCGACAATGGGCTCCCAAAATAGTTTTTCTATCGGAAACTAAGCTAAAAACTAGGCGTATGGAAAGAATTAGAGATCGGATTGGATTTGCAAATGGGCTATTTGTTCCGAGCTGTGGTCGTAGTGGAGGTTTGGCGCTCCTCTGGACAAGGGATACTGACTTAGAAATCAAAGTTTCAGTAATCATCATATTGATGCAATAGTGACAGAGACAAACTCATATTTTAAATGGAGAATCACAGGTTTTTATGGCCATTCACAGACTCACTTGAGGCAATTCTTGTGGGACTTACTTGCTTTCCTGAAAAACCAGTACCAACTTCCATGGATTTGTTTTGGAGACTTCAATGAGATTTTATCCTTGGAGGAAAAATCAGGTGGGCTGCTGTGTTACCAGAGCCAGATGGAAAAGTTCAGAAACGTAGTTAACTACTGTGGCTTTAAAGACTTAGGCTATGTGGGGCTGGATTTTACCTGGTGCAACATGCAAGAAGGTGCTGGTAGGATGTATCTTTGGCTTGACAGAGTGTTTGCTACAAGTGACTGGGTTGATAAATATGGCGAGGTCAGAGTACACCATCTTGTTGATTCTACTTCAGATCATTGTGCTCTGTTATTATCCGATCCAAAAGCTCCCAAAATACCACGTGCACGTCAATTCCATTTTAAGTCCATATGGACAAAGAGGAAGGAATGTAAGGAAATTATTGAAGCCGCGTGGTGCTCCGGAAATGATTTGAGTACGCCAAACGGGATTGCTTCTGCTCTATCTGCTTGTGCAGCTGATCTTAAGGCTTGGATCTCAACTGCTTTCAGGCAAATCCCAAAGGTAATCCAGGAAAAAAGAAAGAAGCTCAATTCCTTTATTCAACTGGATAATGATGGGTCTTTGGGTGAAGAAATAAATTAGGTAAGAAAGGAAATCAATGACCTCCTAGATAGTGAGGAAATTTATTGTGGACAACGTTCAAAAGCTAACTGGCTTAGAGAGGGAGATAAAAATAACAAATTTTTTCATGCAAGGGCTTCTGAAAGAAGAAAGCAGAATTCATTTTGGGTATCTGGGATAAAGATGGAAACTGGTGTGGGGATCAAGAGAGTATTGCCAAAGCTGCCATTTGCTATTTTGAAGAGATATTCTCCACCTCCCATCTAAGTCAGACAGAAATTGTTACTGCTCCCATCCCATCCTTGGTTACTCCTGAGATGAATTCAGAGCTCTCTCATGCCTTCACTAGAGAAGAACTGGCTTTCGCCCTCAAGCAGCTCCACCCCTCAAAATCACCTGGCCCCAACGGTATGTCTACCTTCTTTTTTCAAAAATACTGGAGTATTGTAGGTGCTAATATTTCAAATATGGTTCTAAATGTTCTTAATTCTGACATGTCTTTATCTGATATTAATAGAACCAATATTGCTCTTGTGCCGAAAATTAATAATCCACAAAGAATGACTGATTTCAGGCCAATAAGTCTATGCAATGTGGTTTATAATCTTGTCTCAAAAACTCTAGCTAATCGTCTTAAAGCTATCATTCCTTATATTATTTCAGAAAATCAAAGTGCATTCACAGCTAATAGGCTTATCACTGGCATTGTATTGGTGGCATATGAGATTATGCATTTCCTGAAGAACAAGAAAGGGGCGAAGGATAGTTTTATGGCTGCAAAGTTAGACATGAGTAAAGCTTTTGACAGGGTTGAATGGACTTTTGTTGAAAATGTCATGAGGAAGATGGGATTTAATGAGAATTGGATCGCTTTAGTGATGAAGTGCATCTCCTCTATGTCATACTCAATAATCATCAATGGCACAATGTATGGAAATATTGTTCCTACTAGGAGACTCCAACAAGGGGACCCGTTATCTCCATATTTATTCCTATTGTGTGCAGAGGGCTTCTCTACCCTCATTAATGAAGCGGCAAGGAATAATCAGCTCAATGGCATCTCCATTTGTAGAAGGGCTCCGAAGATCACTCATCTCTTCTTTGCAGACGATAGCCTTCTTTTCTGTAAGGCCAATAGTAATGAGTGCAACATGTTGAAAGAAATTCTCAGTAAATATGAGTCAGCTTTAGGGCAAAAAATCAATACCGACAAATCTTCTATATTTTTCAGCCCAAATACTTCCCAAGAACTCAAAGATGAGATTCTTAGCATTTTGGGGTCAATGCAAGACTCTAGTCATACTAAGTACCTTGGCCTCGCCTCTATTATTGGTAGATCAAAGAAGCTTGTCTTTGCGGAGATCAAGGAAAAAGTAAGCAAGAAGTTGGCTGGCTGGAAGGGTAAATTACTCTCAATGGGGGGAAAGGAAATTCTTATCAAGGCAGTGGCCCAAGCCATTCCCACTTACATGATGAGCTGCTTTCAACTCCCAAAGTCTCTTTACGATGACTTAGAAAAGATAATGAGGAGTTTTTGGTGGGGTCAGAAGCATCAGGAGTCCACAATGCCTGGGTGGGTTGGAAGACAATGTGCAAACCCAAGTCACAAGGGGAAATGGGTTTTAGAAACCTGTAGGCTTTTAACCTTGCTTTGCTCACAAAACAAGCATGGAGAATCCTTTCAAATCCAAGCTCCTTAGTGGCCTGCATCCTCAAGGCGAAATATTTCCCATTCTGTGACATTTTCAATGCAAATATAGGTAGCAGCCCCTCATTCACTTGGCGGAGCATTTACAATAGCCTTGAGGTTCTACGGAGTGGAACAAGATGGAGAGTGGAAAATGGGCACCTAATCCACGTTTGGGATGACAAATGGCTTCCAAGCCCCTCCACATACAAGGTCATCTCCCCCCCTCTCCCCGTTGGAGATTACCCAATGGTCTCTTCTCTCATTGATCCGATGACTAGATGGTGGAATGTTGAAACTGTTAAAGCACTTTTCTTGCCTTTTGAGGCTGATTTGATCTTGAAAATCCCCCTATGTCACAATCTACTTGAAGACAAACTTATTTGGATAGGGAACAAGCGAGGTGTTTTCACAATAAAGAGTGCCTATTACATTGCATCCAATCTCCTTAACACAAGTGAAGAAGGGGAATGCTCCTCTGGTGATTCAAATGCTCGAATTTGGAGGAAAATTTGGTCCCTAAAGCTCCCAGAGAAGATTAAGATTTTCTCTTGGCGTGCTTGTGTAAATGGCCTTCCCATGCTCACCAATATAGCTGCAAAAGGCATACAAACCTCTAGTTTCTGCCCATCTGTGATGAGGAGCCAGAAACCCTTTTTCATGCTTTAATCTCTTGTGACTTTGCACTCTCGGTTTGGTCCTTATGGCAAGATTGTCCCATCGAGAGACTGCTAAATGTGAAAGATTTCAATGAGTTAGTATGCCATTTTTGTTCTTCGCTAATGGACAAGCAACTGGAATCTTTCTTTGCCATTGCCTGGTCGGTTTGGTATAATAGAAATAAGATTATTCATGATGGGGATGGGCTGCCCCTTATTCAAATCCAGATTTCTCCTAAGAACATTGTTGAAGATTTCAAAGAAGCTTCCACGTGGGAGTTTCCCACTTTGCAGTCCCCTCCTCATGGCTGGGTTGCTCCCCCGCCGGGCTTTGTCAAGGTTAACGTTGATGGTGCTTCCTCCATTGATGGTAGCAGCAACTTTGGTGTCAAGGTGATCATTCGTGATGAAGTAGGTGGGGTGGTTGCCGCCCTCTACAAGGCTCTGCCATCGCACTACCCAGCTGAATGTTCGGAGTTCTTTGCGCTAGAGCATGGTGTACTCTTGGCTCAAGAGTTGAATCTTTCACATGTCATTTTTGAGTCTGATGCTTCCTCAGTCATCTTAGCAGTCTCTCAAGGCCATTATGGTGGCTCTATGGGTCATCTAGTTCAAAGCATTCAACTAGCAAGGTATTATTTTTCCTATTGCTTATTTCAACATGTGAAAAGGGATTACAACAAGGCTGCTCATGAGCTAGCCCAAGTTGCCAAATGTAATCAAGTTTCTTATCTTTGGAAGGGTGTTATCCCACCCTTTTTAGTTCATTTGTTTCAACCAGGCCTAGGATGAAGTCTGTTAGCTTTTGGCCTCTATTGTACTCCTTCTCTTTGTGAATGAAATTATGAGTTTCTTCTAAAAAATAATAATAATAAAAAAATAAAATAACTCCAATTTGTCTATGGGAGTAGATGCTCAAAGCATGTCATGCTTATGTCACCAGTACAAACAAATATAATGGATTTTTGAGCATCGGCCTCATTGTCAGATTATAGTACCCTTCTTTAACAATTGAAGGGCTTGAAGTTCATCTTTAATAATTGAACGGCCTGAGGTTTATTTTATATATATATATATATATATATATATTTTTTTTTTTTTTTGGATGAATGAAGTTTATTATATTTTAGTCTGAAATTTGGAAGTAAAGCCTTAATTACTGCAAGAAATCTGTTGGGTGAGAACGGATGTAACCATTCTTGTAAGAACTCGATTAAGAAAATAAATTATCAAGAACTTGCGGTCCTTGCGGAGATCAAGAAAATGAAGTTTAAAAGTGTGGAGAACTTGTTAAACTTTGCAAGTTTTATAAACTAATTTTAACGTCTTATTCTTGTTTTGTTTTGTTTTGTTTGTATATATTAATTGATATTGCAAAGAAAAAATAAAGGTGGTACTATTCTATTTGAAATATAAACTAGTTGCAGACCCGCGCGTTGCGCGTAATTATTTTTTATGGTGATCTCATTATTATTATTATTATTTTGTAATTTGAACTAATTTAATGAAAAGTAATGCATTTCATAATCATATTTATCACAAAATATTTTTTTTATTATTGTAGAATAGTTTTATTTAAAATTTCTTAATTCTACCGTAGTTGGTTGACTAATTTTTACATCTCTAAGTCAATTAAACAATTTTTACATCTCTAAGTCAATTAAACACGTTTTGCATGCTACATATAAACCTTCTTTTTCATAAGGGTTGAAATTATGTGCGTAATACTTTTTTTTTTAATGGAAGTTGAAAAGAATAAAATTAACCTTGTCTTGATGTTTTCTAAAAATTAAATTTGGAGATTCTCTTTCAATAATTATGAAAATTCCAAGCAATAATTCGAAAGGTAATGCATGTTACATGTTCATGCTTTGATTGTGTAATTGTATGATTGATTTTGGTAGTAATTTATAAGTTGAATATGGTGGTGTATATCTAAAATGGCCTAAATATGTTGTTTAGGATATTGAATATAGTGTTGTGTGTGATTTATAGAGTAGCGACAGTTGTAGTAATTAAAAATTGGTTTTTCATTGTCTTTTAAGTTAATAAAAACCTTTACATATTTTTTTAACACGAATCTTTACATATACCTTAATAAGTAAACCCTATACATTTCATTTTCTTAGATGCATAAAAAAAGACGTCTATTCCATAATAATAGTGGGTAATTAGTTTTTTCATGTTCTCATTTATAATGTTTCTTACTATTATCATATTTTACTGGCTGTTGATTTTCATAACATAATAGAGGCATTAAATGAGAGTTAAATTCTTAGAACCTTTCATTAGATTTTAAAAGTCATGGTGTGTGAAGAATATAAGCATTTAAAAACTTTTTTTTAATATTTTATTATTTATAAATAATGTTAAATGAAATGTCAAAAAAAAAAAAAGATTTTGAAAATTTTCATCTTTATTTCTTATATATTTCTATTATTACTAAAGAACGTTTTCCTTTAGTTTTGATAATAAATATGATTTTCTAGATTAGAGTTTGATTAGTTTCAAGTTTCAAGTTTAAATTTTGTATGATTTTATTTAATTGTTGATTATATGATTTAATTAAATGAATTTAACAATTTATTTATTTGCATTGTAAAGTTTATAATAACATTCGTAAGGTCATCTTTAATTAATTTTTTACTCCTTTAGCCGTTGGTCTCTTTATTTTTCAATTAACGGTTACTAATTAATTTATTTAATTGACGTTTGATTTCTTTTACTAATATCTTTCTCTCCCTCTTTGTTAACATCCTATTGTTTTTCCAAATTTGATGATAATTCTAATGTACTAAATATGTAATGTTTATTTTTATTTATATTTTATTCTATTTTACTGCAATGAAATTAGTACATCCATAACTATTAGTTTATTATTTTATGATATGTTTGGTTTGATATTATTATTATTATTATTATTATAAATTTAGTGCTTCTAAAATAGCATGTGTTTTGTGTTCTCTTTTTCTATTAATGCATTGTAACGTTTTATGGGAATAGTTTATAAGAAAATTGTTTATTCTTTTTCCTTTTTTTTCTTTTTTTTCTAATTTTATTTTAAATTGAGTGTTTCTAAATTGATATTTATTTTGTATTTCATTTTTCAATTGATGCATTTTAACATTTCGTGGGAAGACTTTATAAGAACAATTTTTATTTATTGAATAAAATATTATACGTTTAATTTTTTTTTAAATGAGACAAAATATAAATAATTATGATATGGAGGATGTTGCTAAATTTAAATGTTAAATAAAATAAGATGAGAATAAAATAATAAAAATGAAATGTATAGAAATAAACACCATATTATTTTAGTTATGCTATGTAATAAAATAATATTATATTTTTAAATACTATATTTATAATGCAATAATATAACATTTCACAACCAATGAGAATAAAAAAGATAACAACATAAAATATAAAACTAAATCATATCAAGCTGGATTACTTGTCAATTTCAATTTTAACAAACTAACTGACTTCTAGTAGTCTAAAACTGATTTCTGCGATGAATTTGGTGGAGCTTTCAATACTGCATCAGTATGTTTTGATTGTCAACCTATTACATTAAAATTAAAAAATATATATATATATACCAAAAATTGAAGGAAAAAAAAAAATATATATATATATATATATATATAGAGAGAGAGAGAGAGAGAGAGAGAGAGAGAGAGAGAGAGGCTTTTGTGTGTGGAAGAATAGAAATTATGCATGGAATAAGAGGGAGAATGACAATTTTATAGCATGAGGATAAAAATAAGAAGAGTAAAAAATAAAGGAAGATAAAAAGATAGAATAATATTAACATTGAGAGTAGTGGGGATATGAAAACTTGAAATGAAATGAGAAAGGGTGAAGAAAGTTAAGGTAGAGAGTAGTGGGGATATGAAAATTTAAAATGGAATTGAAAATTTAATAATAAATAAGAATAATTAAAAATAAGATAAATTAAATATAATATTTTGATTGTAATATAATAGAGTTTTTAATTCATTTTAAATGTTAAAAAATTGTATAAAAAAATTGGAAAAAAATTGATAATGACATGGCTGCTGATATGGCTCAATGGGAGGGTAGCAACATTAAATGCTACGCTTCAGCTTTTAGTAATATATAGATATAGATATATAGATTATGTAAAATTATTTGTTGGTGATATAAGACATGGTTAAAGAGATTTGATGGGTGGTTGGGGTTGGTTGTGAATATTTTTTTGGATTGTGAATAAATAAAAGAAAGAAAGAAATAATATTTAATTGGAATAGTGATAGAGTATTGAGGTCGATGTGTATTTATAAAAAACATGATTGCTAAACTAGAAAAAGTGGACCTTTTTGAGTTAGTTTATCTAAAAAATTGAGCAGATTGACATGAATACTCTAGCACCACTCAAATTTCTGTAGAGTAACTTTAATAGCATTCCTTGTTGCCCCAAATTCGAAATTCCCAAATTTTTTACATTGTCCTCTGCATCTTGTTCAATGTTCACCTCAACAGACCTGTCTTGAATACGAAACTTGATCGCATATCTTACTGGTTGCCAACTTTAGTTTCCTATACTG
The DNA here is from genome assembly GCA_030445155.1 of Quercus variabilis. NCBI lineage: Eukaryota > Viridiplantae > Streptophyta > Magnoliopsida > Fagales > Fagaceae > Quercus > Quercus variabilis. The sequence continues at coordinate 58,301,354 of CP129446.1, forward strand.
AGAGCTCTTGAGACCTTTGCATTTACAAAACGGACTGACTTATTAATGATTCAAGGTCCATAGTTAAGTAATAGTGGACCCTCAAGATGCCAATTATCCAGCAAAAGATAAGTTCTATTTCATATCCAATATAATGTTGGAGATATTGTCCAGTTAAATAAGGGTACAAAAAGTGTAAAACATCCATATGACCGACCCAAGTGATTGTCCAAATTCCCTAACATGTCCTTTTCACTATAGTTCCTCTGTTGCATTTATCTAAATAAATGAACCAACCATATTTTAATTTCCTGAAGCTAAATGAAAGCACCATTGAGAGAAATCTCATTTGAGAGAAAGGTATAGTGACTCAACTGACAAAATCTCTAATGATTGAATAAGAGATTTGCATCAAAACATTGGTGTCTTGATCTTGTGATAAATAACACAATTATCAGAAACAGGCGTCATATATTGAAAGTCTATAAAAATATCTTTTGCAAAACTAGATAAAACCAAAAGGTGCAGCACTAAACTAATTACTGTATCAAATTATCAATGTCCTAGGTAATTAAACCTTTTATTTATTAATTGAAAAATTAATAGTTTTCCTTGGAGATTATAGAAAATAATCTCCGAAGATATTCTCCACAAACATTGAATGCCAGATTCTACACTGGAGAAATAGACTTCATTAACCAACTCTTCTACAGCCCTAACTTCTTTCTTACATACTAGTTGCAAGAATCCACCAAATAGACTTGGATTTTATTACAATTACAAAGAGTCATTTAGTTTTCCCAATTATGTAGAATCTTGTCGTCTTTTATTTGAGACATTACAAAGTGATCACAAAGAGATTTAAAACAGAGCTACCATGATAGCTATTTGGAGCCCGGGGGGGTGGTGTGTGGGTGTGAGGTTGTCATGGCAAGGTAAAGTTTACCCTTTTTTTTTGGGAGGTAAAAGATAGAATTTATATTGATTAAAAGAAGTGTACAAAGTAAGGCCCCTTGAGCAGGAGTAATTATTAGGTACTCTTGAAGTGCCATAAATGCTTACTCTCTCCCTCTCATATAACTGTAGGTCCCACTTATTAAATTTATGATAGAACTCACAATTTATGTGAGAATGGAGAGTACGCATTTATAGTACTCTTAGAGTATTCAATAATTTTCCCTTAAGCAGAGCTACCCAAGGTTTGAAACCAATGAATTAAAGAAAAAGAACTTATGATCAGGAATTGGAACCAAAATACCTAAATATACACAAAAGTTGATATAAATATGCAAAAAAAAAAAAAAAATGATGTGACAATTAAATCATCAATAATAAAAAGAATCATTGGTTGAAAAAAAAAAGTGGTTGAAAGTTGAAACTAATGGAGGAAAAATGGTGAAAAGGAAAGATGTTTTAGAAAAGTTGCTTAGAGAAACGAAAGAATGAATTAGCTTTTCAAGAGACACACTCTTGGAATAATATCTCATAAGTAGAGATTTCTTGGATTCAAATTCAACTAGTTACAATGAAGATAGCCTTGCTTATTTATAGGTACATAAACAAGTTACTGAGTTAGTTACAAGAACCCACCATGTGGCTGTCATTTGATTGGCCAAAGCCTAACAAACTTCTCTAAGTAACTAATAGGTTATTGCACTTATCACTAACAACCTATGAGCTAACTAACTTTCTATTACAAGTGATAAATGCTATCAAAAGTAAAGAGAACTACTTATCATACAACATAAGCACTAGTAACAACTAGCTTTAAAAATGAATTGCATTGGAAAAAATAAAATAAATCTACCAAGAAAGAGAGAGAGAGAATTTTGACCTTTTTTGTCATGAACAACTTGGAATGAACAAGGGAGAGAGGTGGAATGAAGTGATAAAAAATTTATATGAAAATTAAGATGGAGGAGGAAGGGTGGAAGTAGATGAAATATTGAATAAAGTGAAACGATAAAATTTGAGAAGATATAAACGAGAAAGTTTAAAAATCTATAAAAAGCAATGAAATGAAAATTTAGAAATAAAAAATAAATCAGAAAAAGAATAATGATGTGGTTTGTAAGGCCTTAAATATCAAACAGCCCAAGCCTACTTAGAATAGTGTGGGTAGTACAATTCAACTAAACCCAAGTCAATATATATTTGTAAGAGAGTGGATTAAACAAAAGAGGGGTTAGCCCGAAGACAAAAACAGGGAAAAAAGACTAAGGATCACAGATTGAGTATATAAATGGCTTATTACAAGTTCGCTCGAGGAGGCCAATGATTCTCAAAATGATACACTATTCATGCTCTTCTCTCAATGTTCTTATTCTAATGCCTATATTTCTGATAGCTTTTTCTTTTCATCCCTTTCTTCTAAAAATTCCCTTCCCTTATAGACTTCTTAGCACTTCATATCTTGGCCCCTCATCTCCTCCTACTTAAATTCTCATCACGACACTTGTCCCCTTAAACTTCTACTGAAGGTGGTAGAAGAAGCTGCTTAGCGGTAAGCTCCACTGTTCAGATCACCCTCTCATCATTGCAGCTGATAAAGTTGTTACCAGCCATTTAATGCGGAGGTAGTAAGCTACTTCTCACTAGAAACTTCCCTTATTCCCCAGGATTCTCTATCCACACCCTATCCTTCCCAACTAGATCTCCCAAAGGCCCTTTGTCTCTCTTTCTCTTTGGGTGGATTCCCTTTTTGGGCTCATGTTGCCTCCACAATAATGATAACAACTCAATGATCCCTTCCTTGGTCTTCGAGCTCCCACATGGTTAATGACGTGGTAGATGAGGTGGCTTAACAAGAGAGCAACAATAAATGTTATGCTTCAATTTATATGTGTGTGTGTGTGTGTGTGTAGAGGATGAGGATGTTTTAGAAATTAGGTATAGCAGATCTAGAAAATAGCCCTAGGATTGCACTACTTTTTCTAATACGTGTCTAGTGGAAAATTCTTATATGAGACGGTCTCATAAGATACTTTCTCGTGTCTAGCACACCGTGTTGTTGATAGTGTACTACAATCCTCACTTCTCCATATTGAACATTGCATGCTGCTTCCTATTATTATATTTATGAAAGAAAAAAAATATTGACATTCAAACTTTATTCATTTGATCCTACACAAATAGCAAAACAAATCAAATCTTCTGTTCCATGATACGAAAATTTTGATAGAATAGACACAAAGGGAGTTACTATCATCATCTTTTATACTTAATGCCATAACCAAAACAAGAGGGCCATTTAAAAAGTGCCTTTTGGTAGTCTCGCAAGCCCACTTGTTTGTGATGCAATCTTGTAATTATAATTGCTTTGTTCAATTATTATGACATAGTATATTCTAAAAGAAGTGCTGCTATGATACCATCTTCAAAGAGGGCTGTTTCCACGACGGTTCACCTAGCCTCTAAGTCACCCTTCCGAGATATAACCACAAAGCCACAAGTCAACTCATTTAATCTCATACTCAATAAAACTCATTCGTGAAAATTGGCTTGCAAGAAGAGGGTGCCCAAAAGCCTATATACACGTGGTTAAGTTTACACTTATTTATGTGGAACACTAAAATCATAACAGAAGACGAGTTGTTTTCCCCAAAAAAAAAAAAAAAAAAAAAAATCTATTTTCTATTGAAACAAATGTCGTTTTAACTATCCTAAGCTCAGAACCAAGGTTCAACCTAAACTCATCTTTGATAAGAATCAAGTGAACCATGAACCATGTTTCTATTTTTCATAATTCTTTTTTTTTATTAAGCCATTTTTTTATCATTATTTTATTTATTTATTTATTTATTTATTTTGCTTTTTTTACTTACAATAAGTGGAAAAGGGAAGATTCAGTATTTGTTTGGCAAAGATTATTTTTGCTAGCTTATTTTACAATTTAGCTTATTTTTGTTACTATTCATGGGTTTCACTGCACTTTTTTGTACTATTCATGGATATCACTGTACTATTTTTGCTAAATTTTACCTTTATTTACAGTACTTTCAGCAAAATAAGCGGATCTCAAACTCAAATTCTATAACACGTAGGAAAAAATGGACAATGCAACTAAGTATCCGTTTGGATACACATTTAAGCGTCCACGTCCGCGATTTACTCTTTTTTTTTTTTTTTGGCACACGTTTCAGGAGCAAATAACACTTTTACTACTATTCATGAACAGTAGTTGTAATATTTGACTTTTCAGCACATCAGTGGGTCTCGTGCACTGTTCATGGAACTCACAAATCTCACTTTTCAACCACTTTTTTATTAAAAATGGGTCTCACGGTACTATTCATACATTTAAAAATTATTTTGCTACAATGTTTTCAGTTTTCAATTCTCAGTTTCAATAAGATAAGTTCTATCTAAATGGACCTTAAGCCTTGTAACCTATTATTATTGTTACTACTTGAAAGGGAAGGCAGTCAATTGCATAGAACATAAATTTTGGACATGTAATAGACTTGTTTGAGAACTGAAGGTTATTATTTCGTTGCAAGGGCATTAATATACACGTTTGCTTCGTGATAGACTTGAGACCTTAAATAATATTAGGGGAGTTCCTCTCTGTTATTGATTGCTCGTCATCATAAATAATCTCAAAGACTCAATCCATTACAGAATTTACAGACACAGCTCAATGATTTCTTTTTGACTACAAATGAATGAATGCAAGACTCTCCCTATATATATTCTGTAATATTCTTCCTTCTCTATCTACAGCTTCTCCAACCAATCTACCCACTATAATGGAATCCAAAAACCAAAAACGAACGAAAAAATTGAACATCTTTCGAATCATACGAATCATATTATGTCCAATTCTACCTCTCTCCTGCTTTAAACCTCGAGGGAAACACGGGTCTTTATTGGTTTTAGCTTCAAACCCATGCTTTCTGGAGAAAGGAGTTCTGGAGAGATGCAAGACGGACTGAGAGGGTTCCTTGGGCTGTCACTGAAGTAGCTTTGGAGAATACAAAGTCTTTCAATCTTTCTCCCCTCCTAATTGTAAACAAAGATAATAAATAAATACATCATCTCCTTTAAGATGAAAATGAATCATTTCATCATAAAAATTTTACTTTTTAAAAATTTAGAAATGTAGATGATATTTAACCTTTAAAATTTTAATGTGCATGTACAGTAAAATCTTCACGCTAGAATGACTATCACATCAAACGGAGATGATAAGAGCAATCATAGCTTATGCAAAAATTGTTGACTATTTTAACATAAGAACTTACTTTTTTCTATTTTACATACTTTATTTTCAATACAGCACATATCAAATTATCTATTTTACATTACGGCTGCGTTTGTTTTGGTGTAAAACCATTTCAGGAAATGGTTTTCTGTAAATACGAGTGTTTGGTTGCATATGAAAAATAAATTTTCCGGAAAATATTTTCAGTTGATCGTGTAAAATGAGCCTTTGACCCGGAAATGGTTTTACATTTTTATTTTCACTTCAAACCATTTCCAGACTCATGCGCAGAGAGAGAGAGAGAGAGAGAGAGAGAGAGAGAGAGAGAGAGAGACTTTGCTAGCGAACCCCGAGCTCCAGTCCGGCGACCACAGATTGAGCTTTAGTTCGATGATCGCACCAGATCATCGATCACACTAGATTGTCGATCGCAGCACCGCGCCGATCAAGCAAAGATCTACTCCAACGCCGCTCGATCTCGCCTCCGCCGTGTGATCTCGCCTTCGCCTCTGCCGCGTGATCTCAATTTGACCGGATTTGATGAATTTTTTGTCTGGGTTTTGTTTCTTTTGTGAGTGAGTATGGAATTGATTCATTTTCCATATGTTTACAGCTGAGGAAGTGTATGGAAAATTGGATGGCTTGGCTATGTAAAGCATTTTCCGTAAAAATGTTTAAACGAACCAAACACCGGAATTGATTTTTCGTAAAACGAATTCTAAGGGAGCCAAACAGCCTGAATACATTTTCCTTTCTCGAAAATAACATTTCTAAAAAATATTTATTTTCCGGAAAATATTTTACATGAACCAAACACAGCCTACATTTCATTAAAATATCATTTTTTTTTTTCTTGATTTTCTTAATTATTTCTCTTTCTTTACACACAACAACTACCATTCACTTTCCTCCTTCATTCTCAATATACGTAAAAAAAAATAAATAAACAACTAAATTAAAATAAATAGTGTCAGTGTCAATTTACATTATTACTGTAGCAAACTTATAAATTTACACAATTATTCACGGAGATATTTGTTGTTTGTAGGCAAAATTATGTAAATTCTATACATTTTTCTATTATATACTATCTAACGTAAATGCTCTGACAATGACATTAAAAAATTAATAGTGCATTTGCATTAGATTTTTTCCATTAACCCATTAGTTTATTAAAAAAAAACCAGTTAAAAAAAAAAATTCCCCTAACAACTGTATTCTTGCCAAACCAATAATGTGGTACCAAACACCAAAGAATCAAATCTCTTGTTTTTTTTTTTTTTTTTTTTTTTGTCTTTTAACTAACAAAGGAAATAAGTACCACTCTTTGCTTCTACAGCTATTTCAACTCCTTTTTGACACAAGGTGAAAAAAGTGGCCTCTAGAGCTTTGTTTTGCTTTAACATATATTTTCTGTAAACATCTTCTTATAAGTTGTGTGACAATAGGCTGTTATAAAGACAATCCTGAAGTCTTAACAAGTTCAATAAATGACATTATAACTTCTTTCTGTGATTTAATCATCGAACAATGGAGTTAAACAGGATAAATGGTCTCCTACAACAAAATGGCCTTTGACTGCCATTGACAAAATTCAGAAGTCCAATTGATAGTGATGAATACAGAGAGTTTGAGGGAATGCGTCCTGGGTGAACTAGCAATCGAATCAGCTAGACTGACTGGTGTTACAACTACTGATTTTATCTTGAATGGGAACTGTATCAATAAGTTGTAGTAGGATTCTCTCCAGCTCCTCTCCAGTGCTCCATTCATGGACTTTTGCCTTGATTAGCTTTGGTTTGCCATGAATGTGCTTCCACAGAAGATAGTTCTTCCTTGGCATCACAAAATCATTTTCCCCAAGCTTCAAAGTTGGGCAGTAATCACCATTTCCATCTCCAAGGTAGATGATTCTCTTCTTCCCACTATCAGAAACAGAAGCTTGGATTTGGTCAATCACCAGACCCTATAGTAGTGTAGGCCACAATCAAAAACAGTATGAATGAAATAAAGATACTATGATCATAAAATAAAGCCCCTATTCCCAACCCCCCAGCACCAAAAGAAAAGGAAATAAGAATCTGGGTGGCAACAATGAGGACTAAAAGTAGAACTTAGCCTAAATGTAACATCACATGACATTATTTTTCAACTGTGGATAGTAAACTACTTGCCAGAGAGATGATAGAAATTATGTCAACCCACTGCAGGCCTGTTTCTTTTAGGAGTGGACTTGATACAAATAGATGATATTCAGTCAGAATGTATGAATTTTTTGGTATTCAAATGCCACTGAAAACAAAATTTAACGGCCACAATTCCATTGGCCTCCTATGCATCCTAATCTTTTACCAAGAAAACTTTTGAAAAGTAAATATAACACAAGCTACTATAATGAATTGTACCCATAACCTCACCTTTATGCCATTTGGTCCACAATTACTACACCAAAAAGAAAGTATCAAGTTAAAAAAAGAAATAGCAAGGAAAAAGGGGTTCATTCCTCAGAGGCGTATGCAGGTTTGATTAAAATAAATCCCTCTGCGTGGAAAGAATCATGATTGAAAGTATTTCTTAACTAGATCAGCCATATTGGACTCTCCATGTCAACGAGAGCCCATTCTCCATAGTTTCTCAGCAGTACAGATACAAACTCACCCTTGTTATGTTTTATCAAACAAGCTTCAATTACAACAGCCAACAAATCACATGGTCAATAAACTTGGCAACACAGTGACATAATGTAATTCTCCATTTTCAATCAAGTATCTAAAATAAAACACTTCTTCTAGCTACAAGCAACATTGTTATAATACCTTGCACATATTTGGGGGGCACAATTTACAACCATGAGGAGTTGAACTTAAATCATGAAAAGGTAAGATTCTAAGCCGTCCCTCCTCATTAACAAAACTCGGATTGGTATCTATCCAAGAAAAGCAACCCCACACACCATGATGTTCCAAGATTGTCTCAATGTAAAACAAATTGGCATCGCTAATTATCCTCAACTCACATCTGAAACAAATACATTATTTGCCACCCACAACCATTTTATCAATCAGCAACAAATAGCAATTCACTAATAACAACAAATAAGCTACAAGCTGGCCAAGAAAACTTTACCCAAGAGCATGAGCTGCTTTAATAGCAGCAATTATATGCTGATCCAATGGAGTTCCTTTCAGGCACTCTGTTATGTCCTCAACGGTTTTGCCTTGTGAATGAAGCTCCTCCAACATCCTATCCTACAAATAATTAACCAAAAACAACAAAATAAATCGATGAGTTAATGATAATTGAACAAACCCACTTCTTTTTACTGCTAATAAATTCATTGAATTATTAAAAAAAATTATCTGTTTAAGATATTAAAGCTCCATACCTAGTCAAGGTCCAAGTCCAATCCTTCTGGTGTAGCAAAAAAAATCCTAATCCAACTTGGGTTCAAGCAAAGAAATCCTAATACTTATATTGCAAGTCGTATAATTCTATTAGTTTAGGGTTTAGCCTCCTATAAATACCTTGATATGGGTTTATTGTAATACACAATGCTTAATAGTTGAAGTATAGCCATCAAGGGTTTTCTGCTATGGACATAGGCCATTAGGCTGAACCATATAAATTCTCTTTCTTTCTCTTTCTTATGCTTTAGCTTGCTACATTATTTTATTTCCTTCTTTCTATTTTCACATGATATCATAGTTATGTGGTATGTTCTATCTTTTCTAACACAATATCAAAGCCAAAATTTGATCATCTACCCTCATTCACAATCCAATTTTTTTGCAAGCAATACCATCGTCCTCTAACCTAAGCGTTGCTGCATTAATGTCTCCAAAGTTCTTGGCATCAAGCAGCTTGTTCATACATCTTACAATGAACAACTTTCTTCTTGACATGTCCAAGCAATACATTGCTGTGTGGTTCTTTTTTGCAAGTTCTTTGGTGGCACATGATTTGTGGTGGATGAGCTATATAGCCTATGTTAGCATTAAAAATAGCTTCAACTGGGAAATTAAGGACATTATAATCAAGGCCGAAATTCAAATGGAGAGGCAGAGGGTCTTGCTTTTGGATACATGGAAATCACCTATTGAATTGATACACCTAGGAGGTCATCATGATTTCCTTGTAAAGTGTGATCTGAAGGAACTTGGAGCTCACACACTGGTCTGCACTGCATTGTACAATGATGGTGACGGTGAATGTAAATATCTACCACAGTTTTTCAAGTTAATTGTCACCAATCCACTTTCAGTTTGACAAAAGTTCATGTGGTTAGTAAAACTATATATGCGGATGCATGCATTTAAAATCATACAAAATCAAACCTTTTTAAAAGCCAAGTTGACTCTTTGAGCCCACGCAACATTGGAGCGAAACAATATTAAAAGCCAATGAGCACACCCATTTATCTTCAAGTACAACAATCTCTTCTTCCATGCAACGCAATTGTATCTATACTTCTTCAGCCTTCCTTCCCAGCAGTGTCTTCTCAAATGGTAATCTATAGTTGTTTAAGCACTACTCCTCTTGGATCTTTGCCTTCTGAGCATCTTTTCAAGTATTTAAGAACTCTAGTACAATAGTACAACACTCTATTAGTTCGCATCTTTAAACCATTATATCAAGGTTCTCTCTTTCACCATTGCTACGATGCTACTGGCCACTCTGCAGATCATCCCAATTTCTTACCTACCGTGGACATTTAAACAATCTTTTGAAATATGATATTCTCTCACAAGGCAATCTTGGCAGTTTCAACCATATTAAATGCGCATATGCATCTTTCTTTTGCACCTGGTTTTCAGCATTGCTTCTGATCAAGCATCCGCAATATCTTGGCTAAGAATCACAAGCCACACTGATTGGTAGCCTCTTTTATCAGCTTTCACTCTGATCATGCATCTTTATCATCTTTAGGCCACGTTACTCAGACCACACCTCTGATCAGTATTTCTATCATGCGTCTCTATCATCTTCTGGCAATCATGCCTCTGATCATTAGCCTCCACATGTATCACATGCATTGTACTCATCATTCAAGCCTTAATCATGGTGCTCATCTGGCCTTCCTAGCTTGTTATCAACACTTCATTTGGTCTACATCAAATTTGGTCATGAATTTCATCAAGGTCTTAGTTTTTCTTTTTTCTTTTTTCAAATTCAAGTTTTCTTCAAGTCTCCAACTTCAGTTTGAGGGAATGTTAAAGATATCAAAGCCCAATTCCTAGTTAACACCTGAGTCCAGTTCAACCTGGTGTGCAACCAAAGAAATCCTAGTCTAACTTGGTGTGCAAGTAAAGAAATTTTAATTCTACTTGTATTGCCAGTCATGTAAACCTATTAGCCTAGAGTTTTTTTTATAAACCTATTCGCCTAGAGTTTAGTCGCCTATAAATACCCTTTGTGGATTCATTGTAATACACAACACTAATTAGTTAGAGCACTCAAATCAGTCAATGTATAATAGCATCATGGGTAAATTTTGTGCATCCAACTCCAAAAAATATCCAAATCCATTAGTATAAACTTGTGTAAATATGGATTGTTACTACAGTAACAGCATAAATATACACATACTATTCACTTCCAAATCTATTTTTAATACTACTCATATTGAGAGTAATAAAAAATTGATAAAGAAATATTATTTTAATGAAATGTAATGTAAAATAAATAATCTGACGTGGGTTTTTTTGAAAAGTAGTTGCGTACAATAAAAGAAGTAATTTTTTAGAGAAATTTTTGAAAAAGCGAATTCGAATGTTCCCATCTTCTGTAAATAAATTCTCTGGTATGAATTCATTGTAATACACAATGCTTAATAACAATATGCAGCCATGAAGGACCTAAGCCTAACAACATAATTTTCACACAGTATCATAGATATGTTCTACCCATGTACGTCTGTGATTAATGGAACAAACCCACTTTTTTTTCATTTCATAGGCTATGAAATTCATTCATGCATCTCAAAAAACAAAACAAAAATTAACAAAACCCAGATGGGTTTATGATAAATGGAACGAAGAAACTTGAAAAGAATGAAAAGAGTGAAAAGTAGAGAAACCATGAGAGAGTTCCAAGGCAAGTTAGAGCGAAGCTTATTGAAGAGGCCAGTGAGACCCATCTCCGTGATCACCCGATTGTCACTGTCACCGTCGATGATCGTACGGTCAAAGTCAAACACCACAACTGTATCTCCCGCCATCCCGAGCGCCGGAGTTGGATTTTCACGCTACCAGGTAAAAAGAGCGGGTTTTAGCTTATCTTCACTGTTTGACTTTTTGCTATGAGATTTGGGTTTTTTTTTTTTTTTTTTTGGGGATCTGGAAGTTGGACTTGGATGTAAATGGTCTAATAATAGTGTGTTGTAAGTTATATGAGCCGTTGGATTTGATTGATGGTTTTTTTTTTTTTTTTTTTTTTTGTCCATTAGGCTAATTTTGCAAATATATTAGCCATGTTACTAAAATTGAAACATAGTAACATTAGGGGCAAATTACAATTTATTCACCTGTAATTTTTTTTTTTAATAAAATTCATATGTAATTTGACTAAAATTTAAGTATGTAATTTTGCTCTACTTTTATGTCCATCTCCTCTAAAAACACAAAAAAAAAAAAAAAAAAAACATATAAATACAACATCAAATAAGATAAAAAAATAATCCAGTGAAACACTTGCATCATGGAATTTCAAACTACAGGTAGGCAACTTAAATTTCGATCAAATCTCAGGTGGGTGAAGTGTCAGATTTCAAACTATAAGTAAGTGTTTGGATTTTACTCCCTAAAGTTTTGGAGTGTTTGGATTTTACACTCTAAAATTTCAGAACTTTGGGGTGTAAAATCCAAACGATCTTAACTTTAAGAGGTAAAATCCAAATTCTAAAACATCAGGGTGTAAAATCCAAACATTCTAAACTTTAGGAGGTAAAATCCAAATTCTGAAACTTTAGAGTGTAAAATCCAATCACTCCCAAAATTTAAAAGTGTAATTTGCAATTTACTCTAATTATCAATTTACTCTAATTAATATGTTTACAAAATTAGCTTAACAAAAAAAAAAAAAAAAAAAAAAAACAAAACAAAGCCCTAGGGAACAAGGTCAAACAACTTGATAGGAATGTCTTTCTTTTTAGTCCTTTCTAAAATTTAATAGGTAAAAGTGCATTTAACATTGTGTTTATAACAAAGATATCTAAGATTCAAATCCTCTATTTTCAAATATTTAATTATGAAATAAATCAAAATTTCAGTTGTAGGGGTGAGAGGCCCAAGAGTACATATCTATGTATATATTAGGCTAGGGGCCCAATCCGAGGACATTAAGTAGTCCAAGGACGGGTAAAAATCTTCCTAAAAATTTGTGTTGGTAAGTAAAGAGGTGAAGTCTGATTATGGTTATCCAAGAAGGTGGTCCAAGGAAGAATGCCTCCTCGGCTAAGAAAGCCGAGGTTGGAAGGTGCGATTTGACATTAAAAGCAACGTTCTAGACAATTCCACTGGTGAGGATAAGTGTTAGGAAGGAACAGGATAGAAGGGGGCTGTGAAATATCTAAGAGAAAGTTGTTATCATCACATTAAATGCTTGGCAGCTAACTCTCTGGCTACATTTATGTGGAGAAAACCCTTATACAGTGCTACCTTAGCTATCCCAATTCACAGAGGGCCTAAGAGAGTATTTGATGGGACAAGCATTCAAGTGATGGCTTGGGCGGTCAACAAATGAAGGGCCAAGATCATCTAAACAGAGATATATAATGTACGAGACCCTCCTTGAAAAGGGGAGGAAGAAATTAAGAGAAAAACACTGTAGCAATCAAGAATTGAACTTGTAATCAAACTTGAGAGAAATATATAAGAACTAATCTTCTCGAACTGTGTCAAGGACGATTTTCTTTAAATTAAACCAATCTATCTTCATTTTTTTTTCTATCATCTGAATCCACTTTACTTGTTTTCTGATTCATTAAAGTCCAGTTTTCTAACCCACTCTCTACAAATTCATTGCATTGGGCATTTTGGGTATAAGTTTATTCATCCTTTCAGATTGGGACTCAAATTGCGTCCTTACAATTGGCGCTGTCTGTGGGAAATTTTGGTATTGTAATGAGTCTAATGTTCAACTGTGGTAGGTTCAGGTCTAAACCAAGAGGAATCTATGAGATCCCAGCATCAAGATGATTTTGTTAATCTTGAGTGGAAAAGGGATTAGGAGGTCAGTGTGCACACCACCCATATTGGTAGAAGCCAATCTCAAGGTGGGAGCCACCTATCTCATGAGGAGAATATCAAAGCCATGCAACTTGAGATTGATCATCTAAAAAGGAAGTTGCACCATGAACGATGAAGGCGAACTCCCTTTAATTTTGACTTCTCTTTTAACGATAAGGAGGATGGTAGTTATAGACCTAAATTAAGGACTCATCCTAACAAGTTTTTCTTGTATGATAAGGACTACCACCATGAGCGTAAAAGCAAGAACACGTCTTCTAAAGACTTGGGAAATGACGTGATGGGCAAAGCACTTAACCAAATTTCCAAGTCACCTTTCACGCACAAGATTGAGAAAGGAAGACTTTCTCGGTAGTTCACTCAGCCAACGTTCACCATTTACAATGGTCGAACAGATTCTGTGGAGCATGTGAGCCACTTCAAGCAGAGCTCGCTTAGGCATTTGGATCTCCCTTTATTACATGCAGCAGGGTTCCTCGGCCTTTAGATTCCCTATTGTCTATGGCCATGCGAGAATGGGAGACCCTAAAAACTTACTCAGACAGATACTAGGAGATGTTCAACGGGATAAATGGCGACTTTGACGATGTGGCCATCAGGACTTTTAAGGTCGGTTTACCTATCGAGCATGGTTTAAGGAAGTCTTTGACTGGAAAACCTGTTACCAGTGTATGCCAGCTTATGGACTAAATTGACAAGTACAAGAGGGTCGAGGAAGACCAATAACAAGGGAAGGAGAAGGCTAAGGTTGTTCCTTAGGAGATGAGGGACTTCAGGTCGAACCGATACAACAATAATAGACCTCGAAGGGATTTTGCTGGGCAATCTGGGCCTACAACTCCTTAGATGGTTAACATGGTGTTCCGGGAACGAGTACATCAAGTTTTGGAGAAGATTAAGAATGAGTCATACTTTAATTGGCCAAACAAGGTAGGAGGAGACCCCATGAGGCGCAACCAAAATCTTCATTGCCAGTACCACCAAAAAGGAGATCATACCACCAAGGATTGTAGAACTTTGTGGAATCATCTAGAGTAGCTAGTCAAAGATGGGAGGTTAAAATAGTTTTTATATTGGCCCAATGGGCAAGGAGACCAGGCATGGTCAGGGGCTCAAGGGAATGCTTCTTTAAGGCCCCCTTTGGGCACCATTAATGTCATCTTCGTGGCCTCGGGGAGAACCGGCTTTCACCCTTCCAGAGTGATATCTATAGCCCGGCTACCTGCTGAGAACTCAAGACTTAAGCTGAAGAGGGCTAAAGTGGAAAATCGGCCAGCGATGAGTTTCTCTAAGGAGGACAAGGTAGGAACCATACAACCACATGATGATGCCCTGGTGGTCACCCTCAAGATAGGGGGTATGATGTTAAAAAAGTAATGGTGGATCAAGGCAATGGAGCAGAGATTATGTATCTTGACTTATACAACAGGCTGGACTTGAAACCTGAGCACTTAACAACTTATGATTCGCCTCTGGTAAGTTTCAAAGGGAAAGTTGTCATTCCTAAGGGCCAGATTCGATTGCCTGTTCAAGCAGGATCAAAGGTGGTAAGGTGAATTTCATTGTAGTGGATGCCTATTCTCCCTACATGGCTATTGTGGCAAGACTTTGACTTCATGCCCTGTGAGCTGTTTGCTTCACTCTGCATTTGAAGGTAAAATATCCGTCTAGGGACCAGATAAAGGAGCTGGTTTGGAGCCAGTTTGTAGCAAGGCAGTGCCTGATCGTTGCAATAATGCATCAACGAAGAATGGAGTCCTCAGCCTTTACTAAGAAGAGTTTATAGCAATCAAGGACTCCAGTGTTACCTGTGGAAGAGACAGCTGAGGGGGCATAATGTGAGAATTTAAAGAAGATTGCGGTAGATGGTAATCCAAAGAAGTTTTTTCAAGTCAGAGCTCAATTGCCTCTTCAGGAGAAGGAGGAGCTGATCATGTTTCTAAGGAGGAATATTGATGTTTTTACATGAACTGCTTATGAAGCTCCCGGGATGGACCCAGACCTCATTTTCCATCATCTAAATGTCAACCCGGCTGTCCTCCCTAAGAAGCAGCCACCTCGGTGTTCATCTAAATAGCATTCTAATGCTGTCAAGGAGGAAATGAATAAGTTTAAACATGTTTGGGCTATTAAAGAAGAGTTTTACCCTGAATGGTTGGCCAATATGGTGGTAGTAAAAAAGAAGAATAGAGAGTGGTGGGTATGTGTAGACTTCACAGATCTGAACAAAGCTTGTCTCAAGGATCCTTTTCCTATGCCTCGAATAGATCAGTTAGTGGATGCCATTGTGGACTATTCTCGAATGAGCTTTCTGGACACCTTTCAAGGGTACCACCAGATTCCTTTGACTTTGGATGATTAAGAGAAGACAACCTTTGTTACTCCTATTGGAAATTACCACTACAAGGAGATGCCTTTTGGTTTAAAGAATGCAAGATTTACCTATCAGAGGATGATGACCAGAATGTTTGAACCACAGCTAGGAAAAAACATTGAGATTTATATAAATGATATGGTGGTGAAGAGCAAGTTAGAGTCTAAGCATGTTAATGACCTTGGCAATATCTTTGAGATATTAAGAAAACACAAGCTGTGCCTTAACGCTTCTAAGTGTTCTTTTGACGTTGGTTCAGGAAAGTTCTTAGGGTACATGGCCACTCAACATGGAATTGAAGCCAACCTTGACCAAATTAAAACAATTAACAATTTGCAGCTACCTTGGAATCCCAAAGAAGTCCAGAAGTTTACTGGGATGACTGCTGCCTTAAACCGATTAATCTCTTAGTCAGCAGATAGGTGTAGGCTTTTCTTCCAATTGTTGAACAAGTGGAAAGGGTTTGAATGGACCGAGGAATGTGTCCTAGCCTTCCAGCAATTGAAGGAATACCTATCTCGGCCACCCATTATTTCCAGGTTTGAAGTGGATGAGGTCTTGAAGATCTAGATGAAAAAGTTGTACCACGCCCCTGGAATGTAAACAACCTAAGAAGGTATTATTATTAATGAAAGTTTCTATTGCCATGTTTTGATTTAGTACATTATGCGTCATGCGTTCTACTATTTTTCTGAATATCAAACAGAACATTGGTCATGTCTGGCTCCTCGGATTACACACCTTAGGTAAATTAATATCTTTTAATTATATTCCTAGTATTAAACAGAACCTTAGTTACGTCTGGTTCCTTGGACCACCTACTTTGGGTAAATTAATACTTCCTATTATTTTCCTAAGTATCAAACAAAATCTTGGTCATGCCTGGATCCTCAGACCACATACTTTAGGTAAATTGATATCTTTTAATCATTTTTCTAAGTATTAAACAGAACCTTAGTTACATCTGGTTCCTCAAACCACCTACTTTGGGTAAATTAATACTTTCTATTATTTTCCTAAGTATCAAACAGAACATTAGTCATGTCTAGCTCTTCAGACCACATACCTTGGGTAAATTGATATCTTTTAATCATTTTTCTAAGTATTAAACAGAACCTCAGTTATGTCTGGTTCTTCGGACCATTTATTTTGGATAAATTAATACTTCCTATCCTTTTGTTAAGTATTAAAACAGAACATTGGTCGTGCCTGGCTCCTCGGACCATATACCTTGGTATCAAATGAAACCAGCCATGCATAATGGCAAAGATCTTCATGGTAGTAACTTAAGCAGATGGACATTTATGAGCATCACTTAAAGCATTTGAAAGAACACCAGGTATATCTATTACTTATTTGAGAAATGATTATCCCTCAAATCCTTTATATTTACTGATAAGTGAGGGATTAAGTGGGGGTCAAACATGTGAGGATACCTCACCATTATATCTCTTTTGAAAGTTAAGGTTATACCTTGCTGAGGTTGTGTAGTTAGTAGGTTTGGTCTATCATGTTGCTGATTATATAAGGTGTGATAACTATGCTACCACTTTTGCAAATAAGTGAATGGGGTTGTGTCTCATTGTCACAGTCATTAAGTGTTAAAGAAGATAGAAACTATATCAACACTTGTATGAGAATCATAGGAAGAAAGAAAATGTTCATAACTTTCATTAATTAAAGCCTTAGAAAGATGTAGATTGGATACAAAAAGGTAACTTAATTACAAACTTTGAAAATAAAAACAGTAGTTAAAAAAAAAAAAAAAAAAAAAAAAGAAGAAGAAGAAGAAGAGAGAGCTACACTAAAAGTTATTTTTTTTTATTACAATTTTTTCTTGGGGGGAGGGGGGCCTTGATGGGCTGAATGGATGCTACTTCTAAGGCCTCAGAGCCCTTGCTTGCAAGATCACCTTTGGTGGGAAAGGGGAAGAGTGGCCAAGACTATCTCCATTCTGTTAGGAACTTCTTTCTCAGCAGGGAGGTCATGGGTGGCAGTTGGGGGCTTCATGGCATCAGGGGCCACTTTCTTGTTTACGTTCACTTCCTTTTCAATAACCCCAGGTTGCTCGGCCACCTCGGAGGGGTTGTCAGAGGAGGTTAGAACCTTGGCTGGATTGGCCTTGCCCGCTTTTGCCACCTCGAGGGCGGTATCAGTCCTAGAGCTGGTCAGGCCAAATGCTCAGATGGTAGAAGGGTAGTATACACTCTCTGCCTTCCTAAGTATAGAAGAAACCTCAACCCCAGCTTGGTTGAGAGCTTCATTCCATACTTGGATGTAGTAATTCCTACATACCCCGGAGACCTCAGCCCTGAGGGCTTCCTCAGTCTCTACCACTCCTACATCATATCCTTCCTGCTTGGCCTGATCCCTGGCCTTCTCTGCTTGATCCCTTGCCTTTTCGACGTCCTCTAATTTCTGCTTTAAGACAATAATTTACTCTTTGGAGGTGGCTAGCTAGTCCTCGGCCTGGTGAAGGAGCACTCTTTGACCTTTGGCCTACCTCTCAATGCTGTCCAAGGCAATTTCAGCACTTCTTTTATCCCTTTCCACCTATTTAGCTTATTCTTAAGCTCTTGATTGCTTTTTCCAGCCACGTGGAAGGCATCCACGGCCACTATTCGTCTCCCTTCTTCCTCCTTCATTTGCCGGTAAGAATAGTTCACCATCTCTTCGGCCCTGTACGTGACTTGAATAGCCTGCCAAAAAGAGAAGCATTTAACATAGGAAGAAAAAGAAGTAATGAAAAATAAAAATATAATAAGTGAAAAATAGCGAGGGGGATAAAGGACTTTCATTGCGAGGTCCCTTTTTAGACTGAGGAACACCTCATGTTTCCTCATAGATCTGAGGTCGGCCATATCCTTGGGCAACAACAGAACCTGCTCCACTAAGTTGGCCACATATTACCTGCCTTGCCCCCCTAGAATTCTTTTATAGAGGCATCACTTGGCAGAGGAGCTCCATCCAACTCCAAGGGTGGGGCCTAGGCTGGGGCTGCAGCTTGGTGGTTACCCTTCCTCTCTCTTTCGCTGGTTGACCTCGCCTATATACCTCTGGGCTGCTAGGCCCCCCTCTGAGGTTCAACTTCCTAGGAGGGGTGGGTTTTTCCTGTTTCTACCACCTTCTTACCCTTTTTTTCCCTATTCCTCTTATGGTCAACGAGATTAGCTTGAAGGGGTTGGGTGGGTGGAGGAGCGGGAAGCCTAGTATGGGTTTCCTTCCTAGGTGCATTTCCCCCAGGCTGGGACTTCAATATTTCTTGGAGAGTGGACCTATGCTTGCACTATATTCCCATATCGTCTAATATGCTAGTAGCTTCTTGGTTATGGCTGGATTGGGTTGGGAAAGGATGGCCGAGGTCATTAGTTGAGACTTTTGGGGACAAAGGCTGATTAAACACCTCGAAATCATCTTCCAAGTTAGAAACCTCAACAACCTCTTCCCCTTCCTCGATCGTGGGTTAGGATAGGGTTGTCTCCTCCTTGGCAGCACATTGGAAGGACAGTGCTACTTTTGGTATGCCTTTGGGGATAGGATCGGTGGTAAGAGTGCCTTCAGGGATATGACTGATGATGAGAAAGCCCGAAGCAGCAACACTAATTCGATAAATGTGAGGGTCCTTTGATGATGCATTTCGACACCTAGTAGCTTTTGGAGATAGGGGTGTAGCCGAGGATTAGATATGTTGCTTTAAGCTGACCGTTACTGTGGACGAACACCTCGGCTTTTAGTATTTTTTTCTAGGCATGGTTGATTGACAAGGCTGAAGTTAAGCATGACAGCATTCTTATTTGCATAACCATTGGGGAAAAAAAAAACATTGTTAGCAAAAAACAGAACGGGTCAAAGGAAAACTCATATACAAATATTCAACCTAGACCTAAAACCCCACCTTGTGTCCCTTATCTTGTCGGGCAAGGAAGACTATCGTGCTACTCCCCTGAAACGATTAAGAATTCCTTGTTTAGACCTTTGTTGGAATTAGGGAGGCATTGGATGAGCCTAACCTCAAGGTACCTAGACTTTAGGTAATACCCCTGCCCCTTTAGGTGGTGAAGGTTCTAAACCCAGTTAACATCATGATGGGTAAGCTTTAAGCCCATTTTCTCATTAAGGGCGTCTATACTCCCCAAGATCCTAAACATGTTTGGGGCACATTGGGTAGGAGTTAACCTGTGAGCCCTAAGGTAATCCCTAATGACAGTGCCCATAGGGATTCTCATCCCTCCCTCTACAAAGACAATCATTGGGATTACCACCTCTCCCTCTTACTTTCTCTCATACCACTCCCCTTCCTTACAATACCTAATTGACACTCTTGGTGGAATACTATACTAAGCTCTAAAATTCTCCATATTCTCTGCAGAGTCTACCAAACAGGCGAATCTACCCATTTCTAAGAGAGATTTGGAGATACTAAGAAGATAAAGAGAAACTAAGAAGGCCGAGGAGGAATAGACATGAAAAAAAAAAAAAAAAAAAAAGCAGCAGCTAGAGAGAGTAAATGGAAATATTTATAAAGACTTACACGAAGAAGAAAACTCTCCTCAGACTGGCTCTTAGTAGGTGTGAGGGCACAAGTGAGTTGGGTAAGTTTGCAGGTTTAGTGTATGAGTGCTAAAGTGAAATGAAAACCAAAGTGAGATGAATGATTGATTCGGGCGGTATTTATACAAAAAAGATAGTTACAAGTGGGGAAATTCCCGCCCGGGTTCTAGTAAAATCCTCAGCCGGTGGATTCACATCGCGCCATAGAACGTGGGGAACAGGGAGTTGTAAGAATTTAATGAAGGTGAATCTCGTATACCGAAGCATCAGGAGTGTACCTTAGGTAGTTAAAAAGGCATCTGTGCAGTCAGAGATGATTTATGATAAGCACGGAGTAACTATAGTGACATCAAACTCCTTCTTTCTTCCTAGGGAGTCGGAAAGAAGAATCTTAAGGGGCTGTTGTAGGGGTGAGAGGCCCAGGAGTACATATCTATGTATATATTAGGCCAGGAGCCCAATCCGAGGACATTAAGTAGTCCAAAAACGAGTAAACATCTTCCTAAGAATCCGTGTTGGTAAGTAAAAAAGTGAAGTCTGATAATGGTCATCCAAGAAGATGTGCGATCTAACATCAAGAGCAACGTTCCAGACAATTCCACTGTTGAAGATAAGTATCAGGAAGGAACATGACAGAAGGGGGCTGTGAAATATCTAAGAGAAAGTTGTTATCATAGCATTAAATGCTTGGCAGTTAACTTTCTAGCTACATTTATGTGGAGAAAACCCCTGAACAGTGCTGTCTTGGCTATCCCAACTCACAAAGGGCCTGAGAGGGTGTCTGATGGGACAAGCACTCAAGTGATAGTTTGGGCGATCAACAAATAGAGGGCCAAGATCATCTAAAGGGAGATATATAATGTAAAAGACCCTCCCTAGAAGGGGGAGGGAGAAATTAAGAGGAAAATACTGTAGCAATCGTAGCAATCAAGAATTGAATTTGTAATCAAACTTGAGAGAAATATATAAGAATTGATCTTCTCAAACTGTGTCGAGGACGATTTTCTTTAGATTAAACCAATCTATCTTCATTTTTTTGTCATCTAAATCTACTTTACTTGTTGTCTGATTCATTAAAACCCAGCTTTCTAACTTACTCTCTACAAATTCATTGTATTGGGCCTTTTGGGCCTAAGTTCATTCATCCTTTGGGCTAGGGATTCAAATTGCATCCTTACACCAATGTTTTACTTATTATTATTCTGTCCAAAAAAATGCAATTATTTTTCATATTTTCCAATGTTTGATAAGATAAGTTCAACATCCCAAAATAAGTCTAGTGTGCATACTCATATAAATTTTTTTGTTAATGCTAGATTAGATATAGCCCAAGAAAATAAAACAAGTCTATTTTCTAAAAGGATGTTTTAGAAATAGAGAATTTAAATAAATAAAAACAAAAATTTTCTATTAAATCAAGCATCATTATATCTAACTCAAACTCAAAGCCAATGTCCAACTTAAACTCATCTTTAACTAATCGGTGACTTGTGCATTGTTTAGTGTAATAAAAAATTTCTCTCTATATTATTATTATTATTTAAATATGAAAATTGATAATTATGGTTTTTATTAATAGTAATTTATTACGATTTTTTTTTTTGAGAAATAATTTATTATGATTAAGTTTGTATTTAGAACTAAATATTCTACTATTAGTCATTTTTTGGTATATAGATTGCTTTTTTCTTTATGATAAATTTGATAGATACAATAAGTGAGGAGATTTGAATCATGATCATTTTTATTAGAAACATCAGGGTGTGTCAGTGTTACAAAGCTCCTAACATGTGTGTGTGTGTATATATATATATTAATTAATGAGAATAGTGATGTTATGTGGTTTCAAAAACTTACATGGGAGATAAGAACCAAGCGAACCATGAACCATATTTTTATTTTGAATAATTATTTAGATTTAGATTGAGCCATTGTTATTATAGCCTTTTTTACTTAAAATAAGTGGGAGATAGAAGATGAAAACTGGAGAATACAAACAAAGCTCTTCCGTTATTATTATTGTTGTTACTACTTGAAAGGGAAGGCAGTCAATTGCATGGAACATAAATTTTGTACATGTAATAGACTTTGTTTGGGATCTGAAGGTTATTATTTCGTTGCAAGAGCATTAAGACGCATGTTTTCTTCGTGATAGACTTGAGACCTTAAATAATAATCGGGGAGTTCCTCTCTGTTATTGATTGCTCGTCATCATAAATAATCTCAGTCCATTACAGAATTTACAGACACAGCTCAATGATTTCTTTTTGACTACAAATGAATGAATGCAAGACTCTCCCTATATATATATTCTGTAATATTCTTCCTTCTCTATCTACAACCTCTCCAACCAATCTACCCACTATAATTGAATCCAAAAACCAAAAAAGAACGAAAAAATTGAACATCTTTTGAATCATACGACTCATATTATGTCCAATTCTGCCTCTCTCCTGCTTTAAACCTCGAGGGAAACACGGGTCTTTATTGGTTTTAGCTTCAAACCCATGCTTTCTGGAGAAAGGAGTTCTGGAGAGATGCAAGACGGACTGAGAGGGCTCCTTGGGCTGTCACTGAAGTAGCTTGGCCTGTACAAACCATATCCCATCAAGAAGAACTCCATGGGTATCAACATTGCATGCGGCTGCTCTTCTGTCACCATTGACCCACAAGCCTGGACCTGCATAAACAACACATCCTTTAATATACACAGCCTTTGCAGATTCATGCGCATTTATTCAATTACTTTAGACGTAATGCTAAGCATTGGATTTGGATATTGGGAATAATGTGGAACTCCGTATATTCTGAACCAAAAAAAAAAAAAAAAAATCGTATATTAAATTCTCAGCAGTAAAAGATATCATACTTAGTTTGCAAAAGACAGATCAATCAGTAAAAAAGTCCAGCTGTTGTTAATAGTGCACAATTACATCATACTAATATTCTTAGATAATACTTCGTGCTGCATACCTCAACTAAGGCACTAAATCTCCGGTCCAGCTTTGAGGTCATGTGGAGAGCCTCGGAATGGAAAGGAGAGCTATCCCCAACAAAAATTAGTGTACGGCATTTTAGACTCTTCAGCCCTTCGGTAATGTCTGGTCGCCTGCAGGTTGGCAAAACAAAATTGCAGAACATAAACATATACAGTCAATTTTATCTTAGAAGATTTTATAACATGCACGCAAAGAAGTACCAGTGGAGAAGCAGCTATGGCATAGTTTTTACCTATTGATTGCTTGAAGAAACCGAAAAACATTTATACTCTGCCTCTCATCCAGCAACTGAGGAAACAAATATGCCATGGGAATTAAACAAGTGTCATATTTTAAAACTCCATTGATTAAAAAAAAAAAAAAGGAAATGGGATTGGAGAAATAAAGGCTATCAAATTCCAGTAAAAAATGTACAGTTTTGAGTAATTGAGTTTGAAAATAAGCAATAACACTGACTCTTCTGCATGCTTGAACTATATCTGATTCTGGAACTCCTGCACTACCGCGAACTTCCTGTTACAATTTAGAGCAACATCAATAATTACCCAGCCCAACAAACCCACGTAGTATGAGCAAATAAATTACATATGGTCACAGTTGAAGCAGTGGGATACCTTGCTGAAATATCGCTGAAGCAAACACTCTTTCAGTAAACCACACATGCCATAGAAGTATAGCAAATTTGATATCACCTACAGATAATAAACAACCTTATATATAACATTGAAATCTATGCATGTTTAATTGTAAGAGTAACAGTAAGGTATGAAAGAAGAACCTTATTATAAAACCATTCAGACCAAGAGGGTGCTTTGCATAAAGGGGACACAAGAATCAAACCAAGGACACGTTCCCTATATTTTAACTGTAACATGAAACTCTGATCAGTGGACCAAATAATAGATGTTTGAAAACAAACTGGTCACACCATTCAGAAGGATACATACTGCAAATAAGGTTAGGATGTAGGCACCCGCCGTTACCCCCATGCACATAACTGCACCAAGCCTGAACAAGCATGTAATCATGTAATCAGAAACCTAATTACAAAGACAGGATCTTGTCTGGGAAAACAACAGTGAAGACATTTTATGCAAAAGTCCCTTTCTATACCTTGTCTTGTTAACAAGCAGCACTAACACAGGCACAATGAGAATATCATCTTGCATACTACTCAAGTCTTGAAATTAAGAGCTTTAAATATCATAAGTTAACAGCAAACCATCACAAATAATTTAGAACAATAGTTACCCAAAAAAGTTGAGAACCTCAATGATCTGATCTGCTAAATCATCAACAGAAGGCACAGGATCTTCAGGACAAATCGCAGCTGCTCCTAACTGCAAGAACTCTTGTGAAAGTTCCAGAAGAGAAACTATGTGAATTATCAGTTTTAGTGCATGCAATATATTTTCCAGATACAAAAATCAGCCAAATTATCAAAAGATGCAGTCAAGTCAACCAATTACAGACCTCATGCCCTGGGGGACTGATATGGTAAATGCAGAAGTTGTGGAGTAACAAAGAAGCTGCTTCGGGGCAGAAAAATAATCCTTGGAAACAAGACACATCTGCTAAAAAATATTGCTAATTAGAACAAAAGCGTTTGAGTAGATAAGGAAACAAACTCACACAAACTCAATTATATGTTAAGTACTAATTTCAATTATAGGGTCAACTACAAGGCCACATCAACTGACCACAATACACTTACGATTTAAAGCTAAATCAGGATAAGTGACAAGCGCTGGCTTGTCTTGGTCTCCATAGACTATGACAGACACAGAACCACAGCCAGTCCGTATAATATGTTCCTGCAGATGATAAATTCAATTAAACGTGTTATAAACAGAGAAGTAAGCACAGAGTTACTGCCTATATGCAAATCAACAGGTAGAGGTAAAATTCCAAGAAATCATCAAACAGATACACTTTAAAACTGTTTTATCACCATGATATCTTCAGACTTTGGTAAGTGTTTGTGAAGGAAAAAAACAAAAAGCTTTCAGTTCATTAAGAAGAATCATTTGTTTTGTATATAAACCCTACAAGTAAGAGTAAAACAGCAGCCTTATCCAGAGAATTTAATTCCCTAAAAGCGCTTCCCCATGTGCATTTAACCTTTTTCAAGCTACCCCAGAACTAACCTGCCACATCATATTGATACAAGATAGATGAAACAAATGAGTAATACCAGATATTCAATCATTGTATCTTTTTTTTCTTTTTCTTTTTTTTTTAAATTAAAAAATGTGGTGACAGTTAAAAAGGGAGGCACGGAATCTCATATCTTAAAGAAGACATTGACTTGACTTTAGACTGATCAAAGTTACAATAAAAAATAGTAAAAGGGACCGAAACATAAAGAACCAGCTAGATTTCTCCATATAATACAAAGAAGCAAGACAAGGAAAGCTAGGCTTAGGTTTCTTCAATTAACTGTAATCACAAATTGATCCAAGGAATGCATTCTTCAAAGCATCAAATTTCTATGACCCTAACAAGCATCATACAAGAAGAAAAGAATCTCAACCCAAAAAAGAAAATTCTATCAACATCAACAGAGAAAAAGGAGAAAGATAAAAATCTCCATAACCCAATTCATTGATGCCATAAAAAAAAAAATCAAAGGAAGGTTCACAAACCATTATTTCCAAAAATATTCAATACTTCCTTACAGAAAAAGGTACAAAATGAACATATTAAAGGATATACCATTTACCATAAATCTTTTTTTTTAAAGAAAGGAAACTGCATCAACAGCTTCACCAGAAGAATGGGTTTGTGAGATTGCAAAATTAGGAGCATTTAAATCATAAAAATACAACTGGGTCCATAAATGGATAAAAGAATCAATCAATATTACCATAATGGCAGCAAAAACAAATCTGAATGTAACATTTCCAAACCTGCAATACCCCAAAATCAAATCTTTCTATAGATAGAAATTGAAAAAAAAAAAAAAAAAAAAAAACCCATTTTGCAAGGACAAAAAGCCAAAAAGAAAACAGAAGAAACATTCACAAATATCAGTTCCCATTTCATTTCCAACATATTTCCTCTAATCACAAACTCATTCAAATGCAGCACAGCATTGCACAGCATAGCAAAACAAAGCACAAGAAACCCAGAGAAGAAAAAGAAACAAAGATTGAAATTTAGACAATGCAAAAACAAAGAGAGAGAAAAAAAACGAACCTTCCCACCAAGATGGATCTTCTCCACATCAATGGAAACGAATTCGTTTGAATCAGCCATGGCCGTAGCTCTCTCTCTCTCTCTCTCTCTCTCTCTTTCTGTCTCAAAGCCCCTCACAGGCTTTCTCTCTCTAAAAAAACTCTCTCCCTCCCCCTCTCCCTCTCTCTCTCTCTCTGTTTTTTGAGAGAGCAGAGGCCTTTTGCTTCGCTGGCTTATATACCAAGCGATTCTCTCTCTCTCAAATTTACGACTCTCTCTCTCTCTTTGTGTGAAAAAAAAAAAAAAAAAAAAAAAAGACTTATCCTACGGTTGAGCATCACCGACGCTATGTAAGACCTTCCGTACCAACTGAATTACTGTGACCCCTTTGGTCAATATTCTTTTTTACCGTAGATTATATATATAGTTCCCAGTAGCTACTACACGTAGCCTAGGCTGTTTGTTATTTTCACTACCATCCAACCCCAATACGCTGCCGTTTTTACCTTAACCATTTTTTTTTTTTTGGTTTTTAGAAGACCTTAACTTGAATTCGAGTCTTGATACAATACAACCCCAATTTGCTCGTTTCACCTAAGAAATAGTAAATAATGTCTGCTAGTTTAAAATTAGTTCATCTATTTTTAGTGTTATTACTATTTTAAAGGGAAAAAGAATCTTTTCTCATTTTGTAGTTTTTTTTATTTGTGTTTTCGTTGGGAACATTTAGAAGCATTGGTTAAACTATAAGGATTTTGACTTTTCATTTCATAATAAATATCTAGAAGTTAAAAAGTTTAAATATAAAATTAGGTTATTTAGAAATAAGTACATTGTTTATTTGATTTAATAAGGTTTTTAAATAACATGACATCATATGTGCTTGCAGGTGGACGAAAATGAGTTCTATTATTACTTGTTCAATATGGTACCTATTATGATTAAAATAATTTATTTTAATTATTCTAATATGGTGATTTCTAGAAACTGAATTGGTAAATTCTTTTACTCTCAAATAAGAGATATAAGTTCAAATTTTGTCTTACACTAAACATCAATTTGTGTCTTAATTTGATGTTAAAAAGTCATCACTGTGAAGAAGTGATAGATAATAAAAATAAAATAAAAAACTGAAAGATATACAATAATCATAAATAATATACCCTTAAAAAAACATACAAGAAGTATAGTAAAATTTTACATGAAAACCATATTTTTATTGTAACTTCTTTTTAAATTATTGATATCTTTAAATTATGTTTCCTTAAAAAGTTAATTTTTTTAAAAAAAATTAACAATTTGGGACAGAAATGAGTATATCTATACTACTATATAAGGAGATTCCTCCTGTTTGGACCAGATTATTTATTTATTTATTTATTTTTGGTTCTAAAATACCCTTACACTCTATGTTTGAGTAGGGTAAAACTAAAGAATAGCCCGATAAAAATACACTTCTAACTCTTACTAAAATATTACCTACAAAATAGGACCACAATATTATTTTATTTTATTTTACAATTTCAAGAAAAAAAAAATCTAAATTTTAGGATTTTAGAATCCTCTACTAATAGCCTGCTAAACATGGTTTTACATTTAAAAAAAAAAAAAAAAAACCATGTTTTAGGTATTTTTATTTTTAAAAGTTTTCCTATTATTTAGAAGGAATTTTCTCCATGATTTTTAATTTTTTTTCTTTAAATAAAAGAGAAAAAAAAAAAAAAAAAAAGGGGTAAATTTTAGGTTTTTACCCCTAAAAGCTAGTCTATTATTTAGAAGCAGTTTCCTCCATAATTTTATAATTTTATCTTTAAAGATAACTTTCATAGTATCATTTTTCTAATTTTATAATTTTATCTTTAAAGATAGCATCCCCAGTATCATTTTTCTTTTTCAAAATTTATGTATTGCAATTGCTTACAGAATCATCATATAAACAGTTGGTATTTTTTTTTTCCTTCTCATTTTACTTTGTATTTTGCAATTATATTCTAACACAATTGATTCTCTATTTTCTATATAGTGATGAGATGGTGAAGTTTAAGTAAACACAAATGAATTTAAGAAACTTTAAGAACCATAAAATTCATTGACAGAATCCTCACATGAGCAATAGGTACATTTTTTTTTCTTTCTCATTTAACTTTGTATTTTGCAACTATATTCTAGCAAAGTTGATTTTCTATTTTCTGTATAGCAATGAAAGGGTGGAGTTGAAGTAATTGCAAAGGAATTTAAGACCCAAACAATTCATTGAAAAATAGGTATGTTCTTAAATTCTTAGTAGAAAATTTCATTAATAATGTAACATACTGAAACTCAAGTTCTTTTGGCTAAAACATAAAAATTTTGCATTCTAATTATAGGCTTTTCTCTTCTGTGTTCAATGGGAACCCAAGTAGTCAAGTACTCAACTAACACAGCTTGGATGTAACGACCATAAAAAAAAATAAATAAATAAAAAAAAAAAGAAAAAAAAAAGGGAGTTTGTTATTTGGCAAAGGTGAATTATTTGTTGATATGGTGGTTATTTATTTATTTTTATTCAGGAAGTTAGAATTGGTTTGGTGGGTTTTTTTTATTATTTTTTTGGTGTGATATGAAGTACATATATATATATATATATATATATATATTTTTTTTTTTTTTTGAGAAACAAAAACAAAGGGGGCTCACGTATGTAATCATTGCCCCGTGCCCTAAAGTACAATTTGGATGTGCTCAAGGGTACCACCAGTGCATAACAGGGCATGCCACTACTTGCACCTACGTTTTATACGGTTAAGCTAGCTTGGGTCAAATGCCGAAACAGCCCACGATCCAAAGTTGCACGAGCTGGGACTTGAACCTTTGAGTAAATGGGCCTTTCAAGGGTTTCCTACCGTTGAGCCACACTTGCTGGTGGTGGGTGGTTTTTATTTAGAAGGCGGGGTAGCTCGCTAGTTATATTATTATGACTTTATGATTGACATAACTTTTTTTACAATTCGTTGAGATGATAATTTATGATTGGTGAATAATCTTGTTCACATAAACCTACCGCTTACATTACTTTTGAATTTCACTGCTCACAACTTGTAAACTTATCAAGTTTAAGAAAAAGTTATAGACAAAGTTGTCACTAGAATTATTCATCATATTATACTTTTTTTTTTTTTTTGGGAAAAAGCATTTTTCCCCCTTTATATAATTGGTAGTTCACAATTTCCTTATTTATCTTTGAAACTAACTAATTTCTCCCTCTATGTTTAGGAATTAACAAATACCCCCAATCCGTTACCTTTTCAGTTAAATCCAATAAAATTACAATAATTACAAATGCAATCTAAGAAAACAACATTGTAGTCTTCAACCTTTTCTCTTCTTTATGTTGTACAACTAATAATTTCTTCAAAAAATTCGTTAGATTTAATTGAGAAAATAACAATCTCGGGGTATTTTTTTATTTTATTTTTTTTTCTCAGGATCATGTGATACTGATACACCTTCTAAGTTTGTCCATTTTAAAGCAAAATGTGGAAATTGCAAAGATGGGATTCATTTCATTATCTTGTATCGTATAAAGGCAAAACGACGTCGCCTCAATTATGGACTTCACTACAAATGGTTTGCTTTATTGTGTGGTTTTTGTAAAAAGGTTCAGGTTTTAGTTACGGTTCAACCTTTTTTTGACTAAAAATAAAGGGAAAATTTTGGGGTGGGGTGGCATGGCCCTATCATTTTTGGTTTCTTTGACTGTGAGTGTATGGTGGTGTCTTAGTGATGTGTACACCTGTCATTGGATGCCCCTTTTTGGAGGGTCCCATGTGGGTCCTACCTTTTTCTTCTGAGAAATTGCCATGTATTGAAAGAAAGAAGGCCTTAGAAGTTACAAATTGTGGGTTGCTTGCCTTTCATCTGACTCAATGATTAATCATACATACCATCTTAATCATGCTGATATATAGTGTTGATCTCATTTTGGCAAATGTGTAGGTATGCTTCTTCTTTTGTGGAATTCTCTCCCCACATCTTCACCTACCACTACTGTACCAGCTTACTAGTTAGTACCCAAAAAAATTGAAAAAAAATGGAAGAATTCATTTTATTTTTAATGGGTAATGATTAAGACTCAATAAAATAGCATATAAAGGAGATTCTGAAATCTAATTTTTAGTCTCGGTGGGTCTCATTTTGATGCCAAATTTATTGATAGTTCATTTAACTACCAAATTAATGTCGTTTATTCATGGGGGAAAAGGAACAAAACAACTACCAACTTAATGTCTTGCTTTTAATTTTTAGAGAAAAATCATAATTTTATATATTTATTAATTAGAAAGTGGTTGCTCAATAACAAAATTGGTCTATAATCGCTAAGGAAATCAATTAATTTTTTTAAACACATTTTATCAATTGATGAGAGCATTAATTTGTAGCTCTTCAATATAAGCAGCTTGAAATTGATATTAAACAATTCACTATAATCTATAATCACGCTTAAATATAAAATGTCAACTCAAGTTGCTCCTACTTATTTTTTGTTCATAAAAAAAGAAAGACACATATGAGCATTCGATACTAACTCCCCCATAATGTATTCATTCTTGGCCTTATAATTTCATATTTGAACTAAGAAAACAAAACAAAGGCTTGTGCCATTATTGTTTCAGAGGCATAATTTAAATAATAATAATAATAAAATATATATAAGCAAATGATAATCAATTCGGTTGCAAACTTATTTTAAAAATTAAATAAAGGAAATCAAATGAATAAAGTTGACTAAATTCTTCAGCTGGCTTGGCCTACTACTTAAGTTCCCAGCTATGAATTCCTTTTTATTCTTTTTTTAATCCAGCTAACCACAAGTTCACTGTTCACATGGCTTACTGGCTTAGTTTTATATTGAATTATTGATAACGAGTAACGACAGATTTGAATTGCTGGCGTGGACTCAAAATTTTGCAAATCCCAGTGTATTATCAATGCATTTAATATAAGAGTTAGGTTAATAAATGCCCTTAAGGTATTTGTTAATGAATTATTAAGAAATTTTTTATACTACTTTTTTATAGGAAATAGAAAATACTATCAAAATATTAATTGTTTTTCTCTTTATTTATAATAAATTTTTTTTAAAGTAGTTTGCTAACAAATACTTAATTTTAAAGCATTCGTTAACATTTTTCTTAATCTAATTACGCAGGTTATTTTGTCCTCTGAATTCTATACATGCCACACCAGAGAAATGTTTGCAAATTTATTCAAGGGTGATATAAACATGTGCTTTGGTAGAATTTTATAATACGATCAATTTACTTTCAATTTAAATTTTATATTTTTACTATTTTTTTGTTAGAGTCTCCTTATTAAGTCCACAAGGCACATGTTAACAAAAACCTCAACTATGACGGGTTCATTACAATTTAACGCCTAAGAAAATACCTTAAAATAATTTTATTATATAAAATAAGTAAATAATATATATTCAACTCTTTATATGATACTTATATATATATATATATATATATATATATATATATATATTTAAAATCCATTTTTCTCACTTTTTTAGATACAAATCTAATAATGAAGTTTTTTTAATTTTTATTCAAAATTTGTAACATCATTGACCATTGGAGATTGAAAATTTTTTATTTTTGTTGTTGTGTTTAATTTCCAAGAATGTGCAAAAAAAGTTATGAGTTAACAGTATGGACCAAATTGACAGTAACTTCAAAATATTCTAAAATGGATAAATATGATAATTGGACTATTGGAGGGCAAAATTAGTAGCAAGTGCAGCAACTCTTGTGATTTGTGAAGCACATAAGATCTTTCCGGAGCCACTAGGGAAGCTTAATTACAACTTCACTGTTCAGAATTAAAATAAATATAACTCTCTTGGAAAGTGAATGAGGCACCACTGCACGCCTGTACTAACCACCTTCTAAGTTATCTTTTAATTATGTGAAGCTAAATTCATATAGCTTTCAGTCATATAAGTTAGATAGCGCCATGGGTTTGTTGTAGGTTCAATGGTCTAATAGTTCCATATCATATTAATGATTTTAGCACATGTTTCATACAAGTCACCCGATTGATTTGCACAATGCACAATTTGTTTTTGTTAAAGCTTGTCGCAAAGTTGATAGGTCATAACTTGTTATATTCTTGTCTGTTTGAGGGTTTTTTCTTCTTCTAATGTTTAATGTTACTTATGTATATGGCAATGGTAAACCGAAGATGGTTAGCCCACGGCTTTGAAAAAGACAAGATGAAAGTTTAATAATGTGTAAATCTCACTAAATAATGAAAGAATACCAACCCTACTTGCCAATTCTTGCGCTGAACCACTATCCAAATTGGTGGGTTAAAGATTAGATAGCATACTTTTTTTCTTTTTAACACAAAGGGGGACTATGTTCTAATAGGTTTTAAACTTAAGTAATTAAGCAAGTGTAATCTTAACTCTTAAGTATCATGTGTCTTGGTCGTTGGTCCAAGATTAATATTCAAATTATATATAGTTGTAGGGAAAAAAAAGAAAGAATAAAATTTAAAGAGGTCAAAGCATCATCTAATTCGTCTCGGACAACTAGTAAAACTCTTGACTTCATAATCAAAATCACATGCATCTGATCTGCCAAGAGTTAAGACCATATCTTCTGCTATAATTTGATCAGTTCCGGAACTTTCAGCAACATGAAAATCCGGAACCATCAATGTTGGCATAGATAGAAGTCATAGTGATCCACGTGAGGTATAATTAATTGTGCAAGTCAAATTTGCATTGCAAGATCCTAATTCTTTATTGGAGTTTGAGGATATGCTTTCTGTTAAAATGTGTCTCAAATGGGGGATACAACTTGCAAAGTGTTTGTGCTGCAGCAAGGGAATCATTCTTTTACTCTTGAAGTTTGGTTTAGACTTTAGAGAGTGCATTGTTGTTCACCAAAATTTTAGAAGTTAAAATTATGTCGGGATTTTTTTTTTTGGCTAAAAAAAAAAAAAAAAACTCTTTGATGGTAAACCTTAAATCCAAAATGTCAAAATAATTTTTGCGATAATAACACTCCCCTCTTTTGAGATTTAGGGAAATTACTAGGGGTGTGCACGGTTTGGTTTAATCGGTTTTTTTCTAAATTTGCTACCGAACCGATAGGGATCGGTTTTGTAATAATTAAAACCGATACATACTGATTAGGGTCGGTTTTTCGACCTATAACGGTGCGGTTTTTGTGGTCGGTTTAGTTGGTTTGGTCGGTTTGAGATATTAAAAAAAAACTATTATTTTTTAATAATAAAAAAATTAGGCTTTCAAGCCTAATATCAATATATCAACCTAATCAAGATTTCAAGTAAATACAAACTGTTTTTTTTTTTTTTTTTTTTAAGCAAGCCATCAAAAATCTAGTCACATACAAAACAGAAGCAAAAGAAAAGTTAAATTAAAAAAAAAAAAAGTAAAAATGCCAAATAATATTTTTCTACATCTAGCCAACACACAAAAGCATATTCCAACTCATACTTATACTATAATTACTCATTACTCAATCAAACACTAACAATATACATTACTCAATCTCAATATATATCAACTCAATAGAGAGGTAGAACCTAAACAACTAAAATCAGAATGTGCAAATAAAATTAATATCGACTTCCATGTAAAAATAAATAAATAAATAATTTTTTTGACCAAAGAAAAGCTTTACAATTAACATATACTATAACAAATAAACAAAAGCCAATGCCTAATAGGTAGTATGGCAGTACCGCAGTAGTTCCACTAAGTAGCTCAAAATCCCCAAGTCAAAAAATATAAAAATAAAAATACAAAAATACTGAAAAAAAAATTGAAAATACTAAGCAATATTTTCAATCATTAGTGATTATAGCTCAAAATCTTTCTCAGTGAATGATTGAAAAGTGATAGCTCCCTCAGTCTCCCTCAAAATCAAATTGCTGGAAAAAAAGAAAAAGAAAAAGAAGATGTCAGTACTCGTGGACTTATAGAGAGAGAGAGAGAAGAAACAGATTAATTGTTTGTGACTATGAAACTCACCGATGGTGTTGCAGCGGACTGGCAGGGGTTAAGCATTGAGCAGTAGCTTCAGTGTTGTAGCAGCAGAGAGGCGAGAGAGAAAGTGAGAGTTAAAGGATTCTGAGACAAAAATAATGAATTTATACTAAGGGCAGAATCTGAAAACCTAGAATACATGCATTGTTTTGCTTTTGTATTTTTTTTTTTTTTTTTAAATAACACCCCCATATGACAACGTTTTAATAAAAGCAAAAAAAAAAAAAAAAAAAAAAAATTAGAACCTGTACCAATTACCAAACTTGGGGAGAGAACGAAGAACTTTTTTTGACTAAAAAAGTAAAAGGAGAACGAAGAATTGAAGAACGTATAGCTTAGCTGCCCTTAATCAGTTCGGTTCGGCATATATCGGTTTCAGATTTCCAGCTCCGACGACTGCACCGCACTGGGATCGAAACTCCCTTTGCGCTCCGATTGCCGGCATCGGCTTCGTCGGTCGGTTGCAGTGGTGGTGCAAGACAATCGGTGCTGGTTGGTTGGATCGGTGCTGGTGACTTTCTGCTCACCCCTAGAAATTACACTCCACCCCAAATTTAAAGGAAAAGAAAAAACATTTTCCCTTCTCAACATTTGATTGACCAAACTTTGTTAAATTAATATTAACAACGTTACGTAATAACCTGTCCTTTGTTTAAGGGCAAGTTTCAAGAATTATCCTTCATTTCAAAATTAAAATTTATCGTATTAAATTTTTAATTGAAGTGTGTAAGGGTGGGCCTTGGTTCTTTGGTCCAAAAGATGAATGGATTAAGGCCCAAAGAACCCAACACAATAAATTTGTAGATAGTGGGTTGAAAAACTAGGCTTTAATGAAGTGACGACACCTTCAATGGGCCAAAGATGGTAAGAGAGCAAGGAAAAATGATGAATAGACAAATATGATGCACATAAATTCTTCATCGACAATGTCCAAGGAGAGTAACTCTTGAATATATTTCTTTTGGATTTGATTACAGTTCCTTTTCTTAATACTACAGTGTTTTCTCTACAAATTTCCCTTCCATTACCTTTGGAGGGTCTCCTACATTATATAGCTCCCTTCGGGCGATCTTAGCTCTCCATTTGTTGATTGCCCAGTTCACCACTTCAGTGCTTGTCCCATCAGATACTTCCCAAAACCTCTTGTGAGTTGCAGCGGCCCAAGCAACACTGTTTAGGAGTATTCTCCACATAAATACAGCCAGGGGGTTTAAAGGGATGCATTGAATGCGGAGGCAGCTACCATCCATCTAGTCATGTAAAGGCTAATCCCCTTTCCAAAGTTTTTTCTCGACAGCAAGACCTCCTCTGGTTTTGTGCCACTGATGTGGCCTAATTGTCTGAGCATGTAGCCTCATTGGCACGATAATGGACTCCTCAACCATGGACATGACACATGGCACAGGTACCTTACCTAAATTATTGTGCCCTACAATAGCCCCTAACAACTCTAGTTTTCCTCTTATCCGAGGTGAAAATGGGGTTTTGACTTTGGCCTACTAATCTCGCACATTCCTTTGACTTCCACAAGTGAAAGCGCTATTTTGCGTGTCCCATAACTATTCTAGCGCTTCGAAGTCCGCAACATCTCATTAAATGCTCTAGGTGGTGCTTTGTTCCCCACATCCTATGATGAGATGGAGATCTTACAGCTGGCGTTTCTCCTCAAATTTTGGGTGGGATAACTCCCACCCAGTTCTGCCCCCTATATAAGGCACTTGGGGGAGTCATTTTCCCCACTTTGCAAATCTTCGAGCTCTCTAAACTTCCAAACTCTTAAACCTTCAAGGATTTCCAAACTTCCAAGTCCTTCAGATCTAAAAAAAGTTTCTAAACCTTTTAAGAAGTTTAGGAAGCCACCCCCATGCTTATTCTTGTAAGTTCTTTATCTTTTAGGTTCTTTCTCCTCGGCTAGTCTCCTCAGCCTTCTGCTCTTTATTTTCTTTCCTTGAAAATTTCTTTCACTTCACCTTATCCTGCTTAAATGGGTAGATTTGTACACCTTATAGATTCTTCTGCCGATATGGAGGGATTTAGGGCCAAGTACCACATTCTCTAAGGAGTAGCCTTGCGATATTGTGCTTCGGATGAGGTGCTTACCCATAGGAATGAGGGGGAGGTGGTCATTCCTATGATCGCCTTCATAGAAGGAGGGATGACACTTCCCATGGGTAGGATAACCCGAGATTATTTAATCGCCCATAAGCTGTACCCCTACCAGTGTGCACCCAGCCTTTTTAGGATTTTGGGTAGTGTAGATGCTTTCAAGTTAATGGGGCTAAACCTCACTTGGCATGATGTCATTTGGATGTATGAGTGCCACTTGCTCGGAGACGCAGGGTATTATCTTAAGTCTAGATCCTTAGTTGTATGACTCGTCTCGTATCTCCCTAAATCCAATAAGGGTATGAAGGATGACTTCCTGATAGCCTTGGGGGCATGACACGCCGGTCTTCACTGCCCAGTTTGGGAGGGGGAGCCAGGTGGGGTGCCTTAGGCTTAGGTTTCCTCCTTTTTTTTTTTTTTTTTTTTTACATGGGCATTAGTTTTGCGATTTCACGCTATCTTCTTTCTTTTGGTACTTTGTTTACTTTTGATGGACAGCTTTGTTATTATAATTGTGTTTTTGCTTCTTGGATGTTTTTGTAGACAAAAGGCACGTAGCTTCCAACCACAACCTCATCAATTTCGTGGGCCTTAACAAGGTGTTGAGGTCTGAAGTGTTCGTGAGTGAAGACAGGCAATGGAGAGCTATCCACCTCATCCTTGATTTTGAGCCCTTATTAGACAATTTCCAAGATGTGGACCACGAGATAAGAGCAGGAGACCCTTGGCTAGCTCGAATTGATGTCTCTATGCTTGGGTTTCTAGCCAAAAAGATCTCTCGCCAGTTGAGTTGCCCTTCCACTGATCCCCCTGTGAGGTAGCGGCTTCAATGGAAGAAACAGCCTCCTCACGTTTGTCTCTTGAGATTGAGATAGACCAATTTCACCTCGAGGAAGAAGGAGAGGCGCGAGGAGGGCCTATGGAGATCTTAGACTCAGAATGTGTGCTTGACGGATCTTCCATCTTTCATTCCCCTAAACTTATAGTTGCTCGGGTGGATAGTAACTCTAAGGAGAAAGAAGAGATGGCCTTGAACCCGACAAAAGGCCTGAAGGAGCTCCTTGCAAGGAGGAATAAGGGGTCATCATCTAAGGATGCCCCAAAGTCCCAGCCTCTTCCTGCTCTTCCCCTCCCTCTCCTTTTGCACTTAACTTGCTCCCCATGCCTAACTTGAAGAAAAAGAGGAAGGAGAAGGAGGGAGCCAAGAAAGGGGAGTTAGTCCCCTAGAAAGAGCCTAAGTAGTAGAGGACTTCTAGAGACAGAGGGCAAGCCTCCTCAGTAGAGAGTAAGGAAGCCGAGCACTCGGTCGTCGTGCGCTATCTAGCCTCCTCCAACCGAGGGTTTCAGGCTAGAGTTAGATGGCGTGACAGTACCCTAGAGCTCCTTTATCATGGAGTTCCAGAGGGGTAACTCCATCTATGTGGCCGAGGCTTTGGAGCACCCTTTCATGTTGCCTAAGGATATGGACGCCCTGAAGAACATGAGGCAGCATGATCTCTTCATGTCCCTAAAGAGGGACATAGCTTTGTTAAGTTTTTAAACTTAGTCCCCTTAACACTGTGCTAGTCTTCTTATTTACTTATCTCATGAAGTGTTTTTGTTACTTTTGCGTAGGTCGTCCAGGAGGTTTTCGCTGCCAAGGAGTGGGTCAAGGTTGCTCAGAATGAGGTTAAGGTTGAGGCCAACCTCTGCGACGAGGCCAATAGGGCCTTGGGAGCTGTTGAGCAGAAGAACCAAGAGCTCAATGCCAAGCTAACCATGGAATTGAGGGCGCAAAGGAGTGCTAAGGCCAATCTGCAAAATGACTAGGACTAGGCTAAGGATCAATGCAAAAAACTCTATCATACTGAGATAGAGCTAGCCACACAGAGACAGTTGGTCCTAGAGCTGAAGGCAGAGCTACAGAGGGCCAAGGAAGTTGCTAAGGCTTTGGAGTAGACGTCCTATGATCGTGGGGTGCAAGAACCTGAGATCTGGCTAGTAGAGAAGCTGGCGAAGGTATATAGGGACTACTGCAAGGAGGTGTAGGCAGAGGTGCTCAACTAGGCAGAAGTCCCTGCTACCTTCAAGTGAAGGAATGTTGAGAACATCTTCTACCTAGAGGACATCCGAGAAGTTCCTGCGGTGCTCCCTCCTCTTGCAGCTTTTGGCCTTCACCCCTCTGAGCAGCCCTCCATCGCCCAGGCCTTTCTTTCTCCTCCTGAAGTCTCCAAAGGGCTTGACAAGGTTGGTGACCAAGGCTAGGAGGGTGAGGTGGCCAAGGGCAAGGTGGCTAGCCAGGATGGTCCTTTGCTTGTGGATAAGGACAAGGGCAAGGGCAAGGAGGTCAAGCCCGTGTTAGAGGCCAAGGGTACCGAGCTTGCTCTCATGATCAAGGATGTTGTCTCCAAGGCCATGGATGCTGAGCCCAAGTCCAAGGTAGCTGATCTCAAGTTCAAGGCAGTTAATCCTAAAGATGACCCTTCCTGAGCCAAGGCATAATTTTAGGATCTTTTTCCTTTACTTTTCTCTTTTTTTTTTTTTTTTTTTTGGTGGCAGTTTTCCACTGTTTATAGTGTACCCCTTTTCTTTTGTTTAATGAAAGGATATTAATTTTTGCTTTGTTAATCTTTATTTTCTTTGCAATATTTATTTATGGTTAGTGTAGTTATTGTTTTGCCCTGTGTCTAATGTCTGATTGCGGCCACCATGCATTGCTTGGCCATGGATTAGCTTCCCACCAGTTCCTCGACCCATCCCCCAAACAGATATTTCACCTTCAAGTGTAAGGTGGAAGGTATAGCCCTCATGGCGTGAAGCCAAGGCCTTGCCACAATGGCAGTGTAGGGGGAATAGGCATCTACCATGATGAGTTCACTTCCACAACCTCTGTCCCTGTTTGAACGAGTAGTCAGATTGGCCTTTAGGAAAGACAACCTTGGCGTCAAACCCTATTAGAGGGGAATCGTGGTGGGTCAGGTCCTCAGACCTCAGTTCCAGCCCCTTGAATAGGTCAAGGTACATGATCTCCGCACCACTGCCTTAGTCTACCAGCACCCTCTTTACATCATACCCTTCTATTCTAAGGGTAACCACTAGGGTATCATTGTGTGGCTATAAGGTCCCTACTTTGTCTTCGTTGAAAAAGCTCAATGTTGGTCGAACCTCCACTCTACTCCTTTTTGGGTCAGGGGATAGGCCATCTACAGGTGGCCGAGCCACATACATCACCTTGGATGGTTGAGACCCAGTCCTTCCCGAGGCAGGCAGGATGATGCTGATTGTACCCAAAGGCGGCCTTGTGAAAGTGTCCCTCTGAGCCCTTGACCTTGTTTGACAGTCTTGTCCGTTAGGATGATGCAGGAATTGCTTCAACTTTCTTGCCTTAACTAACTGCTCCAAGTGGTTCTACAAAGTCCTGCAATCCTCAGTAGTGTGTCCTCGTTCTTAGTGGTACTGGCAATGAAGAATTTGGTTGCACTTCGTGGAGTCTCCCTCCATCCTGTTTGGCCACTGAAAGTATGGCTCGTTCTTTATTTTTTTCCAGGATTTGGTGTACTGGCTCTTGGAACACAGTACTGACAACCTGAGTAATAGTTGATGCAGAGTGCCTCGTAAAATCTCTCTGAGGTCACTGTTATTGTACCTGTCCTACCTAAGATCCCTTTTGTCCTAAGGGATCATCTTAGCCTTCCCCTTTCCCTGTTTGGCCATTGAAAGTATGGTTCGTTCTTTATTTTTTCCAGAATTTGGTGTTTCGGCTCTCAAAACACAATATTAACTACTTGAGTAGTAGTTGATCCAAAGTGCTCTGCAAAATCTCTCTGAGGTCATTGTTATTGTACCTATCTAACCTGAGATCCCTTATGTCCTAAGGGACCATCTTAGCCTTCCCCTGTCCCTGTCGTTGGTCTTTCTCGACCTACTTATACTCATCAATGTGATCCATGAGCCTATGCACACTCTTGATCGGTTTCCTAGTTAAAGACTTTCTCAGATCATGCTTAGTTGGTAGGCTGAACTTGAAGGTTCTTATGGTCACGTCATCAAAGTCCCTATCTATCTTGTTGAACATTTCCCAGTACCTGTTAGAGTACGTTTTCAAGGTCTCCCCCTCCTACATTGCCATGGACAACAAAGAGTCCAAAGGCTGAGGAACCTTGCTGCATGTCAAAAAACGGGCCCTAAACGCCCGAGTAAGCTCTTTAAAGGAGTTGATAAAGCCCTCCCTTAGACTGTCAAATCACCTCATCGCCATAGGCCCCAAGCTAGATAGGAACACCTTACACATCAAGGCCTCGCTCTTGGAATGCGCAGCCATTCTCTGGTTGAAGTAGCTCACATGCTCCATCGGATCCATTCTTCCATTGTACATGGTGAAAGTTGGTTGAGTAAAATGCCAAGGAAGCTTTCCTCCTTCGATTCTACACGTAAATGGTGATTTAGAGATCTAGTTAAGAGCCTTGTTTATAGCGTTATTGCCCAGACCTTTATGTGGCAGACTCTTGCTCCTTCGCTCGTAGTGACAGTCTTTATCGTACGAAAAAGGCTCGCTGGGAGAAGTCTTGGACCTGGGCTTGTAGCTGCCATCTTCCTCGTTCTTAAAAGAAGGGTCAGAGTTTGAGGGAGTCCTTCTTAGTAGCTCGCAGAGTAACCTCCTATAAAGACAGTTAATCTCTAACTGCAAACTCCTGGTGTTCTCCTCTTGGGAGATGTGACTCCCTCCTCGAGACTGGCTCTTGCTAGTATGCATAATGTGCACACTAAACTCACTGTCCTTCCTCCACTCAAGGTTGAGGAACTGATCTTGACGCTGGGAACCAATAGACTCCTCTCAGTCCCGCTTTCATCCCGCCATGGTGGGATGTCGATCTCACTAAAGCTCAAGCCTTCCCCGTAGATAGCGCCAATTGTAAGGGCGGGCTTTGGTTTTTTAGTCCAAAAGATGAATGGATTAAGGTGCAAAGAGCTCAACACAATAAATTTGTAGAGAGTAGGCTGAAAAGCTAGGCTTCAATGAAGTGACAACACCCTTAATGGGCCAAAAATGGTAAGAGAGCAAGGAAAAATGATGAATAGACAAATATGATGCACATAAATTCTTTCTCAGCAATGTCTGAAGAGAGTAGCTTTTGAATATATTTCTCTTGGATTTGATTACAGTTCATTTTCTTAATACTACAGTGTTTTCTCTACAGATTTCCCTCCCATCGCCTTTGGAGGGTCTCTCGCATTATATAGCTCCCTTCGGGCGATCTTAGCCATCCATTTGTTGATTGCCCAGTCCACCACTTGAGTGCTTGTCCCATCATACACTTCCCCAAACCTCTTGTGAGTTGCAGCGGCCCAAGCATCACTGTTTAGGGGTCTTCTCCACATAAATACAGCCAGGAGGTTTAGTGGGATACATTGAATGCGGAGGTAGCCACCATCCATCTAGTCATGTCAGGGCTAACCCCCTCTCCAAAGTTGTTTCTCAATAGCAGGACCTCATCTGGCATTGTGCCACTAATGTGGCCTTATTGTCCAAGCATGTGGCCTCCTTGGCACAATAATGGACTCCTCAGCCATGGACATGACACGTGGCATAGGTACCTTACCTAAATTATTGTGCCCTACAATAGCCCCTAAAAACTCCAGTTTTCCTCTTATCCAAGGAGAAAATGAGGTTTTGACTTTGGCCTACTAATCTCGCACATTCCTTTGACTTCCATAAGTGAAAGTGCTATTTCGTGTGTCCCGTAACTGTTCTGGCGCTTCGGAGTCCGCAACGTCTCATTAAATGCTCTAGGTGGTGCTTTGTTTCTTGCATCCTATAATGAGATAGAGATCTTACTGCTGGTGTTTCTCCTCAAATTTTGGGCGGGATAACTCCCACCCAGTTCTGCCCTCTATATAAGGCACTTGGGGGAGTCATTTTCCCCATTTTGCAAATCTTCGAGCTCTCTAAACTTCCAAATTCTCAAACCTTCAAGGATTTCCAAACTTCCAAGTCCTCCAGATCTAAAAAAAGTTTCTAAACCTTTTAAGAAGTTCAGGAAGCCACCCCCGTGCTTATTCTCGTAAGTTCTTTATCTTTTATGTTCTTTCTCCTCGGCTAGTCTCCTCAGCCTTCTGCTCTTTATTTTCTTTCCTTGAAAATTTCTTTCACTTCACCTTATCCTGCTTAAATGGGTAGATTTGTACACCTTATAGATTCTGCCACCGATATGGAGGGATTTAGGGCCAAGTACCACATTCCCCAAGGAGTAGCCCTGCGGTATTGTGCTTCGGATGAGGTGCTTACCCATAGGAATGAGGGGGAGGTGGTCATTCCCATGATTGCCTTCATAGAAAGGGGGATGACACTTCCCATGGGTAGGATAACCCGAGATTATTTAATCGCCCATAGGCTGTACCCCCACCAGTGTGCACCCAGCCTTTTTAGGATTTTGGGTAGTGTAGATGCTTTCAACAAGCTAATGGGGCTAAACCTCACTTGGCATGACATCATTTGGATATATGAGTGCCACTTGCTCGGAGACGCAAGGTATTATCTTAAGTCCAGATCCTCAGTTGTCAGACTCGTCTCGTGTGTCTCTAAATCTAATAAGGGTATGAAGGATGACTTCCTGATAGCCTCGGGGGCATGACACGACAGTCTTCACTGCCCAGTCTGGGAGAGGGAGCCAGGGGGTGTGCCTTAGGCTTAGGTTTCCTCCCTTTTTTTTTATTTATTTTTTTTTTACATGGGCATTAGTTTTGCGATTTCACCGCTATCTTCTTTCTTTTGGTATTCTGTTTACTTTTGATGGACAGCTTTGCTATCCTAATTGTGTTTTTGCTTCTTGGATGTTTTTGTAGACAAAAGGCACGTAGCTTCCAATCGCAACCTCGTTAATTTCGCGAGCCTTAACAAGGTGTTGAGGTTTGAAGTGTTCGTGAGTGAAGACAGGGAATCGAGAGCTGTCCACCTCATCCTTGATTTTGAGCCCTTGTTAAACAATTTCCAAGACGTGGACCACGAGATAAGAGTAGGAGACCCTCGGCTAGCTCGGATTGATGTCTCTATGCTTGGGTTTCTAGCCAAGAAGATCTCCCGCCAGTTGAGTTGCCCTTCCACTGACCCCCCTATGAGGTAGTGGCTTTAAGGGAAGAAACAGCCTCCTCACGTTTGTCTCTTGAGATTGAGATAGACCAACTTCACCTCAAGGAAGAATGAGAGACGCGAGGAGGGCCTATGGAGATCTTAGACTAAGAATGCAAGCTTGACGGGTCTTCCATCTTTCATTCCCCCAAACTTATAGTTGCTTGGGTGGATAGCAACTCTAAGGAGAAAGAAGAGATGGCCTTGAACCTGAGGAAAGGCCTAAAGGAGCTCCTTGCGAGAAGGAATAAGGGGT
Organism: Quercus variabilis; assembly: GCA_030445155.1. Classification (NCBI taxonomy): domain Eukaryota; kingdom Viridiplantae; phylum Streptophyta; class Magnoliopsida; order Fagales; family Fagaceae; genus Quercus; species Quercus variabilis. The sequence continues at coordinate 58,345,415 of CP129446.1, forward strand.
CGTCATCTAAGGATGCCTCAAAGTCCCAGCCTCTTCCTGCTCTTCCCCTCCCTCTCCTCTTGCACTTAACTTGCTCCCCATACCCAATATGAAGAAAAAGAGAAAGAAGAAGGAGAGAGCCGAGAAAGGGGAGTTGGTCCCCTAGAAAGAGCCTAAGCAGTAGAGAACTTCTAGAGACAGAGGGCAAGCCTCTTTAGCAGAGAGTAAGGAAGCCGAGCACTCGGTCGTCGTGCGATATCTAGCCTTCTCTAACTGAGGGTTTCAGGCTAGAGTTAGATGGCGCGATAGTACCCTAAAGCTCTTTCATCATGGAGTTCCAGAGGGGTTACTCCATCTATGTGGCTGAGGCTCTAGAGCGCCCTCTCATGTTGCCAAAGGATATGGACGCCTTGGAGAACATGAGGCAGCATGATCTCTTCATGTCCCTAAAGAGGGACTTAGCTTTGGTGAGTTTTTCAACTTGGTTCCCTTAACACTGTGCCAGTCTTCTTGTTTACATATCTCATGAAGTGTTTTTGTTACTTTTGCGCAGGCCGTCCAGGAGGATTTTGCTGTTGAGGAGTGGGTCAAGGATGCCCGGAATGAGGTTAGGGTTAAGGCCAACCTCTGCTTTGAGGCCAATAGGGCCTTGGGAGCTGTTGAGCAGAAGAACCAAGAGCTCAATGCCAAGCTAACCGTGGAATTGAGGGCGTAAAGGAGTGCTAAGGCCAATCTGCAAAATGCCTAGGACTAGGCTGAGAATCAATGCAAAAAACTCTATCATATTGAGACAGAGCTAGCCACACAGAGACAGTTGGTCCTAGAGCTAAAGGCAGAGCTACAGAGGGCCAAGGAAGCTATTAAGGCTTTGGAGTAGACGTCCTATGATCGTGGGGTGCATGAAACTGAGATCTGGCTGGTAGAGGAGCTGGCGGAGGTATGTAGGGACTACTGCAATGAGGAGTAGGCAGAGGCGCTCAACTGGGCAGAAGCCCCTACTGCCTTCGAGTGAAGGAATGCTGAGAACATCTTCTACCCAGAAGTCATCCGAGAAGTTCCTGCGGTGCTCCCTCTTCTTGTTGCTCTTGGCCTTCCTCCTTCTGAGCAGCCCTCAGAGGCCAAGGGTACCAAGGTTACTCTCACGATCAAGGATGTTGTCTCCAAGGCCATGGATGCTGAGCCCAAGTCCAAGGCAGCTGATCTCAAGTTCAAGGCAGTTGATCCTAAGGATGACCCTTTCTGAGTCAAGGCGTAGTTTTAGGATCTTTTTCCTTTACTTTTCTCTTCTTCTTCTTATTCTTCTTCTTCTTCTTCTTCTTCTTCTTCTTTTTTTTGTTGTTGTTGTTGTTGTTGTGTTGTTGTTGTGGCAGTTTTCTACTGTGTATAGTGTACCCCTTTTCTTTTGTTTAATGAAAGGATATTAATTTTTGCTTCGTTAATCTTTATTTTCTTTGCAATATTTATTTATGGTTGGTGTAGTTATTGTTTTGCCCTCTGTCTGATGTCTGATTGCAGCCACCATGCATTGCCTGGCCGTGGATTAGCTTCCCACCAATTCCTCGACTTGTCCCCCAAACGGATATTTCACCTTCAAGTGCAGGGTGGAAGGTATAGCCCTCACGGCGTGAAGCCAAGGCCTTGCCACAATAGCAGTGTAGGGGGAATAGGCATCTACCATGATGAAGTTCACTTCCACAACCTCTGTCCCTGTTTGAACGAGTAGTCAGATTGGCCTTTTGGAAACATAACCTTGCCGTCAAACCCTATTAGAGGGGAATCGTGGTGGGTCAGGTCCTCAGACCTCAGTTCCAACCCCTTGAATAGGTCAAGGTACATGATCTCCGCACAACTGCCTTGGTCTACCAGCACCTTCTTCACATCATACCCTCCTATTCTAAGGGTAACCACTAGGGCATCATTGTGTGGCTATAAGGTCCCCACTTTGTCCTCATCGAAAAAGCTCAATGTTGGTCGAACCTCTACTCTACTCCTTTTTGGGCCAGGGGATAAGCCATCTGCAGGTGGTCGAGCCACATACATCACCTTGGATGGTTGAGAACCTGTCCTTCCCGAGGCAGGCAGGATGATGCTGATTATACCCAAAGGCGGCTTTGCGAAAGCGTCCTTCTTAGCCCCTGACCTTGTCTGACAGCCTTGTCCGTTGGGCTGATGCAGGAATTGCTTCAACTTTCTCGCCTTAACTAACTACTCCAAGTGGCTCTACAAAGTCTTGCAATCCTCAGTAGTATGCCCTCGTTCTTGGTGGTACTGGCAATGAAGACTTTTGTTGCACTTCGTGGGGTTTCCCTCCATCCTGTTTGGTCACTGAAAGTATGGCTCGTTCTTTATTTTTTCCAGGATTTGGTGTACCGGCTCTTGAAACACAGTACTGATAACCTGAGTAATAGTTGATCCACAGTGCCTCGTAAAATCTCTCCGAGGTCACTGTTATTGTACCTGTCCTACCTGAGATCCCTTATGTCCTGAGGGATCATCTGAGCCTTCCCCTTTCCCTGTTTGGCCATTGAAAGTATGATTTGTTCTTTACTTTTTTTTCCAAAATTTGGTGTTCCGGCTCTCAGAACACAATATTAACTACTTGAGTAGTAGTTGATCTAGAGTGCTCTGCAAAATCTCTCCGAGGTCATTGTTATTGTCCCTGTCTGACCTGAGATCCCTTCTGTCCTGAGGGACCATCTTAGCCTTCCCCTTTTCTTGTTGTTGGTCTTCCTCGACCTACTTATACTCATCAATGCGATCCATGAGCCTATGCACACTCTTGATCGGTTTCCTAGTCAAAGACTTTCTCAGATCATGCTCAGTTGGTAAGCCGACCTTAAAGGTTCTTATGGTCACGTCATCGAAGTCCCCATCTATCTTGTTGAACATTTCCCAGTACTTGTCAGAGTACATTTTCAAGGTCTCCCCTTCCTACATTGCCATGGATAACAAAGAGTTCAAGGGCCGAGGAACCTTACTGCATGTCACAAAACGGGCCATAAACGCCCGAGTAAGCTCTTTAAAGGAGTTGATAAAGCCCTCCCTTAGACCGTCAAACCACCTCATCGCTATAGGCCCCAAGCTGGATGGGAACACCTTACATATCAGGGCCTCGCTCTTGGAATGCACAGTCATTCTCTGGTTGAAGTGGCTCACATGCTCCACAGAATCCATTCTTCCATTATACATGGTGAAAGTTGGCTGAGTAAAACGCCAAGGAAGCTTTCCTCCTTCGATTCTACATGTAAACGGTGATTTAGAGATCTAGTTAAGAGCCCTGCTTATAACGTTATTGCCCAGACCTTTATGTGGCGGACTCTTGCTCCTCAGCTCGTAGTGATAGTCTTTATCGTATGAAAAAGACTCGCTGGGAGGAGTCTTGGACCTCGGCTTTTAGCTACCATCTTTCTCGTTCTCAAAAGAAGGGTTAGAGTCTGAGGGAGTCCTTCTTCGTAGCTCGCAGAGTAGCCTCCTATAAAGATGGTTAATCTCCAACTGCAAACTCCTGGTGTTCTCCTCATAGGAGATATGACTCCCTCCTCAAGACTAGCTCCTGCTAGTATGCATGATGTGCACATTAAACTCACAGTCCTTCCTCCACTCAAGGTTGAGGAACTGATTTTGACGCTGGGAACCAATAGACTCCTCTCAGTCCCACCTTCATCCCACCATGGTGGGATGTTGATCTCACTAAAGCTCAAGCCTTCCCCATAGACGGCGCCAATTGTAGGGGCGGGCTTTAGTTCTTTAGTCCAAAAGATGAATGGATTAAGATGCAAAGAGCTCAACACAATAAATTTGTAGAGAGTGAATTGAAAAGGTAGGCTTCAATGAAGTGACAACACCCTTAATAGGCCAAAGATGGTCAGAGAGCAAGGAAAAATGATGAATAAACAAATATAATGCACATAAATTCTTTCTCAGCAATATCTGAGAAGAGTAGCTTTTGAATATATTTCTCTTGGATTTGATTACAGTTCATTTTCTTAATACTACAGTGTTTTCTCTACAGATTTCCCTCTCATCACCTTTGGAGGGTTTTTCGCATTATATAGCTCCCTTCGGGGGATCTTAGCCATCCATTTGTTGATTGTCTAGTCCACCACTTGAGCGCTTGTCCTATCAGACACCTTCCCAAACCTTTTGTGAGTTACAGCAATCCAAACAACACTGTTTAGGGGTCTTCTCCACATAAATGCAACTAGGGGGTTTAGTGGGATGAATTGAATATGGAGGCAGCCACCATCCCTTCAGTCATGTCATAGCTAACCCCCTCTCTGAAGCTTTTTCTTAACAACAGGACTTCCTCTGGTAATGTGCCACTGACGTGGCCTTACTGTCCGAGTGTGTGGCCTCCTCAGCACGATAATGAACTCCTCAGCCATGGACATAACACGTGACACAAGTACCTTACCTAAATTCTTGTGCCCCACAAGTGTATCGAAAAATATTAAGTATAATTTTTTTTTTCAACGGGTTATGGAGAGATTTGCCGTTGCAAGTGTTTTGATGCTTGATAAAATTTTCAATTTTATTCTAAATTTATCAATTATTTTTTTTATTAACCATGGTCAAACTTTTGTAAAGAAATTCTTATAGAAAATTAAAATATTTTGTAACTAATATAAACAAAAGGGGGGGAGTGTTAATTTTTTCAAACTTCAAGAGAGGGGAGTGTTTTTTCCATTCAGGTTTAGAGTTGAGTGTCATTCTTTCAAATCTCAAGGGAGGAGAATGTAATTACCCCATAATTTTGTTGAGAGAATCAAAATTTCAAATTTTGTTGCTAGAATATCCTTAGCAAATAAATAAAACTCACCATGAGCCCAACCCCAAATAAAGTGTTTGCAGGATGTTAGAAAATAGAGTGTTTGCAAGATGTTAGAAATATTGGGCTAATCAAAACCCAAATAGAATTTGCCTAATCGTGGGCCTAATCCAATCTATTATTAAAAATTGTGCCAATTACTAAAGAGTTGTATCTTCCTTTTCTTTTTTTTAGATGTACAGAGAGTTGTATCTTTTGGACATATCTTTTGGTTGTCTATATAATAAAAACGAAGGTAATTATTATTTTATATGCAATAAATTTTTAAGAATAACACATAAACATAATCTCTCTCTCTCTCTCTCTCATTGAAGTGTTTAGGCTGTGGATGATGTGTTTTTGTTCTTTTAACAGACGCTATTGTAAAAGTAATTGTAAAACACTTATAACAATGCTATTTATTTGTTAGTGAAATTAATCCAAGAAAGCTGCATGAAGAAACATTATTTTTGTATTTTATGTTTGCATCAATTTTCTAATTTAGCTCTACAAACTTTTCAATTTTTATATTTGTTCTAAAGTTTGGATTAAAAATTGAAATCATAAACCATATTTTAGATGACTCTTAACAACTTCATTTTAGTCCAAATCTTAATGAGTCAAATACAGCAACTGAAATTTTATGAACTAAATTATGATTTAGACAAAATAAATAAAGGATTAAGAATGGTAAATTACCTATCTTCTTTCGTCACAAAAAAAAAAAAAAAAAAAAAAAGAATGGTAAATTACATAATTCGGCCCATTTTAAAAGCTAAATTTTGAAAAAGCCCTTTTAGTTATTAAGACGAAATTTAGTCTATTTAGAGCTTGTAAAGACGATAATTATTCGTTGTATTGTAACAGCTCTTACACTATGGCATACATTTCGAAGTCCTCGACTTCACGCCGGCTTTTCTGTCTGAGGCGAGACGAACTGGTTCAGAATTGAAGCTTCATTTCTCTTTTTTCTGTTCCTTTCAGTTCAAATAGAATGCAATGTGTAGCCCAGCAACTAGTTTTCAAGGTCGTTTATTGCGAAAGTTTAGCCCAATACCAACACGCCAATCCATAGAGAAACTTCGCTCTTTTTCACAGCACAGTTCGTCTTTCAGTAATACACAAGAAAAGTTGGAGCCTTGCTTTGATGGGCACTTTCAGAACATACTCAATAAGTTATCAAAGCATAATGTGTATAAAACGGTGCCATCAATAGCTGATGTGAGTTTGGATAGCAATGTTAGGCTAACATTGTTTTCCGGGGTGCTGCGTAGTTGTGCTTCAAAAGGGTGTTTAAATGAGGGTAAGGCAGTTCAAGGGCAGGTGATCAAAAATGGGATGGACCCAGATTTGGATTTTTGGGATTTGTTGGCGAGTTTGTATGTTAAATGTGGGAGTTTGCAATGCGCACGTCAGGTGCTTGATGAGATGCCTGAACGGGATGTTGTGTCTTGGACTGTGCTAATTAAGGGGTTGGTAGATGAAGGATATAGCCGTGATGGTGTTACATTGTATGGTGAAATGAGGAAAGATGGTACTAGACCAGACGGAGAGACTTTGGTAAGTGCGTTGAAAGCTTGTTTAGGGTGCTTGGAATTAGAATTTGGGTTACAGTTGCATGCAGAAGTCATTAAAATGGGGCTCTTTTCAAATTTTTTAGTTGGGTCTGCTTTTGTTGAAATTTATTCAAAATGCGGTTTGATGGAGCTTGCGAGTATGACGTTCTTTTACATTTCTAAGAAAAGTGTTGTGTCATGGAATGCTTTGATTGATGGATATGCTCTAATGGGTGACTGGGAAGAGATTCTGAACTTGTTTTGTGAAATAAGAGAATTAGAATTGAAGCATGGAAAGTTCACCTTATTGACTGTTCTTAAGAGTTGTGCACACTTGGGAAATTTGAGAGGAGGGAAGGCAGTGCATGCTCAGGCTATCAAGATTGGTAGTGAGCTTGATAAATTTCTGAGTTGTTGCCTTCTTAATATGTATTCCAAGTGTGAGTTTCCAGAATATGCACTCAAAGTTTTTCAGAGGATAAGAGGTCCCAAAATAGCGGCCTGGAGTGCAATGATTCATTGTCTTCATCAAGAAGGCCAGAGTCAAGAGGCAGCTGAAATGTTTTGTCTGATGAGACATTCAGGTGTGTTACCAAATGAGTTTACTCTTGCTAGCCTGATCAGTGTTGCTACTAGTCTAGGCTACTGGAAGTACAGTGAAAGTATTCATGCCTGTGCATATAAATATGGTTTTCAATCTGATAATTTCATCAGCAATGCACTTGTTACAATGTACATGAAAACTGGATTTGTAAATAATGGTTGGAAGGTTTTTAGTGCAATGAGTATTCGGGATACAGCTTCATTGAATGCACTTTTATCTGGATTTCTTGATAACAGAGCTTGTCATCTGGGACCAAAAATCTTTAGAGAGATGCTTGTGATAGGTTTAGAACCTGACATTTTCACATTTACTAGCATTTTAAAATCTTGTTCCAACATCTTGGATGTAGGTTTTGGGAAACAAGTACATGCCCGTATCATAAAAGATGACCTTAGGAGTAATGGTCATGTAGGAACTGCTCTGCTTGACATGTATGCCAAATGCAGGTGCTTAGAAGATGCTGATGTAATTTTGAATGAACTTACTGAAAGAGACCTCTTGACTTGGACAGCCATTATATCTAATTTTGCACAAAGCAATCAAGGGCAGAAGGCTGTTAAGTGCTTCATTCAGATGCAAAAAGAAGGTTTGAAACCCAATAAATTCACTTTCTCCAGCTGTTTAAGTGGTTGCTCCAGTTTAGCATTGCTAGACTGTGGGCGGCAGCTCCATTCCTTGACTATAAAATCTGGACTTTCATGCAACACGTATGTTGCTACTGCACTTGTTGATATGTATGGGCAATGTCGGTGCATAGAAGATGCTGAGGCTGTTTTTAAGGGCATGGCTTCACGGAATGCATCCTCATGGAACACAATCATATGTGGATACTCACTAAATGGGCAAGGAAATGATGCTCTCAAGGCTTTCAGGATTATGTTAGACGAAGGGTTCCTGCCTGATGAGATTACCTTTATAGGAGTTCTTTCTGCATGCAGCCACATGGGTTTGATTGAAGAAGGGGAAACATATTTTAACTCTTTAAGCGGGTACTATGGAATCACTCCTACCATTGAGCATTATGCTTGTATGGTCAATATCCTTAGCCGGGCAGGCAAATTTATTGAGATTGAAAGCTTTATTGAGAAGTGGAAGCTTACCAACAATCCATTGATTTGGGAGACAATTTTGTGGGCTTCCAAAGAGCATGGAAATGTGGGAATTGGTGAAAGAGCTGCAGAGAAACTATTTGAACTTGAACCTCGTGTGGACTATAATTATGTATTGTTATCTCACATTTACGCTGCCAAAGGCAGGTGGGACGATGCTGTGAAGGTTAGGGCATTGATGTCCTATCAAGGAATCCATAAAGAACGGGGTTGCAGCTGGCTGGAGATTGATGGTGAAGCCCAAAATTTCTTTGCTCAAGATCTTTCACATCCAAAGATCAGGGAAATCCGTGTACTGTTGGAGGGGCTATCACGGTGAAGAATGAGTGCAGATTGAAGACTTTCTATGAGAATTGAGCACAGTTCATGGGTTATGCCATCTGGAAAGATGGTCATCTCTGTGAATTGGTTGAGTTGATAAAGAAGTTGCCACCTGAGGAGTTGGCTTCTCTTGGCCTGTCCAATGCCATCACTAGAGATCCATACATCTACCTAAAATAAGCAGATCCGCAATCAAAATGTTCTAGGGGAAAAACTGAATCTGAGTATAGGCTAAGGATTGGATGGGAGATAATGGAGGGTTATATGCCCAACAAAAGATAATAGCTTTCTAACAATAATTTCAAGAAGAGAAGCGTTGCTTTATCATATCAGACATGTAAATCACGTATGATTTGATGATAGTTCAGTGCAGAAAACTCAGGATTCCTTGTGATGGGGCGGGGAGTAAAAGTGTTGGCACATTCTGTTAAAATCATATGCAAGCTTGCTGGGGAGGTGCCGATTTGAACAATGGATAACATATACTTTTGGTATAATATAATTGTAAGTAGCGACACATTATTGGATTATGATGCGAAGATATAGAAAAAGCTTAGCTGGGCAAAAGAAAATTGGCTTGATACGTTCCATAAGATCATTTGAGAAAAACTGTGTCCCTACTTTGAAGTGGCACTCTTATCGTGGAAATGCCACCAAAATTTTTTCTTATGTGCAGAGCGAGCGCATAATGCTGGCTAATGTTGAGTGACAGGAGATGAGCTTTGTTGATGTGATAACTTTCTTTAAGCTGTAAGCTACAGATTCTCTAGCATACCCAAGCTATTATTAGATCACAACATTTATCACACCATTTTTTACAACTATTCATAGATTATGATGAGTTACTTGTTACTGTTACATAAACTCACCACTTACAGTTTGCCACATCAAAGTTATGATAAATTGTGGCAAAAAAGGTTGTGGTTCTAAATTTTATTGGCATACACCCATTCAATGATTCAACAATAAATTGTAATATTTTTCCAATTATGTTCATGTTAGTGTCATGACCTAGTTTCCTTACTGGCCATACCTAAAAAATATTAGACAAAACTAGGCTCTAAAGAAACAAATGGAGCTTATATCTTCGTTAGTTTGTATGACTTTTAGTGCGCACTTGGAAATTCTTAAAAAAAGTTTTTTTTTTTTTTTTAGTATTTTTTTACAAATAATCTAACTTTTAGTTTTTTTTTTTCTAATATATAAATAAAATAGCTTTCAATTTTTTGTAACCTATTTAACATAAAAGTTACTAAAAATTATATATTTTGATAAATTCTATGAAAATGAATTATCGAAAATAAATAATTCTCAAATGGACACTAAGTATACGTTTGGATTCAGATTATTCTCTGACGTTTGAGGTTTTTTTTTTTTTTTTTTTTTTTTTAACAAGCGCCTCTTGCATTGTTTATGGGACATGAACAGTGCATTTAGGCAAATGAACAATAACCCGCGCGTGAACAGTAATTTTTTTTTTTTTTTTTATTATTGTTTTCAGTTTTCAGCAAAATAAACGGTATCCAAACGCACTTCAAAAATAAGTTACAATATTGCTACAATAAAGCTAGTTAGGCTATATGGTACTCAATGTTGGGGTATTAAGAATATGTTAATAAAATGAAAATAGTTGAAATGAGAACGTGCAAAGGTAATTGATTGATGTAATAGTAACTAAGTGAGATTTAATTTGAGTAAAGGGAATGAAAAGAGGTAGATGAAGGTATAAAATAATAATAGAAGTAGTACAGGAATTACACGTTAATTAAGGAAAAGACAAAAGGTATGATTTTTTATATGATAAAATGACAGAGAATGATAAAAGAGAACGATTTTGATTATTTTGTTGATGATCCATAATTTTTTTTTTTTTTTGGTGGGGTGGGGGTGGAATTGTTTCGCTTAAAAAATTGAGTAATGACATTATTTCACAAGTTTCTTGGTAAAATTTTATTGTTATTGTTGTTAATGCTTATGATAAATGATAAAAACAGTCATAATCTCCTTCTCAATATCTTTTTGTCACCATTCCATATGGGTATTTAGAAATTTAGTTCAAAGTCAGCAAAACTATAAAAATAATAAAATATTTTAAAAATTAGACTCATGTCACATAAAATTTACCTTCATAAATTAAGGCTTTACAGGCCTACTACCCCTCCCTCTAAACTTGTAACCATTGAATTATCATATATATATATATACACACACACACGTGTGTGAGGATTAAATGGTATTAACATCCTATTAGCATGAATTCAATAACAAATTTTCAAAACAAATGATGTGTATGTTAAAAACATATACAATATGTAATCCAATGATAAGATTTTCAAAATATAAATTCAATAACAAATTATTAAGTGGTATAACATTTTTAGAGTTACACTAAATATAATTTGAACACAATCCATATATATATATATATATATACATATATCTTAGATTTAATCGATGATAAGACCAAAAAAAAAAAGATTTAATTAGTATAGTTTTTGCCTTTTTATTATTATTTTTTTATGATGCATGTCAATTTGCAACTGAGTTCCAAAATAATAATAACTAATCGCCAACCTGTGCGATGCACGAAAAAGTTATTGACTAAAAAAAAAGAAATCCAACAATGAGTAAATAAAAATTTTGCTAGTTAATATTAAAAAAAAAATGAAGAAATATTTAACTTCTATACTTTTCCATAGTTTAGAAGTATTGTCTAACATAGAACATTATTGAGTTGCAAATGCATAGTTACCGAAACCTACAAAGTAATTTACAATTTTTAAATTAATAAGACAAAACTCTTAATAGTTATATATATACACAAACTCAATAATTTTGGAAGTGTTGTCTTTTTTTTTCTTTTTTCTTTTTTGAGTCCTATCAGAATTTTTGTTTTCTTTTTATTTAAATAATGCTGATGTTTAAAAAAAGTTTAAGGCTTCAGTTATATATAAGAAATAATTAAGCTCATCCTTTAAAAATTTTAAATAGATTATGTCTTACCTTAATGTTTTCCTTGTGGTGAGGACAAATAGAATGAAATAGGTGCTTCATGCTAAAAAACTTTCTTCTAGTCAATTACCAAACCTGTTAAAATTTTAGTGAAAAGGAAAAACTCATCAAGAGGAGTAAGAGAGAAAGAAATTACGCAATGAAAAACCACAATGAATGAAGAATTGATTTCAAATTTGAACTTTCAAAAAACAGCATAAATTTCAGCCATAGGTTCAAAATGCCAAGTTAAATTTGTTGCTGAAGACCTAGCAAATACAGCCAAGAAATATAACTTTATTAATCTATATGTGAAATTTTTAAATGGACAACAGAAATTTTTTAATACTTATTGAGAAATAAGATAATCTGCGATTTTTCCTAGATTTTTTTTTTTTTTATAAGTAATGTAAAAATTTTCCTAGATTAGTTGAATTAGATCACAAGTGAAAACTCTAGAAATCAATTTCATACTTTTTTTTTTTTTTTTTTTTTCTTTTTTGTATTGATTCGCAGTAAAAAGAAAAAAAAAAAGCAAATAAAATTTTCAACTAAATAGAAAAACCGCAACATTGATTTGATTTCTCGATGGTAGTGACGGGAGAATGAGTCAATTTGGTTCAAAAATTGCTGATGGCAAGTGCCAATGATATATATATATATATATATATATATATATATATATATATATTTATTAATTATAAAATCAGATATACCGCATCATTGTTTGTTGTTTGAAAAAGAAAAGTATAGGATTAGATTATTCCTTATACGAATCCTGTTTTAATTTTTTAACAATTATCTGAAAAAAAATGTTTTCACATAATTAAAAAATTAAAAACAAAAAACAGACATGGAACCCATTGCCTTACCCATTACGTATACGTTTAGCAGTTTAGGGTTCATGGAGAAAGAAATATCAAGATAATAGAGATGGATTGCAAAAATATATTTTCTTTTCTTTTTTTCTTTCAAGGGTCTGATAAGCAAAAAGATGGATTGCAAAATACTTACCATGTGTACGAGGGTGTGTGGTAAATCTGGAAGCCATAATTGGGTGATGCTACAGACAGTTTAGGGCTTCCTACACAAAAACTTTGGCTAAGAGATGAATAACTGGAAAGGCTGTTGTTCAACTTCATCATTATTCGAAGACTTGTAGTGGGAAGTATATGTCCATATCTAAAACTGGAAGCTTCTCTCCTGGCAAATCCTTGAGAAGCATCTGGAATGGACTTATCAATATCTTCTTTTTCTTTCACCAGTTCTTTGTTTTGATCCTTCTCAGCAGGAAAAAAGATGGAAAGAGTTTTCTCATCTGTACCACTCTCAAACAGGATCTTCTCCTAGGAAGGCACTCCATCAATGCAGACGTCTTTCACAACAATTGAGAGAGGGATAGGTTTGCTAGGGTTTTGAGGGGGAAGAAATTAGTTATAACGTGACTCTCTCTCTCTCTCTTCTTTTTTGAATTCTAATTTGAGTCTTTTTAATGATTATAATTTAATTAATGATTATTTGAGTTTAAAAAAATATAAATAAAAAATATTGACGTGAAAAATTGTGAGAGTCTCAAAAATTTCGGATATATATATATATATATATATAAATAATAACAATAAACAAAGAATATAAAAATAAACCTATCCGCATCGCATCAAAGGGAGGACTGCCATGTCATCAGCAGGTCCCCAACTAGGCCAGCGTGGCAGCAGATTTTTCACTCACACTCACACCTGGCTCATAGAGACGAAAAAGCCCTCGAAAGATTCACATATTCATTTGAGAGCCACAGACCAACTCCACAACTCTGTGTCTGTCTCTCTCGCCGTTTTCGTGGTAATAAGGTTCCAACTTTTAAGCAGTTTTCTAATTCTATCTATTTACTTTCTTTGTACATACTCTGTTTGATTTCCGAGAATCCGTATCGAACTTTAAAGAGACTGAAATATCGAGAGCTCAACCAACACATTTATGTTTCGTTCTTTCATTGTTGTTGTTGTTGTTATTGTTTTTCTTTAAGACTAAAACTCTCAATCAGTCTCTGATGCTTTCTTGGTTGCTGTTGATGCCGTGTTGGTTGTGTATTCGATGCTTTTGAGAATCAAAAGCTGTTTTAGAATCAGAACCGAAGCTTTGGGTTTAAAATTAATGGAGTGCGAGTTGCTTTCTCTGAGAATGCGTAGCCCGCCGCTTGGTTTTCGATTTCAGTTCCCCAATAAGCTTCGTACTACCAGTTCTAGATCACTGATAGTTCCTATTCGATCAAAATCTTTTTCTTGTGCTGCTCTCAGTGTTGTAGAATCGAGCCCCACCAATGATTTGGATCTATCTGATACCCGAAACTCCCCAATTCAGGTTCAAGAAGGGTTTAAGAGAATACCAATACCCAGAAAGGAAATGAGTCGAAATTGGCCTAATTCAGTGTCTATGAATGAGAAGATTGATGAAAATGTGAGAAGTAGGCCTGTGAATTTGGATAGGAAGGAGAGGTTAAGGCGTTATTCTGGGATGCTGCGTGATTGTGCTTCAAAAAGGCGTTTGAATGAGGGGATGGCCATTCACGGGCAAGTGATTAAGAGTGGGATTGACCCGGATTCTCATTTGTGGGTTTCATTGGTTAATGCTTATGCTAAATGCGGGTGTTCTGTGCGTGCGCGTCGCGTGCTCGATGAAATGCCTGAAAGGGATGTTGTATCTTGGACTGCATTGATACAAGGGTTTGTTGCTGAAGGATGTGGCAGTGATGGTGTTAGTTTGTTTTGTGAGATGAAGAGGGAAGGTGTGAGACCGAATGAGTTCACGTTGGCGACCGGGTTGAAAGCTTGTGCTATGTGCATGAATTTGAGTTTTGGGAAGCAGGTGCATGCAGAAGCAATCAAAGTCGGGTGCTTTTTGGATTTGTTTGTTGGTTCTGTTCTTGTTGACCTTTATGCAAAATGTGGTGAGATGGAGCTTGCGGATAGAGTGTTCTGTTGCATGCCTGAGCAGAATGATGTCTCATGGACTGCCTTGCTTAATGGTTATGCTCAGGTGGGTGGTGGAAAAGAAGTATTGAGACTGTTTGGTAGAATGAGAGAATCAGAGATGAAGTTCAGCAAGTTCACCTTGTCTACTGTCCTCAAGGGTTGTGCCACCTCAGGGAATTTGAGAGAAGGCCAGGCCGTGCATTCTGTGGCAATCAAAATTGGGTGTGAAATAGATGAGTTTTTGGGTTGTAGTCTTGTGGATATGTACTCTAAGTGCGGGCTGGCATATGATGCACTGAAAGTGTTTAAGGCAATCAAAGATCCTGATGTAGTAGCCTGGAGTGCAATCATCACCTGCCTTGATCAGCAAGGTCATAGCCAAGAAGCTACTCAGCTATTTCACACAATGAGATATGCAGGTGTCCCACCAAATGAATTTAGCTTTTCAAGTCTTGTTAGTGTTGCCGCTGATTTGGGAGACCTGCAGTATGGTGAAAGCATCCATGCTTGTATATGCAAGTATGGATTTGAAAATGATATGTTAGTCAACAATGCCTTAATCACTATGTACATGAAAAATGGATTTCCGCAGGCTGGTACCCGAGTGTTTGAGGCAATGGGAGATCACGATTTGGTTTCGTGGAATGCCCTTTTGTCTGGATGCCATGGCTATGAAATCTGCAATCTAGGGCCAAGAATCTTCTATCAGATGCTTCTGGAAGGTTTCACACCTAACATGTACTCGTATATCAGTGTTTTAAGGTCTTGTTCTAGCCTCTTGGATCTATGCTTTGGAAAGCAAGTACACGCCCATGTTATAAAATACAACCTTGATGGTAATGATTTTGTTGGGACAGCTCTTATTGACATGTATGCCAAGAGCAGGTGCTTGGAAGATGCTGATGTAGTTTTCAATAGGTTGATTAAACGAGATCTCTTTACTTGGACAGTCATCATTACTGGCTATACACAAACTGATCAATCAGAGAGGGCTGTTAAGTGCTTCAGTTTGATGCAACAAGAAGGTGTAAAGCCCAATGAGTTTACTCTTGCCAGCTGTTTAAGTGGTTGCTCCCGTATAACTGCTCTGGAAACCGGGCAGCAGCTTCATTCTATGGCAATTAAGGGTGGGCATGGTGATATATTTGTTTCAAGTGCACTTGTTGATATGTATGCAAAGTCGGGATGCTTAGAAGATGCTGAGGCTATTTTTGAGGGCTTGGTTCTACGGGATGCTGTATCATGGAACACAATGATATGCGGATACTCGCAAAATGGGCAAGGACTGAAAGCTCTTGAAACTTTTTGGAAAATGTTAGGTGAAGGCACCATGCCAGATGAGATTACCTTCCTAGGTGTTCTTTCTGCATGTAGCCACATGGGTTTAGTTGAAGAAGGGAAAAAACAGTTTAATGCACTGAGCGAAATTTTTGGGATTACGCCTACAATTGAGCATTATGCTTGTATGGTTGATATTCTTGGTCGGGCTGGAAAGTTTGATGAGGTCAAATGCTTTATCGAGAATAGGAAGCTAGAACCACATGCATTGATTTGGGAGACTGTTCTTGGAGCTTGTAAAATGCATGGAAATTTGGAATTTGGTGAAAAAGCTGCAGAGAAACTTTTTGAGCTTCAACCTGAGATAGACTCAAATTATATATTGCTGTCTAATATTTTTGCAGCCAAAGGTAGGTGGGATGATGTCAGAAAGGTCAGGACATTGATGTCCAGTCAGGGTGTTAAGAAGGAACCTGGATGTAGCTGGGTAGAGATCAATGGTCAAGTCCACACATTTGTGTCTCAAGATGGTTCACATCCCAAAATCAGGGAAATATATTTAAAGTTAGAGGAGCTCAGCCAAAAACTCTCTTCAGTTGGTTATATTCCAAAAACGGAACATGTGCTTCATAATGTCACTGACAAAGAGAGAGAGGAATATCTTAATCATCATAGTGAAAGATTGGCTCTTGCTTTTGCCCTTATAAGCACTAACCCTGTCAAAACAATTAGAATTTTCAAAAACCTACGCATCTGTGAAGACTGCCATGATGTTATGAAGCTCCTCTCAGACATCACAAATCGGGAAATAGTTGTTCGTGACATTAAACGCTTCCACCATTTTAAGAATGGCACTTGCTCCTGTCAGGATTATTGGTGATTTGGCTCCAGAGGCATTTAGCTTGTTGATCTGCATTCAAATTTCAGTCTAATCCTTACTATTGAAGTAACCATGTCCCAAGGGTTACTATTCAGGGAAAGAAACTTACAAGCAAGGTTATGTTTCCTTGATGAATTAATATTAGAAACACCAAGAAACATACAATACACCAAGGTGAAGTGTGAACTTGTAGTATTTGTCCTCTATCCAGGTGCAAAATCCAAATGGAGCTTCTATGTTAAGTGAAGACGAATATTGGAATGCCACTGTAGTTGCTCCACCTTGGTACAAATTCCCAGTAAGAATGCCCTGTCTTTATGGAGGCCATCTTTCAGTTGGATTGATGGAGTAAACTGAAAGGTACAAGTGCCGCCAGTTATACAGAGGTTTGAATGCCTTAAGAATTTAAGTTCTTACCCTTCTTCTTTTCTTTTTTCCTTTTTTTTTTTTCCTTTTTTTTTTTTTTTTTTTTTTTTTTTTTTTTTTCTGCTTTTGGGGTCTGAGATGTTCTTTCCCTTTCTTGATGTAATTTTATTGATATTTCTGCAGGCTGCTGCTGCTGATGCTGCTGCTGTTTTAGATTCTTTTGGTGCAATTTTTGTTCTCAGAACCAAGGTTAACACTTGATTTTCATTTTAAGTTAATTTAATCATGAATAATTAATGCATATTTACCATGATTAGATTTACTTGTGCCATTTTGCCATTGTTAATCCACAACAGGAGCCAGGACTTACGTATTTGCATTTTCTTAGAAGTGCAGATGTGTTTGGCAAATCTTTGTCCAGATAAAGGCTTCTTGAACCATGCGTTTTGGAGAGTAAGTTGCATTTTTTGCTGTAGTTAAACAGAACTTTACATGGATTGAAAAACTTCTCTAACATTTGATATGTAATAGATGGGCAATATGAACCGAGAGAGAAGACAGCAGCACACTGGGACAACTTACAAGAACTGCTGTTGAGTAAAAGAAGAAAACTGTGGTTGTGCTGACTGAACTGGAAACTTCCTGGCTTCTATACCATTTGAAGTTTGAAAGTTGCATGTGGATCTTGCAAGACCATTATTTGTGGGTTTGTCCAAGATTTGTATGCATTCTTGCTTCGATATAGCCATCCATGCTCATTCCCACTTCATCTGATCTTAGCGTCTTGATGTATCAACAATCAAAGAAAGTAATTTTTTCTCATTCAGCATTTTATAGGGTACCTCGATCTGTGTTCAATGAGTGGACCTCCAGACACATTGATGAATTCTTGCTTCATCCCTCCCTGTTCCCTTCTGTCTTCCACTGTTTCTGTCTTTGATATATGGAACAATCCTATTCCACATTCAGAAGGCTGAGATTTTGATTCTCTCACGTAGCAGCATCTGAAATTCAAGTTTTCACTAGATTTTTATTCTATTTTTTATTATTTTTTTGGTTTTAGCTTTAGACGGGGTTGAGGATTTGTTGAGATGAGTGAACATATAAAAACACAAGGTCCAGATTACATTATTTTCAATTCCAGGTCCTTATCTGATCCTTCCTTACTAAGGCTGGGTTTAGATAGTGGCAGACCTTGCTTCTATGTTTTTTTGTGTGGATCTCGTGCACTGTTCACAGGACCTACAAGTACAGATTTCAGCGAAATCAACTTTAAAACTAGATCTCATGATACTATTCACATATTTAAAAATTATTTTGCTACAGTGTTTTTAGTTTTCAGCAATAAGCGGTATCTAAATAGACCATCTTAGGGTAGTACTAGTACCCTGCTTCTATGAAATGTGCTATTACCAGTTGCTACTTGCTTCTATATAAATAAAGTTAGTTTTCATTGTATTATTTATGGTTGAGCATTTAAGCAGCTTGGTGATTGTTCATTCTGGAGGTTTATATGTAATGAGATGTGGTGATGTATTTTGGAAGTAAATATTCTGCCATCTAGATGTGAAAGACAATTGAACTGAGAAAAAGGGGCAAAATTGGCTGAATAATATTTTTTAAGAAATCTTTTAGGAGAATAGCATGTGACTAAAGTTATTTAGATTCTTTTTGAAACTTGAGTTTGACAAACTTGAGTTCCAACCCAAAATTGAGTTTCAATTTGTTATACAATGTTAAATTGTCACGCAACCTAAACTAATTGAAACTTGAGTTTGATAAACTCGATTTTGGGTTGAAACTCGAGTTTGACAAACTTGAGTTTTTGAAAGAGTCTACATAACTAAATTACTTCGCCCTTGTGCTATCCACCAAAAATTTTCCTAAAAAAGTACTATTTAACAAATTTTGTCCAGAAAAAGGCCTAGAGCAATGCTTGAAGTCAGAAAATGCTTTTGGTTGATTTCCAATTTTCATGAAAATTGCGTTGAATGCTTTCCAATTTTTTGAACAAATCCAACCCAACACACATACACAGAGGAACTTGAGTTTGCCTGTCCGATGGTGAAAGTGACCAGAGGTAGATGGCTCAGCTTAGGTAAATTCAACAACTGGCTGGTCTTATACATGGCTCCAACACAAGTGACAGTCATCTTTTGCAATTTGCATGGACAAATAGTCATGCAGCAAACACCATAGATTGGTTCAGAAACATATGGCATGTTTGGATGTTTAAAAAAGGAGGGGGAGTAGAGTAGAGGGAGGGAGAGTAATGCAATTACCTTGTTTGGAAGTTTTTTAAAGAATGAGGGGGAGAGATTTGGAGGAGTTTGGAGGGGTTTGAACTCCCTCTAACCCCCCAATTTTAATTCCCCCAAATTGGAGAGATTTGAAGGGGGAGTAGAGTACATAAACTATTAACCAAGTAAATTACCTAATTTACCCTTATTATATTAACAAAATTATACAAGGGGAAGAACTAATTACTCCCTTCCCCCTTACTAATTTTAAAAACATCCAAATAAAGTGGAAGTGAATCATTCTCCTCTACTTTCCTCCTCACTACTCTCCTTCCCTCTACTCCCCTCTACTCTCCTCCCTCTCTAAACTTCCAAACAAGCCAATAATCTCCTCATAATATTGCCGTAAATTAGACTGCCATAAATTAGACTAACTGGTGGTCTGGAAACTATCATATATAAATATATAACATCAGCAAAACTGACAAGATGCTAAGGTCGCTTCTCTGTTTCTCATTGGCATCTCCCTCAACCAAAAAATCGCATCTTTCTAATAAAAAAAAAACAGGGTAGTTGGACATACTTTTGTTACAAAATTGATTGACATTCTTATAAACTCCCGTTGAGAAACAGTATGAACCCAACAAAAGGTGAGGTTGCTAAAAATAGCCTGATTGAGGTCTTTCTCCTGCAAAGAACCTAACTACTCCTTCGTATCTGTATCATCGTCGGAGATTGGATTGTCAACTTCACTCTCACTACTGACACCATCATTACTGACAACTGTGGACCTTGTTCTGGCTGAATCAGAATTTTGACCCAGGTCATACTTGACAAATTTGATCTTCTTCTTTTCAGCACTTAACCCTTCTTTCCGTTTTCTTCCTTCATTTTCTGTTGACTTCATTGTGTGGGCTGCAGATACAAATGCAGAACTCATGGATGCGTTCATCTTCTCCTTATCTGTATCTTTGTCTTCACCCTTATTATCAATACAAAAGAGAATATCATCATCCACTTTTATGTCCTCCAACTTAGATGCTGGTTGCTCAAAGTCTGCTTTGGAAATATCTAGTACTATTTTGGTACGACGTCTTGAAATGCTGTCATCAAATACTTTTATTCCCTGATTTTCAAGGTTCAGCAGCCACTCTGGAGAATGAGATCATTAAGATTTAAAAATTAGATAAACACTACAGAGTGCATTTGTTAAATACAAGGGACAAAAAAAATATTAGGGCTACTTACTGATAAGAGCTTTAGGTGAGGATCCATATGATCTATTTGCTTTTTCCTCCAAACCAATCTGGTTAGTGACCCATTTAATAATTTGGGAAGGTAGACGAGAACTGGAGAAGGCATTGTTGTAAGAGATAGCTCTCATCTGATTCCCACCTTCCCTGCAGCAAGCAAAATGATGAGACTTTGCAGTACAGGTTTCAATAGAATTCCAACAAGATCGCTCATTCTTTAATACCTGAAAAATTCTACAGCCTCATGTGTAATGATCAGTCTTGCCATGGCAAGACATTTCATGTGCTCAGTAGGTACATTAATCACTCTCTCAGGATTAAGAAAAGAATACTCGACCAATATAACAGCATCATAGAGAACTTTTCTTAACAAAACTTCATCTTCAGATCTCTGCACAGATATATTTCCATGATATTAATTTTTAGAACTAGGAATCATCACTATGTACAGATTCTTGCTCTTTTTTTTTTTTTTAATGATGTAGGAAAACTGTCCTCAGATTAGTTGCATGTTACAGAGAAGATTGAACAACAATTCTTGCTCTTAATTAAACTCCTACGTGCAACTGACCCTAGCCACCAGAACCACTTACAGGGTAATCCAAGGGCTAAGCAGTTTATCCTCATGCCCAGGAGGATATACAGATTCTTACATACATGATGAATTGAGAAACTTTTGACTAATAAATATATCCCAAAACTAATAGCTCAATATTCTAAGAAGTATACACCTAAGAAATAATTGGTAACTTTTAAATTTTATGGAAAGAAAACCTATAGGAGCTCAAAATAAAAATCATGACATAAATGATTGTTTAAAAGTTGATTTCTTCAACGCAATAGCAAATACATGGTTAACAACTAAATTAATGATAAATCCTAAGGAAATGCTGGGCTATGCTCGGAGGAGAAGTAAACAGTGTCATCCCAAAATCTTGTTTAACACACTTATTACACCAGCACTTTCAAGAACAGATCTGTTAAAGACAGGGTGGGTCGTGTAGCTCGGAAAATAAGAGTACGTGACTTCCTCTTTTTTATCCCCGCCCCCAACATATGTATAACAAACCCCACAAAGAAAAGGGAAAAAAAAAAAAAAAAAAAAAAAAACCAGATCAATGGTCCATATTTACTTAAATTTCCTGTCCAAGTCTAAAGTATCAAGGAAATTAAAAGGGTGAAAACCATCAAGTAAAAAATATCTTGACTTCACCATGTAGCAACACGTAATGGCTTAAATATATGAAGGCAATTGTTTGGTGACTAAGATGTTTCTGTTAGTTTAGATTGCAGAACCATACATGAATGCGCTGTGTGCACAAATAATATGATTAGTGGAATGCTGACACACCTAGGAAGCAAGTAAATGGAGAAATTACATTTTACCACCCTATAAGGAATACATATCAACAAATTAAACATTCTAAGAAAGACATACTGACCAAGAGGGAAGTCACAGGCAAAATCTCCTCCTGCAGCATCCGGATGAGGGTCTCTGGTTGCCAAATAAATTAGGATGTAAGCACATCAAAGTTGAAATCCAGTAAAAGAATCATCATAAATGTTAATATAAAGACATACACAGTCAGACACAATATGTAGACCTAATAAGCCTTAGTATCAGTCTTAACCATTTGGAGCACAAGTACTCTTTTGTCATTCAACTTCTACGACTATGTTCATGCTTTCAATTAGATTCATATCTGTCTTATAGACAAGTTAAACACACACACACAAACTAAAGAATATTGTAAATTTGTAATGCAATTTCCAAATATCAAGCGAAAACGTGAATTCTTACTAACCAAAAAAGTAAAAGCTTTGAAAGCCAGAAATTGAACCGACGGTCCAAATCTTCAACTCCTTCTCCAACTCCTCCCTTGCAATCCCAGCTGTGAATTTCAAGCAAAGCTCCATCAGAAACAGCTCTGCAAGAACAACTCCCGCCAGGTAAACAACATCAACACAACCTCCTACACTAAACCTTTCACGAATTTCGCCACTTACAAGCGGCAAGAAAGAGCCTATTCCATCATCAGAATCCATCCAAACACGAACTAAATCCACGAAAGGCGTAATCAAATTCGAACCAATGGATTCCTCACTAGAATCCTTACAACAACACACATTTGCATACCCAAGAATCACTCCCACCAAAGACTTAGCCTCCCTCATTGCTTTCCTCTCTCTCTTTGAAACCAAGTCCTTCCCAAGCAACTCCACAACCACTTTGTACACCTCGAATACCACCGGAGCGAGCAATGCTATGCTCTTCGAAGATCCGCACGAGCCCGAACACGCCGATACCAATTGAAACAAGTCCTTCGTGGCAGTAACCCGATCCAAAATGTCATCTTTCTGTAAATTTCGGCTACGAAAGGTTAATCCGGCGTAGACCCAGATGGATTCGAGAGGTGGGTCAAGCTTAGCTTGCATTAATTCGTGGAATATGTGAATGAAAGGAGAGAAATTGGGGGTTTCTTTGTGGATTTCAGCTAAAAGGTCTTGGATTGATTGGTTTAGCTTGAACTCGTAGTTTTTGCCTACAAGGGGTTTAAAGTTTTGTGGGGCTGTGGAATTTGTGGGTTCCATTAGAGCCAGAGCCATTGTAGTTGTTGAAAAATGATGAATTTTTAGAGAGAGGTCAGAAAAAAGAAGGGCGAAAAGCAAAAACCCTAATAAACACAGAAGTCAGGTTTAGGAGAAAATTGTTTAGGGTTTAAGGGCCGTACGAATCTTCCAGATTTTGCCACGTAAGTATAAAGTTTTTGTCTTTTTGGTGAATTTTCGAACAGTGAGCTGCCATATGTACGGGTTGAATAAATCAGTGCATTTTTGTTTATTGGTGTTGAATTTCTCACCTATAATTGAAGGAGTGAATTGTGCATAGGTCGGGTTGAGTGAATTTTATGACC
This sequence comes from Quercus variabilis, assembly GCA_030445155.1. Lineage (NCBI taxonomy): Eukaryota > Viridiplantae > Streptophyta > Magnoliopsida > Fagales > Fagaceae > Quercus > Quercus variabilis. The sequence continues at coordinate 58,368,683 of CP129446.1, forward strand.
TAACTCTTTATAGTGGGTCAAAAAAATTTAACCTAACCCAACTTATTATATAAGTTCAATCCAATCCAATCCAACCCATATAGGTCAGATTGGATCGAATTGAACCCATGAATTTGACAAATTATTATTATTATTATTATTAAATTGAGTAGAAAAAATATAAATATAAATATAAATATAAATATATTAAAAAAAACCTAAAAATTAGTATCAATGTAACTCCTTAAAGTCAAACAATACTAATGACTAAACAACAATAGTAATTTATTAAGGTTTGTGTGAACTAATTGGCTTTTATATAAAATAGGAAGAACTGGTTATTTAAAAAAAATTATTAATTATATAATATTATATATATATATATATAATTAGTATTAGTAGGAAGAACTGAGGGAATGCTTCTCTGCAGCTGGTTTTTTTTTTTTTTTAATTATTAAATATAATATATATATATATATAAGTGACTTATAGTTGATTTTTTTAAAAAAATTTAAATATGTATTAAATATGGGTGGGTCGGGTCAGGTTTGATGGGTTTGTAATTTTATGACCCAAACCCAATCCAACCCGCTATAAAAAAATTTTTTGTAACCCAACCCAACCCACTAAGCATTAAAAACCGACCCAACTCGGCGGATCAGGTTGGGTCGGGTCGAGTTTAGCGGATCGGTGAGTTTTTTGCACACCCCTAGGAGTGATACAAGGGCATTGATTGCCACCATAATGAAAATGTAAGATTTAAATGGACACAATTATAAATACAAGGGGTTTTGATTGCCACTACAATGAAAATGTAAGATTTAAATGGGCACAATTATAATTATAGGATTTAATTTGGATTAGATATAAAATTATAGGTTTTTTTTTTTTTTTTGGGGATGCACTTTAAGACTGTCCCTTTGCAAGATCTTTCTAGAGCAAATTGGGTATCCCTAACCTTAATATTTTGTTTGGTTGCAATTGGTGCTTTATTTGTTTCAGCATTAACATTTTCTGAAAAATTGTTCATTCTCCAAAGAGCATTTTCTAGAAAACTGTCTCATTTTTCAGTGTTTAGTAACAACCCTAAAAATGAGCTTGAAAATGTTTTCTGGTGTTTGGTATGCAATTTTTTAAAAATATTTCTTGTATAATTTAAAACATGTATATTATGTAAACCAACTAATGTATTCATTATAAATAAAAAGCCAAGAATGAATTTGGTTTTCATATTAAAATTTTGACAATAAATACAATAAAAATTAATTAGTTGTCAAATTTTCATGATTTCTACCACTTATTTTGCTTATATATATGGATAGTAACGTACACATGTACACACACACACACACACACACACACACACACACACACACACACACACATATACATCAACCATTTGTCTATATATATATATATATATATATTTGATAGGGGAATACATTTTCAATAAGTATAAATAACAATAAATTTTAATTATCTACTTTTTTTGTTGGTATATTAATTGTCTACTATGGTCAACCACAAGTCTTCAATATTACTCTAAATTATGTATTTACATAATGTACGGCATAATATATCATCACTGCATAGTATCTACATAAGGTATCTTCCAACAAAAAAGGTATTTGCCAACAAATGCAATTCCCCTAAACAATTATCATTCATTATATAACAATATTATTAGTCCAAGGTAAAGGTTATCCCATGTAAAAGCAATTTAGAGCAATATAGGTACTATGTTTAAAATTTTCATCTTTTACTTTATTCATTCTTCTTCTTCTTCTTTTATTTTTATTTTTATTTTTTTGCACTATATGTACAAAAAAGAAGTAACTTCTGCCTGGAATCCATCAAACTGAAATTTCTTAGAGAAAAAAGAAAATCAAGTTTGAAATTCAATGCAAAGAATTGGGATTTTGGTAGAGAGGAATGAAATAATTACCACTGTAAATTTGTTTTCCTTTGCAAGTCTAAGCTATTAACTGATTAGTGAAGGAAAAAAAAAAATCTAATCAGCGAATTGTGTTTCAAAGGGGAAAAGGAACATGGAGAAAAGAGAGAAGAGAGAGGAGAGAAAGATCTATGAGAAGAGGAGAGACCAAAGTTAGCGACAGTGAGGGTGTGAGGATAGAAAAAGTAAAGTGAAGAGAGAAAAAGTGAGATATCTTACCATGAGAGAGGGAAGGCGCAAAAAAATTATGTTTCCCATGATTACAGACAAAGATAATATTTATAGGAGATGCAATGTGTGAGAGAGAGATTGTTTTTCTTTTTTCTTTTTTTTTTGGGAAAACAATATATAGAAAATAAGCCTTATTTTTATTAGGGTTTTTCGTTGACCAAAAATAGTTTTCCATTGACCTTTTTTTTTTTTTTTTTTGGTGCCACCAAACACTGGAAAAATGTGAAAAACTATTTTTACAGAAGGTTTTTCAAGGAAATAAATAGAGCATAAGGGAAAAGAAAGGACATGAGGGAAAAGAAAAGAAAGGAAAACACTTCTCTAATGTATGTTTGGAAACAAGAAGAGAAAGAGAAAAGAAAATAGAATTCCTACGCTTTCCTTTGTTTGGTTTGTAGAGGGAAAAAACTGAGAAGAAATATATATGCTTTTTTACTTCTATACCCACATGAATTTGAGAGTAATGAATTTAAAATCTTGGACAAAAAGGTAAGCTCATTGACATGAAAAGTTAAAGTGTTTGTTTTAAATTTTTTATTGCTCTTTTCCCTTCAAATCCGCCCAAATTGGGCGGATTACAAAAAGTGGGTCCAGCAGATTATATTTTCACTATTTTATTTTCTCCCTTAAAATCCAAACAAAAGAAATGACATGGCTTCTTTTCATTTCTCTTATTTTCCCTCCCTTTCACCCTTTTTCAACACAGTGTAAAGTTTTAGTTCCCTTACTCTACCCTTTAGTTGACTAGGGCAATAAAGACATGATAAAAAATGAATACGTGTCACCATCACAACGAACTTAATATATTGGAGCACTAGGTCCAAGCCAAATCCAATTAGCTTAAAAGGAATTGTCATTCTTCTACACTTCATTACAAATTTCTTTTGCCTTGGAAGATGTTAATTCCAATATGAGTTTGGCACCTTTGATTACATATGAATAACTTTGTGTTTCAAAGCGGGTTGGTAAACCCTTCTATCGTTGAAGTATGCTTTGAAAAGGTAGTGGAAACTATGGAATTCTTCTTTGTGGCTTTTACCAAATCTCCCAAGCCAAAGTAGGATAACAAATTCTTTGAAATTGTGCAAACCTTTGCTGGGGTGGGTTAAACTCAATATATATGGCTCTTTTTTGGAAAATCAAGCTTAGCACGTGGGGGAGTTTTGCTAAAGAATGGTGAAGGAAATTGATTAAGGGGTTTCTTTTGATCAATTAGTTCAAGTACTAGCATTTTAGTTGAATTGTGGGCTTTGCAATGGACTCATAGCTTTGAAGTTTGGTTTATGTTAAATTTGATGCATCTTATGGGTGGAAACTTTTGTTATAACATGGTGAAGAAAACGTCCTCTCTTATTGCAACAACCTATTGAAGAGTGTTAGAGATATAATAGACATATTAGCCTAATGTAATAGGCCCAAGCCCACTTCTGCTTGTACTAGTAGTCTAGGGTTTAGTCGCCTATATATACTCATATTATGATTCATTATAACACAGGTTATTGTACTGCACTCGTACACAATAAAAATGTAACCTTTAAGGGATTCCTTCGTGGATGTAGGTCGACAAGGTTGAACCACGTAACCCTCGTGTTCTTGATGTTCCTAATCTATGCTTCCCCTTTTGCATTCACTCCAGCATATACAACATGATATAACACATTGCCTTGCTAATAATACATTTAACATAGTATCAGAGCCAAACTTCATTCTTGGCATCAAACAAACATCTCTAGCAAGTAAAGAAGATTCTCACGTGCACACCACCTGCTGCCATGGCTCACTGTTGTGCCCAGATCCTCAAGCCTAAGCAATTCATGCCTTTCCCTATCAGATCTATGCACATCAAGCCGTCACTTGATGAAACCAACAAGATAGACGTGCTCTACGGCATATCACGACCAAAACCCAGGAACCTGACCTCCAACGACAGCCGCACGCGCCACCATGTGCGGACAATGACTCTTGGAACTCTCACACGCGCCGTCGAAGGTTCTCGACTCCCAACTTGGATCTCAGCCACACGCATTGCCAAGACAACCTTATCGTCCCCTGATCTACTTGGCCTAAGAATCTGGTAATCATACGACATCACACGCACCTACACGCGCTTCCTAGGAATCTGTCTCGCCACCACGCGTTGGTACATGCCGTCACGCGCCTTCCACACGCTGAAGAACTCATGCTGATGTCATCATTCCTTGTCAACATGCCACGCACACCCTAGGCCACATCAGCGACACGTCATAGGATGACGTTAGCATGAGTTCTCTGATGCGTGGAAGGCGCGTGATGGCATGTACTAGCGCGTGATGGCAAGATAAATTCCTAGGAAGCGCATGTAGGCGCCTGTGACATCATATGATTACCAGATTCTCAGGCCAAGTAGATCGGGGGACAACAAGGTCGTCTTGGCGACGCGTGTGGCTAAGATCCAAGCTGGGAGTCGAGAACCTTCGACGACACGTGTGAGAGTTCCAGGAGCAGTTGTTCGCACATGGTGGTGCGTGCGACTGCCGTTGGAGGTCGGGTTCCTCGGTTTTGGTTGTGATATGCTGTGGAGCACGTCTGTCTTGTTGGTTTCATCAGGCGAAAGCTTGATGTGCACAGATCTGATAGGGAGAGGCATGGATTGCTTGGGCTTGAGGATCTAGACACAGCAGTGAGCCATGGCGACTGCAAGATGCTGTGTTTTCTATTTGGTCTAAAAGTCCATTTGGTTTATAACCGTGTTTTCTATAGCTGCATTTTTAAGCGTAGCCTATACACAATGACAATAGACCAACAAGTTTATTCTCAACCTACAGCTGCATTTTAAAAACGCAACTATATATTTTTTTTCCTGGGCAAATCACTGATATCATTTATATATTTGTACAAGTACACTTTTTAGTAAAGAACTACTTTCCCTACATACTATAGTACATTGAACTACAACTCTTAAGGCTAAATCTCTGATAATAAAAGCATTAAACTTGTTCAAATGAACAAAAACTTGAGTGTTGTTTGAAGTAGTTTAAACATTTGTGAAATAACAATCAAGTGTATGTATTAGAACTATTTCAGAACTAGGCAAAGATAAGTGTAAAAAATAACTAACAAAAAAACACAGTTTCTCAAGTGCTAGCCTTTGAAAATCTTAAGCTATTTTGAAACTTATGAAAAAAGAAGAGCTATTTTGTATTCGTACCCTTTGTTTCTAATGCCATTTTATCTATCCTTTACCAACCAAAAAAAAAAAAAAATTTAAAGCCAAACTTCTTTAGTAACTATAATTATGCAAGTGCGATATACTGCTTAATTAATATAGATTATAAAATAAATTGAAATCTTATTTCAACCATAAAATCAAATGTAAAAGGAAAAATCAAATGTAAAAGGAAAAGTTTATTTATGTTAATGATTCATGTTTTTATAATATATCATATATGTGACAATTTTCAAGTATTCCCTAATGCTTGTCTTTTAAGCCGAAGCAATCACCAAAATATAAAACTATTTTTTCCTCAAAATCTCATAAAGATAATTCAATTAAAAAAAATGACAAGAACAAAAGAACCATTTGCTAAAAAACTGCTAATAAAATATTGATTGTAAAAGTTATAAAGTTAATAGTAAAAGTTGCAAGGCAATTTGCTACAGTGGCGACTCCAGGAATTTTTTTCAGAGTGTTCCTAATTTCTTTTTTTAGTTGAAAGATCCAAAGCCATCATCAAGGAGATGAAAATGAATTTTGCATAAGAGATAAATCTTGGGTACGTGGTTTTCTTATCAAATATTTGTCTATAATTCTAGCAAAAGAATAAACAATAAACTATAAGTTCATTTGAAATATAAAATTATTAATTATTGTTGTTTAGTTGTTTCATTTATTTTTTTGTCCTTCATAAACTATATATCATTAATTATAAAATTATTAATTGTTATTTAACTTAACATAATTTAATTTATTTATCTTTTATAATATATTGGTTAATTAAATTATTAGGGACAATTACAATTTGCTCACCTGTGGTTTGACTCGATTTCTATGTGCCTACCTGTGGTTTAAATTTTGACACTTTGCCCACCTGTGATTTCCTCCGTTAAGGCTCTGTTACCCACCTCTGTTAAAAAGAAGGCTAAATATGTATTTTTGCACAATTTTTATGTCTCTCTCCTCTGAGAACATAAAACACATAAAAATTCAAGAGAAAACAAGATCAAAATGTGCTATTGGTAAAAAAATATTATGTAATTTCTTAGAACTTCAACTTGTATTTGAACTTATCATCTCAACTACAAATAAACTAATTATACATTTGAAAGCATGATAAAGCCAAGCCGTACGAGAAAAATTAGATAAAAATTAAAACTCCTAATCTAACTCAACAACGTTCAAATAAATCAAATCAAATCTCCTGCTCCTCATGTTCAAAAACTAGAAACCCAGAAAAGTAGAAAACCTAGAAAATTTCAAACAACAAAAATTGAAACTCCTCATGTCCAAAAACTAGAAACCCAGAAAAATTTGCTCACTTCTTTATCAAAACTATTCCACTTACTACAATTATTCAACAAATCCCAAAAGAAATTCGTCAACACAGTCTCATAACACGACCTTTTCGTATAACCCGGAAAGTAGTTGATGTCAATTATAAAGTAATGTTTCACAAACCTGGCATCTCGAATCACATCGAAGTTGAACAGGTTCAACTTCAACGCTCCCCGCAACCCATTCGCTATGGCTTCGATGAATTCCTGCGGCAGCATCTTCGTGTCTTCCAAACCCATCATCTCGTAGTACTTCTCCTCCGCTTTCTTGTCGGTGGCGATGTTCGACACCTGCAAAAACGGCAGCACCGCCGCATTGCCGGAAGTCGAGGACAAGGGTGCGATCGTCCTCGAGCTGCTTTCCGGCAAAGATCAACCTCTGCTGGTCTGGTGGGATCCCCTCCTTGTCTTGGATCTTCGCCTTCATGTTGTCGATGGTATCCGAACTCTTCACCTTCAAAGTAATGGTCTTTCCGGTGAGGGTCTTGACGAAGATTTGCATACCACCATGGAGACGGAGGACGAGGTGAAGGGTCGATTCCTTCTGGATGTTATAGTCGGCAAGGGTGCGCCTGTCTTTGAGCTGCTTCCCGGCGAAGATCAGCCTCTGCTGGTCTGTGGGAGTGGCATTGGGGTTTCAAGCTTTTCAGATTTGGGGATTTTTCAGACTGGGTTATGTGGGTCAGTGGGTGTGAGCCTTTTAGGGTAAATTTGTCTTACCAAAACATTTTAGTCCATTTGTTTATAAGTCTAAAAATAAATTAGTTTAGTCAGTGTCAAATGCCAGATGAACATTGTGTCTCCTTCTTCTTTAGTTTGCTTGCACGATCAAAACCCAAGAGGTTCTCAGTCCATGAGGAGTGTTTGATCTGTTTTAGGTTCTGTTTTTAATGAGTTTTGTGTTAGAGTAACGTCTGCACTAGAGGTGGGTTACGGAGGAGTAATGGAGGGAATCACAGGTGGGTAAAGTGTCAAAATTGAAACCACAGGTAGGCACATAGAATTCGGGTCAAACCACAGGTTGGTAATGTGTAATTATCCCAAATTATTAATTATTGTTTATTAGTTGCTTCCTTTAGTTAATTATTGATTAATTAAATTATTATTTATTAGTTGCACTAGCACAGTTTTACTTTCCCCAATTCAAATACCTCATCCGGCCCCATGTGCCATGTGCCCATCCACCCCTACCCCACTCAACAAACAATCCCCCCCCCCCCTCAAAAAAATCACAAGAGCCAGCTGCCAATTAGAAAATTTAACAATCACAAATCACAATAAGACAATTAATTGTATCTCACCAAATCTCACCAACACCAATAGATAAAGCCAAAAAGTAAAAGTCAAGAACATGGCCAAAATGTAATAAAGTTAAAGCTAAGCCAAGCCAATCACAGTTGTTCAAAAGAATCAAATAAAGTATTAAAGTTAAATTGTTAAAGTCTTGAAGAATAGAGAGAGAGAGAGAGAGAGAGAGAGAGAGAGAGAGAGAGAGACTCATTCATTTCATTTCAGATTTCACTTTCATTTTCATTTTTCAGATAAAGAGAGAGATAAAGAGTCAGAGAGAAAAAGAGAGAGAAGTTATGAAATACCTTGAGGTTGAGGTTAAGGTTGAGGGAGCACTGGAGTAAGCCGAGCGACAAGTGACGAGCGATGGAGTGAGCGACGTGACCGATTAGCGATCTCCAATTTGATCCAATGAGCAATCTCTAATGTCCGAATCCCGATGCGATGTGCTATGGACTGGTGCTCGAGTTGTGTTGGCTGACCGATCTCCGATGCGGCGATGCCCGATCCGTCTGTTGGCTTGGATTGCAGCGTTGGCTGTGTTGCTCTATTTACGGTTTTGTCTTTAGGTTTGCTTTAGTGATTTCTGATTTAGTGATTTGAGGTTTCTGATTTAGTGATTTGCAGCGTATATTGGTTTTTTTTTTTTTTTTTTAGAATCTGTGGGTTTGCTTTACTTGTTTACCATATGTTGGGTTGTGTGTGTGTGTTTTTTTTTTTTTTTTTTTTTTTTTTTTTTTTTTTTTGTTTAGATTGGGTTTGCTTTACATTTAGGATTGATGTTGGGATTTTTTGTGGGCTGTTACAATTTTTTTTTTTTTTTAAGTACAAAATTATCTTTGGGCTTTTTTTGGTTTTTTGCTTGAAAGTAGAACAAATAATTTTTTTTTTTTTAAATTTTATTTGAGGGTGTTCCTCAATTTTTTTTAAGAGGGTAAACAAATAAATTTTTTTAAATTATTCTATATAATTTTTTTTTTCAAGTCAAGTTGTTCCTAGGAACACCCTGAATCCCTGAATCCAACGTGGCGTTGCCATTGATCCGCTAGTATATCCATTTGGCACAACCACAATTTTTAGGGCCAATATTTTATTATATTAGTATGTGATGTAATTCATAATGAACTGGGCGGTTTAAGAATAATGTAACTTAAGGATACATGTAGTAGGTAATTAAGTACTTTTCTTTTTAGAAGTGTTTTAGTTGTGGTGTTATGATAACATAAAAATTGCAATATAAATGGAATTTAGTTAAGATATTCATTTAGCGAAACCATAATTTCTAGGCCTCAACTTTTGATTGTGCAAATTATAGATTAATTACAAAGTTTATGTAAAATATAAAATGAGAATAAATTTTGTAAGGATGTGATGTAAAACCATGCTTTACCCCTCCAATCTCAACATGACACATCATCTTATCACATATTTAAGAAAAATACAATCACACCTAATCAATTCTAATACTCATATATAAATTCAACAAAATTTGGAGTTTATTTAGATATTATTAGGTGTGGTAAGATGTATTGATTTTTAAGGAAAATGCTTACGGGTATTCTCTTATTGGATGGTGTAAAATATGAGTTTTACACCCCATCCTTACCAAATTCGAACTCATAAAAATATATATTTTATAAAACATTATCAAAACTGAGATAATAATTAGTGAGCATCTCAAAACTTTAAATTAACTATCGAAATATAACATAAATTGAGCCACTAAATGCAAAACAACTTTTATTATATTAATATAAAATTATGATAAATAAATGATTAAAATAAAATTAATATAGTTTTAGCTAAAGTAAATTATCCCAACAATTAATAAGATAATTCAGTTTCGCGATTAATGAGAGTTACACTTGTCATATAGAGTAGATAATTCATTGGCGCAACAACTTTTAGTACCAAACTTTTGACCATGTAATGCACAGTTTAAATTAAAATTATATGTAATTAAATCAAAAAAATAGTTAGAGTCATATGACAAAAACATATTAATTTCATGGTGTATAATATTGTTGAGTTCTAAAAAGTTACAATGCTATACCAAGGCCCAAAATGGCACAGTAAGTTGAACTCTATAGAAAAAAAATAAAAGGCTTGAGCTCTTAATAAGGAAAAAAGGATTTAAAGCCCAAGACCCATGAACGGATAGGCCTTAGGGCCCATGAAACAAAGGGAAGAAAGAAGAAAGCTCAACCTGCCAAGATCAGAAAATCAATATGGAATCTAGTGATAAGAGCTGGGCCGAGATACCCAAGGACTACCAGGAGCTTGGGGTCCTCGTACGTGTAGCAAAGATAGGATGAGATTAAGACAGCTTAAAAGCAGTGCCAAGAAACACAAGAAACGAAGGACAGATATGACCTTATCAGCCACCCAATGATGCAGAAAGGAATCGGAAAGCTTGAAGACTAACAATTCATGAATAAAGGGCTGGTACCTTGGGAAGCCCAAAAAGAAGAACCATGAAAGGAAGTAGCTGGGAGAACTTTCAACCTTGTAGGGATGGAATTGGCAGCCAAAAAGCTAAGTCTAAAAATGTGAGAAAACCTTGAAGGAAGAGAGATTAGAGGTTAGCTCTCTAAGGACGCCCAGAACGGAAAGTCAACAAGAGGCTTTTTGGGGAGAAAGCACCAAAGGAAGAAAAATATGAGAAACAAGGAAGGGGCTATCCACCAAAGTTGCTAGCACAACATTAGCTTTGGTACCCAGGGGAGCAAAGGAGGGGAATCAGTGGTACTTCAGAACCCTAGGATGACACTATAAAAGGAGAAGCATCCAATAGTGAAGGGGTATTCAGCAACAGTGAATCAGAATAGAATCATTGAGAAAACTCTGTCAAAAACTCAAAGAAAGTAGTAAAAGAAAGGAAAATATCGCCCAGTAATCTCAAACAGCCACTATAGAACATACTTGGATTCAAAAGGATTCAAACTTTACAAGTCTTAGAGGCTTAGAGAGCCATCCAAGTCTGTAATTTTTGAGCTTATTTGAACCTTATAACAAGTCTTAGTGAGCACATTGTAATACACAATTAAAAAAAAGTAATGAAATATCTTACATTGTTTTAAGGATCCTTCACAATTATTCTGTGTCTTTTGCTTACACATTGTTCCTTTATTGTTTATTGTTGTTCCATGCATATATTTCTTGCTTGTTAGTATGAATGCATTGTAGGATTCTTGCTCTGTGCACCACTTGGTTTGTAATTAGTCTATTTAGTTGCGGTGAATCAAGCACAATCCCTTAAAACAATAACTAAAAGGTTCAGGGTCCTTGCTTCTACTTGGTCTTGGACCTTGTCCAAAAAGGGACCCTCACAAATACACACACACACACACACATACACACACACACACATACATACATACATACATACATACATATATATATATATATATATATATATATATATTATCATGTAAGCATGATGTATAATGTGTAATCTTTATCATATTAAAATGTATTGGAAATTTGTAATGAAGTTTCACGTAGAGTAAATTATTATTATTATTTGAGAATAATGTAGAGTAAATTATTGATAATTAATGATAATATAATTTACTCTAGGTAAATCATCTCAATAATTAATGAGAATATTTTTCTTGGAATTCATGGTGTTAGAATTTTAGTTATTTTTTAAAAAAGAAGAGTAACAAAATTTTAGTTGAAGTAGAAATCTTTAATTTTTATAATTTATAATTTATAATTTTTTTTGTTAGAGTAAACTAAAAGACTAAAGGTCTATGAGGGTCCTTTTTTGAACAGTACCCAAACCCAAGTAGAAACAAGGATCCTGAGCTCTTTATTTATTGTTTGGTGGATTGGACTTGTGTAGCTAAATGGGGGCTAATTACGAACTAAGTTGTGTGCAAGTTACGTAAATCTCCTTAAGGCAAAAATGTGATTCCTTTTAAGTAATAAAATACCATTATAAGTGTTTTAGTGTCATAAAATGACCTTTTACTCTTACGAAGTAAGTAAAATAAATATTCATAATATTCACAATGAGAAGGAGATTGAAATAGAGCATTTGAAAATTATCTTTTATTATTTGAACATTTAAAAGAATTCATTCACTTGGTACCCCGAGCGTAAGATCGTGGTACCCTAGTCATGATGTCATGGTTCTTAGGGGTATTAGGCCTGTAAGAGCTCAGAATGCTAGTTCTCTGAACTGTACGATCTTTCTCTATGTTTATTATGCAATAGAGTTTTGTCATTTTGCTTTACCTCTATAGGTCCTATATAAGAACACACTATACAATAAACATATCTTCAAATAAATGTTACTTTTTTAGATTAGGATATACATTTTAATATATATACATATACGTAAATAAATTTCATAAGAATGATTCAGTCATGAGGATCTTGGCCCCAATTCTCATAGACTTAGTGCTTTTGCACAAGACTTGTAGGATTTAGAACTCAAGTCCAAGTGTTTTTGCTTTGGCATTGCCTTCCAAGATAGTAGGTGAGAAGGATTTTGTGGGAGAAAGTGATATTTGATGTGTGCATGTTTTTGGCATATGTTTCTTTGGAGGCTAAGTGATATTTCGAATAATCTCAAGAATATGGGATGAATTCCTATTCCTTGGCTCTCTCTTTGTTTTGTCCCTTTTTTCTTTCCCATTCCTTGTTGGGCTTTTAAAGCTCTAAGAATATATATTTTGAACCTCTGAACTCTCCCCCCTCAATCCCCATTTTTCTCTCCCCCCTTCTGCTACGCCTTAGTGTTCCTTTTATAATAGACATGGTTTGGTACCCCGGGCGAGGACATTCCTTGTCTACGGGGTAAAACCATGTCCTTTGGAATCTGAAAAGTTGCATTAGGCAGAGGTTTAGCTTATTTAGACAATTATATCTTAAAAGAGGCATTTGACTTTAGCTATAAATGAAAGATTCCTTCTTGGAAAGTCAAATGAGTAGGTGGGCTGCTCAATGTACTTGATGACAGTTTTAGTTGAAAAAGACAATTGAGAGAAAATTGTGGGAGTGTGTCATGCACATAGGGGAACTGAGTTTTCTATTGGTTCATGTATTCCAAGCAAATATATGAACTAAGGGAAAGTTTCGGGATTCTCCTTTCACCAAAAATCACTTCCCTACTAACCAAACCATTCCTTCCTTACTATCCACTCGGGTCCCACAGGATTAGACCATGGGTTACAAAGATAATACCTGGTTTTTGCTAGATTTTTAATGGCTTTTTTGCTAGAAATTTGGACATATATAGGACCTTGATGTTGATTCTTCTTGTTACGTATCCTCTAACCTGACCGAGATCCTTGCTACATGTCCTCTGATCTGACCGAAATCCTTGCTGCAAGTCCTTTAGCCTAACCAAGTCTAGGTCCTTTTTCTTATTATTATTATTATTATTATTATTATTATTATTTCTTTCTTTTTCATTCTTTTTGGAACTTTGGGCCTTTATGAATTGGGCCATCTTTTGTTAAGGCCCATGGTCTTTCTTTACTATTCATGGAATGAACTTTCTTGTGAAATTTTGGTCATTAACAAGGTCATAGAAATTAATATACCATAAATTGTCTAAATAATTAATACGTAGAATATGATAAAATTTTAATTTATGATATTTGTTCCATTGGTTTTTGGTGTAAATAGAAAATTTTCATTCGACTACAAAGAGACCTTATCCTATGATTTTGCAACTTTTTTTTTATTTTTTTTTGGGATGGAATGTAATTTTGCCAATTTAAACTCACACTTTAAAATGACAAAATTCAAAATGCAATTTTTTTCTTAAGGAAAAAAAATGGTTAATTTGTCACAAAGACAAGGAGAGGAGACCTCTTTGGACTTTCTCCAACGTATTTAATGGGAAAGCCTACCGAGACTTCTTAAAAGCCCCAAGACGTGTTCTCTCGCACCCTATTGGCTAAAACCAGAGGACCCACCACCCTCAGCTCTAAACAGCCAATCAGAATTGAACAAACAGCAAATTTTTTTTTTTGGGGTCCCTCACTCTGTACATAAGTAGCTAAACGCAAACTTTGATGAACATTTCACAACTAAAGATCAGATCAGCATTAATTTGGTGCATCCATATATAAATTTTTGTTGGCCAAGTGTTTGATAAAAGTACTTGTTTTCTTCAAATTCTAAAGAGACACAGACACAGAGAAAGTGTGCGATGGGGAAAATAAAGTCTCTGTTTTTCATTGTAGTGTCTATGTTACTAGTCTCAGCATGGATACCAGTCTCCAATGGTTCCAAGAAAGTAGTGGCGAGTGCTAGAAAGGAAGACATTCCGTACATCAAATGCCAGGTCTGTGAAAAGCTCGCAGCACAGTTGTACCACCAGGTTCAGAAGAAACAAGCTGAGATCGATCCCAAGAAGGTAACTTTATTGTATTTTTTTTCATCTGGGTTGCTAAATTTTAAGAATTGAGTATGTGGATTTTTGTTCATTGCATTGAATTTGATTTTGTGGTTTTGTTGTGTTGTTGTGTATTTGGGAGGTCAGATCTCAGAGTATCAAATAATTGAGATAACGGAGAATGTTTGTAATCTGAAGAAAGCTGAAGCGGATTGGATTTTACTGATAGATATAGTGGAACAAGGGAATAAGTTGAAGGTAAGAATAATTTATTATCTGGGTTTGTTTTTAGAGCAGTTTGAAAGTTTGTGTTTTTACTTGGATTTATTAGTTATTGCTTTGGATCATTGTGCATCTAGTTTGGCAAGAGTGTGTTTTTCATCAATGGAACTAATGGGGTTTGATTGTCTGGTAGGATTTTAGATTGTTTTGTAATTTCTTGACTATAATTCAAGTTTATATTGATGCATTCTACTAACTTTTGTGGGCTAAAAACTTCGTTTTGATTCTCAATGCCTTGAATTGCTAACTTTTTTTTTTCGTCTCTTTTCAGCTGGTGGAACAAGAATCAGAAGGACAATGCAATTCAGAGTGCAAGACAATTGAGCGAGCTTGCCAAGAGGTGAGACTTTAGTACTGCACTTGGTGTGTACATTGTTTGATGTATTGGCAATCTGGTTGCTAATTATGTGAATTGTTACCGGTCATTCGCAATGAATTCTATTCTCTATCCCTCTTTTTTATTTAAAGAAGTAGCTAGATTATGGACAAAATGGAAAATATCTCCTGTTTTCCATTTTTTGTTGACTGAGAATTATGAATGGTATAGGAGAGATCCTATGTCCACCTTTTCTATTGATAGAGAATTATGAATGGTGCAAGAGAGATCCTATGGTCAAACTAATGGAAATTTTGGCACCAAGTTGTTTGCCCCTGTGATGGCTCAGGTGGTGCAAGGGTGGAGTGGAGTTTGCTGTTGGGTTTAGGTTAGGTCCCAGGGTCAGATACTTCCAAGCAAAACTAAAAGCGATGTTTACCAATCTTTTAATTTACTGTATACCTTTAGATTGTGTCACCTCGTAGATAAAATATTATCTATGGTTTTTAGTCCTTCCAAATTATCAGACAAACCCCAATTCTGGATTTGTTATAATTATTGCTACTTGGGGATTTTGCAGGTCATGGGGTATTCTGATACTGATGTTGCCGAATATCTATACACATCTAAGCCTCAAATTGATTCATTGGTTAACTTTTTATGCAAAGACCTCACTAAAGCATGCAGTACCAAGCCACCTCCAGTTCCTAAGGTAATTGCATTCTGAACTAATACATTAGGTGATTTGTTTATGCCTTTCTGAGGAGCATTCTCTGTTAAATAATGCAACATGGATCAATCTTTGTGCTTTTCTTTTCCATCTAATCACATGATTTCATTATTCTATTGCTGTCATGATTTTATGTCTTCAAGATTTGTTGGCTTGGAGGTTTTGGAAAATTGCAGATCATCTTGGAATCTATAGTATATATTATAAATTAAGCCAGCACATTCTGATTCTTACTACTTAGGAAAGTTTGCTTGCACTATTTTTACACCAATATATTTGACATGGCAGTAGTGCCATTAATTTAATTTCTACGTATTCATGAATGCATGGTATGGAGCAACAGTACTGCCATCCTAATTCCAAGATGCATTACCCGTATCATTAATTTGTGGTCTAACCAGGTCATAAGTATTATTGTGAAGGAAGAGGATAACTTTTTAGTAAAAAATTTCCAGTAATAATGTGTTTGTACTTGATTACAGAAAATGATGCAAGAGTCCAAATGAAGTCCTCCATAGACAGAGCATATCTTTTGCATCAACATATAGTTAATCATTTTTTGTCCACTTGTTATTATAAATTTTAATTTTTCAGCATCTTTATATTTGCCTATCTGCGTCACATATGTACAAGCTCATTTTATCCAGCGTTCACATTGCTTGGATACATCAATGTCTCGTCATGAACATCAAAAATTTCTCCCTATGATTACATATTTCATCCACTTTTCCATTACATAATTGATCAAAGTACTAGATGGTTAAATTTTGTACTGTGCTAAATTATCTTCTTCCTGTTGTCCAGGATAGGACTCCTGGAGAACCTTTTGTGCCCAAGTCATCCAAAGAGGCTGAGATGGAAAAGATAATGAAATCTATGGAGGTGATTATTTATCATTGCATAAGACAACGTGCTTTCTTTATATGTTGTATTTGGCTCATATTCTGCTCTTCTGTGCTTCAGGGTATGCCAGGAGCTCCCGGCATGAAAATGTACTCGAGAGATGATTTGATGAACATGAATAATTTTGGTGGTGATGAAGAAGAAGAAGAAGAAGATGATGACGAGGAGGCACATTTCCCCTCAAATTTGGTACTACGAAAATTTCATCTTTAATTATAGTTTCTACTAAAATATATTATGGTCATCATTGAAAGTAATCCTTTCAAACAGGGCAAAGTTCTGAGGCAGAAAGAGAGTACAAAAGGCGATTGGAAACAGAAGATCACCACAGGAATCACACATGCAAGGGACTCGTTAAAGAAACATGCATACAAAGTCTCCAACCGGGTAAGGCAGTGGTGGAAAGGAAAGAAGACAGCAGGTTCAAAGAATTTGAAGAACAGCAAGTCAGATCTTTAGCTCCTCACTAATCGCACCATTATAAGAAGAAGAGTGAGGAATTGCACGATTTTGCTCATTGTATCAATATCATTTATTAGGCAATACAAAACACAAAAATTTTACACTCGGAAGAAGAAATGAAAGCCTATCTTGTTGACCTTTTTGCTTTAGTTCGTCACTTTTGACAATGTCAGTTCTTTTTCACTGGAGGGAGAGAACATTTACTAGCATAATTGTTAATGTCTGGAGCAGAATTATGTCAGTGGAATGACCGTGATCTTGCAGATTTGTTAAAATATATGATTTAGCTTGAAAGTGACCCAAGTCTATTTTTTTTTTTTTTTTTTCTTTTCTCATTAACTGACATACATAACAACATTGTTGCATCCAGATCATTTTACAAGCTTTTTAAGTACTAGAATTGCAGCAACTTTAGCATTTTCCTCAAGGAAACTGTCCACAAATATCTAGGGTTGTCCACCTAAAATGCACAGCCTAAGTTTAAACGAAACTCCACAAAAAATAAAATTTTACAGAGCTATCTTCATAATGCTTTACTCCTATAGGGAAAATGACATGCACATCGATGAAAAAAAAGTGATTGGCTAATATAAATCATTTTTCAAAATTTTAGCATTACACAGCAAAATATTATGCCATCAAATCATGAGAAAGAATAATCTGATAAGTTACAGCCTGAAAACCAGCCAGTTTGTGGCTCATTTTTCAGTTACAAATTCTAGGCAGCTTTTAGATAGTTTGATGTGCAGCAACCTTGAGCACAACACTTTGGATTTCGCCCAATAATGGAAAGCATTGGCAACACACGCAGAGCTTTAGCGCATCTTATAGTGCTGAGTTTTTGAAACCATGCAACGCCGACCATTCAATGAATATTTGAGCATTATATCGACATCACGGGGATTTTTCTTGTTTTGTGCCACAGCCAAGCTCCCTACTATTGCCTCACCTTCGCATATGGTCAGCACATCTTCCAGGTACAGGACTGTTTGCTTCCAATGAGTAACCCTCGATCTTGGCCCTGCATGATATTCCAAATTTATCAGCAACCTATTGAATAATAATTAACCATGCCAGTATTAGTGAAGACAGCAACAGCCTGGCTTGGTCAAACCCCCTTGCATTTATAATACTAAAGACAGAAACAGACCAAAAAAGTGCAAACAGATGCCCTAATTAAACCACAAGTTTTGACACTCAGTGTAATTACGGTTAAAAGAGCAATAGATGCCAACTAATGACACCAAGAGTCCAAACAGACACCAGTTAAACAAACACCTCCAGAAGTGGGCTTATGACCTTCCAATCTAGAAAATTCTTACTTGTTCCATGAATATAAATTCAAATTGACTCCATGAATTTAGAGAATCTTATTAGAACAATACTGTGGCCACCAGTATTTTTGGGGCATGACTAAATTCCATGAAGACATCATGTTACATCTCAGGCGAAACGACATGCTTCCTTTTCCCTTTCAAACCCAAGCATTCACTAAATCTACCAAAAAACAAAACTTAATCCAGACAATAAAATTAACAAAAGAGAAGCAGAAAAACATCAAAGAAATCAACCTGTGGAGAAGCCTGTCAACTTGTGACACTTGGTAAATGATACATCAAAATAGGCTACAAGAGCGTGAATGTAGTCATCACGTTCTGCCACAAGCTTGAAAGGAGCTGTGAAGGAAGCATCCCCAGGGGCCATCTTGGAGATATCCATTGTCTGAAAAAAGGGAAGAAAATCAGCTTACATTAGCCAAAGAGAAAAGTAACATTTTGTAGTGGCCAATCAAACAGCAACAATGAAAAGCAAACCAAATATGCCACAAAACAATATATATTAATTGATATGTTTGTGAGTATCTTCACCTTTAGTAACTGGCAGTTAGTAACAATTTGGTTCTGGTCAACTGTGTCAACAAGAGGCTCCATCAACGCTTGCTTCTTGATGCAGCTCATGTCAAAGCCATATACATTATTCCAGACTGGAGAATGAAAATCAAGGGGAAAAAAGGTAAGAATAAAGAAATTACACTGCATCATCATGAAGAAAACCCTTTGCATTTCAAATTCCCACAACTGATATAGATGTGAGTTCACAGGCTCCTGTACTGCCCAGGCATAAAAATGGATCCTAAAACAATATACATCTGTTTCATATAAGCAAAAGGTTAATTGTCTCACATTCAATCTTGTCATCTTTGTACTCAGCATCCTCAATGGCTGTCAAGTATAGGGAAGTTTTGTCAGGTAGCACAACTCCATCATCAACCTGGGTAAACAAAAAATAATTGAGATAAAAAAATTAACATTATCGATTTAAACAAGCTATAGCATGATTGAATGGCAGCACAAACTGTTAACAAGAAAAGGAAAACAACAAAAACCATTGCACATTGAAGTTTGAAAAAATCAGCATGTAACAATTTGCAGCATAACCAAAAGACAACCATGCTGGTACAGACATGAAAGGGATCAAAAAGATATTTTAACGCAATGAATTAAGGGTTCTGAAACTATGTTTACAGTCCGCCATGTACTGTATGTAACATGTAAAAGAGGAGCCAGACAAACTCTACTGTAACACTATGGGGGATGTTTGTATGTTATGCCTGTAATGAAAGAAGTCCTCAGAAATTATAACTAAATATGATGCACATTTATCAATGTCTTGGGAAGGAAATTTTCGGCCTGGTATACAAGCAAGCATGAAAGAACAAGACTAGCCCTGCACCCTACTACCTTGGAAAACTTAGGTTAAAAAAAAATAAGGCAAACTTTCAGGAACTAAATGCATATTTTTCCATGGAAGTTTCCCAGTATGAAGTATGAGAATATAATAAATAATTCCTCTCATGGCTCTCTCCATTATAGTTTTCTTTGCACAACTCAATGAATGACATAAATCTATAGAACGCCAGTGATTCCCTAATTCAATTTAAGTTCCAAAGCCACTAAACTCCAAGATTCCCACATATGCTTCAAAATGGCATGCATATTATATGTAAGAAAAATGATGTTGACTGTTGGATCGTACTGGATATTGACTTGAGCTTGTAAAAAGCACCCACATTGGCTTATTGCTATAACAAACAGAAGAAAAAAGGTTCAAGTGTTCAACTTTTTAAAGCAATTTAGAACCAGTAAGGATATTTTACAAAGTCACATATTAGAACAAATTATTTCCAGAATATCTACAGAATAACATGATTATAATTGGGCTAAGAACCTTATAGCTCAACTGGCACCTCTTGGTGTTTCCAACGTAGACATCCAAGGTTTAAATACTGCCACCCCCAACTATCAGATCATATATGTGTGTGTGTGTGTGTGTGTGTGTGTGTGTGTGTGTGATTAATGAGTCACCAGCATAAGATCAACTATTTTTAGATCTAGAAATAGAGAAAATTTGAAACATAAATGGAAGGTGGAAACTTACAAGCCATTTGTCACGAGCATGCAGGACAGTATTTAACATATTCTCAAACAATAAGAAGTAACCCATCCATTCGGAAATAATTATATCCACTTTAGCAACTGGAAGATCAATTTCTTCGATCTTCCCCTTCAAAACAGTTATAACTGTAATGATAAAATCATAAATTAGTAAATGTATAAAGCAGCAACTACAAAAGCAAATACTGAGAATGGATAAAAAAAAAATCACATCACCATTAGAAAATCCATTTGCTTCAACAATCTCTTTTGCCATGTCAGCCATATGGGAGCACTCAACCTAGGAAATGGAAAAGTTTTAGAATCACATGATAATTAGCAGATACGACCAAGTTACACAACGAAATAAGAACAGATACAACATATTTTTACAGATTAGTTGGCCAAGATTTACATAAATATTTAAACAAAAATAATAGAGAGCATACCGCATAAACATGTGCAGCACCAGCTTTGGCACAAAATAGGGACAAAATTCCAGTACCAGCCCCCACATCAAGAACTACTTTATCCTTAAATAGAAATTTATTCTGATAAATAACATTTTGATATGTCTTAGTTCTCACAACATCCTTCAACATTTCCTGCAATGCAAGATAATAACAGATCGAGTCAAAGATATTTGCAATATAATGTTACAACAATAAAATCTTTTGATAATTTGATAGTTGGGGAAGGGGGGATGTAACAATAAAAATCTAACAATCCATCATCGATGTTGAATTCACTTACTTCATGAATACCTGCAAATACACACAAAACTAACATAAGCCTCTACAAGATGCATCACCAATGAAGGGGGTGGGAAGAGAGAGAGAGAGAGAGAGAGAGAGAGAGAGAGAGAGCATAAATCCATTCTCGAACCCAATTGTCCATGTACAGGATTGCTAGGAGCAACTATATACTACAACTCCCACTAATAGAATTCAGGCATTAACACAATCCCAATATACAACATAGACACATTTAAGCAAAAACAAGCTCAAAGAAGAAAAGTCATTATTTTTCAGAACAATAAAGAAGAAAAGTTATTACTTTTAGAAGGTGAAGTCATTTAAGAACTCTCCAATATGAAGTTAATACATCAATGCTTCATCACTCGCTTTGAACAAAACAAAAACTTCTACTCAACCACACCAAACAAAGTTTATACTTAAGACAAGCCCAATGTACCAAATTAAGCAAAAACAAGCACCAACAAGAACAGCCATATTATATATTCCCTTTCCCATGAATTAAAAAAAAAAAAGTACATTTACAATGTGAAGTCAATTAAGAACTCTCCAACTATAAAGCTACTACTACACAGTGCTTCATTACTCGCTTTGAACAAAACAAAAATTTTTCTTTGATTGGTAATTTACACACACACACACACACACACACACACACACTCCAGTTGAGCTAGAGCTCATTGGCAAAAAAAACAAAAACTTGCACTAAACTACAAAAAACAAACAAACTTTGTAAGTAACTTGATTCAAAGCTCTAAACTTTGCACAAAGCATAAAACATCCCCCCCATCCCCCAAAAAAATATTTATCTTTTCCCTCAACTTTCCTATTATCCAAGCGGAGAGATAAGTAGCTAACACACTAATACACACAAATTTCTCAAAATAAATAAAACCCAGAAATCATTGAACCAAACTTTTATCAAAGATTCAATCTTTTCTTTCTTTCTCTTATATACAAAAGATAAAAATAAGCTATCTTCTAGTATTACACAACAGAGGTAAAAAGAAAGAAAGAAAGAAAGAAAGAAAGAGGTTTTACCAAAGTGAGAGTAGGAATCGAAGTAATAGTCGGCACTGGTTTTGTCATCGCCCTCCATAAACGACACGTCGTTGGGCTCATCAATGGCCTTGTCGGAGCATTCGGGGTCGCACATGGACTCGTCGAGGTTGTTGGAACACTGGGTGGTCTCCTCCTCCTCCTCGGGGTCCTCGAAGCGGATCTTCGAGTTGTGGGAATGGTGTGAGTGTGAGCTCTGGTTCATGTTGTTGTCGTTGCTGTTCTTTCGGCGACCCATTGCGAGAGAATCAAATTTAGGGCTTTTGTTTGAGGTTTAGGGTTGACACTATTTTTTTTTTTCTTTTGTTTTGAGTGGTTTGCTTTAAATGCTTGTGTGAGAAAAAGCACATATTACAATTTTAAATTTAAATGTTTCTAATTAAACCATAAATTTTAGGTGGTATTATTAATGAAAAAGAAAAAGTCATTCTAATCCTTTTGTTTAAATCCATTATTAATCATCCTTAAGGCTTCTAATAGATACTATTTTAAAACTAAATTTTCTTTAAGAAAAAAAAAATAAATGTTGTTGTATAAATATAATTATTAGGTGCTCTCAAAGTATAATGCTCTCAAAGAGAGTACTTAATAGTATGGTCCAAACCATGGGTTTAAAACCAAACATGACATCGATTAGCTCTTCTTCCAAATCAAAATTTATTCTTATCTGAACTTCTCCTTCGAAGACCAAGGCCCTCTTTTTTCTCTCAAATCAAATTCATTCCTTCTCGGATTAAATCAAATGCCCTTCTTCATCCCTCCCTAAACTCATTGCAAGAAGAATACCACATCACCTGTTCGGAGAGAATGATTTTTTTGGTTTTAGACCTATAGACCATACAACACCGTTTGGACAATACAATAATATATAAGCACGTGAATTCCAAAACTAACACTAATTATTCATACTCTCTATGTTAAGCTAACTCCTAATATATAAATATATATATATATATATATATATATATATATAAGCATATGCTTTGACAAGGCATTTTAGAGTCGGAATTTGAGAAATGAGATTTAGCTATGTTTTGTTTTAGCATCACTCAAAATTTAGTTCTCAAAACTCTAACCCCATATCTCATATCCTATTCTCTATTTTTCTCTTAACTCACTGAACAATGTATCTGACTCAAATATTGGGTTTAGTTTTCAGCTTAAAAACTCAACACAAAAATTGTGGAGCCAACATGTCTATTTATTTAGAGCAGTAATAGTACTTCTGTTATCATAACCCACGATAATTTATCTCTCCCCACTCCTCTTACATTTTTCTCTTTGAAACACTCCATTTCCTCTTTCATTTCTTTCTCTCTCATGCATTGGAAGCAAGAACCTAACCCAAACCCAGCTTATAAACACAGAGATTTCTCATGTACATACACGTTAGCAAGAACAGTCCTACCCTAAACCTACTTCAAAAAATTTTAAAATCTTAGGAGGTCATGGTGCCCTTGAACTACACGTAGTTCTATCCCTAATTAGCTAAATAAACAATGGTTGGTGTTTGTTACACACACCTTATTCCACATAACTATACACAAATGTGCATTTTGCATTGAAATTGTGATTTTAAGTCACGATTTTCAATTTGGAGTTTGTGACTTGACAATTTCAATGCAATATATGTATGAGTGTCAATACAGTTATGTGTGTCACTGTGTGTGTAAGAGTTATTTCCCCATAAACATTTATGTCATGAAGTCTATCATGCATTTGATATAGACACTATTTTATGTGACTTATTATATACTAAGGGTTTGTTTGGATATTACTTATTGCCGAAAACTAAAAACAGAAAATACTGTAACAAAATAATTTTTAAATGTGTGAATAGTGCCGTGAGACCCAATTTTAACTTAAAATTTGCTGAATTTTGTACTTGTGGGTCCCGTGAATAGTGCACAGGACCCATAGAAAAAACACAGACACACTAACTTTCAATTTTTAGCAACATCCAAACTCACACTAATACGAGAGAAAAAAAAAAAAAGATATTCATAGAATTAGTGAATTACTGCTGAATATATTTTGAACCCCAACTAGCCTATTCAAACAAAACCAGATCATTAATCCAATATAAAACAAATAATTTGTTGATGGCAATTTCAGCTTTTGCCAAGAACACACAAAATTTTGTATATCTGTATATATAAAAGCGTGCACACACACGATATTGGAATTTGGAAGTCTTAAATTGTGTGATATCCCAAGCTTTGCACCACATCATGAGTTCATAAGCAAATAAAAAGCACATAATATCAAAGGCCGGAGATCTCCTACAAGGTTAAACAAGAGTAATTAGTTTGCAAAATCAAAATCAATCCAAGAGAAGAAATATATTGAAACATATAACTAGTTTGAAATTTTTTCGCAAACCTTTAGTGAAGTTGTGATAGCCTCCAGCTATGAAACATCTCTAGCAATGTTGTAGTATGCACTATTATTGTCACGTACAACCAATCCTTTAGGTTGATCAACATTAGGAAATATGCATGTCTCCAAGAACGGTTCAATATTAAAGAGACACAGACTCCCCAAAAACCAGCAGCGAATCCAACCCCTGAACCAACATAAAGACACTTCCAGAATTCGTCTCGATCTCCTTGATGGTTTTTACTTCCTCCATCGCAATCTTCTTGATGGTTTTTACTGCCTCCAACGATGGATGTTTGATCTTCTGGGCACTTTTCTATAAGTGGAGGTCCACAAAGTCCAGCATTACCCATGAATTTGCTAGGGTCGAAGGACTGGAGTTGAGTGCCTGTTGGAATACTTCCCGATAATTTATTATAGGACAAGTCAAGATAGCCCAAATAATGTAAGCCAACCATGCTAGCAGGTAATGAACCAGAAAACCGATTTCTTGACAAATCCAAAGATTCCAATTGTTCCAACTTACCAATGTTTTTGGGGATTATTCCAGTCAACATGTTTCTTGATAAATTCAATGCTTTCAATTCTATGAGGTTGGATATCCCCTCTGGAATATTTCCGGTCAATTTGTTGTTTGCAAGATCAATGCTCCTCATTTCTCCAAAATTCTTTCCATAATCATACACATTTCCTTTCCAACCAACCATTGTATGGACACTATTGTCACTATAACTTCCATAATCAGTATAAAAACTATATTCAGGGCCATTCCAAATGAAGTAGCTGTTAGTCATAACATCTGAAATGTTGTGAGCCATGGCAATTAAATTATCGAGGCACTGTGGAATGGTTCCAGATATACTATTTTGAGATAGGTCCAAATATCTAATATGGATTAGCAAACAAAGTTGTGACCCTATGCTTCCACGGAATTTGTTGGATCTAAGGCTAAGAATGATCAATGAGGAAATTGTTTCCCCTATCCAAGCTGGTATACTCCCAGATAATTTATTCTTTTCCAAGTGCATAAATCTCAACAAACTGCAATTCTGCAAGGACAAAGGCAATTCCCCTGACAAGCTATTGTTGCCTAAGTCCAATGCTATAAGTCGTATTAAAGAACCCATAGAGCGTGGAATTTTCCCAAACAAATTATTGTGAGCCAAATTCAAAATTTCAAGTTCTTGCCAATGCATGAAACAATCAGGGATCCTTTCAGACAGATTGTTCCTTGAGAGGTCAAGGTGCATCATACCCCCAGTCTTTGAGCATATAAATAAATTTAACCCCGAAAACTTGTTTTTGGAGAGATTTAGTGAGGACAAATTAGAAGAAATCACTGGTAGTGGGCCTTCAAATCTGTTTGAGCTGAAATCTAGTATGGCAAGGTCTGAAAATATACTTGATACATTTGGCAATCTACCCTTGATTTGGTTTTGAGACAGATTTAAATAATTTAAGTCGAAAGGCATGTCCCAGAACCAAGTAGGGATGGTATTTGAAATTCCAGTATTGGAGAGATCAAGGAAGAGAAGGTTTCTTTGAGTTCTAATCCAATTTGGGAAATCAGGACCCAACTTGCAAGATCTCAAGTATAAGTCAATCAATTGGAAAGGGGGAACCCAATCAAAGCTGAAATTTAAAGTTAAAGAATTAGAAGATAATTCTAAATAGTACAAATTTAGGAAATTTGAAAGTAGGGTCTCAGAGATAATGTCTTCTAACATATTTGAACGGATATCCAAAAACTCTAACTTATATAGGCTTCCTATTCTTTCCCCCAAAGTCCCATTAAATTTATTGTTAGAGATATCTAACTCTCTTAATGATGGAAATATTGCAAAATTAGGCACTGACCCCATAATTTGATTCCTGCCTAAATGTAAGCTCTCCAATGAATCTTTTGCGCATCCTTGCAAGTTGTGGAAGAAGTGAAGAACTTGTCCATTGAGATTGTTCGACGACAAGTACAATTCACGTAAAGTACATATTTCACCAAGGGATTTTGGAATGCCACCTTCAAATTGATTATCATGAAGCCAGAGTATCTCTAAAGACTTCATGTTACCGAAAATATTCGGAATTGAACCTTGTAATTGATTTGAAGAAAGATCAACAAAAACAAGGTTGGTACTAGAATTCAACCAGGGGAATATCAAAGAGTTGATGCAAGGGTTGTTAGAGAGATCAAGAGAAGCAAGAGATTTAGAAGAATTGATATCCAAAAGAGAAGAAGGAGTGATCAAAGGAAGAGAACAATTATGTAGCCATAACCCTGATAGCTTAGGGAGACTGCTAACAACTTTCAGCCAATCATTGGCTACACTAAGATTTAAATTTCTTAGTTCAAGGTGTTCTATTGAAACAAGATGAGAAAGCCATTTGAGATTTTGGACAGGTTCCAAATTATTCCAACTGAGATCAAGATATTGCAAGTGAGAAAGGTTACCCAGTTGAAATGGAATTGTCCCACTTAGATTGGCGCTATGTAGAATAAGGTACTTTAAGTTACTGAGTGAACTGATGGACTTTGGAATTTCGCTATTATTTAAATCATTGCCACTAAGATCCAAATAACTCAAATGATGCAACTCAATCAATGAAGGACTAATCTTACCTCGTAATCCACAAGAATCAAGATGAAGCTCGTGTACATGGCCGGTTTGGTTGTTACACTGAACTCTTTCCCAACTGCAACAATTTTTCTTTGCATCTTCACTCCCCCATGAAGAGAGCAAATTGTTGTCATCAATAAGGCTTTCTTTGAACTCAAGGAGTGCTTGTCTCTCCCTCTCTATGCACCACATGTTATTGTCTCCAACCCTTGAAATGACTCCGAGGGCCGGTTTCAAGTGTAGTAAAAAAATAAAAATTGCGAACAGAAGTTTATGAGACCTTCTGCCCATAATCAACGATACAAACAATTAAAATGAAGATAAAGATGAATCCTGAGCACAACTAGAGCAATCAATGTTGCAAGTTTGATTTTGTTTTCTGAGCTGTCACAACACCCCTAGGCCCTAGCACCAATTATTTATAAGTGCAGTTTTTACTGTTATTTATTTATTTTTTAATATTAAATTTGTAGTGTAAATGCATACAAAGGGAACATGACTACGCTGATAATGCGGTCAAAAAAGGTTTGACACATTTTATTTTTAGACTCAAAAAAAAAAAAAAAAAAAAAATCAAAGCTCATAAAGCGTGAAATAAAGGTGTAGAAACGTAGATTGACATATAGTTTTTTTTTTTTTTTTTTTGGCTTTATTTGTTGGCTGAAAAAATGGGTTTGTAAGTATATGGTCATTGTACTTGCATCACTTAAACCCTCACTTAGCATTATGGTTTTGGATCACCTGGGCATTAATAAAACTTGTTATTACTCAAATTCATAATTTTTAAACTTGTAGTCATAAGTGTGATGAGTTACAAAAGCTTCCTACTATGTCATTTCTTCGTATGGCTTTAGGAACTAACCAATATTAATAATGACAAAATAAGTTTTATTTATTAAATACTTTCTACCCCCACAAAACAGACAGACACATATATATAACATGTTCTACTAATGGCTAA
This sequence comes from Quercus variabilis, assembly GCA_030445155.1. NCBI lineage: Eukaryota > Viridiplantae > Streptophyta > Magnoliopsida > Fagales > Fagaceae > Quercus > Quercus variabilis. The sequence continues at coordinate 58,396,918 of CP129446.1, forward strand.
TGACATCCACTCAGTAGCCAAAATCATCTAAATTACCGAGTATAATGGGTTAGAGACTTCCTTTAATCCAGTTTAAAACAATTTTTTTAAAAATTATATTCTATGGAATGAGAGTTTAAATTACATGACATCATAGGCACTCTGGAATGGATACAATTACCCCTTAACCATGGAGTATTGATTTCTATTGATTTAAATCAAATGATGATTTCAAATTAATTCATGCACTTTGTGATCAAACAGTTGAACATCAACAAAAAAATGCTAAGCCAAAAAAATTCAATTTGTTTAGACATAATTTTTTGGCAAAATTACAAATTGCACACTTTAACTATCTAAAATTCAATTCAATTCCCTAATTTCATTTTCATTGAATTCAGTCCTCTAACTTTCAACTTTGTTCAATTCAGTCATCTCATTAATCACCGTAAAAATTGAGCCATTTAGAACCCCCAAAACAATATAATTTTGTATTGAATAAAGTTGAAAATTGGAGAATATTTATTTCGAATAAATTGAGCCAATACAATAGGAAGAACTATAAGAGTTCCACGTCATGAACTATGAATTATGTACAAATGCTTTGGGCTTGTTGTCCTGTCACTCCCATGTATGATCCGGTCAAATATTTAATTGTACTTGCCCTTTAAAAATGATTTTTTGAAGAATAGAATTTTTGGTGGAGAATAGGATATACTTTAAAAGTTGGGGTTTTGTTGGAAAACAATTGGTTCATGGTTTATCTTGGTTATATGATTCATTTGGGGGAGAGATCGAGCTTCAAGAAAGAATGAATGGTCTTATCAATACACAAATGTGTAACTCCCTAGGAATTTCAATTGCGCTTATATCCATTATTGTTGAAATTGGGTTCAAGTTTTCCCCAACCCCTATAGAGAACTCTAATAAGAAAGTTGAATACTTAATAAAAATGAACGAATTTTTTTGTTATCTCTTCATTAATTTAAGAATAAGAACCATTTTTTAGTATATATATATATATAAACGAATAAGGACCATTTTCAAGGTCCCATAACCAATCATTCACGATTGGATAGACCATTGATGAAAATAATATCCAAATACCAAACTCGCTTTCGATATAACCTTCACAAAGTAAAGGAAGTTCTTAGGAAGATCAAAGAAATAAACTCCTCTTCCTCGGTAAAGAATTCTTGGAAGAATTTTGAATCCACTCTTTTAAAAAAATGCATGCAATACTTTAGTGTAATCAACTTGAATTTGGGATAGTTGTTTGAAATCTTAGTGAAAGATTAGATTGGTTATCTCATTTTTGCTTTTTGTGAAAAGAAACTAAAACGATGTAGTTTTGTATTGAACAAAGTAAAAAATTAACAGTGCAATTTTGACGACAACTAAAAAGGGGGGGGGGGGGAGGATTGAATTGAACAAAAAATAAAGTTAAAAGGCTGAATTGAATGTAAGTGGAGTTAGATGACTAAATTGAATTCTAGATAAAATTAGAGGGCACAATTTGCAATTCAACCTATTTTGTTTTGTTTGTTTTAAAGCAGCTATGATTGGTAGATCATTTCAAGATAAGTTATGGCCCATTGGAGAGGAGCTAGATCCAATATAAAAGCATCATAAACTCTCTAAATAAATAAATAAAGGAGAGGGTGGGGGTCTTGACACTTCATTGCGTACACGGACATAACTTGTTTAGTAAGTGGAATTCCTATTAAAAAAAAGGGAAAAGAAAAAATGAAGAAGAAGTGGAAGATATTTTGAAGAAGAAGAAGAAGAAGATGTTCTGAGGACATTATTTTATGAAATATTTTTTAAAAATTTTTATGAGAAAAGAAAAAGAAAAAAACAGATATTAATGTTATTTATTTATTTATTTTTTTCATATGAAAGTGGTATAAAATTTTTCTTAAAATAGTTCATTAATAAATACCCTAAAAACTCCTATTAACCGGACCTGTTTGACATTGATATTCAATTTTGGTTTCAAGCAACAACCAAAAAACAAAAAAGAAGCGTCGCCTTTTGAGTTTTTTATTTTTATTTTATATTTTTTAATTTATTCAAAAGAAATGGGTAAGCATGACACCTTTTTGATTTACTTCATGTTTTTTGGACCAGACCTATAACGTGTAAGGAAATTTGAAATATTGTATAGTTTATACAAAGTAGAAATCGCATACACATCAAATACCCCTTAACTGTTTTTTAATTTTTTAATTTTTTAACAAGATTCGTACAAGAGAGAAAGCAATCAATTACCGTGATTTGACATTCTTATGGACTAAGAGCATTCTCATCAAGAATGCTTTTAGCATTTACCACTTCAAAATTTTACTTTATCAATTATAACGTACTATTTTACAATCTACAAAACATTAAACATTCTATTTTTTTACAACTTCATTTAAATAATATTGTTTTTATAAACTATTCATTAAAATAATAATAAAACAACTACACACAAACCACTAGCCAACCCCCTCAGTCAACGTGACAATAAAAAACTTTTTTTTTTTTTTTTAACAATTTAGGCTACAGTGAGCTTGTATTAATACAAGCTCACTGTAGCAGTATGCCAAAAATTTTACCATTTGAAAGCTTTGATTGAGTAGACTTTTTTGGTGTTTTAATGCTAAAATTTAGCATATACACATTTTAGCATCCTCAATGGGAATGCTCTTTATGGTGGGTATTCTTATTCTAAACTAACCTTTATTTATTTTTTTATTTTTTTATAGAATGAATTCTAGACTAACCTAGAAGAGTCATTTTTAACTTCACAACAACCACTTTGCAACACTATTAAATTAGCTTACCACCTCACATATAGGCCATTAAAAGATTTTTGTGAATTTTTATTTTATTTTATTTTTTTTGATATACGATTTTTGTGAATTTTTATTGTCCTTACCTTTGTGAAACCTAGAATTGCAATACTTGCATTACAAATATAATTATAATTAATTACTTTGGTAACACTCAAGTAAAATTAGGATTTACCATAACTAAAAATAAAAATAAAAGGCAAAATTAGGATTAATTACTTTACTTGTGCCCCAGGACTAAAGATGTATGGAGCTCAATATCTTTTAACATAATATGGGTTTTTAGTTTATTAAATTTGAACTGAAAATTAACTTTACAAAATTTTATTCAAATGCCTACCCTTCGAATTTAGGAGAGATGATACCTATCCATAATAGCAGACAAGCAGTGAATCTGGATTTCAATTCGACGCAAGAAACACAAAATTATTTAGGAGGAACTTGAATCCAGAAGACGTTAGTAGTTGGGTGAAAAAAACTGTTGACAGTTTTCTCAGTAGAATTGCATGCAGCGGCTCCAAATGACACGGTTTGGTAGATTCTTGTTTTAGACTTTAGAATATGCACTGTAGAACTTTTTGAAACGTGTAGACGGTTTCAAAAAGAAGAAGAAAAAAAAAAAAAAAAGAATCGTGTAGACGTAGTCCAAGTCGAGGTCGAGGTCGAGGTCGAGGTCGAGGTCAGGGTCAGGTCATCAGTGACCGATATTCAACAGATTCTATTGATCTTAAAAGTTGGTCGAATTTAGAGACCCAGTACCAAGCATCATGAATTTGAGCTTCCAATCATGTCAAGCCATTTCATCATCTGATACTAAAAACTTTTCAGATGATTAAAAGAAAAAGAAAAAGAAAAAAAAAAGCATGAATCATACCATCAATTTTACCAGAAATAGTTTCATTGAATTTCAATATCTCCTATCTAGGCATATTAAACGTCCAATGAAATCATGTATTGTACATAAATGTATATACAATTAAGAGCAGGTTGTAATATGCGTAAATAATAGTATTTTGGAAAGTAGAAAAATGGAGAAAAATAAAAGTTAAAATTTGAAATTTTAGTGGCTTGCTGGAGCGTGCTAAGGCAAGACCACTGGGCTTGCAATAGTTTGTTTGACAAACAGAGAAGGCTGATTGTGTATATTGGCACCTTGCCAATGCCAAGCCCACTCGAGCGAGAGTCGAGTGTAGGCCAAGCAGAGAACGGAATATCCTAATTTTCTCTTATTATTATTTTTTTTTTAAAGCAACTTAAAAATAAATAAATAAATAAAACCAGATTATCCAAACAGTGTCGTATGGTCTATAGGTCAAAAACCAAAAATGACGTTGTTCAAGCCTTCTCCCAAATCGATCAAAATTCATTCTCTCAAATCATATTTCTCCCTCCATGACCAATATCCTTTTATTTTCTCAAATCAAATCCCCTCCCTCTGTTGGATATTTTGTATATCAAAGTAGCTTGTAATACAAGTTTGATTCTTGTTTGATATGTGAACAAGGGTGAAAATGGCCAAATACCACCAATTTGCAAAATTTGTAGCAAAAAAGCACTGTTTTGGAATTTATTAGTGATCTACCACTTTTCTAGTACTCAAGCTCTACAAACTCAAGTTCCAAATGGTACTCGAGCATAATAAACTCAAGTTCCCCTAGTTTTGCCACAGTGGCACCAGCTGACATGGAATTTGGGAATTTAAAAATTTCACTTGATACTTGAGTTTCTTGAACTTGAGTACTGCACTAGTCTGGTACTCAAGTCCACTAAACTCAAGTATGGCTCGGGTATATAAAGTGAACTAATCCAGGGTTCATACTTGAGTTTCATGGACTCAAGTACTGTGTTAGCAGTACCCGAGTCCTCTAAACTTGAGTTTGGTCTTCAGATATGCTTCATACTAACTCCTAGTACTACTCACAGATATTTGTGCTTCTTGAAACTAAGATCTTTGTTTCATTTCAGCAAACAAGTCCTGGTCCCCATCAGTTTTGGTATTTTCCACTTTATAGCAGGTAAGTTCTTGTGCAAGTCCAAGGGAAGAGCTTGAAGCCTTCGGTCTCGGAATTTGGTTTCTCCTATAGATACAAATGCCAAATATTGAAGGGCAGTTATAATATCTGTACAAAGTTTACTTCAGACCCTTAAGGTGAATTTTCTCAAAACAAAATATTTAATAAAAATGGACATCCTTATCTTCTGAGTCAGCGGCAGAAGTAACAGTTGCATTGATATGTCTGCAATGATAAATGTGCAGGATCCTTTCAGCAATTAAATTTAAAACTAGTTTTGCAATTCTTGAAATAGAACTCTAGAATTGTCATGAATTACTCTCTGATTATGCAGTGTCATCAGCTGAAAAAATTAGCTAGGTTTTCTAAACGCATAAGTTGATTATATATCTTGCTGTTGGTCGGCAAAGTTGAAGACATCGTGGAAGACCAGTTGCCTTCTACTACACCACGTAGTTAAAAAAGCATTCGAGGACATCCAGTGAGGGTCATTGGTTTAGCAAAGTAGTTGAAGGCATTCAGAGAAGCCATTTGTCTTTCATTATGTTAGTTTTGGAGGGTTTCTGATCATATGCCTAATTATTGCCTAATGTTATAACTATGATATAGCTTTATGTACTATGGTATTAGCATGAGTGCTTTTGAGGGTGTCATTTCCCTTCATTTATTTTAATCTCAAATTTTTTACGTTCTTATGGTATCATGCCCCTTTGCTTTCAATTCTGTTACCCCTATTAAAACATCAGGTGCAAGGTGGTATAAATGAAATTTATTTCAAAAAAAATGAGATTTAAATGAAACAGTAATTTAAATAGTTAAGATTCTAAAGTTTATGAAATATTTTGTCCCCCTCCCAAAAAAGACGAGTACTACAGGAAGGTGTAAAATCAATAAATGCCTATCCCCTCATTTCTATACATATAGTAGAGATGGATATATATAAGAAAGTAGAACAAGCTGATCTTTAGAACTACAAATTCGGCAAGGCATAGCTTCCAACTCCTAAATTGTCATGAATCTTGGTAGTACAATAAAATAAAATTTCTGTCACAACTAGATTTATTTACTAGATTTATTCTAGATGGCATCGACCGAGTCAATAGAAATTTCCTTTGGGGAACATCTGAACAAGCCAAAAAAGTACATTGGGTTGGTTGGGATAAGATAACGAGACCTAAAGCGGAAGGAGGGTTGGGTTTGCAGTCGGCCAAGGGCAGGAACATTGCTTTGTTATCTAAGTTGAATTGGAGGTTCCATACAGAGAGCGAATTGCTATGGGCCAGAGTTTTAAAGAATAAGTATTGTACCCAGCAAAGAGTCTGCTCAAGAAGCTGTGATAATTTGCCATGCTCTCAAACCTGGTCTGGTATGAAGAAGGGGAAAAAATGTTTTCCTTGAAGGTGTGTAGTGGCTACCCGGGAGGAATAGCAATCTCAGTTTTTGGAATGATAAATGGCTGAACCAGGGTCCGGTGAGGCAATTAATACAAGGTCCTTTGCCCCTAGCTAGCGAAGAAGATAAAGTAAAAGATTTGGTCACTTCAGTGGGATGGAATTGGGAAAGGATTCCTTTTGAGCCTACTTTGTGTTGCAAGAAGGAAATTCAGGCAACCCTTTTTGCACGGACTGGTACAAGTCAAGATAGATTGATATGGATGGGTTCACGAGATAGAGAATTTGATATGAAGAGTGCTTATAGACATGCTGCTGAGTTAGGACCGCCACGCCAATTTCACAGTAAGTGGATCTGGACTATCAATATGTTGCCAAGAATTCAGGCTTTCCTTTGGAAGTGCTGCCATGATAGAATCAGTGTAAAAGACTGCTTGGTGGGTAGGGGGATGGTTATGGATTTAGCTTGCCCTTTGTGTCACAATGATGTCGAAACTATTTCCCATGCGTTAAGGGACTGTCTAATTAGTATGCGAACCTGGAACGAAATTGGACTTCCTTATTGTAATAACACTTTCTTTTCGCAGAGTTTACATACGTGGCTGGCAAAAAATTCTAAAATTGAGAGAGGGTACGCAAGGTGTTCAATCCCTTGGAAGGTGTTGTTTTTGTTTGCAGTCTGGTTGATCTAGTATAATAGAAATCAGGTGGTTTTTAATAGTAAGAATTCTAATCTGGACCTGGCTAAAGATATAATCCAGAGGGCTAGGGAATATTTCTATTGTGCTTATTTTCCAAAGGTGGCAGTAACTCGAATTGTGAAACAGATCTAGTGGGAAAGGCCAACATGTGGTTGGGTGAAGCTCAACACCAACGGCTCGTTGTTAGGAAACCCCAATTTGGTAGAAGGTGGGGGAGTTATTCGGGATGAGGAAGGGAATTGGATTGTGGGCTTTGCAAGAAATATTGGCATCATAGCCAGTTTTCAAGCTGAGCTATGGGGGCTATGTGATGGCCTAACCTTATGTGTAGAGCGTAATTTTAGCGTTGTTGAAGTAGATTTGGATGCTAGAGCTATCTTAGATGTCATTACCTCTCCTATTTGATCTAATAGCTTAATCACTTCTTTGGTGGATGATTGTAAGCAGCTGGCTGGCCGTATTCCCCGGATCAGGTTTAACCATTACTACCGTGAAGTGAATAGGAGCGCTGATAAGCTTGCTAGGATGGGTGCTATTCAAGATAGGCCTTTTTCTATTTTCTTAAGTTCGCCTGTGGATGTTGCAAGTGTGTTTAGATCTGATATGCTTGGTGTGGTCATTTCCAAGGAATGCCCTGAGTCTATGTTTTCGGTTTAGTTGTTTTTATTAAACTCCTTTCTTTACCCAAAAAAAACAAAAAAGCTGATATGGGTGTCTTGTTATATGAAAGCGTAAGCATTAGAAAACATTTAAAAAAAAAAAAAAAACTACAGGAATATGTAAGAAAAACTATAGAACAAGTAGCAGGACAAAATATAATAGCTTGTTACTTAATTAATCATATGCTCGAGTACCACAGCTTTCTCTTTTATTATTATGCATGTTTGCCATACCACTTCGTGGCAATATATATCCAAATCCCAGAATGAAGTAAAAAAATAAAAAAATTACGGAGCATTTGCACAAAGACCACACTTTGTATTTCAAAAGATAGATACAATAAAATTCTTCATGGCAGACTAAGGTTCTTCACCCATATTGTTGTTCATTGAGGCAAACACACCAACAACATTACAAACATGAAAAATAACCATGACAAAACCAGCTTGTATATTCTCTCACACTCTTTTTGACCCTCTTAAGTTTCTCCCTAGCTTCAACATAAAGCTTATGAGCTTTTATTTTCCTCTGAATTTTACTGATGCATAGGTTTTTTCAGGACTTGGATGCATAGGTCTATTCTAGACTTGTGTCAAAATGCTTTTATCGTATTCTCCATATCTAACCCTAGCCCTTTCTCAATATCTACAATGAAAAGTAGTTGTTTCAATATAACCTAAATTAGGCTCAGTTTGAACTAGAGAAATCACACATAACTAAAACTGAACTTCTTCACAAGCAAAGAAATCACTATAATAGAAGTTGTAAACTGAACTACTTGCTATCAGTAATAAATTTCATCCTTAATGCCAAATTCTGTTGAACCAATCACAAAAATAGGTAATGCCAGTGGATAAACATACAAATAAAATAGTCTCATAGCAATTTTAAGACCTAAAAACGTTACCAAAGAGCCTCCTCAAAACTCATCAAGTACATATTTTTTGAGTAATACAGCTTGTAAATGGGAAGAAAAAAGCATCCATAAGGTTGCCTAAAGTAAAAGGAAGTTTCAGTTTTCAAGACAGACTGATGACAAACAAACAAATTGATGAACATAAAGTGGGAAACAATGAAAAGCATACTTACAAGAAAGCAAGTTGAGGGATTTTGGCCAAAAACACAGGAAAAGGCCCAGACAAGCTATTGTTGTTCAACATCCCGATCTCATAACATGACAAAAATAAACAGTATTAACTAAGATCATATAATTGATTACATAAAAAATCCCAAAACATAAACTATACACAGTATATATATGGTAGGGTACTTGAAGATGATCATGTTAACAGAGGCCAAGTCAAAGTTGACACCCTTAGAGGTGGGGTACTTGAAGATGATCATGCTAAGGAGAGTGCCTTCACAATTGTAAAATATGCAATTAGAGAAAACTTGTAAAATCCAATAGGTTAAAAGTGGAAAGTGAAATCATAGCCAACTCACAAATGACCTAACACCCCTCAAAGAAAGAAAAAAAATGAAAAACATTACATTACACATAGGGTAGTTACACATTACATTACATTAACCAATTAGTATGCAATTTTTGCGACAAACCAAATGGCAATGCTAATGACTTTTTGTATGCATCCTATAAGGAATGTAGCTTATGGTATAAATGCCATATTTGGAATCCAATTCACTAATTATAGGTTCATTAAAAGAACTTATATCTAATCTTTATATATTTATATATATATACACGCACAACTTGGCACAAAAAACAATCAAACACTCAAATAACAAACATCTATCCAATCACAAACCAAAAATTAAGAGTGACTTCCTACAGCTAACATCCAATCCAATAAATTTCTAAAGAAAAACAATTTCAGCTTCGCTAAAGTCCTTTCTAAATCCTTAAAGCTCTACTAAAGTCATTCCATAGATACCTTTAAACCCATTACATAGATACAACCCTTATTAGATGGTCAAAATACACCCTCTCCTTCCTATCATCTTAAATGTAAATATCCTAAGATTAAAAAAAAAAAAAAAAAAAAAACAAATTTAAAGATAGTTTCCATAGAAAGCTATAACCCCATTAAATAGATATAGCTATTATCTAGTTCATTCACTATAAAGAAGAAATTTAACGCACTAAGATAGAAGAAATTTGACACACAAATACATGTTCGCAAACACACACAATGCAAGCATGGCAGACAATTTAGCACTTAATCATTTTTACAAACAAACTGAAACCAAACTACATATCATCCAGAATAGTAGACAGTTTAGCTTTTAATCATTTCTTTCCTTTTTGTTTGTTGTTGTTGTTTTACCCCACAAATACCCACAAATGCCGACATATACCCACAAATAACCTTAACCCCAAATGCTCAAACAAATATTCAGATAAGGAGACATACCTTTTGATTCCAAACTAAAGATGCAGACCGAGAGTGAGAGTACAGAGTGTGAGCAAGAAGGAGAGTACAGAGCAAGAGCGAGAGTGAGAACGAGAGCGAGAGCGAGACTGAGAGGGAGATTGAGAGCGTGTGGGAGAGTGAGAGTGAGATGATAGCGAGGTTGAGAAAGGGAGAGGGAGATTAAGAAAGTGAGAGGAGAGAGTAAGACTAAGTGGGAGAAAGGGAGATTAAGAGAGTTAAGTGTGAGAAAGAGGGGTCATACCCAAGTTCACTGAACTCGAGTATGAGTCTAGATCACTGACCTAGATGGCATTTTATAATCCCAAATGCCATGTTAGGCGGTGCCACGGTGATAGGACTTCTAAGGAACTTGAGTTTACTATGCTCGAGTATCATTTGGAACTTAAGTTCGTAGAGCGAGTTTACTATGCTTGAGTACCATTTGGAACTCAAGTTCATAGAGCTTGAGTACCAGAAAAGTGGTAGATCACTAATAAGTTCTGAAACAGTGCTCTTTTGCTACAAATTTTGCAAAATGGTGGTATTTGGCCATTTTCACCTGTGAACAAGTGTTACTATTTATCTATTTATTTTTTGAGAAACACACAAGGAAGAGAGGAAAGTGTTACCACTTCTTTAAAGTTTAAACAAGTGGGAAAAAACAAATTTAGAGAAGCTTAGATCTATGAGATCTGTGGATTTTTCTTAGCAAAATTTCAAAGATGGGATGTGAATTGTGAACTTTGTTTGTAAACAAGCTAATGTTGCAACTGTTACTTAAGCTAAATTTGCTTGCTTGGATAAAATAAATCAAATTTGTGTTCTGGTCTGGACATTGTTTTGGAATAAGTATTGGGATGTGTTTAAAAAACAGAAGTCCTAGAAAAATTATTGGGTCTCTCTTAATTAGATATCAAGTCAGCCCATGTCTTGGCTTGGTTAGATGAGAACAATGGCTTTTTTATTTTTATTTTTATTTTTTCCTATTATAGGAGTATCGGCTTTTAATCGAAGTGCATTTGAAAACTTTTGGATTGTGGATTGGATCTTTGGTCTGGTTTTGGTGTCTAAGATGTTTATGGAGAAGAGAAATCTGATTAATCTAAATACTGCTTGTGTCGAGTCTCTATGTGGATTCTGGGCTTGTGTCTAAACATAGGTGATTAAAAATTAAATGGTGAATATGAAATTGGTTGGTGGTGTGGCATATTTTGTTGCGGGCCGTGAAATGAAGTAATTGCTAACTAACCTTAGAATTGTAATTTTCCTTGAAATCTTTCCCATTTTCTCTCTCAGAGTGGCCTTATAAACTTTCTTAGTAGTTAGCTCATAGTTAAACCTATAATTATTGGAGAAAATGGGCAAATGCCCTTTTCGGGCAAATTATGTAGCATTTTGCCCTCTTTTCTAAACTAATTAGGGAAATACCCATTTTTTGAAACTTGATTTGAGATAAATTAAGTTAGGCCTTCTAGTGGCGTTTTTAAGGAGCTTATAGTGATGTTTTAATGACCTATAGTAGCGTTTTGTAACTCGACCTCCATGAAATCGAGTTATAGGTAAAAAAAAAAAATTAAAAAAATTGCCTATAACTTGAGTTCATGGAAGTTGAGTTACAAAACGCCACTATAGGTCCTTAAAACATTACTATAAGTTCTTTAAAACGCCACTGTAGGACTCTAGAATTTTTTTTTTTTTAAAAAAATTGATTTATCTCAAATCGAGTTACAAAAGAGGGGCATTTCTCTAATTAATTTGGAAAAGAGGGCAAAATGCTACAATTTTTTCCTATTGATGGAAATTTAGACCCCTTAAACACACAGATTGCGTAGCCTAGATTAATTAGCCAAGTTGTTACTTAGTCAAATTATGCAATTCTAGGTTAAAACAATCAAATAATCATATCAAGATATAAAGCAGCGAAAAATAAATAAACACAAGATATGATCACCTAGGAAACCACTCGGTAAAAACCTGGGGAGGATTTGACCCAACGATCCTCAAGGCATAACAGAATTCACTATGAAAGAATTGAAGTTCTTACAGAAGGACTATAAGCTCCCCGCTCGACTTCCTAATGCTACCCACCAGTAAAACTTCCTGACACGACCATGCGTAGGCTCCGAATCCACGGACTACTTCTTTCTTGAATTCTTCAATCAGCTACAAGCTCCTCGCTTGCTTTTCTTTTAAGTTCCAATGGTTGCAACAGTAATGATCTTCAAGATGTTGAAATCATCTCTACCTTGAAAACCCTAAGTTTTGTGTAAAGGAAGTCTCCTCAAAGATCTCACACGAGATTCACACAAAACAGCAATGTGTGAGCAACAAAGTAATATGGACAACCTTCAAAAACGTGGCTAGGGTTTAGTTTATATACCTAGGGTAAAAACACAAAACCCTAAACGTTTAATGAAGTAGGGTTGAGTTGGAAAATCTGCAGAAAATTCAACCTGTGCGATTTTCGATCGATCGAGTCTATTCTTCGATCGATCGAGTCTATTCTTCGATCGATCGAGCCAGGCCGAAAGTCCTAAGTACTTTTGCAGCCACTCGATTCCAACTTTACAATATTAAACCAACTTTGAGCAATTCTAAACAAGACTAAATACAATGTTTTGATCATGGTTTGCCAACATTACAAATTAGAGTTCTAAATATATAGAATCCTAAGACCTTAGAACCTAACAAACTCCCCCTTTGGCAATCCGTGAAAAAACCCTAATTAACAGCTCAAAGTTTTACAAATAAAAAGCCCTTTACAAAGGTAATGCTCATAAAATCAAATTCAGCCTAACTACTATCCATCAGTTGCAAGTGTAGACAGCAGCTTAGTTGAATCAACCTGTATATTCCTGAAATACTCAACAAACGCATAAACGCATGTGTGACAGAAAAGAGTAAAACAACAGGTATAATATTCTTGTAAGATTCACACAATCACAAAATAAAGACATATAAGAATGATCAAGTCATAAATATAAATCAATACGCTGTGAATCATAAAACAACAAGAATCAATAAAAAATAAATGTATATCAATCAATGTTACTCCCCCTAACATGAATATCCCCAAAAATGATATACATAGTGAAGCACCTAGATATAATCTAAAAACAATATCTCCCCCTAACTACAAAAGTCTCCCCCTAACTACAAAAGCCCTCTACAAGTCAAAACTTCACTCCCCCTTTTTGTGACGGAATGTCAAAGAGCAATCATGAGTGGCCATCAAAAGGAGGTGGTGAGGGAGAATGAAGACACGCTAAATCAACTCGGAGAGCGTGAATCTCATCCAGCAAGTCCACCAAAATCTGACCATAAGCCTGCTGAACAGTCATGACAGTCTCCAAAGTACGATGAACATCGAAGTCGATCGAAGGAGATGAAGGAACATCAGCAGCAACAATATCAGCACCAACTGGATCAGGAATATCCTCACTAGCAAGACCTGCAGAAGAAGAAGGAGGAGGAGGAGGTAAGCTACTAGAGGGCTCAGACTTAGGGTGTTTAGAACCAGCTCAAAGATGAGCGGCCCTCTGTCTAAGAAAAGACGCACCGATAGGAGTAATCACATGAACAGGCTCAGAGGAAGGAAAGCCACTAAGATCAAGATAAAGAAGAATCCTATGAATGAAAATAGGATGAACAAGGGCATGTGAAGTGGATGAACTCCTATAAACTTCATTCAAAGAACGAAGAAAAATATGGAGAAAACTGATAGGAGCATCAGTAACCAGAGCGTACAAAAATACACACCTCTCAAGAGGAATGGTGTGCACATGAGAAATGGGCCAGATAGAATGACAAGCTATTCTAAAGAAAAGATAATGTAACCCGGAGAGCTCAGCAGAAGTGATCCTAAGATCAGAACCTCACTTGACAGAAGTACCAGTGATGAAAGACAAAACATCGCTCAGCTCGGGAGACTCGTCATAAGGATAGACAGGGTCCCTAAACAACGGTACCCCTAGAGCAGCAGCCACTACCTAAGGAGTAATGGAGTACTCTACGCCTCGTATCCAACTCTTTACTAAAGTGTTGGAATCATAGATGCGGATAGAGATGTTCGAATAGAACTCTCTAATCAAGGCAGAAGGTGGAGGAGGATCAGAAACATCCACCAGAGGTAACCAGCCTCGACGCTCAAAATTTGCCCTAATGGCAGGATCTAGCTCATCTAACAAAACAGAACGCTCAGCCCAAATCTTCCTTTTAAGGTTAAGCTTCTCAAAAAGATCTTGGTTTTTCTCACTCGGAAACCTCTCACGGTCAAAGGAGGGAGGGGATGGAGAGGAAGAGGGAAGGGACCTACGGGCTCTAGTTTTCCTAGGCATGATGCTAAGGAAAGGATAGAGACACAAGGAGAAAACCAAAAGAAAATATAAGAAAAACAAAACCAAAGGCAGATTGCAAGTTAGCACAAATAAAATAGAATTAAAATCTATATGATGCATGAGCAGATACAATGCCATGATGCATGTACTAATGCAGTAAGCAATTAAGTTCAATTGAGATTAAATTGACAAAATTGGCTTGAGCAGGGAATTTTCTTAACAAAAACCCCAAAAAATTTAACATCAACTGAAAATTTTTAAAACAAAATGATGAATTGAGCATTATAAAATACAACACATAAATTATAATACTTAATTTCATCAATACAACAAGCCAATTTCATCAAATTCTACTCAATTCAACAAAATCCCCAATTCGGATCAATTAGAAACCCTAGAATTTTCAATTTTTCACCAAACTCAAAATTGATCAAATTAACCACCAAGGATCATGTTTATGATGTGTCCCCACAAAAACCCAATGATCAATTGCATAAAATATGGCTTGAATCAACAGAAAATCCCAAAATGGCAAAGTGCAAAAATCGCCCCTAAATGCATGAAAATATGCATGAAATGATGAAAATAAAATCAAAAAGAAGAGTAAAAATGTCTTACTGGCTTGAGGAGAGAGAGATTTTGCAAAAACAACAGAGCAAAACGACAAAAAATCTTGATGTGGAGCCTTGCCAACGCGGAGAGAGAGAAAAAAGTTTGAAAAGTTTTGAATAGGAACTTTGAAAAAGTCAGAAAAGAACCTTTTAAAAACCTTTTTCATGATATTCGATCTATCGAAAATTACATTCGATCGATCGAATGAAACAGTCATTTTAGAACAAACGAGAGCACTTTTTCGATTGATCGAAAAACAGGCTGGATCGATCAAAATGGGCAGAGGCTCACTAAATTTTGAGAAAAAATCCAGTTTTGAAAGACACAAACCAAAATTTTTAAAACAACTCCTCAAAGCATTAAATTGTAAAAACAACATGCATGAGTATGAGATGGAATGATTTTTTCTTAAAAAACCCAAAATTTGAAACCTAATTTTCTCAAAAACAAATTTCAATCATACTTCCATTGAATTTTCTCAAGCAACAAAAATGTTGTGCACAAATCTCAAGATATTTTCAAACTTGGTTGGTCAGACCATAAACACACACACTATTATGTACAGTGTTTAACAAAGAGTAACTTGTGTAGTGTGTGATACTAGCAAAAACTTGAGATACATGTGAGGTGATATGTGAATGGCAATCAAACACAAAGTCTACACAATTCATCACACAGAATTTAAAAGAGACTATCACCTAAAGAGTTACATCCTATAACTCCCACATCTCCTAGAACAAAAGCTTGCAATCATGTAAGTTTCTTGTATTTTTGCCTCTTATTTGTATGAGATGGCATTCAGCCTAATAGTACACACCGGTTTGAATTAAGTGAATTGGCATCAAGCCTAATAGTACACACCAGTTTTAATTTAATTTGAGGCTACACCTTATGTTCTTTTTGTGCATGTGCTACATTTTCTCGAGCACAAAATCTTATGATATGCACTAAGGTGTTCATGATTGGCTAGTGAACAGTGGTAAGATGGTTATTTATGCCTTTCTCAAAAGAATCAAGTTCGACAGTTAAATAACATATGACTTCATGATTAAGACAAGGAGATTAAAAACCATACACATCTTTCCCACACAACATGCACTACAAAGTTTCAACTAGTCAAGTGCAATGAAAAAGTTCATCAAAGTTAAACAAGGTACACAGACCATGATATGTGTCACAAGATAGACCAACCTTGTTTTTCAAAAATCAAGACAAATAGTGACTAATATAATATTTGCTTTCTCCTTCCCCCCTTTTTTTTATTATTATTTATATTAAAAGAGAAAACAGATACATCCTAGAATGAAATGCATGAATGTAATGCAATGAAAGTCCTAGAACAAAAACAACAAAAAGACAAAAAACAAAAAAAAGAACATTGGTCACCAAAGAAAAAGGCAATTAAGCACAAGGACCATGTCAGAAAGACTCAGTTAGTTTGAGTCTTTTGCATCCAAGACCTTTTAGATGCACCACGAGCATTAGAGTTCTTATTCACATTCGAGTGATTCCTAACTCCAGGATTGGAATAAAGGTTTAACACCTTTACCAATTCACCAATTAATGCCATAGGGTCTTGTGCTTGAGGCACAGGCACTTTTGGTTTAGTTGCTCTCTTATCAGCTTGACGCTTGTAACAATTAGGACGAATATGTCCAGACTTACCACAATAATGACAAACCCAAGCAGGTTTACCATGCATCTTGTCCTTAGATTTGGTAGGCTCTTTAGGTTTAGATTCTCTTAAGTCTACCCTAATCTTCTTAGGTGGTGAAACTTCTACAGGATTAACTACCTCACTCACAGGTGGTTTGATAGTTTCACTCACAACCTTACTCGCAGAAGGTTCAGAAGAAGAAGCAGGAACAAAATTTGTGGAATGTGGAGTAGAGCCAAAGATGCTTTCAACATATCCCAAACTAGATTTATCCGCAGGATACTTTTGAACATTCAACATGTGATCAAGTTTAGAACTAGCAGATCTAGCAATAGATAAATCATGCTCTAAAGTTCTAACTTTATCAAGCAAAAGCATGTTCTCAGATTTAACATTATTCAGAAACTCATTAGTATCAAACAGTTTAACAAGCAAATTTTTCTTTTCAAGCTCTAGAGAGTCAATTTTCTTTAGGCCAAGATCAACTTTCATAGCATCCTTTGCAGCAATTTTGCAAAGTTTGTTATAGGCCTCTTGAAGATCTACATCTTCAGAGAGTTCCCCATCAGAAGGGTTCTCTTCAGCAGATACGCTTTCACTGACCATAACAGTAGCCATGAAAGCAATGAAGTTTCCATCCTCGTCACACCCGGACTCATCATCAGAAACCTCATTATCACTAAGGGTTACAGCCATAGCTTTACCCTTAGTCTTCAAGAATGTAGGACATTCAGATTTCATATGACCATACCCTTGACAACCAAAACACTGAGGACCCAAAAAATTATTAGAAGATTGACCAGCTCTATCATTTGGTTTTTCAAAATTATTTACCTTAGTGGGATCATTCTTTCTAAAATTTCTAGGTTCAGCAGTGTTGGTACCTCTTGCCTTTCTATTTGTATTCCTAAGAAAGTTCTTAAAATTTTTGGCAAGATAGACAATTTCTGTAGCAGAGAGCTCATCATCAAATCCACCACTATCAACATCATCAACTGACTTAAGATCCATTGATTTGGATTTGTTTACTTTAGGTAGGTCAGACTCATAGGATTGGAGAGATCCTACAAGTTCATCTACAGGGATGGAGTCTACATCCTTGCTTTCAGTAATGACAGTCACTTTGGGTCTAAAATCTTCAGTTAAAGATCTAAGGATCTTCCTAACAATTTTAGGTTGATCATAGATTTCACCCAAATTAAAAGCAGAATTGACAATATCATTCAGTTTGGCATAAAATTCATCAAAGGATTCATCATCAGATATCCTAATACTCTCAAACCTAGAAGTCAGTTGTTGCAATTTATTAATCTTAACTGCCTTTGTGCCTTCATGCACAGTTTGGAGGATTTTTCAAGCAATATGAGCAACCTCAACATTAGAGATCCTCTTAAATTCCTCCATAGAAACAGCATTGAAGATGACATTCTTAGCTTTGCTATTGAAGCCTGCTGCTTCTTTTTCAGAAGTTTGCCACTCACTTACAGGAGTAGTGGGTTTCTCCTATCCGTATTTAACAGAATTCCAAACCCTCTCATCAATGGATTTCAAGAATGCTTTCATCCTTACTTTCCAATAAGCATAGTTGTTCCCATCAAAGTGATGAGGAACAAACAAAGAGTGTCCATGCTCCATGACAACTGGGGTTAAGGATCAGCTCAGAGAAAGAAATCTCAATCAAAAAGAGCTACCTGCTCTGATACCACTTGATGAAAATTTAGACCTCTTAAACACACAGATTGCGTATCCTAGATTAATTAGCCAAGTTGTTACTTAGTCAAATTATGCAATTCTAGGTTAAAACAATCAAATAATCATATCAAGATATAAAGTAGCGGAAAATAAATAAACACAAGATATGATCACCCAGGAAACCACTCGGTAAAAACTTGGGGAGGATTTGACTCACCGATCCTCAAGGCATAACAGAATTCACTATGAAAGAATTGAAGTTCTTACAGAAGGACTACAAGCTCCCCGCTCGACTTCCTAATGCTACCCACCAGTAAAACTTCCTGACACGACCACGCGCAGGCTCCAAATCCACGGACTACTTCTTTCTTGAATTCTTCAATCAGCTACAAGCTCCCTACTTGCTTTTCTTTTAAGTTCCAATGGTTGCAACAGTAATGATCTTTAAGATGTTGAAATCATCTTTACCTTGAAAACCCTAAGTTTTGTGTAAAGGAAGTCTCCTCAAAGATCTCACACGAGATTCACACAAAATAGCAATGTATGAGCAACAAAGCAATATGGACAACCTTCAAAAACGTGGCTAGGGTTTAGTTTATATACCTAGGGTAAAAACACAAAACCCTAAACATTTAATGAAGTAGGGCTGAGTTGGAAAATCTGCAGAAAATTCAACCTGTGCGATTTTCGATCGATCAAGTCTATTCTTCGATCGATTGAGCTAGGCCGAAAGTCCCAAGTACTTCTGCAGCCACTCGATTCCAACTTTACAATATTAAACCAACTTTGAGCAATTCTAAACAAGACTAAATACAATATTTTGATTATGGTTTGCCAACATTACAAATTAGAGTTCTAAATACATAGAATCCTAAGACCTTAGAACCTAACACCTATAATTATTCCATGCATCAAGTATGCATAATCTCTTTTTCATAGTGTATGAAACTCATAAAGTATGAGAATGTATGTATCCAATGTATGAGACACATTTGCTGACAACTCCCTAATATTCACCTAACCAATCTATTTCACCACATCACCAACATATACTAAACACAAGTTATATTCTTTCTTTTAGTTTTTCTTATTTTTTAAGATTAAACCAAAAGTTAGACATATGGATTAAAACGCATAAAAATTTGTAATTGAAATTAAATTGAGAACAATACATTGTTTCTTTAAACATATATATGAAATTTGAGCAAACAAATAAATAAAATGGAAAACAATTTTTTTTTTTCGTTAGTTTTTTTTTTTTTTTTTTGAGATTTTTTTTTCATTAGTTGATTGCATACTTATTTACAATTTTTTTTTTTTTTTTTTTTTTAACGAAATTGGATAAAAGACTTGAATTGAATAACTCTAAAAATTAAAGGATTCCAATTGAACAAAAATAAAGTTAGAGGAGGGTGCACTTTGCATTTTGGCCTATATATTCTTATTTGAATAAAAAGTAAATTGAGAACAACACATTGTTTCTTTAAACATATGTATGAAATTTGAGCAAACAAATATATAAAATGAAACAATTTAATTTTTTTTTTTCATTAGTTAATTGCATACTTAATGAAATTTTTTTTAACGAAATTAGATAAAAGACTTGAATTGAATAACTCTAAAAATTAAAGGACTCCAATTGAACAAAAATAAAGTTAGAGGATGGCGCACTTTGCATTTTGGCCTATATATTATTATTTGAATAAAAAGTCTATATAAGATATAGCAAAACTTAGATACAGTTTCTTAAGCATTTTACCTTAAGTTAATCAATTAAATTCAACAATTTGTCTTTAGAAATTGTAACAATACGCATAGCCCTCTTTGATACCATGTTAAATAACGGATTATTTCAAAAGTTTAAGTAATTGAAATATAATAAATTTTTTCGAAGTTAAAACTACACTTCTCTACCCAACTTCAATCAACCTCAGACTATCATATTCTTAGTGTAAGGAATCCAGCCATCACTAGCATATCTCACCAGAGTGCATGGACCTTAGAAAAAACAAAAACAAGGGAAACTTTTACATGTACATGGTCCAAAATCATACAATATGAGATTCACACCATGAGAGAGAGAGAGAGAGAGAGACCAAAATCATACAATATGAGATTCACACCATGAGAGAGAGAGAGAGAGAGAGAGAGAGGCTATCATTGCATTTGTTTCAATGAAAATTTTTATCTTTTATTCATTCACATTTTTGGTGTTTGGTATGGTGAAAAATATAAATAAACAGGAACAGGCCCGATCATATAAAAATGTAGCAACAAAAAAAACTTTCTAGAGTAACTCCTCTCTCTCTAGAAAAAAGTCTGTTGATTGTTGTGGACCAATACCCAATTTCTTTTCTTTTCAAATGACTATTTTCGTCAAACCTGTTGCTTTCTTTGATGTAGAGTCTAAATTTGGAATCCATTTGATAATCGTGAATAATCTCTGTATATATATATATATATATATATATTTTTTTTTTTTTTCAATTTGGGATATGTTTTTATGAAAGAAATTTTTTGTTCATATTTTAAATTACTAAGAAATACTAATGACCTCCATTTGATAATCGTGAATAATCTATGTGTGTATATATATATATATATATTTTTTTTTTTTTTCAATTTGGTATATGATTTTATGAAATCAATTTTTTGTTCATTTTTTAAATTACTAAGAAATACAGATGATTTTGCATGTAAGTCAGACAATAAAAATATTTTTTAGCTCATTTATATGTTTGCAATTAAACACTTCAAAACAAATCAATTTTCTAAAAAAAAATTTCCAAAAAAAGAAAATTCAGAAAATATTTTCACTCAAAATAAACAGAGTTCAAATGTCATTTCAATCCCACCTTATTAATAGTGAACATAGAAATCATGTGTCCCATTTTTTGTTTTCCATTTTGTATTTTACCAATCACAATTTGTCATTTATTTGTGTGGCTTTTTTTTGTAATAAAACTAGAATTTGAAATTAATATATATATATATATATATATATATATATGACATTCCATAATTAGTGGAATATTTATTGAACACAAAACGTAAAACAAAAGATTGGTATTCCTTCAAAGTTCAAACTACACTTCATGGTGGGCAATAGAATGCCTTCCCGCAACATCTTTATAAACACTAGTACGGTGCTCCTGCCTCATGGAGAGCACATACTTCTGCACATTATCAAGGTCAGCGATTGTTAAACTCACTACAAAAAACTGGTTCTCCAGCTGCGTTTTTTCCCGGCAGTTTTCAAAATTGCCACTATAGGAGAGCTACAACAGCACTTTTAGGCTACAAGAGCATGGATGTAATCATCACGTTCTGCCACAAGCTTGAAAGGAGCTGTGAAGGAAGCATCCCCAGGGGCCATCTTGGAGATATCCATTGTCTGAAAAAAGGGAAGAAAATCAGCTTACATTAGCCAAAGAGAAAAGTTACATTTTGTACTGGCCAATCAAAAAGCAACAATGAAAAGAAAACCGAATATGCCACAAAACAATATATATTAATTGATATGTTTGTGAGTATCTTCACCATTAGTTAACTGGCAGTTAGTAACAATTTGGTTCTGGTCAACTGTGTCAACAAGAGGCTCCATCAACGCTTGCTTCTTGATGCAGCTCATGTCAAAGCCATATACATTATTCCAGACTGGAGAATGAAAATCAAGGGGAAAAAAAGGTAAGAATAAAGAAATTACACTGCATCATCATGAAGAAAACCCTTTGCATTTCAAATCCCCACAACTGATATAGATGCGAGTTCACAGGCTCCTGTACTGCCCAGGCATAAAAATGGATCCTAAAACAATATTCATCTGTTTCATATAATCAAAAGGTTAATTGTCTCACATTCAATCTTGTTGTCTTTGTACTCAGCATCCTCAGCGGCTGTCAAGTATAGGGAAGTTTTGTCAGGTAGCACAACTCCATCGTCGACCTGGGTGAACAAAAAATAATTGAGATAAAAATATTAATGCTATCAATTTAAATAAGCTATAGCATGATTGAATGGCTGCACAAACTGTTACCAAGAAAAAGAAAACCACAAAAATCATTGCACATTGAAGTTTGAAAAAATTATCAGCATATAATAATCTGCAGCATAACCAAAAGACAACCATACTGGTACAGACACAAATATAGCAATGAAAGGGATCAAAGTGATATTTTAACTCAATGAATACATACTTTGAAACTATGTTTACAGTCCGCCATGTACTGTATGTAACATGTAAAAGAGGACCTAGACAAACTCATACTTTAACACTAAGGGGGATGTTTGTAGGTTATGCCTGTAATGAAAGAAGTCCTCAGAAATTATAACTATATATGATGCACGTTTATCAATGTCTTGGGAAGGAAATTTTCAGCCTGGTACACAGGCAAGCATGAAAGAACAAGACTAGCCCCGCACCCTACTACCTTGGAAAACTTAGGTATAAAAAAATAAGGCAAACTTTCAGGAACTAAATGCATATTTTTCCATGGAAGTTTCCCAGTATTAAGTATGAGAATATAATAAATAATTCCTCTCATGGCTCTCTATATTATAGTTTTCTATGCACAACTCAATGAATGACATAAATCTATAGAACACCAATGATTCCCTAATTCAATTGAAGTTCCAAAGCCACCATAACTCCAGGATTCCCACATATGCTTCAAAATGGCATGCATATTATATGTAAGAAAAATGATGTTGACTGTGGGATCGTACTAGATATTGACTTGAGCTTGTAAAAAGCACCCACATTGGCTTATCACTATAACAAACAGAAGAAAAAGGTTCAAGTGTTCAACTTTTTAACGCAATTTAGAACCATCAAGGATAATTTACAAAGTCACATATTAGAACAAATTATTTCCAGAATATCTACAGAATAACATGATTATAATTGGGCTAAGAACCTTATAG
The DNA here is from genome assembly GCA_030445155.1 of Quercus variabilis. Lineage (NCBI taxonomy): Eukaryota > Viridiplantae > Streptophyta > Magnoliopsida > Fagales > Fagaceae > Quercus > Quercus variabilis. The sequence continues at coordinate 58,420,091 of CP129446.1, forward strand.
CTCAATTGGCACCTCTTGGTGTTTCCAATGTAAACATCCAAGGTTTAAATCCCCCCAACCCCAACTATCAAATTATATATATATATATATATATGATTATAATTGGACTAAGAACCTTATAACTCAGCTGGCACCTCTTGGTGTTTCCAACGTAAACATCCAAGGTTTAAATCCCCCCAACCCCAACTATCAAATTATATATACACACACACACACACACATGTGTGTGTGTTTGTGTGTATGATTGGCATTAATGAGTCACCGGCATAAGATCAACTATTTTTAGATCTAGAAATAGAGAAAATTTGAAACGTAAATGGAAGGTGGAAACTTACAAGCCATTTGTCACGAGCATGCAGGACAGTATTTAACATATTCTCAAACAATAAGAAGTAACCATCCATTCAGAAATAATTATATCCACTTTAGCAACTGGAAGATCAATTTCTTTGATCTTCCCCTTCAAAACAGTTATAACTGTAATAATAAAATCATAAATTAGTAAGTGTATAAAGCAGAAACTACAAAGCAAATACTGAGATGGATAAAAAAAATCACATCTACGGAATAACATGATTATAATTGGGCTAAGAACCTTATAGCTCAACTGGCAGCACTTGATGTTTCCAACGTAGACATCCAAGGTTTAAATCCTCCCACCCCCAACTATCAAAGTATATATATATATATATGATTGGCATTAATGAGTCACCTGCACAAGATCAACTATTTTTAGATCTAGAAATAGAGAAAATTTGAAACGTAAATGGAAGGTGGAAACTTACAAGCCATTTGTCACGAGCATGCAGGACAGTATTTAAAATATTCTCAAACAATAAGAAGTAACCCATCCATTCGGAAATAATTATATCCACTTTAGCAACTGGAAGATCAATTTCTTCGATCTTCCCCTTCAAAACAGTTATAACTGTAATGATAAAATCATAAATTAGTAAATGTATAAAGCAGCAACTACAAAGCAAATACAGAGATGGATAAAAAAAAAAAAATCACATCACCATTAGAAAATCCATTTGCTTCAACAATCTCTTTTGCCATGTCAGCCATATGGGAGCACTTAACATAGGAAATGGAAAAGTTTTAGAACATATCATTAGCAGATACGACCAAGTTACACAATGAAATAAGAACAGATACAACATATTTTTACAGATTAGTTGACCAAGATTTACATAAATATATAAACCAAAATAATAGAGCATACCACATAAAAATGTGCAGCACCAGCTTTGGCACAAAATAGGGATAAAATTCCAGTACCAGCCCCCACATCAAGAACTACTTCATCCTTAAATAGAAATTTATTCTGATAAATACCATTTAGATAGGTCTTAGTTCTCACAACATCCTTCAACATTTCCTTCAATGCAAGATAATAAAAGATGGAGTCAAAGATATTTGCAATATAATGTTATAACAATAAAATCTTTTGATAATTTGATAGTTGGGGGAGGGGGGATGTAACAATAAAATCTAACAGTCCATCATCGATGTTGAATTCACTTACTTCATGAATACCTGCAAATACACATAAAACTAAGATAAGCCTCTACAAGATGCATCACCAATGAAGGTGGGAAAAGAGAGAGAGAGAGAGATAGAAAGAGAGAACATAAATCCATTCTTGAACCCAATTGTCAATGTACAAGATTGCTAGGAGCAACTATATACTGCAACTCCCACTGATAGAATTCGCATTAACACAATCCCAATACACAACATAGACCCATTTAAGCAAAAACAAGCTCCAAGAAGAAAAGTCATTATTTTTCTGAACAATAAAGAAGAAAAATTATTACTTTTAAAAGGTGAAGTCATTTAAGAACTCTCCAATATGAAGTTAATACATCAATGCTTCATCACTCACTTTGAACAAAACAAAAATTTCCGCTCAACCACACCAAATAAAGTTTATACTTAAGACAAGCCCAATGTACAACATAAACCCAATTAAGCAAAAACAAGCACCTACAAGAACAGCCATTATATATTCCCTTTCCCATGAATTAAAAAAAAAAGTACTTTTACAATGTGAAGTCAATTAAGAACTCTCCAACTATAAAGTTACTACTACACAATGCTTCATTTCTCACTTTGAACAAAACAAAATTTTTTCCTTCGATTGGTAATTTACACACATACACACACTCCAGTTGAGCTAGAGCTCATTGGCAACAAAACAAAAACTTGCACTAAACTACACAAAACAAACAAACTTTGTAAGTAACTTGATTCAAAGCTCTAAACTTTGCACAAAGCTTAAAACTTTTATCTTTTCCCCCCTACCCCCCAAAATCCTTTTTTATCTTTTCCCTTAACTTTCCTATTATCCAAGCGGAGAACTAAGTAGCTAACACACCAATACACACAAATTTCTCAAAATAAATAAAACCAAGAAATCATTGAACCAAACTTTTATCAAAGATTCAATCTTTTCTTTCTTTCTCTTATATATAAAAGATAAAAAGAAGGCATCTTCTAGTATTACTCAACAGAGATAAGATGAAAGAAAGAAAGAGGCTTTACCAAAGTGAGAGTAGGAATCTAAGTAAAAGTCGGCACTGGTTTTATCATCGCCATCCATAAACGACACGTCGTTGGGCTCATCAATGGCCTTGTCGGAGCATTCGGGGTCGCACGAGTTTGTTGGAACACTGAGTGGTCTCCTCCTCCTCCTCGGGGTCCTCGAAGCGGATCTTCGAGTTGTGGGAATGGTGTGGCTGTGAGCTCTGGTTCATGTTGTTGTCGTTGCTGTTCTTTCGGCGACCCTTTTGCTTCACTTATATTTTATTGGGTAGTATGTGATTTTGTTTCAATTATATGTTTATCTCCTGAAAAAACACAAAAAACGTAAAAGTCCAACATCAAATAATATAAAAAAGAATACAGTGGAACACTTTTATTATACGATTTCAAATCATAAATAAATAATTTAAATTTTGATAAACAATTTAAATTTCGGTCAAATCTTAATTGAATAAATTATAATTTGCTCAAAAACTAAATATAAAATAAATAGTATCATTGTATCAACATAAATTGTGGTAACTGTACTAATCTTATAAATTTACATAATTATATATTAATTATTTGATTTATTTTTAAGTAAAATTGTATAAATTTTACACATTTTTTTATTATACATAAAAGCTTGCACATACATAATATTGGAATTTGGAAGTCTAAAATTGTGTGATATCTAAAGCTTTGCACCACATCATGAGTTCATAAGCAAACAAAAAGCACATAATATCAAAGGTCGAGATCTCCTACAAGGTTAAACAACAGTAATTAGTTTGCAAAATCAAAATCAATCCAAGAGAAGAAATAGATAGAAACATATAACTAGTTTGAAATATTTTTGCAAACCTTTAGTGAAGTTGTGATAGCCTCCAGCTGTGAAACATCTTTAGCAATGTTGTAGTATGCACTATTATTGTCACGTACAACCAATCCTTTAGGTTGATCAACATTAGGAAATATGCATGTCTCCAAGAACGGTTCAATATTAAAGAGACACAGACTCCCCAAAAACCAGTAGCGAATCCAAACCCTGTACCAACATAAAGACACTTCCAAAATTCGTCTCGATCTCCTTGATGGTTTTTACTTCTTGCATCTCGATCTTCTTGATGGTTTTTAGTGCCTCCAACATTGGATGTTACATCTTCTGGGCACTTTTCTGTAAGTGGAGGTCCACAAAGTCCAGCATTACCCATGAATTTGCTAGGGTCGAAGGACTGGAGTTGAGTGCCTGTTGGAATTCTTCCCGATAATTTATTATAGGACAAGTCAAGATAGCTCAAATAATGTAAACCAACCATGCTATCAGGTAATGAACCAGAAAACCGATTTCTCGACAAATCCAAAGATTCCAATTGTTCCAACTTACCAATGTTTTTAGGGATTACTCCAGTCAACATGTTTCCTGATAAATTCAATGCTTTCAGTTCTATGAGGCTGGATATCCCCTCTGGAATATTTCCGGTCAATTTGTTGTTTGCAAGATCAATGCTCCTCATTTCTCCAAAATTCTTTCCATAATCATACACATTTCCTTTCCAACCAACAATTGTATGGACACTATTGTCACTATAACTTCCATAATCAGTATAAAAACCAAGGTTTTCAGACCCGGACCGTTCATTGAACCGTAAAAGAGAGAGGTTCAAGGTTTTTAAGGTCGAACCGAGGTTGAACCGGGGTCGAACCGTGATGATGTCATAATTAATTTAATAATTATTTAAATATGAATAAATATATTAAATTAGTATAAATAGAAAAATTAAATTAAATGACCCAATTAAATATAGAAATCTATCTTTCAAATATATTTTTTTATATCATAACTTTCATAGGACAAATAAGAAATATCATATCCTAAGCATACATTGTTTCTCAAAAAAAAAAAAAAATATCCTAAGCATACATAGATATAATATTTCTTTATTTATTTATATGTTGATTAGATAAACTCGTGATAGTAATATTGTAATAATATACGAATTAGAAGGGCACTTAGTAATTTTAAATTAATATAATTATTTAATAATTATTATATACTTAATTGTATCAGTTGACTCACTATTTTTTTTCTACTATTCAAACTTTGCTACATTATAAATGTGACAAAAAAATTGTGAAATATTTTATAACACTATATTTTTTCATTTAAAAAAAATTGTAATTATTAACAAAGTATTTATAATATTTTATTTGTTACTATCACTCCATCAATAGTCACGTCACAACTTCAAAGCTGCAAATCTAATGGCTCACGGCTGAATCATTTTGCCAATTTCAAAAATCAATAGTTTCCAATGCCGAGTCACGTGTGTAGAAGCCTAGAAGGGGCTCTAGATTCTTCCAAGTCACGTGTAGGAGGGGCTCTGGATTCTTCCAAGTCAAGTCACGTGAAACAATGCTATTGGAAACATAAAAAAGAAAAAAAGAATTCAAAACAAGCCCAAAAGAGAGAAGGTGAGAAACAATAGCAGTCTCCACGGAAAGAAGAAAGAGAAGAAGGAGAAAAAGAAGAAAGAAGAAGAAATAGAAGCAGAAGACGAAGATGAAGATGAAGGCTGTGACTGGCGATCTGTGCTGGGACAGCTGGGTTGCTAACTTGCATCTTCTTCTGCTCAGTTTGTTGTTTTTTTTTTTTTTCCTTCACAAATCTTTTGGTTCTAGATCTGAAAAAAGTCCAAAGCATGCCTGCCAAGTGGTTTGATCACAGTTCTAGAATTTAAAGCTTGTTTTTCTGTGTTTTTTTTTTTTTTTTTTTTAGAGGTTCAGATTTAAAGGGAAGTAGAGAACCGTGAGAAACGGTCTGATCACGGTTCTTAGAATCGTGAGGTCCGACCGCGGTTCGCACGGGTTCCTGTTTTTTTCACATAGAACGGTTCTTGATGCTAAAAGAACCGTAAAAATGAACGGGTCGAGGTTTTCCCGGTCGGACCGTACGGTCCGGTCCGGGTTTCAAAACTATGATAAAAACTATATTCAGGGCCATTCCAAATGAAGTACTTATTAGTCATAACATCTGAAATTTTGTGAGCCATGGCAGTTAAATTATCGAGGCATTGTGGAATGGTTCCAGATATATTATTTTGAGATAGGTCCAAATATCTAATATGGATTAGCAAACAAAGTTGTGACCCTATGCTTCCACGGAATTTGTTGGATCTAAGGCTAAGAATGATCAATGAGGAAATTCTTTCCCCTATCCAAACTGGTATACTCCCAGATAATTTATTCTTTTCCAAGTGCATAAATCTCAACAAAGTACAATTCTGCAAGGACAAAGGTAATTCCCCTGACAAGCTATTGTTGCCTAAGTCCAATGCTATAAGTCGTATTAAAGAACCCATAGAGCGTGGAATTTTCCCAAACAAATTATTGTGAGCCAAATTCAAAATTTCAAGTTCTTGCCAATGCATGAAACAATTAGGGATTCCTTCAGATAGATTGTTGCTTGAGAGGTCAAGGTGCATCATTACCCCAGTCTTTGAGCATAAAAATAAATTTAACCCCGAAAACTTGTTTCTGGAGAGATTTAATGAGGTCAAATTAGAAGAAACCGTTGGAAGTGGGCCTTCAAATCTGTTTGAACTGAAATCTAGTATGGCAAGGTCTGAAAATATATTGGATATATTTGGCAACCTACCCTTGATTTGGTTTTGAGACAAATTCAAATAATGTAACTCAAAAGGCATGTTCCAAAACCAAGTAGGGATGGTATTTGAAATTCCAGTATTGGAGAGATCAAGGAAGAGAAGGTTTCTTTGAGTTCTAATCCAATTTGGGAAATCAGGACCCAACTTGCAAGATCTCAAATATAAGTCAATCAATTGGAAAGGGGGAACCCAATCAAAGCTGAAATTTAAAGTTAAAGAATTAGAAGATAATTCTAAATAGTACAAATTGGGGAAATTTGAAAGTAGGGTTTCAGAGATAACGCCTTCCAACATATTTGAATGGATATCCAAAAACTCTAACTTATGTAGGCTTCCTATTCTTTTCCCGAAAGTCCCATTAAATTTATTGTTAGAGATATCTAACTCTCTTAATGATGGAAATATTGCAAAATTAGGCACCAACCCTCTAATTTGATTCCTGCCTAAATGTAAGCTCTTTAGTGAATCTTTTGCGCATCCTTGCAAGTTGTGGAAGAAGTCAAGAACTTGTCCATCGAGATTGTTTGACGACAAGTACAAATCACATAAAGTACATATATCACCAAGGGATTCTGGAATGCCACCTTCAAGTTGATTATCATTGAGAGAGAGTCGCTCTAGAGACTTCATGTTGCCGAAAACATTTGGAATTGAACCTTGTAATTGATTTGAAGAGAGATCAACAGAAACAAGGTTGGTACTAGAATTCAACAACCAGGGGAATATCGAAGAGTTGATGCAAGGGTTGTTAGCGAGATCAAGATAAGTAAGAGATTTAGAGGAATTGATACGCAAAAGAGAAGAGGGAGTGACAAAAGGAAGAGAACAATTATATAGCCATAACCCTGATAGCTTAGGGAGACCACTAACAACTTTCAGCCAATCATTGGCTACACTAAGATTGAAATTACTTAGGTCAAGGTGTTCTATTAAAACAAGATGAGAAAGCCAATCAAGATTTTGGACAGGTTTCAAATTATTCCAACTGAGATCAAGATATTGCAAGTGCGAAAGGTTTCCCAGTTGAAATGGAATTGGTCCACTTAGATTGGCGCTATTTAGATCAAGGTACTTTAAGTTATTGAGTGAACTGATAGACTTCGGAATTTCGCTATTATTAAAATCATTGCCACTAAGACTCAAATAACTCAAATGATGCAACTCAATCAATGAAGGACTGATCTTACCTCGTAACCCACAAGAATCAAGACGAAGCTCAAGTACATGGCCAGTTTGGTTGTTACAGTGAACTCCTTCCCAACTGCAACAATTTCGTTTTGCATATTCATTCCCCCACGAAGAGAGCCTATTGTTGTCATCAACAAGGCCTTTTTTAAACTCAAGGAGTGCTTGTCTCTCCCTCTCTATGCACCACATGTTATTGTCTCCAACCCTTGAAATGACTCCAAGGGCTGGTTTCAAGTATAGTAAAAAAATAAAAATTGCGGACAGAAGCTTATGAGACCTTCTGCCCATAATCAATATCATGCCCAATGCTACAAACAATTAAAATGAAGATAAAGATGAATCCTGAGCACAACTAGAGCAATCAATGTTGCAAGTTTGATTTTGTTTTGTGAGCTCTCACAAGCACCAATTATTTATAAGTGCAGTTTTTACTGTTTTTTTTTTAATATTAAATTTGTAGTGTAAATGCATGCAAAGGGAACATGCATGACGGCGCTAATAATCGGTCAAAAAAGGTTTGACACGTATTTTATTTTTTAGACTCAAAAGAAAAATCGAAATTCATAACGCGTGAAATAAAGGTGTACATTAACATAGTGTGCGTTTGGTTCTACCAGGAGCCAAAATGTGCATTTTCAAGCTAAAAATTTCAAAAGCGTGTTTGCAAATGTGAATTTTAGAAAAGCTCATTTTATAAACACATTGTGCAACAGCTAGGCACAAGTTTTTGCAAAAAATCACATACGTTATCAATATTTTATATTACCGTTGGAAGCCACTGCTAGGCACAAGGTTTTGCAAGTTTGATTTTGTTTTCTAGCTCTCACAACCACCAATTATTTATAAGTGCAGTTTTTAATTTTTTTTTTAATATTAAATTTATAGTGTAAATGCATGCAAAGGGTACATGCATGACGGCGCTAATAATCGGTCAAAAAAGATTTGACACGTACTTTATTTTTTAAATCAAAAGAAAAAATTGAAATTCATAAAGCGTAAGATAAAGGTGTACATTAGCATAGTGTGCGTTTGGTTCCATAGGAGCCAAAATGCGCATTTTCAAGCTAAAAATTCCAAAAGCGTGTTTGGTAATAGAATGCAAATGTGCATTTTAGAAAAGCTCATTTTCTAAATACAAAAGACTTGCAAGATATTGTGCAGCAGTTAGGCATAAGCTTTTGCAAAAAGCCACAGTGCGTTATCAACATTACCGTTGGAAGCTACTGTAAATTTCTCAAATTGCCCACTATGTTTCAAAGGGCAGATCACACTATCTGCAGTCTCCAGTTCCAGAACTGTGACTCACAGAAATCACGCTTGATGAGCCATGAGGCGAAGCCTCATTGTGAGAAGGAAATTGTAACTCATAGAAATCACTTTGTTGAAGTGTGGGTATTGCGTTAAGTATGCAATATGTGAAACACAAAGTTAGAGAGTGAGGTCTTGAAACTTGAAAGAAGACAAAATGTGAAGAAGTGTGTGTGGAGGAAAATAGAGATAAGGGAGAAATAAAGAAGAAAAAAGATGAAGAAAATGTGGCTGAAAAAAAGGGAAAAAAAAAGGTGTTGTCTTGGTTATACGTGGGGTGTGGGGCAAAGGCATAAACAAATCTTTTTTTTTTTTAATAATTTTTTTTTAAGTAAGCTTATGAAAAAAAATAAAAAAAATAATAATAGAGTAATGCTATCTCAAAAAATATTTTTACAACAAATTTTAGTTAACAATAAATTTTATTATTATTATTATTATTATGAAGTAGTTTTTTTTTTTTTTTTGAGTAAGTATTATTAAGTAATTGATTTAAGTATGAAATAAACTCTCTTATATATACGTTGTCATTTTTGATAATTTACAACTCAAACTGCCACACTTTTAAGTGTTAGCCAAACACTAACCTTTTTCAAAAAGTACTTTTTAACAGTTTTTACCAATCACTTGACTTTTTAAGAAAGCTCAATTTCATACCTCACTTTTTGAAACTTCCACTTTTTTAAAAAGCCCAGTTTCAAAAAGCTGAACCAATGAAACTTTTTTAGCTTTATTAAAATGGGTTTGTAAGTGTGGTCATTGTTCTCACACTATTTAAAAATCCACTTAGCATTATGGTTTTGGATCATCTGGGCACTATTAAAAATTGTTATTACTTAAATTTGTAATTTTCAAATTCGCAGTCGTAAATATGATAGGTCAAAAAAGCTTCCTATTATGCCACTTCTCCATAAGGCTTTAGGAACTAACCAATATTAATAATGACAAGATAAGTTTTATTTATTAAACACTTTCTACCCCCCGCAATACAGACATACGCATAAATAGAACGGGTTCTTCTAATGGCTAATGACATCTCATCCAAATTACCAAGTATAATGAGTTAGAGACTTCTTTTAAACCAGTTTAAACAATTTTTTTAAAACTATATTCTATGGAATGAGAGTTTAAATTATATGACATCATAAGCACTCTGGAATGGATACAATTACACCTTAACCATGGAGTATTGATTTCTATTGATTCAAATCAAATGATGATTTCAAATTAATTCATGCACTTTTTGATCAAACAGTTGAACATCAACAAAAAAAATGCTAAGCCAAAAAATAATTTGTTTAGACATAATTTTTTGGCAAAATTACAAATTGCACACTTTAACTTTGTCTAAAATTCAATTCAGTTTTCTAATTTTACCTTCGTCCAATTTAGTCCTTTAACTTTCAACTTTGTTCAATTCAGTCCTCTCATTAATCACTAAACAAAATTGAGCCGTTTAGGACCCCCAAAACAATGTAGTTTTGTATTGAATAAAGTTGAAAATTGGAGAATATTTATTTCGAATAAATTGAGCCAATAAAATAGGAAGAACTAAAAGAGTTCCATGTCATGAATTATGTATTATGTACAAATTCTTTGGGCTTGCTGTCCTATCACTCCCATGTGTGATCCAGTTAGATATTTTTAATTTAATTGTACTTGCCCTTAAAAAATGATTTTTTAAAGAATAGAATTTTTGGTGGAGAACATGATGTTTTAAAAGTTGGGGTTTTGTTGGAAAACAATTGGTTCATAGTTTATCTTGGTCATATGGTTCATTTGGGGGAGAGATTGAGCTTCAAGAAAGAATGAATGGTCTTATCAATACACAAACGTGTAACTCCCTAGGAATTTCAATTGCGCTTATATTCATTATTGTCGAAATTGGGTTCAAGCTTTCCCTAGCCCCTAGAGGGAACTCTAATAAGAAAGTTGAATACTTAATAGAAATGAATGAATTTTTTTGTTATCTCTTCGTTAATTTAAGAATAAGGACCATTTTTTAGTATTAAAAAAAAAAAAAAGAAGAAGAATAAGGACCATTTTCAAGGTCTCATAACCAGTCATTCATGATTGGATAGACCATTGATGAAAATAATATCCAAATACTAAACTCGCTTTCAATATAACCTTCACAAAGCAAAGGAAGTTATTGGGAAGATCAAAGAAATAAACTCCTCTTCCTCGGTAAAGAATTCTTGGAAGAATTCTGAACCCACTCTTTTAAAAAAATGCATGCAGTACTTTTTATTTTTTAGGTGAAATAGAATCAACTTGAATTTGGGATAGCTGTTTGAAATCTTGGTGAAAGATTAGATTGGTTATCTCATTTTTGGTTTTTGTGAAAAGAAACTAAAACAATGTAGTTTGTATTGAACAAAGTCGAAAATTAACAGCGCAATTTTGATGTTGACTAAAAAGGGGGAGGGGGGAGGGGGGGGGGGGGGGATTGAATTGAACAAAAATTAAAGTTAGAAAGCTGAATTGAATGAAAGTGGAGTTAGATGACTAAATTGAATTCTAGATAAAATTAGAGGGTACAATTTGCAATTTAACCTACTTTGGTTTGTTTTATTTTAAAGCAACTATGATTGGTAGATCATTCCAGGATAAGTTATGGCCCATTGGAGATCAGAGCTAGATCCAATATAAAAGCATCATAGACTCTCTAAATAAATAAATAAAGGAGGGGGGGGGGGTCTTGACACTTCATTGTATACATGGACATAATTTGTTTAGTAAGTAGAATTCCTATAAATAAAAAGGGAAAAGAAAAAATGAAGAAGAAGTGGAAGATATTTTGAAAAAATTTAACGGATGTTCTAAGGACATTGTTTTATAAAATATTTTTAGAAATTTTTTATGAGAAAGAAAAAAAAAAGATATTAAAGTCATTTTTTTATAATATTTCCTATGAAAGTGGTATAAAAAACTTTTTAAAAATAGTTCATTAAAAAATGGCCTAAAAGAACCCATTAATCGAACCTGTTTAACATTGATATTCAATTTTGGTTTCAAGCAACAACCAAAAAAAAAAAAAGAAGCGTCGCCTTTTGACATTTTTTTTCCTTTTTTAATTTATTTAAAAGAAATGGGTAAGCATGTCACCTTTTTGATTTACTTTACGTTTTTTGTGCCAGACCTATAATGCGTAAAAAAATTTGAAATATTGAATTGTTTATACAAAGGAGAAATTGCATACCCATTACACATTAAGGGGTCTAGCCCGAGAGTGGTTAAAATGCTTTTGAAATATTGTATTTTTTTTTATACAAAGTAGAAATTGCCTACACACTACACATTAAGGGGTCTAGTCCAAGAGTGGTTAAAATGCTTCTATAACAGTCAAGTAAGGAAGTTACATCAATTGCCCCCTAACCATTTTTTAATTTTTTAACAAGATTCGTGCAAGAGAGAAAGCAATAAATTACCGTGGCTTGACATTCTTATAGACTTATGGTGGGTATTCTTATTCTAGACTAACCTTTATTTATTTATTTATTTTTATAGAATGAATTCTAGACTAACCTAGAAGAGTCATTTTTAACTTCACAACAACAATTTTGCAACACTATTAAATTAGCTTACCACCTCACATATAGGCCATTAAAAGATTTTTGTGAATTTTTATTGTGTCCTTACCTTTGTTAAACCTAGAATTGCAATACTTGCATTACAAATATAATTATAATTAATTTCTTTGGTAATACTCAAGTAAAATTAGGATTAACCATAAATAAAAATAAAAATAAAAAGCAAAATTAGGATTAATTACTTATACCCCAGGACTAAAGTTGTATGGAGCTCAATATAATTTTAACATAATATGGGTTTTTAGTTTATTAAATTTGAAATGAAAATTAACTTTACAAAAATTTATTCTAATGCCTACCCTTCTAATTTAGGAGATATGATGCCTATCCTTAATAGCAGACTAGCAGTGAATCTGGATTTCAATTCGAAGCAAGAAACACAAAATTATTTAGGAGGAACTCGAATCTAGAACATGTTAGTAGTTGGGTGGAAAAAACTGTTGATAGTTTTCTCAGTAGAATTGCATGCAGCGGCTCCAAATGACAAGGATTGGTAGATTCTTGTTTTAGACTTTAGAATATGCATTGTAGAACTTTTTGAAATGTGTAGACGGTTTCAAAAAGAAGAAGAAAAAGAAAAGAAACGTTTAAACGTGCGTAGTCCAAGTTGAGGTCAAGGTCAGGGTCAGGTCATCAATGACCGATATTCAACAGATTCTATTGATCTTAAAAGTTGGTAGAGTTTAGAGACCTAGTACCAAGCATCATGAATTTGAGCTTCCAGCAATGATATCAAGCCATTTCATCATGTGATACGCTAAACTTTTCAGATGATTAAAAGAAAAAGAAAAAAAAAACCTGAATCATACTATCAATTTTACCAGAAATAGTTTCATTCAATTTCAATATCTTCTGTCTAGGCATATTAAACTTCCAATGAAATCATGTATTGTACGTAAATGTATATAAAGTGCAGGTTGTAATATGCGTAAATAATAGTATTTTGGAAAGTAGAAAAATGGAGAAAAATAAAAGTTAAAATTGGAATTTTAGTGGCTTGCTCGAGCGTGCTAGAGCAAGACCAATGGGCATGCAATAGTATATTGGCACCTTGCCAATGCCAAGCCCCCTTGAGCGAGAGTCGAGCGTAGGTCAAGCAGAGTGCGAGAATATCCAGATTTATTATTATTATTATTATTAATTTTTTTTAAAGCAACTTAAAAATAAATAAACAAATAAAACCGGATTGTCCAAACGGTGTCGTATGGTCGATATAGGTCAAAAACCAAAAATGACATTGTTCAAGCCTTCTCCCAAATCGATCAAAATTCATTCTCTCAAATCATATTTCTCCCTCCATGACCAATGTCCAGTATCCTTTTATTCTCTCAAATCAAACCCCCTCCCTTTGTTGGGTATTTTGTATATCAAAGTAGCTTGTAATACAAGTTTGATTCTTGTTTGGTATGTGAACAAGTGTTACTATTTATTTATTATTATTATTAAATTTTTTTTTTTTTTTGGAGAAACATACAAGAGAGAGGGGAAAGTGTTACTACTTTAAAGTTTGTTGAGGTCCAAAATATCACAATATTGTATCAAAACCCAAAACAATACAAAATATTGAAATTTAGGAGCCATTTGGGCTTTCAAGGAAAGGGCAAGGCTAAAATTCATTAAAAGTCAATAGGAAGGGACCCAAGCCCACAAGTGGGCAAGCTTTGGGCCTTATGAAACAAAGAAAAAACAAAGAAGCTTAGCCTAACCCTTAAGGGAGAAAATCGCTGGGAACCCAAGGAGAAAAACTGAACTAGGATATCTAAGGATTCCCAGAAGCCTAGGATCCTCGAGATATGCAATAGGGCTAGGTTGGGATTGAGACATCTCAAGGGAGAATGCCCAGGAACACAAAGAATGAGAGCAAATGTGTCCTATCAGCCACCCAATAATGTAGAAAAGGAGCAGAAGACTTAGGAACCAACAACTCATGAATAAGGGTCTGGTACCTTGGGAAACCCAGAAAGATGCATCATGAAGGAAGGTGACTGGAGATCTTTCAGCTTAATAGAAAGGAATCTGTCCATTTAGGGAAAATGACAAAAGGCAAAGCAGCCAAAAAGTGGGTTTGAAAAAGTGGTAGAAAGATTAGAAGTTAGCCCTTTAAGATCTCTTAGAACGGGAAAGTCAGCTAGGGGCTTTTGAAGAGGGAATCTCAAAAGAGGGAAATAGTGAGAAAATGAGGAAGGGTCCAGCCACTAATATTGCTGACACAACATTGGTTCTAGTACCCAGGGCAAAAAATGAAGGGAAACAATAGTACACCAAAAACCCTAAGGTGGCACTATAAAAGGAGAGGGAGCCAATAGTGAAATTCATTAAGCAATAGTGAATCAGAGGGAAAAGATCCTTTAGAAAACTCTTTTAGAATTCAAAAAGAAATAAAAGAAGGAAAACACTGTTCGGGATCCTAAAACAGCCACTATAAAATGCACTTGGATTCAAAGGGATTCAAACTTCACAAGTCTTGGAAGCTTGAGGAGCTATCCAAGTCAATGATTTTTGAACTTATTTGGACCTTGTAACATATCCTAATGCAAAAAGAGCATGATGTATTAAAAACTTAAGAAAATAATGAATCATTTCTTACTATCCTAAGGATCCCTAACATTTATTTCACTTTTCATTTTACTTATATAATTTTTTACTGTCCCTTGCTGTACAATATGTGTATATTTTCTATGTGTTAATATGTATATGTTGTAAGATCCACGCTTTGTGCACAACTTGGTTCGAAATCAGCCCAACTTAGCTGCGGTGAACTAAGCCTAGTCCCTTAATCGTAAAGTGTTAGGACATATATGTTTTAACTTGTTTAAGAACATATGTCACTTAATTATGTATATTGGCTAATCCTTTGACAAAACGCACTCTGCTTGTAATTGGGTAGATCTAGGTATTTTTAATACTTCAAGAAACAATGTTTCAAGGTCAAGTGTTGAAGTCATCAAGTCTGTCCAAGAAAAAGCAAGTTGAAGTGCAGAATTTTTAAAGCTCGACACCTCTCGATAGCTACCTCAACACCTGCTATCTATCGAGAATTAAAAAGTCAGAATTCCAATCTGATTTTCTTGGATCCGTGAATGTGTTTTTGGGGCTTCTTTTCTTCTAACCCTAAACATATAAAAGGATTATTTTAAGAGCCGTTTTGGGTGACACAAGTTGCATTATCATTGAGCAATCTCTGTTCAAGCAAATTGTGATCAACAGACAAAGTTCTTGACCTAGTTCATCTTCCATCAAGAAGTTGCTGTGTATGTGCACCATAGGGTTTTGTAACCAAGCATCTTCATGCTATTCATCAAGTGGATGATCTGAAGAACTTTGCAGCCAACCATTCTTTCTCAGTTGGTGTTCTGAAGTCGCGTATTGGGATTCGCGCATTGGTTAGTCACGTACTTGGGAGCCGTGCATCAAAGGTGGGAACTGTCGCTACAGATCAAGTCTAATTGGGTATTGGGGTAAGGGTTCAACTGTAGGTTGGTAAGGTACTTGGAATTCCTTTACTTGTAACCGCTTGATTTGATAATAGTGGAGTTTCGGGAGTGGTGACCTAAAAATCACCCGGTGGGGTTTTTGCCATTAGGGTTTTCCCCATTCGTAAACAAATCACCGTGTTATTTATTTTCCGCTGCATATTTAGTTGATTGGTGATTTGTTTGTGCTTCCACAAAATTGCATGATTAATTGGTTAATTAATTACTTGGCTAAATTAATTAATTAGGGTTAATCACAAGGGGTCATTCAGATTGTGACCTAACAAGTGATATTAGAGCAGGCACACTTTGATTAGGATTTAATCTTTGCTGTGTTTGATCCATTGACCCCTGTTTGTCATGGATAGAGGACAATCATTAATTATACCTCCTTTATTTGATGGCACTAACTATGCATAATGGAAAATACGCATGAGAGCTTTCTTGCAGTCTTTGGATGAAAAGGTGTGGCAAGCTGTAGAGATTGGCTGGACTAAGCCAACAGAAGATCCGGCCGATTGGGATGATGCAAAGATCAAGGCGGCTAACTTCAACAGCAGAGCGTTAAATGCCCTATTTAGTGCAGTCACCAATGAGGAGTTCAAGAAGATATCCTCAACTGAAACTGCCAAAGAGGCCTGGACCATCCTCCAGACAACCTATGAAGGAACAAAGGCTGTCAAAGATTCAAAACTTCAGAGGCTCACTACAAGTTTTGAAGAAATTAAGATGGAGGAGGATGAGTCGTTTGATGAGTTCTATGCCAAGCTCAAGGACATAGTAAACTCAGCCTTCAATCTTGGGGAAACCATCCCTGAACCCAAGATTGTAAGGAAGGTGCTCAGATCTCTACCTAAGAGATTTCATGCCAAGATTACGGCAATTGAGGAATCAAAGGATATAGACAAGATTCCTTTGATTGAGCTGGTTGGAAACTTGCAGACCTATGAAATAGGGTTATCTAGGATTGGCAAGTCCAATAAAGGCAAAAGCATGGCCTTGAAGGCGAAGAGTAGTGATACAGATGAGTCTTCTGATGATGAAGATTCCAAGATGAAGTCCTACATCACTCGGCAGTTCAAAAAGTTTATGAAGAATGCCAATGGAAGGAGCTTCGACAATGACCGCAGGCAGTTCAGTTCTTCTCAGTTTAAAAGCCAAGACAAAGGGAAGAAGGATGCTAAGGAGGGCGGTCAGTATACTGTTCCCGCAGGACCAAAGTGCTTTGGTTGTCATGGGTTCGGACACATGAAACATGAGTGTCCTACATATCTGAAGAGCATTGGGAAAAACAAGGCCCTTGCTGTAACCCTAAGTGATACTGAGCTTGAAGATGATTCCGACAATGAGGATGACGGAATCCTAAATGCCTTCATTGCCACAGTCAATCCTACTGAAGGGATTGTTGAAGAAGTGGATGAAGAAGAAGAACTGATGGAGTCAAAATTTGAGAAGATGGATGATCAAGATGATATCCATTCAGCCTATGAGAAGCTTTACAAGATCTCTGAAAAACATGAGAAATTATATAGGCTGGCCACCAAGAAGCTCAGTAATGTGGAACTTGAACGTGAAGAGTTGTCCACAAAGGTTGATGAAGCGAATCAAACTATTGGAGCACTGAGATTTGAAAACAACTTTTTGGCTGAGAAGACCAAGAAGCTTGAAGCAGAGCTGTTTCAAGTCAGAGCTCAACTGGAGAGGACTTCAAGTGCAAAGCTTGATGAGATGCTTAGCAATCAGAAATCTGCTTCAGATCGAACTGGTTTGGGGTATGGTATTTCTTTCTCTAATACTGCCTCTACTAGCAATATTGTTTTTGTTCCTCCTGCTAATAATACTGAAATTGAGAATATTGATGTTAAAACTGAATTAGCTAGTGAGAACTTAGACAAAGGGAAATCTATTTTAGGAGCACCCCCTAAGCAAGATAAGAAAGATGCTAAAAACCCTAGGGCTAAGAAGGCTAACTCTCAAAAGCCTAAACAAAAGAAACAGCATCTCTGTCATCATTGTGGAGCTGCCGATCATACTAGACCAAATTGCTATAAGTGGTTAGCCACTCAACAGAGCAATGGCGTGATAGCATCTGGAAACCATAATCAGCTTCCATCCTCCCTTGCTCCTCTTGGAGATCTTCTGAAAGCCCTCATGTTCCTTTCGAACTTGAACGGTTTAAATTCTTCCCCCTCATCGCCTGTTCAAGGTTTCAATCAAAGGAAAGGTTCTTCCAAGGTGTGGAAGAAAAAGGACTTTAAGTGATTTCATCACTTTCTTTTTCCCTTCTTGTTTTTCTGTTTATTGCATTGCTTGTGTTTTTTACTTTTCTGCTGAGTCAGTCTAGTTTTTGCTTTGTTTTGTTAACATGTTTTGTGTGTTTACTTTCAGTTTTGTTTATTTTGTTTTTGATATAAAAATAAAAAAAAATTAAAAAATTGAAAAATACAAAAACAGTGTGTGTTATGTGTACTTTGGTATTTGTGTACCTTGGATGGCTAATGAAACAAAGTTTTCTAAACTTTGTATCTCTTGTAGCTTAGATGAGCATCTCTATGCACAACTAAGCAAGTGAGTTTTGTGGCTCTTATTTGTGATGAGTAAGATTAGGTTATCTCTTAAAACTTAACACTCATATCACTCTTTTTGACGGGTAGGACTAGAAAATTCTAAGAGAAAGGCATAAATAATCATCTCACCATTGTTGCCCGCCAATCATAATATGACACCTGTATGCTTCGGCATAGCAAAAGTGCAGTGTCAAAGACATTCGTATGCTTCGGCATAGCAAAAGTGCGATGTCAAATGCTTAACATCTTGGGTATTTCTTTTCTCCTTTTTATGCCCATGTATGATATGCTAAAATAGAAGAAAACATGCAAAGAAAATAAAAAGCAAAAAGATTAAAAATGCTTTAAATATGGTTGCAAGCGTGTATTCTAGGAGATGTGGGAGTTATAGGATGTACCTCTAAGGTGATAGTCCCCATCAAACAGTTATGATTGTGTGTGAGTTAAAAGTTATTTTCTCATATCTCAGATCGTCATAACATGTATACACATATGCAATCTTGCGATGTTTTTCACACACAACACGCAATATTCTTTGCTATTTTTGATACATGTGCAGGTACAATGTGATTTGGCCATCACAAAGGTTTTACATGTGCTAATGTATGCTCACTAAACTGTCATAACTTGTTTTTGAAATATAAAATTGGTTAGACTTGTTTAGTGTGTGTGTGTGTTTTGCATGATCCTTATGCTCATTTTCTTGTTGAGAGATGTTTTGAGAGGTTTATCACTTCTGTGGATCCTTGATTGAGATGTGTGTTAGATTGCATTCATGTTTGTGTTTTTCCCTTCTCGAAAAACTGCATTTTTGTGTGATCTCGACACCAACCTCGACACCTCCTCGATACCTGGTCATCTATCGAGCTTCTTATGTTGTTTCTTATCGCAATCTTAACACCTCCTTGACACCTGATGGATCGATCGAGAAAGTCTCTGTCCTCTCGACAGATCCTCGACACCTGTTGGATCGATCGAGATTCAATTGTGCTGTTTGTGTCTTCTTTCTCGACACCTGTCTCGACACCTTTCGGATCGATCGAGATTTCTTCTGCCTCTTCGATACCTTCTCGACACCTTCGCGATCGATCGAGATTCTCATATCTGAATTTCTCCTTGCATCTCGATACCTTTCGATACCTGCATCTGTCAAAGGTTTTTTCCTCGATACCTTCCTCGACAGCTTTCTCGACACCTCTCGACACCTCAGCTGTCGAGAATTACTGAGGTGCCTATTTAAGTGCAGATCGCGATTTTCTTCATTTCTCACTCGATTTCTCTCGATCTCTCCGTGCCTGTTCATCTCCCTTTCACTCTCCTTTCACTCAAATCCTTCAACCCACTTGGATCTTGCTCATTTCTTGATCAAATCACTTGGTAAGATCTCTAGTCTCTTCATTTTTCATGCATTTCATGTTTTGAAAACCTAGTTTTTGGGATTTTTCATAAAATTTGGGGTTTTTCAAAATTGTTGAGTTTTTCTTGAAATTTTGGGTTGGGTTTGTACTTAAATGATTTCAAAATGTCATACATTGCATTTCATTTGCATTATAATGATATTTACATGCATTTAGATGCGTGCCTTATGTTTGTGTGCTGCTAGGATTGGATTGGGCTGAGCCCATGATGATTTTCCTTTGCATGTCACATGCTCATGCATTCCCATGCATACGTAATTCTTGTTCAACATATTTGATATATTTGAATTGTGTTTGAGACTTTTCTGATTGTTTCCCCCTCTATCTTTTTCTCATTCTTTTTACGTTAGTCGTGTCTATGGCACCTAAACGTAAATCTACTCCTGCTCGGAACCCTCTGCATTCTGGAGCATCTACTTCTTCTGATTCTGCTCCCTTTAATCTTCGGTTCCGTGATGGAGATGCCCATAAGGCATTTTCGGAGAACTTTTCTAGACGAGGTGTTCATTTGGAACGCCAAGTCATTCTGGCGGACTTCGCCGATACTGACCTTCCCTCTGTCATTCACAGTAGGGGATGGGGGTCATTGTGTGACATCCCGGTCACTTGCCCTCTCGTGCTGATACAGGAGTTCTACTCCAACATCCACGGGATTGATCTTTCAGTACCTCATTTTATTACTTGCGTTCGAGGTATGCGCATTCTTGTCACATCGCAGCTTGTTGCGGATGTGCTTAGGGTACCTAGGATAGAGTTTCCTGATTACCCCTCTTGTGAGCGTCTAAGGACTGTGTCCAAAGATGAGCTCATCTCTGCTTTTTGTGAGCGCCCTACAGATTGGGGTAAGCATCAGTTCACATCATGTAGGCCTTTTGTTAAAGGTCCTAGAGTCATGAACATGGTGATGATTTTTGTTCTCCATCCTCTTTCTCACTATAACTCTATCACAGAGCCTCGTACTCGATTTTTGCTTTCTTTGCTTGAGCATCTTACTATAGACTTCCCTTCTCACTTCATCCGGTCTATCATAGAGGTCTATCTTGATTCGGCGTCCCGTGATAAGCTCATTTTTCCTTTTGCTATCATGCGGATTCTACGCCATTTATCTGTCCCCTTTCTTGTGTTCGACCACTTCACACACATATCTGCCATAAATGCCGCTACCGTAAAACGTAGTGAGGTGTAGTTCAGGTTGAGACAGCCAGGTGCCACTCCTCCCTCTCGTTCAGCACCATCCAGATCTGCTCCATCTACATTTGCTCCTTCTTCCTCTTCGAGCGATGTATCCCTTGGAGATATTATGGCGCAGCTGTAGCACATGGACACTCGCCTTGATACACTCTCTGCTGAGTTGTATCAGGTGAATGTTCGTGTTGGTCGTATTGCACGACGGCAGGCGACCATGGGTGGATTTGCTCCAGAGGCTACTCCTTCACCACCTACTCCAGCAGCTTCAGATTCTGAGGATGATGAGGATGATGATGGTGATGATGGGGATGCTAGCTCTGCTGATGAGATGTCTACATGACACTCTACCCTTTGTCACTCGTGACAAAAAGGGGGAGTAGTTTTTAGGCTATGAGAGTAGTCATCTTAGGGGGAGAGTTAGCATAGGACATTTTTGGCATAGGACATTTTTGATAGGGAGAGTGTTATCATATTTTTGAGGGATGTAGTGAGGCTATATGTATTTTTTTCTTGTCTTTTAGATACATTGGTTTTGTATATGAGGTCCTTTGACCATTCTTACATACATTGTACTTATCCTATCTCTTATATATGTTGATGTATGTTTCTTTCACCTCTCTTTTTATGTGTTGTTTCTTTTCTATCTTTATACACATGTTCTTTATACTTGTATGCAATCTAATTATTTCTGTTTCACACAAGATGCCTTGATGAGTTTTGTTTTAAAGTGTTTCAGAAATACAGGTTGTCAAAGTCTACTTATCATAAGCTCTCTTCTTGCAAAGTTTTTCAAGAGTTTGTGTTAGGATAGATTTTATTGTATTTAACAAGTGAATATGAGTTGAGTGATTTATGACTTCTCTCATATGCTCATTTGTTTGTTGTGGTTTTGTCACGGATTGCCAAAGGGAGAGATTGTTAGGACATATATGTTTTAACTTGTTTAAGAACATATGTCACTTAATTATGCATATTGGCTAATCCTTTGACAAAACGCACTCTGCTTGTAATTGGGTAGATCTAGGTGTTTTTAATACTACAAGAAACAATGTTTCAAGGTCAAGTGTTGAAGTCATCAAGTCTGTCCAAGAAAAAGCAAGTTGAAGTGCAGAATTTTTAAAGCTCGACACCTCTCGATAGCTACCTCGACACCTGCTATCTGTCGAGAATTAAAAAGTCAGAATTCCAATTTGATTTTCTTGGATCTGTGAATGTGTTTTTGGGGCTTCTTTTCTTCTAACCCTAAACATATAAAAAGATTATTTTAAGAGCCGTTTTGGGTGACACAAGTTGCATTATCATTGAGCAATCTCTGTTTAAGCAAATTGTGATCAATAGCAAAGTTCTTGACCTAGTTCATCTTCCATCAAGAAGTTGCTGTGTATGTGCACCATAGGGTTTTGTAACCAAGTATCTTCCTGCTATTCATCAAGTGGATGATCTGAAGAACTTTGCAGCCAACCATTCTTTCTCAGTTGGTGTTCTGAAGTTGCGTATTGGGATTCGCGCATTGGTTAGTCACGTACTTGGGAGCCGTGCATCAAAGGTGGGAACTGTTGCTACAGATCAAGTCCAATTGGGTATTGGGGTAAAAGTTCAACTGTAGGTTGGTAAGGTACTTGGGATTCCTTTACTTGTAACCGTTTGATTTGATAATAGTGGAGTTTCGGGAGTGGTGACTTGAAAATCACCCGGTGGGGTTTTTGCCATTAGGGTTTTCCCTATTCGTAAACAAATCACCGTGTTATTTATTTTCCGCTGCATATTTAGTTGATTGGTGATTTGTTTGTGCTTCCACAAAATTGCATGATTAATTGGTTAATTAATTACTTGGCTAAATTAATTAATTAGGGTTAATCACAAGGGGTTATTCAGATTGTGACCTAACATAAAGCATTGGGCCTAGGATCCTTATTTCTACTTGGGCCTGTGTGCTGTCAAAAAAAAAAAAAAAAAAAAACCCACAAAGTTTAAACAAGTGGAAAAAAAAATCAAATTTAGAGAAACTTAGACCTACGAGATCTGTGGATTTTGCTTAGCAAAATTTCAAAGATGGGATGTGAATTGTGAACTTTGCTTTTAAACAAGGAAATGTTGCAATTGTTACTTAAGCTAAATTTGCTTGCTTGGATAAAACAAGTCAAATTTGTGTTTTGGTTTGGACATTGTTTTGGAAGAAGTATTGGGCTATGTTTAAAAAATAGAAGTCCTAGAAAAATTATTGGGTCTCTCTTAATTAGATATCAAGTCAGCCCATGTCTTGGCTTATGGAGGGAATTCTAGCCTTTTACCCTTAATTTTTAAAAAATTTAGCAATTTTCCCATATTTCAAAACTATATAGGGATATGCCCTTATTTCAGATTATGTTAAAATCGAGTTTCAATGAAATACTCGATTTGTAGAAAATTGAGTTATGCCTGATCAAACTTTAAAAGAAAAAAAATGCATGGAACTCGAGTTTATGGAAATCGAGTTCCAAAACGCCACTGTAGGGCTCCCTAAACTGGTATGGGGTGATCACACTTATTAAAAAAAAAAAATTTGTAGGAAAACGCTGCTATAGGGCTTAAAAACGTTAGTATAGGGCTTAAAAAGCCACTATAGGGCCCCCTGAACCTGGTATGGGGTGATCACACTTATAAAAAAAATTTGCAGGAAATTACTGCTATAGGGCATTAAAACGTCACTATAGGGCTTAAAAATGCCACTATACGGCTTCCTGAACTTGGGTAATCACACTTATAAAAAAAATTTGCAGGAAAACGCTGCTATAGGGCATTAAAACGTCACATATGGCTTAAAAACTCTACTATAGGGCTCCTTGAATATGGAGCGATCACACTTATAAAAAAAAATTGTAGGAAAATACCACTATAGGGCATTAAAACGTCACTATAGGGCTTAAAAATGCCGCTATAGGGCTCCCTGAACCTGGGTAATCACACTTACAAAAATTTTTTTTAGGAAAACGCCGCTATAGGGCTTTAAAACGTCACTATATGACTTAAAAACGCCACTATGGGGCTCCTTGAATATGGGGCGATCACACTTATAATTTTTTTTTTTACGTGGAACTCAATTTCCTGAAACTTAAGTTCCATGCAAATTTTATTTTATTTTTTAAGTTTGATTGGGCATAACTCGATTTTCTACGAATCGAGTATTTAATTAAAACTCGATTTTCTACGAATCGAGTATTTAATTGAAACTCAATTTTAAGGTAATCGAGTATCGAAACAGGGGCACGCTCCTATATAGTTTGCAAACAGGGGCATATTGCCAATTTTTTTAAAAGTTAAGGGTAAAAGGCTAGAATATCTAGAGTGATAGTTCAAATAGCGTTGAAAACACTATGAACGTTTAGACCCCCAAACAACAAATTACCAATTGAAGTTTTATATCAAACAATGAATGTGTAGAAAATGATAACAAGCTTATAACAGAATTAATAAACAATCTAAACTATAAATAATCACAATCACAGCAGTAATTAAAAAGGTAAAGATAAAGGAAAGAGAGATGCAAACACAAGGACAACACACGATGTGTTATCGAAGAGGAAACCTAAGCCTTCGGCGTAAAACCTCTCCCCTACCCTCTAAGCAGTCAATAATCTACTAGAAAATGTAGTTGGGATGCATGAACAATAATAGACCCTCCAAACCTAATCTACTTAAGTACCTAAGCCTTCCAAGCTTCTTACTCCAATGAGGTTGCGCTGAACTTTTTTCTTCTTTAGTTTACCAGATTCCACTATAAACCATAGCATCAACCAATAATCATTGGTCCCTTCCAAACTGCTTCCCTTAGCACCAAAAGAACTTTCTCACAGAGGTGGGTATGGTGAGATAAGGAATTGGTCAAGAGCCTCTCAAGGATGTATCAATGGAGAGGAAGAGAGTTGAGAAATTTAAAGAGTCTCTTCAGTGAAGATTGTGGATGACGCAATCTTGTTTTCTCTAGGGTTTCTCTCTCAAAATTCCCTCTGGAAGCTCTCTACATTTCGTGAGTTTAAAGGGTATTTATACTAGGGTGAGATAGGAATGTGAAACATCAGGTTTTTCAAAACAGAGCTGGTTGGCGGCTTGGCCTCGTGACTTGGCTAAGTCGCGAATTCAAGCCGTGAGCTAACAGAACGACCAGGTTGGACTTTTTGTCTTGTAGTGCTTTTGCTGGCACGACTGCTCACCTTCTCGCACGCTTCACTTGTGTGCTGAATTTGGTGGCTTGCCAGTCGCGAGTCACCCGTGAGTCCTAGCCACGAAGCCCTACTTTCTTGCACTTTCTTGAGCATTTCTTCACACTCTCTCACTCACTACCCTTACATGAATCCCATCTAAATACATGGTTTCTAAGTGTTGAAATGTAAGCAAATTGGCACGGAATAAAACCAACAAGATGGTTGATTAAATTCAACCTTACACAGAGTATAGGCTTTTACTTTGTTTTCCTAAAGGGAAAGTAATTGAAGTGCATTTGAAAACTTTAGGATTGTGGACTGGATCCCTGGTCTGATTTTGGTGTTTGAGATGTTTATGGAGAAGAGGAATCTGATTAATCTGAATACTGCTTGTGTCGAGTCTCTATGTGGATTCTGGGCTCATGTCTAAGCATGGGTGATTAAAAATCAAATGGTGAATATGAAATTGGTTGGTGGTGTGGCATATTTTGTTGTGGGCCCTGAAATGAAGTAACTATTGACAAACCTAAGAATTGTAATTTTCCTTGAAATCTTTCCCATTTTCTCTCTCCGAATGGCCTTAAAAACTTTCTTAGTAGTTAGCTCATAGTCAAACCTATAATTATTTCATGCATCAAGTATGCATAATCTCTTTTTCATAGTGTATAAAACTCATAAGGTATGAGAATGTATGTATCCAATGAATTAGACACATTTGCTAACAACTCCCCAATATTCACCTAACCGATCTATTTCACCACATCACCAACATATACCCTAAACACAAGTTATATTCTTTCTTTTAGTTTTTCTTATTTTTTAAGATTAAACCAAAAGTTAGACACATGGATTAAAACTCATAAAAATTTGAAATTGAAATTAAGTTGAGAACAATACATTGTTTCTTTGAACATATATTTGAAATTTGAGCAAACAAATAAATAAAATGGAAAGCAATTTTTAAGAAATTTTTTTCAATTTTTTTTCACCAATTAATTGCATACTTAATGACAATTATTTTTTAACGAAATTGGATAAATGACTTGACTTGAATAACTCTAAAAATTAAAGGACTCCAATTGGACAAAAGTAAAGTTAGAGGATGGTGTACTTTGCATTTTAGCCTATATATTATTATTTGAATAAAAAGTCTATATAAGATATAGCAAAACTTAGGTACAGTTTCTTAGGCATTTTACCTTAAGTTAATCAATTAAATTCAACAAATTGTCTTTAGAAATTGTAACAATACGCATAGCCATTTTTGATACTATGTTAAATTACTGATTGTTCCAAAAGTTTAAGCTATTAAAATATTATAAATTCCTTCAAAGTTCAAATTACGCTTCTCTACCCAACTTCAATCACCCTTGGACTATCATATTCTTAGTATAAGGAATCCATCCATCACTAGCATATCTTATTAGAGTGCATGGACCTCAAAAAAACAAAAACAAAAACAAGGGAAACTTTTACATGTATTTGGTCCAAAATCAGACAATATGAGAGAGAGAGAGAGAGAGAGGCTATCGTTGCATTTGTTTCAATGGAAATTTTTATCTTTTATTTAATACATTTTTTGTGTTTGGTATGGTGAAAAATATAAATAAACAAAAACAAGCCCGACCATGTAAAAAATGTAGCAACAGAAAACTTTCAAGGGTAACTCCTCTCACTCTACAAAAAAGACGGTAGATTGTTGTGGACCAATACCCAATTTCTTTTCTTTTCAAATGACTATTTTCCTCAAACTTGTTGCTTTCTTTGATGTAGATTCTAACTTTGGAATCCATTTGATAATCGTGAATAATCCCTGAATAAAAAAAAAAATTTCCATTTGGGATATGTTTTTATGGAAGAAAGTTTTTGTTCATATTTAAAATTACTAAGAAATACTAATGATTTTGCATGCAAGTCAAACAATAAAAATATTTGTAAGCTCATTTATATGTTTGCAATTAAACACTTGAAAACAAATCAATTTTCTAAAAAATATTTTCCAGAAAAAAAATCAGAAAATATTTTCATTCAAAAGAAATAGAGTTCAAAAGTTATTTCAATCCCACCCTATTAATTGTGAACATAAAAATCATGTGTCCCATTTTTTGTGTTCCATTTTGAATTTTACCAATCACAATTTGTGATTTATTTGTTTGGTTTTTTTTTTTTTTTTGGGGTAAAATAACCAGAATTTAAAATATAATTTATATATATATATATATATATATGACATACTATAATTAGTGGAATATATATTGAAATACAAAAGGTAAAACAAAAGATTTGTATTCCTTCAAAGTTCAAACTACACTTCTTGGCTACCTTCTTCAGCAAAAAAAAAAAAAAAAAAGAAAAAAAAAGAAAAAAAAAAAGAAAAAAAGAAAAAAACTACACTTCATGGGGGGCAATAGAATGCCTTACTGCAACATCTTTATAAACACTAGTATGGTGCTCCTGCCTTATGGAGAGCACATTCTTGTGCACATTATCAAGGGCAGTGACTATTAAGCTCACTACAAAAAATTGGTTCTACGGTTGCGTTTTTTCACAGTAGTTTTCAAAACCGCCACTATAGGAGAGCTACAAAAGCGCTTTTAGAAATTGCTACTATAGTTGACTAGATAGGAATTTTGGAGTGGGTTTTAAGGGTATTTGATTGTTTGGGTGGTTAATTTGATTGTGTGTGTGTTTCTTAAGTTTGTTAGTTGGATAGAGATTGTGTTTACTTGATAAACAGAAATTTTAGGGTCAATTGAGTGGATTTTTATACTTGGGTGTATGTGTTTGTTATGTTAGTTGAATGAGATTGTGTGTTTCTGTTAGGTTCTAAAGATTTAGAAATTTATATATTTAGAACTCTAATGTGTAATGTTGGCAAACCATGATCAAAACATTATGTTTAGTCTTGTCTAAACTTGCTCAAAGTAGTGTCTTTCATGTAAAGTTAGAATCGAGAGGCTGCAGATGTATTGGTGCATTTCGGCTTGGCTCGATCGATCAAAAGAAAGACTTGATCGATTGAATCTCGGGCAGAATGCTTTTCTGTAGAATTTTCCAACTCAGTCCTAATTCATTAAATGTTTTGGATTTTCTGTTTTTACCCTAGGTATAAAAGGCAAAACCCTAGCCACGTTTTTAGAGTTGCTCCTGTTGTATTGTTGCTCATACTTTTCTGTTTTGTGTAAATCTCTTGTGAGATCTAGAGGAGTTTTCCTTTACATAAAGCTTAGGGTTTTCAAGGTAGAGATAGTATCAACATCTTGATGATCAACTCGGTTGCTGCCATTAGAGCTTAAAGAATAACAAGTATAGGTGCTTGTAGCTGATTAGAGAATCCAAGAAAGAAGGAGTCCGTGGATTCGGAGCTTACACATGGTCGTGTCAGTAAGTTCTACTGATGGGTAGCATTAGGAAGTCAAGCGGGGAGCTTGTAAGTCCTTTTGTATGAACTTCGATTCTTTCGCATAGTGGATTCAAGTTTACCTTGAGGATAGCTAGGTCAAATCCACTCTAGGTTTTTACCGAGTGGTTTCCCAGGTGATCATATCATTATGTTTTTTATATTTCCACTGCTTTATATTCTTGATATGATTGTATGTTTGTGATAACCTAGAATTGTATAATTTGACTAAATTAATCACGTGGTTAATTAACTAGGTTAATCTGGTTAGTTTAAGGGGTCTAAAACCGTTTAAATGGTATCAGAGCGGGTAGCTCTCTTGTTGTAGATCTTTTGATCTTTGAGCTGATCCTTGACCCCTGTTGTCATGGAACATAGACATTCTCTCATTGTTCCTCCTTACTTTGATGGGAATAATGCTTATTAGAAAGTAAGGATGAAAGCATTCTTGAAATCTATTGATGAGAGGGTTTGGAATTTCGTTGAGTACGGATAGGAAAAGCCCACTACTCCTGTGAATGAGTGGCGAATTTCTCAAAAAGTGCAGCTGGTTTCAATAGTAAAGCTATGAATATCATCTTTAATGCTGTTTCTATGGAGGAATTTAAGAGAATCTCGAATATTGAGGTTGCTCATACTGCTTGGAAAATCCTCCAGACTATGTATGAAGGCACAAAGGCAGTTAAGATTAATAAATTACAACAATTGACTTCTAGATCTGAAAGCATTAGAATGTCTGATGATGAATCTTTTGATGAATTCTATGCTAAATTAAATGATATTGTTAATTCTACTTTTAATTTGGGTGAAATCTATGATCAACCTAAAATTGTTAAGAAGATTCTTAGATCTTTAACTGAAGACTTTAGACCTAAAGTGACTACCATTACTGAGAGCAAGGATGTGGACTCCATTCCTGTTGATGAGCTTGTAAGATCTCTTCAGTCCTATGAGTCTGACCTACTCAAAGCTACCAAATTCAAATCAATGGCTCTTAAGTCAGTTGATG
The DNA here is from genome assembly GCA_030445155.1 of Quercus variabilis. Lineage (NCBI taxonomy): Eukaryota > Viridiplantae > Streptophyta > Magnoliopsida > Fagales > Fagaceae > Quercus > Quercus variabilis. The sequence goes on from CP129446.1 coordinate 58,449,610, forward strand.
ATGTTGAGGTTGGTGAATTTGATAATGATCTCTTTGCTACAGAGATTGCGTACCTTGCCAAGAATTTTAGAAACTTTCTTAGGAATAACAACAGAAAGGCAAGAGGTACAAACACTGCTGAACCTAGAAACTTTAGGAAGAATGATCCCACTAAGGTTAATAATTTTGAAAAACCTAAAGAAAAAGTTGGTCAATCTTCAAACAATTCTTTGGGTGCTCAGTGTTTTGGCTGTCAAGGGTATGTTCATGTTAAATCTGAATGTCCTACATTCTTGAGGTCTAAGGGTAAATTTATGGCTGTAGCTCTTAGTGATAATGAGGTTTATGATGATGAGTCTGGATGTGACGAGGATGGAACCTTCATTGCTTTCACTGCTACTGCTGTAGTCAATGAAAGTATATCTGTTGAAGAGAACCCTCCTAATGGAAAACTCTCTGAGTATGCAGATCTTCAAGAGGCCTATAATAAATTTTGCAAAGTTGCTGCAAAAGATGCTATGAATGTTGAACTTGACCTAAAGAAAATTGAATCTCTTGAGCTTGATAAGAAAAATTTGCTTGTTAAATTGTTTGATTCTAATGATTTTTTGAACAATGTGAAATCTGAGAATATGCTTTTACTTGATAAAGTTAAAACTTTGGAACATGATTTATCTATTGCTAGATCTTCTAGTTCTAAACTTGATCAAATGCTGAATGTTCAAAAGTATCCTTCTGACAAATCTGGTTTAGGATATGTTGAAAGCATCTCTGTGTCTACACTTACTTCCATGAACTTTGTTCCTTCATCTTCTTTTGAACTTCTATGAGTGAGGTTGTGAGTAAAACTGTTAAACCCTCTGTGAGCGAGGTTGTCAAACTTGTAGAAGTTTCACCTCCTAGGAAGATTAGGGTTGATCTGAAAGGGTCTAAACCTAAGGAGTCTACCATTTCTAAGGACAAGATGCATGGTAAACCTGCTTGGGTTTGTTATTATTGTGAAAATTCTGGACACATTCGTCCTAAATGTTACAAGCTTCAAGATGCTAAGAGAGCAAACAAACTAAAAGTGCTTGTGCCTCAAGCACAAGATCCTATAGCACTCATTGGTGAATTGGTAAAGGCATTGAACCTTTATTCCAATCATAAAGTTGGAAATCACTCGAATGTGAATAAGAACTCCAATGCTCATGATGCATCTAAACGGTTTTGGATACAAAAGACTTGATCTAATTGAGTTTTTCTGACATGGTCCTTGTGCTTCATTGCTCATTCCTTTGTGACCATTGTTCTTTGGTGTTTGTTTGTTTGTTTTTTTTTTTTGTTTTTTTTTTGTTTTTTTTTTTTTTTTTAGGACTTGCATTGCATTACATTCATGCATTTTATTCTAGAATTTATTTGTTTTCTCTTTTAAAAAAAAAGAAAAAAAAAAAAAGAGAAATCAAAAATATGTTTGGCACTATTTTTCTTGGTTTTTGAAAATAAGGTTGGTCAATTTATTTACACATAACATGTCTTGTGTACCTTATTTAGTTTTGATGACCTTATTTTTTGTACTTGACTAGTTGAAGTTTTGTAGTGCATGTTGTGTGGGAAAGATATTTATGGTGTTTATCACTTTATCTTAATCTTGAAGTCACATGTTATTTGACTGTGGGACTTGATTCTTTTGAAAAAGGCACAAATAACCATCTCATCGCTGTTCATTAGCCAATCATGAACACCTTAGTGCATATCATAAGATTTTGTACTCGAGAAAGTGTAGCACATGCACAAAAAGAACATAAGGTATAGCCTTGGTTAATTGCTTAATACTTAAAATTGATATGTATTATTAGGCTTGATGTCATTTCACATAATTAAAATTGGTGTGTACTATTAGGCTTAATGCCAATTGACATAATTATGAGACAAAATTCAAGAAACTTACATGATTGCAAGCTTTTGTTTTAAGAGATGTGGGAGTTATATGATGTAACTCTTTTGGTAATAGTCTTTTTTAAATTCTGTGTGATGAATTTTGTAAACTTTGTGATTGAATTCTATTCACATATCACCTCACATGTATCTTAAGTTTTTACTAGTTGCACACACTACACAAATTACTCTTTACTAAACATTGTACATGTTATTGTGTGTGTTTTTGGTCTGACCAACCAAATTTGAAAATACCTTGAGTATTATTCAAAACATTTTTTTTGCTTTAGAACTTAAAGGGAGAATGACTGAAATTTTCTTGGGAGAAACTGAGATTAAAACTTGGGTTTTTGAAAAGGCATTCCATCTTATACTCATGCATTTTGTTCTTCAATTCTAATGCTTTGAGGAGTTTGTGTCAAAAATTTTTTGTTTTTTCAAAATTGTGTTTTTTCTTAAAAATTTTTGTGAGCCTCTGCTTATTTCGATCGATTCTGTTTTTCGATCGATACAAAATGTGCTTCAATTATTTTAAAATTCTCGGTTTGATTCGATCGATCAAATGTGTTTTTCGATCAATCAAATGTTGCGAATCAGGTTTTTAAAACACTATTCTTTGACTGATTCAAACCCTTTTTATCCAAAAGTTTTCAAACCTTCTCTCTCTCTCTCTCTGACTCGGCAAAGCACAATCATCCAATTTTTGTCGTTTTCTTCCGAAATTTTTGCAAGTTTTTCCTCTCCCAACACGGTTAGACCTTTTTGTCCTTCCTTTTGAATTTACTTTCATGATTTCATGCATAAATCCATGCATTTGAGGGATATTTTCGGACTTTGCATATTTTGGGATTTTTGTTGATTTAAACCTTATTTTGGGAAATTGATCAATGGGTTTTTGTGGGGGACACAATATAAATATGATATTGATGGTTTAATTTGATCAATTTTGGTTTTTGAGAAAAATTAAAAATTCTAGGGCTTGTATTGAATCCTAATTGGGGATTTTGTTCAATTGGATTGAAATTGATGAAATTGGCTTGTTGTTTTGATGTAATTAGGCATTATAATCTGTGTATTATGTTATGTAATGCTCAATTCATCAAATTTGTTTCAAAACATTTAAGTGGGTTTTCAAATTTTTAGGGTTTTTGTTAGAAACTCTTTGCTCAAGCCAATTTTGTGCAATTGAACTTAATTTGAACTTTTTTTATTGCATTAGTACATGCATTATATATATTTTTGTTCTATATCTTTTTGTGCTAACTTGCAGTCTGCCATTGGTTTTTATGTTATTTTGGTTTTCTCTTTGTGTCTTTGTCATTTCCTTAGCACTATGCCCAGGAAGACTAGGGCTCATAGGTCTATTCCTTTACCTACTCCTTCCCCTCACTCCTTTGACCGAGAGAATTTTTTGAGTGAAAAAAACTAAGAGATTTATGAGAAGCTGAACCTTAAGAGAAAGATTTGGGCTGAGCGTTTTGTTTTTTTAGATGAGCTTGATCCTGCCATTAGGGCAAATTTTGAACGTCGGGGCTGGTTACCTTTGTTGGATGTTTCTGATCCTCCTTCTTTAGCTACCTTGATTAGAGAGCTCTTTTCAAACATCTCTACTGGCATCTATGATTCCAACACTTTAGTAAAGAGTTGGATATGAGGCATAGAATACACCATTACTCCTACAGTAGTGGCTGATGCTCTAGGAGTACCCTTGGTCCAACACCCAGTCTACCCTTATGATGAGTCTCCTCTGTTGAGTGATGTCATGTCTTACATCCCTAGGTCTTCTATCTAGTGGGGTTCTGATCCTAGGATCACCTTTGCTGAGCTATCTGAGTTGCACTATCTCTTCTTTAGGATAACTTGTCATTCTATCTAACCCATTTCTCATCTTCACACCATTCCTCTCGAGCGGTGTGTTTTTTTTTTTTGTATGCTCTAGTGACAGATGTTCTTTGAACGAAGTTTATAGGAGTTCATCTTCTTCTCATACTTTTGTTCATCCTATTTTTATTCATAGGATTTTACTTTATCTTGATCTTGGTGGTTTCCCTTCCTCTAAGCCTATTCATGTGATTGCTCCCATAGGTGCGACTTTTCTTAGACAGAGGGATGCTCATCTGCAAGCTGGCTCTAAACACCCTAGGTCTGAGCCTTTTGGTAGCGCACCTCCTCCTTCTTCTTTTACAGGTCCTGCTGGTAAGGATGTTCTTGATCTTGTTGGTGATGCTGCTGCTGCTGATGTTCCTCCACCTCCTTCGGATGACTTTAATATTTGTCGTACCTCAGAGATTGTCATGACTATTTAGGCGGCTCATAGTCAGATTTTGGTACACTTGCTTAACGAGATTCGTGCTCTGTGGGCCGATATAACACATCTTCGTTCACCTTCACCACCTCCTTTTGATGATGGCATGTGATTGTCCTTTGGCATTCCATCACAAAAAGGGGGAGTAGAGTTTTGACTCTGTAGAGGAGGTTTTGTAGTTAGGGGGAGAGTTTTTTTTTTTTTGGTTTTTTTTTGTTTTTTGTTTTGAGGAGCTAGTGGAGATGTTAGATTGTATCTAGGTGCTTCACTTTGTATATCATTGTTTTGGGGCTATTCATGTTAGGAGGAGTAACCGTTTTTTGGGTGTTACATTGTTTTCAATATACATGATTCTTGTTTCTTGTGATTCACTGCTTATTGATTTATATTTATGAGTTATTCATTGATATATGTTTTTATTATGTGTTGTGTGAATCATACAAGAATGTTATACCTGTTTATTTACTGTTTTCTGTCACATATGCGTTTATGCGTTTGTTAAGTATTTTAGGAATATACAGGTTGATTCAATTGCTGTCTGCACTTGCAACTGATGGATAGTAGTTAGGATTGAATTTTAGTGCTTATGAGCATTGTTTTTGTAAAGGGCTTTTTACTTTGTAAACTTTGAGCTTTTAATTTGTGTTTTGTCATGAATTGCCAAAGGGAAAGTTTGTTAAGTTCTAAAGATTTAGGAATTTATATATTTAGAACTCTAATATGTAATGTTGGCAAACCATGATCAAAACATTATGTTTAGTCTTGTCTAGGCTTGCTCAAAGTAGTGTCTTTCATGTAAAGTTGGAATCGAGCGGCTGTAGATGCATTGGTGCATTTCGGCCTAGCTCGATTGATCGAAAGAAAGACTCGATCGATCGAATCTCAGGCAGAATGCTTTTTTGCAAAATTTTCTAACTCAGCCTTAACTCATTAAACGTTTTGGGTTTTCTGTTTTTACCCTAGGTATAAAAGGCAAAACCTTAGCCACGTCTTTAGAGTTGCTCCTGTTGTATTGTTGCTCATACTTTTCTATTTTGTGTAAATCTCTTGTGAGATCTAGAGGAGCTTTCCTTTACACAAAGTTTAGGGGTTTCAAGGTAGAGATAGTATCAACATCTTGATGATCAATTCGGTTGCTACCATTGGAGTTTAAAGAATAACAAGCGTGAGTGCTTGTAGCTAATTGGAGAATTCAAGGAAGAAGGAGTCCGTGGATTCGGAGCTTACACGTGTTCGTATCAGTAAGTTCTACTGATGGGTAGCATTAGGAAGTCAAGCGGGGAGCTTGTAAGTCATTTTGTATGAACTTCGATTCTTTCGCATAGTGGATTCAGGTTTACCTTGAGGATAGCTAGATCAAATCCTTTCCAGGTTTTTACCATGTGGTTTCCTGGGTGATCATATCATTGTGTCTTTTATATTTCCGCTGCTTTATATTCTTGTTATGATTATATGTTTGTGATAACCTAGAATTGCATAATTTGACGAAGTTAATCACGTGACTAATTAACTAGGTTAATCTGGTTGGTTTAAGGGGTCTAAAACCGTTTAGTTTCTTTTAGCTAGGTGTTTGATTTGATTGTCTATCATTCTGCGTGTGTTTCTGTTTTTTCGTTAATTGGTTGTAATTGTATTTAGTTAGTAGATTGGAAATTTAGAGTGATTTTTGAGGGAATTTGATTAATACTTGGTCATGTATAGAGGAAAGTGATTAATGCACAAGCAAGAAAGATTAAAAGATTAACTAAGTGAGTTGATTCATGTTGAGGGAACTAAAGGTACATAAAATAAAATTAGTTAAATTAGTGAAAAAAGACATGTCAATTATGGAGGAAAGTGAATTATGGAGGAAAGTGATTCATGCACAAGCGAGAAAGATTAAAAGATTAACTGAGTGAGTTGATTCAAATTGAGGAAACTAAAAGGTACCTAAAATAAAATTAGTTAAAGTAGTGAAAAAGGACATGTCAATTAAGTAGGTAATTGAATTTTTTTTTCATTATTCCCTTTTTTCTTTACTTTTTGTTTTCCTAGTAATTGGTTTTCCGTTATGTTATTGTAATGAAAGTAAGTGGCATCGAGGTTTCTCTATTCTGGTTTCTATATGGCCGGGTCATGATACTTCATGTCCAATGACTTTGTAAAATTTGTATTTCATAGAGTGGGTCACCATTAAGATACCATAGCATTGGAGAACCTCAATGGTTTATATAAGAGATAATAATATTGAAAACCTCCCATTGTCAGAAAGATTTATACAAGTTTTTTTTTTTTTTTTAACCATCATAACTTGTTGAACAGAAATATGCGATATATATATATATATATATATGTATGTATGTATGTATGTATGTATGTATATTTGTTATTTCAGCTCTTAGTTGCACCACTTGTTTTGGTGATGCATAAGGGTATCATTCACTATTGTCCAATTTAAGTTTGAAAGCAAACTAGTAGGCCAAAAATATATTGACCTCATGTAATAAATTAACCAATTAATTAGCCAAGTAAATTAATTAAGTTAACTAACATGCAATACACATGTTAGTACAAACAAATCACCAACTATGTTAATGTGCAGCGGAAAATAAATTGACAAAGTGATTTGTTCATGAATGGGGAAAACCTACACAGCAAAAACCCCATCGGGTAATTTGAAGGTCACCACTCCCGAGAATTCACTATTATCACAACAAGCGGTTACAAGTAAAGGAATCTTAGTGCCTTATACCAACTTACAGTTGAATCCTTACCCCAATACCCAATTGAACTTATTTTGTAGTGACAATCCCTCCTTTTAATGTATGGCTTCCAGTAGGTGATTAACCAATTCGATGCGCAGATCCCAGTACACGGCTTACACACCAACTTGAGAAGAATGTTGGCTACAAAGTTCTTCAGTTCATCAACATTATGAAAATCACGAAGTTCTTTGGTTACAAAATCTTACAGTGTACAAACATAACAGCTTCTTAAAGAGAAAGATGAACTAGGGCATATGTTTCTAGTTCACAATATGCTTGTGAAAAACTTTTGTATTGAGGTGCATCAGTTGTGACGGCCTTTAAAATAATCTTTATATATGTTTAGGGTTGTGAAAAAAGAAAGTTCAAACATTTATACACGGATTGGATGAAAATCAAAACTGAAAATATAATTTTCTTAAACCTCGATAGATACTCTATCTATCGAGTAACTGTCGAGCATTGGGCTACAACAGCCTTTTAAACCTCGATAGATACTAACTGTCGAGTTTTAAAATCCAGTACTTCTTCACTTGATTCTTGAACAGACTTGCATGACTTTAACACTTGAACTTGAAACATTGTTCCTTGAAGTATTAAACACATCATAGATCTACCCAATTACAACTAAAGTGTGTTTTGTCAAAAGATTAGTTAATTCTATATTGACACATGTTCCTAACATGATTCACATATGTCCTAACAATCTCCCCCTTTGGCAATCCGTGACAAAACCATAACAAACAAATGAACATATGAGAGAAGTCATAAATCACTCAACTTATACTCACTTGTTGAATACAATAAAATCTATCCTAACACAAACTCTTGAAAAAATTTCCAAGAAGAGAATTAATGTGAAGAAGACTTTGACAACCTATATTTCTGAAATACTTTAAACAAAACTCATCACGACATCTTAGTGTGAAACAAAAATAAAAGATTGCATACAAGAAAATAAGAAGCATGTGCATAAAGAGAGAAAAGAAAGAACATATGAAAAGATAGGTGAAAGAAATGTAAGAACAAACTCATCATATATATATATATATATAACATCATAAGTACAAGGTTTGCTATCACAAAGTAAGAACAATGTATCTAAAGTAAGAAAAGAAAAAAAAAAAAAAAAAAAAAACATAAGTCCTCACTACATTCCTCAAAAAATAAACACTTTCCCTAACAAAAATCTCTTATGCTAACTCTCCCCCTAAATACATGACTACTCTTATACCTAAAACTACTTCCCCTTTTTGTCTCAAGTGACAAAGGGTACGTAAATCAAGCAGTCATCATGTCATTACTATTGACACCTCATTTTGCAACTCGCATTTAACCTCATCTGGAGGGCAAAAGGGTAATTTTGCCAGGAAAATATGCATCTTAATTCTAGCTATTAAATCCTTAATCTCATTTCACCAAAATGATCTTGATGTTGTAACGATCAAATCGACTAGTTATAAACTTTAATTAGACCACCCAAGATGCACTATCACAAATTGAGTCGAACTATGTGTGATTATGAACAATTAATTTTAATTGGTTATAAATGTAATCAATTTGAGATCAATGATATGTCATAATTTGATTGGCTAGGACTACATTTTATAATGAGGTTGGATACACTTAATTAATTATATAGTTAAATATTAATTATTCAATGAGTAATTTATCTAATTATCTTTTAATTAGAGTAAATTTGGAACTAATTAAGTCTGAAATGGGAGTAATTGGAGTCATTTAATATTAATTGGGAGCTAATTTGAGACCTATTAATGTTAATTGTGTTGAAACTATTTTCTAACAAATGACCTATGCTCACAATTTCATCGATATCTCTTAGAATATTTTGATTCTATGAATGATGTTAATTTTCCAAAAAACTAAACATCCGGAGCTTCAATTTGAGTATAAGAATGAGACAATTCTGATTAGAATTGAGTCAGATATGATTTTTCGAAGTTGGCTTTACAATCAGTTACAACAGCTATAGGAAAACCAAATTTTGGCTTGCTCCTCACTCCCACCAATCTTTCCATTTAATGTGCCAAATTTTCTCCAAGGCTAAAATTAGGTCTAGGTTTATGATTCTTTGTCAACCTTCGTTAAATGACCTTTCATTCATATTTCCTCCACTACTACTATATAAACCATTCCTCTTCTTCATTCCAAAACACACCAAAAATCCCTATCTTCTCCTCTCTTAAGTTATAGTGAAGTAGAGTAGTCTTGTCATATCTTGGTCTTCTTGAGATTCAAGGTATTGAGTGATCCAAAACACACCAAAAACCCCTTTACCCTTAGGACCTCTACCAAGGGTCTTCTCCTCTATCTTGTGGATCTTACATGAAGGTATAATCCCTTCCCTAATCGATTTTTTATGTTGCCATGATGAAAATTTAAGATTAAAGCATGATAGTAATTATTTAAATTTCTTTGAATATGTTTGAATGTTCTTAAATGTTTTTATGTGTTTTTTTTTCATGTTCTTGGTTGTTCATCATATGTTCATGCATAACACTAATTTTAATCTCAAACCCACATTAAAAACATGAAAAAGATGTTTGTTTCATAATTCTTTCAAATCCTTGAATCTAGGATATCACCATCCACACACATTCACTAGAATTTATTTTTCAATCAAAATGCAATACTTAATAAATTAAATTAGGGTTTATCACATGTACACACATTAAATTCAACATGCAAATTGATTGATAATATATTGGATAATGTGATATGAATGTTGACCACCATAGTCTAGAAGACTGATTTCACCAAGTAAGGTGGGTGCCTAACAACTTCCCATCTTGTAACATAGCCTCCGAGCTTAGATCAAGGGTTAGTAGATCAAATTCTTATCCATGTAATTTTTGATTTTTAGATTGTAACTAGAGAAGAAAGTCATATACTTTATCTTAGGTTGTATCTAGGACCAAAGCCATGTAATTTTTTTATGATCAATGTAAATTTCAAATTAATAAAATGAAGAATTTTTCAATTATGGTTTTCTTATTTTTTTAATAATTAAATAAGTGGTGACTTCATTATAAAACTCTTAATCTAAGGGGGACAATATAATCAATTGAACCTCCATTTTGAGAAGCAATAACATGACTCCACCCATTCACTTGAGTTTGGCCCAACATTATAAAAACGGGCTGGGGGCGTGGTCTCTCATAGTGGCAACTTCACTGGGGATACTGAGGGCTAAGTTTCAATTAGATTATGGTAGCCAATCATGTCATTGCTTGTTTATTGCTTTTTGTATATAATATGTCTAATATGTCATTATTTTGTATGTCATGCATCATTTGCTTGAATGAAATTTATTTTATTTGTGTGCTAACTTGGAAGCCCGATAGTATTAGCCGTGGATTCTGGTCTTCTTGAAACTCACATACCCAATGGTGAACCTACCACCCACTGTAACAAGGATCATCATGGTTATGCCATGGTGGTTCATAAGGACAAACTGTATTGTTCGAACCAATGCGGTGCTGCTAGCGTCACAAGTTGGGAGGTACGACGTCCTAACTTGTGAGGACCTTTAAGCTACCTTTTACCCATGTCATAATGACCCATAGAACCTATCTTTAGGTCTGTCCATGTAAATTGCATTGCATTATGCATGTGTTTGGCCATTGTTTGAACCATGATGAGCTCAAGTCTAATGCTTGAGCCCATCATAATTATTTGAACTTTGTATGCTATGAATGAACTCAAGCCTAAAGGCTTGTGATTGAACTCTACTTGGTATGGAAATCGAAAATTGTTTCTTGAATCATTCAAAGGCCAATACTTGAGCCTATCAAAGGTGTATATGCATGATCAACATCAAAGACCAAAAACTCACAAGATGCATGCATTTCAAGTGCAAGCCCAAGTCATTTCAAGCAAATATCAAAAGGTCATAATCAAGGTTCAAGCCTTTCAAGTGCAAGCCCAAGCCATTTTATCATAATCAAGGTTTAAGAATACCTAGTCTCAAGCATCCTAAATGGACCAAGAAGAAGCAAGTGGCCCAGCTTTGCCTCATTCCACATTTGGTTTGCAACATCATGGTTAAACTTAAAGTTTGTTTGTTTATTCCATGTTTTTATGTTTCTTTGAATTCTAAAAATTCATGTAGCATTTGATGTACTTTGTTCATGTATATATTTTAAAAAATTCCAAAAAAAAAAAAAAAAAAAAAAAAAAAACCAAGATTCCCAAATGTTTCCAAAAAAAAAAAAAAAAAAGGAAGAGAGAAGAAGAAAAAAAAAATTCAAATGAGAAAGTGTTTGGACTAGGGGCATTAGGCCTTTGAGTCATTAAAAAAAAAAAAAATCTTTGAACTAGAACCATTGAACTTCCTAGTGACTTTTTCAAAAAGACCCAATTTATTTTCTTTCAAAAGAAGAAGAAGTCTCCTTTTCAAAATGGTACATGAGGATCCATTGGACAAAACATTTTCTAAATCTTGATGTTTAATGGCTTGAGCAATCAACTTGTACCAATGAATGATTAATTTCATTTGATCTATGTAAAGACTTTTGTTGCTTGACTTAGAATATAAGAAGAAATGGTCTTAAAAGGCAATAAAAAAGAATCCATCTATTGGAAAATCCCAAGAATCCATGTACTTGATCCAATTTCAAAAGTCTTTTATTTCACATCATTTAGAGCATTCATACTTTTCCTTTTAAGATAAATTTATTAAAAGAGCTTAAATCACTGTGCCTACAAGCAAGCATAACTAGGGATAGGAGGCCATCTTTGGTTTAAACCAAATTATTTCCTATTACCTAGAATGTTCATCATCCATTGCTAGACCATTTGAGCCTTCAAACATTTAACCTTTTTTTGCATGAACCCACTAAAATCTAAACTTGGGGTGGGAAAATCAAGTTATGCATACTTTAATCTCATGTTAAGGAGGAGTCAACCTTGTAACTTTGAGGCTAAGTGATAAATCTCTCCTAGAAGACGTGAAACACAAGTAGAGAAGTCATTAAGCTAAAGATAAGAGATCATCAAAGAAAAATGAGCTTTTACTTAATTAAGGAAAGAGAAATAAAATTTCATCAATGTGAGAGAAAACAAAATGTGCATTAAGTTTGAAGAACCTAAAATTCATCATGCCAAGAAGAGTAGAAGGTTCATCTAAAATAAAGTGCATCAAAAAAGGAAAAAAAATTATCAAGCACAGAATAGTGTAAGTGCATCAAGGCAAGAAAGAAGTCTAGAGAGTGCATTAGGGCAGGAAAGAAGTTTAGAAAGTGCATCAAAATGACCAAAAATCATTAATTTGAGAAAAAAAAGGAGGGAAAAATGTCCCTAAAAGTTCATTCAATCAAGGGATGAAAGACAAAAAAAAAAAAAAAAAAAAAAAGAGAGAGAGAAAAGAAAAGAAGCTCACTAGGTTGAAAACCTAAAAGGGCAGTCTAGGTAAAAGTTAGGGCCAAAGAAAAGAAGAAGAAGAAAACTTGAGGATGCAACACTTAAAGAGAAGAATTTTACAAGATAAAATTCTAGAGGTATGATTCAAGATGAATGAGCATAAAAACAAATGTTGATACAAGTGACCAATGAAGACTAGTGAGAAGATAACAACGAAGAAATGAGAAAACTCCTCCAATACTTGATTTTTGAATAATGCATAATTGGGGAAACATCATAGGGAATTTTGAGCCTTTTTATATCATTCATTTCATAACCTAAACCCAGCTTACATTAAAACCCATGAATAAGACCTCCTTGAAGTCTTACTAATTGCAGGCGAATCTTAAACTCTAATAATATTTTTTTCTTAAATTAAAAAGGAAAAATGCTTAAAATTATCAAACCCCACAAGATGATATATTCGAGGACAAAATTTCTCAATTTCTCAAATCCTCAAAATGATTCAAAAGAACTTCCAAACCTAGAGCACTCTCCTTGTTTGCACCCAACAATATGATTCATAAATATTATCATATTTCATTTTTGATTGCCTTTAAAGACATAATCTAACAATTTTCAAAAGAAAGAAGCAAATTTTGATTACATGAGTTTAATGATTTTGATCCTTCATAATCAAAGAGATTTATTTGGTTCTTAAACACTATGATTTTCTAAAATGGTTGTTCAAAGGATCACATCTTGTTCCAAAAAAAAAAAAAAAAAGGAATTTAAAAAAAAAATCATTCTTTTTCAAAATCCAGTTCTCTTGAACTACGTCTTGACTTGATCCTCTATGAGAGAGGTACGTATGCAGCCTTGTAAAGGCCCTGTCCCATTTACCCAAACAACCTTGGAGAACAAAATCAAAACAATGTGACAAAATTGTTTGGGTGCATGTTAGGTTAAGCCCATTTGTTTGCATTAAGCATGTTTAACTTGGAGCATTGGCCTATTTATATTGTGTGCAATTTTTCATGATAATTGGTTTCTAACAAGCTAGAGAAAGAAAGCCTTTTTGCAAGAATCAAGGATGGTGGACCATGATCTTCTTTCATGTTCCCTAATGGTCACAACATCAAATGAATTCAACTTCAATCTAAGCATGGAATATGCCCCAAACTAGGGGCATTGGGTAAGTACTTCCAATTTATTTCAATGAATAAATCCATTACTAATTGAAATTATCTTTTTGTAGAAATTAAGCAAGGACTTATCCAGCAATCCACATCAACTTCCAGCCAAAGTTGTTCTTATTCAAAGGATAGGTTCCCCCCTCCCCCCCCCCCCCCCCCCCCGAAAAAAAAAAAAATCATTATGAATAAATCTTCATCATTTTTGGTCCATCTTCATCTTCTTCACTTTGTGATCATAAAAAAAAATCTCCATTTTCAAAAGGAAAAATCTCCAAAACCATATTCCAAAGGAAAAATCTCCAAAACCATATTCCAAAGGAAAAATCTCCAATTAACAAATCTTCACTAAAAATTTCCAAAACTTCAATGGAAAAATCTCTAAGAATAAATCTTCAAGGAAAAATCTCCATGAACAAATCTTCATTAATTTTTTTTCAAAAGTTCAATCTCCAGAATAAATCTTCAAGGAAAAATCTCCACAAACAAATCTTCAAAAGAAAAAATCTCTAAAACCATATTCCAAAGGAAAAATCTCCATGAACAAATCTTCTTAAATTTTTTTTTCTCTAAAAAATTCAATGGAAAAATCTCCATAATAAATCTTTAAGGAAAAATCTCCACGAACAAATCTTCAAAAGGAAAAATCTCCAAAATGGCAAAACCATATGCTAAAGGAAAAATCTCCATGACAAATCTTCTTATAAAAATTTCAAAAATCCAATGGAAAAATCTCTAGAATAAATCTTCAAGGAAAAATCTCCATGAACAAATCTTCAAAAGGAAAAATCTCAAGGAAAAATCTCCAATGAATAAATCTTCATTAAAAATTTTCAAATCATCAAAGGAAATATCTCCTAAACTATTTTTCAAGGAAAAATCTCCTATAAACAAATCTTCATTAAAATTTTTCAAAATTGCAATGGAAAAATCTCTAGAATGAATCTTCAAGGAAAAATCTCCATATTTCAAAGGAAAAATCTCCATGAATAAATCTTTTTTTTTTTTTTTAATTTTTTTTCAAATGTTTAAAGGATAAATCTTCAAGATAACTCTTAAAAAAAAAAATCTCAATTTTTCAAGGAAAAATCTCCAATGAATAAATCTTCATAGAAAAAATCTCTAATGAACAAATCTTCATTAAAAATTTTGAAAACTTCAATGGAAAGTTTTCTAGAATCAAAGCTTTAAAGGATAAATCTCTTGAGCATATCTTCAAATGAAAGATCTCCAAAACAAATGGTAGATTGCAATCTCCTTCCATATTCTCCAGTGGTCACAACAGCAAGAATTAGGGTAAAGGACCCATACACATTGGCACAAATATCACCTTCCACAAATCCATCGAAGCTTTGAGAAGCACGTCCAAACTTCGACCTCTAGGAAGTACATCCAAATTCAAATCCGTAGAACTTCTAGGAAGCATGTCCAAACTTCAATCCATCGGACATTTGAGAAGCACGTCCAAATTCAAATCCATCAGACCTTTAGGAAACACATCCAAACTTCAATCCATCGGACCTTTGGGAAGCATGTCTAAATTCAAATCCATCGGACCTCTGGGAAGCATGTCCAAATTCAAATCTAACGTCCAAATTCAAATCCATCAGACCTCTAGGAAGCACGTCCAAACTTCAATCCATCGTACCTCTAGGAAGCACATCCAAATTCAAATCCATGGACCTTTGGGAAGCATGCCCAAAATTCAAATCCTTGGACCTCTGGGAAGCATGTCCAAAATTCAATCCATCGGACCTTTAGGAAGCACGTTCAAATTCAAATCCATCGAACCTCTGGGAAGAACGTCCAATTTCAAATCCATTGGACCTTTGGGAAGCACGTCCAAACTTCAATCCATCGGACCTTTGGGAAGCATGTCCAAATTCAAATCCATCGGACCTCTGGGAAGCACGTCCAAATTCAAATCTAATGTCCAAATTCAAATCCATCAGACCTCTAGGAAGCACGCCCAAACTTCAATCCATCGGACCTCTAGGAAGCACGTCCAAATTTAAATCCATGGACCTTTGGGAAGCATGCCTAAAATTCAAATCCTTGGACCTCTGTGAAGCATGTCCAAAATTCAATCCATCGGACCTTTAGGAAGCACGTCCAAATTCAAATCCATCGAACCTCTGGGAAGAACGTCCAATTTCAAATCCATTGGACCTTTGGCAAGCACGTCCAAACTTCAATCCATCGGACCTTTGGAAAGCACATCCAAAATTCAAATCCATCGGACCTTTGGGAAGCATGTCCAAAATTTAAGATCACGACTGAAATCCTTATTTTGTTAAAACAACTGGTAAGCATGTCTTGTACTTATTTTTTCACCAAAAAAAAAAAAAAAAAAAAAAAGAAAAGAAAGAAAAAGAAAAAGAATAAAAATAAAAAGGCTGCATCTATGAACTACATTTGGACCTGATCCTCTCACTAAGAGGTACATAGGCAATCTCCTCGGAGATTCGGTCCACATTTTGATTCAGTACATGACGGTTCGCATTCTTATCTGCATTCTAAATACTGATTGCAAAGTTAGGTATTTTTTTTCATACATTGACATTCACTCTTCAAACTTTGTCAGTGAGGGGCATTCTATTGACACCTCATTTTGCAACCCGAATTTAACCTCACCTGGAAGGTAAAAGGTAATTTTGCCTTGAAAATATCTATCTTGATTCTGGCCATTAGATCCTTAACCTCATTTCACCAAAATGATCTTGATATTGTAATAATCAAATCGATTAGTCATAAGATCTAATCAGAACACCCGATTGAAAGTTATCATCAAATCAAGTTTTAATGGCTGAGATGCACTATTACAAATTGAGTCCAACTATATGTGATTATGAACAATTGATTTCAATTAGTTATAAGTGTAAACAATTTGAGATCAATGATATGTCATAATTTGATTGGTTAGGACTATATTTTATGGTGAGGTTGTATACACCTAATTAATTAGATAGTTAAACATTAATTATTTAATGAGTAATTTGTGAAATTATCTTTTAATTAGATTAAATTTGGAACCAATTTAGTTTGAAACGGGAGTGATTGAAGCCATTTAATGTTAATTGGAAGTTAATTTGGGACCTAGTAATGTTAATTATGTTGAAACCATTTTCTAACAAATGACCTTTGTCCACCATTGCATTGATATCTCTCAGAATATTTTGAATTTGTGAATGAGGTTAATTTTTTCAAAAACTAGACATCCAAGGCTTCAATTTGAGCATAAGAATGAGATAATTCCGATCAGAATTAAGTCAGATATGATTTTTCAAAGTTGGCTCTACAGGTTATTACGGCAACTACGGGAAAACTGAATTTTGATTTGCTCCTCACTCCCACCAATCTTTTCATTTAATGTACCAGATTTTCTCCAAGGCTAAAATGAGGTATAGGTTCATGATTCTTTGTCAACCTTCATTAAATGGCATTCCATTCATATTTCCTCCACTACTACTATATAAACCCTCCCTCTCCTTCATTCCAAAACACACCAAAACCCCCTCTCTTCTCCTTTCTTGAGCTCTAGTGTAGTAGAGTAGTCTTGTCATATCTTGGTCATCCTAAGACTCAAGGTATTGAATGAAATTCACTCTCCCTCTCCTAATTCGTTTTTCTTTCCTTCTAAGACTTGCACCAAAAGTTTCCTCCTCCACCGTATGGATCTTACATGAAGGTATAATACATTTCTCTAACCAGTTTTTTATGATGCCATGATGAGAATTTAAGATTAAAGCATGATAGTAATTATTTAAATTCTCTTGAATATGTTTGAATGTTCTTAAATGTTTTTATGTGTTCTTTACATGTTCTTAGTTATTCATCACATGTTTATACATAACACTAGTTTTAATTTTAAACCCACATCAAAAACATGAAAAAGATATTTATTTCATAATTCTTTCAAATCCTCGAATCTAGGATATCACCATCCACACACATTTACTAGAATTTATTTTTCAATCAAAATGCAATGCTTAATAAATTGAATTAGGATTTATCACATGTACACACATTAAATTCAACATGAAAATTGATTGATAACATATTGGATGATGTGATATGAATGTTGACCACCGTAGTCTAAAAGACCGGTTTCACTGGGCAAGGTGGGTGCCTAACACCTTCCCACCTTGTAACACAGCTTTTGAGTTTAGATCAAGGGTTAGTAGATCAAATCTTATCCATGTAATTTTCGATGTTTAGATTGTAACTAGGGAATAAAGCTATGTTCTTTATCTTAGGTTGTATCTAGGACCAAAGCTATGTAATTTTCCCATGATTAATGTAAATTTCAAATTAATAAAATGAGAAAATTTTCAATTATGGTTTTTTTATTTATAATAATTAAATAAGTGGTAACTCTATTGTAAACCCTTAATCTAAGAGGGAAAATATAATCAGTCGAGCCTCCATTTTGAGAGGTAATAACACGACTTCACCCATTCACGTGGGTTTGGCTCAACATTATAAAAACAGGTCGGGGGTGCGGTCTCTTACAATCACCGCAAAAGCTAGCATCCTCATCCTCATCCTTATCCTCATCATCATCATCATCATTGGAGTCACAATCGTCCTTAGATGCCTCTGGAGAAGGAGAAGGAGACTCTACGATGCCACCAAGGCGAGCCTGCCATTGAGTAATAGGGCTGACACGAGTGTTCGCCTGATACAACTCAGTGCTGAGTGTATTAAGGTGAGCATCCATGCGCTTAAGCTACACCATAACTGCCTCAAGGGTCACACCACCCACTGATAAAAAAGGAGTAGATATGGATGGAGTGGAGGAAGCAAGAGAAGTCGTTGTCTCTATTCGTGGCTGCTTCGGTTGAAGTTAGGCCTCGCTCCGTTTGATGGTAGCAGCGTTTATGGCGCATATAACCATAAAATGAGGAGACCGGGATAGGAGACAAAAAAATGGCGAAGAATTTGCATGATAGTCGAAGAAAAAAATGAGTTTATCATAGGTTGTTGTATCCCTATAGATATCTATGAAGGATAGAATGAAGTGAGAGGGAAAATCAATGGTAAGCCTCTCAAGGAGGGACAACAAAAATTGAGCGTGAGGCTCTATGATAGAGTTGTAGTGAGACAATAGATGGAGATAAAATTTCATCATCATGTTAAGGAATCTTAAACCTTTTGCAAAGCCCGAGTAAGGAATGTTTTAACGGTCACCCCAAGAAGAAGGTGTCTCACAGAAAAGAGATGAGCGTTCATCTTTGGACATAGTCCTTAGACAATTGCAGCTAAGGTAGTCAGGATGTGCTACCTTAGGAACATGTAGCATCTTAGATACAATATCTAGAGTGACTACGATACACGTACCTTAAACGCGAGTGACAAAATGAGGTATAAAATAATCGAATCCATGCATATTGGAGTAAAACTCCTGTATGATCACAAAGAGACAAGTGACTGGGATGCCACACAGTGACTCCTAATCCCTACTATAGATGACAGTGGGAAGGTTAATATCGGAAAAATCCGATAGAACGACTTGGTGTTCCGAATGAATGCCGTGTCGTGAAAAGTTCTCCAAAAAGTCCTTACGGGCTTTATCATCACGAAACTTGATGTGAGATAGAGTAGGATTAGAGGGGGAAGAAGAAGATGATGCCCTGGAATGAAGAGGGTTCTGGTATGGAATAGATTTGCGTTTAGGTGCCATAGAGCAAACTAATGCAAGACAGAGAGAAAGGGAGAGAGAGAGACACGCAGGAAAGCACCAAGCAGTTTAATATAAGAATATAAAGAAATGAAGGTACGTATGCATGAAAAATGCATGAGAATGTGATATGCAACATTAAAAGCATCATGGGCTTAGCCTAATCCAAACCTAACAGCACACAACAATTCAACAGAATAATCACACATCTAAAATGCATGAATCATAGTTAAAATGCATATTAGATGCAATGCATGATGATTTGAAATTATTTAAACAAAAACCCATCTCAAAAATTTCACAAAAACCTCCATAATTTTGAAAAAATCCAAAGTTTATAAAATGTCCCAAAAGTTAGGTCAAAAGGATGAAATGCATGAAAAAGTGTAAGAAAGGAGATCATACCAGAAGAAGAAATCACCCTTGAGGCTGAAGATTGAGTGAGGAAGAGGTTTTGAGTGAGAAAAGAGAGTTTGGGAAAGTGATGGGTCAGAAAGGATCAAGAGAGATTAAGAAAAATGAGAAAAGAATTGCGTTGACCCTATTTATAGAAAACTTAGTTTCTTGATGGATTGAGAGTTGTTGAGAATTAAAATAGCAAGAAATAGCTATTGAGGAGCTATCAAGAGGTGCCCACCACAAAAGGGGCTCGATGGATTAAGAAGCTATTGAGCATCTATCGAGGAGATAGAAGCTTTCTCAATGGATTGAGAAGCTGTCGAGGAGTTATTGAGAATGCGATAAAAAGAAGCTCAAAGGGCTTGATAGATAGCTTAGTTGTTGAAAGGTGTCTAGCAGCTGTTGAGATTGCTTAAAAATAGTTTGTCAAGAAGAGGAAAACACAGATATGAATGCAATCAAGCATGCTACACAACCAAAGATCCAAACAACATTTTAAGCTCTCAAAATCATCTCTCAACAACAAAAATGTCAAGCACATAGATCCAGAACACACACACACACACACACACTAAATAAGTCTAACCAATTTTATATTTCAAAAATAAGTTAAGATAATTTAGTGAGCATACATTAACATATGTATTTCTTGTGATGGCCAAATCACATTGTACCTACACATGTATCAAGAGTAGCAAAGATATTGCATGTTGTGTGTGAAAAACAGTGCAAAATTGCATAAGTTTCTACACGTCATAAACACACACACACACACACACACACACTAAATAAGTCTAACCAATTTTATATTTCAAAAATAAGTTAAGATAATTTAGTGAGCATACATTAACATATATATTTCTTGTGATGGCCAAATCACATTGTACCTACACATGTATCAAGAGTAGCAAAGATATTGCATGTTATGTGTGAAAACAGCGCAAAATTGCATAAGTTTCTACATGTTATGACGATTTGAGATATGAGAAAATCACTTTAACTCACACACAATCATAACTATTTGATGGAGACTATCACCTTCAAGGTACATCCTATAACTCCCATATCTCCTAGAAGACACATTGCAATCATAAATAAAGCATTTTGATTCTTTTTGCTTTTATTTTTCTTTGCAAATTTTTCTTTTAAGCAAACTATGCATGGGCACATAAGAGAGAAAAAATAATTACCCAATGATGTTAAGCTTTTGACATTGCATTTTTGCTATGCCAAAGTATACAGATGCCATTTCATGATTGGTGGGCAACAATGGTGTGATGGTTATTTATGCATTTCTCTTAGGATTTTCTAGTCTTTCCTGTCAAAAAGACTGATACAAGTGTTAAGTACAAGAGATTACTTAATCTTACTCATCACAAACACGAGCCACAAAGCTCACTTGCTTAGTCGTGCATAAAGATGCTTATCTAAACTACAAAAGATACAAAGTTTAGAAAATTTGAGCTGAACAACAAGAATCAGTTCCTGTAAGCATTGTGTACCCGAGTGTTATAGTCGAGACGTCTTTGGGCTACAATGTTGGACCATGCAATGCAGTTGCTATGGACAATATTGAAAATGCCGAAGTGTATACTCACAGAAATGAAGATATCCAAACCAACTTCGACAACGCCATCGAAATGGATGACATTCGAGACATGTACAAGGAGTTCATTAATAATGATGGACCGGAGGAGAATCCAGAATTTGTAGATGATCTACAAGTTGAAAACAATGTGGATGCTTGCCCCAATCCGAACCCTAACCTTGATTGGTTCACATCAAACACATGGGATAACATTCATGACCCATCACCTTCCTTGGAAACAGGTCTGATGAGTTGGCGGCCAGGGGATGAATCAAGCAAGGGGATGCTATTCTTGAATAAAACTGCGGTTTAGCATGCGTTAACCATGTTCTCTGTGAGGGTCAATAAGAAATTTAAGTACATGAAGTTAGACCCTGGGAAACTGGTTGTAACATGAGTACACGATGCATATCCATGGTTAGTTCAAGCTATCAACAGCAAAAGGCACAAGTTGTGGGAGATCACAACATGTAAGGGTCCCCACACTTGCTCGTCACTCCAAGTGGATCATGATGCAAGGATGATGGATTCGAAGTTCATTACCATCACACTTGAGTCATACGTACGGGAAGACATTTCAAGAATAATAGCAACCCTGCGTAGTCTTCTGCATGCGAAGCACGACTATTGGGCATCTCACTATAAGGTTTAGGATGCAAAACATAAGGCGGTTATGGCCATCTACGGGGATTTTGATGAGTCATATGTAGAATTGCCTCAGTTTCTGACGGCGTTAAAAGATGCAGATCCAACCATAGTGATACAATTGAAGTGCGACAACCGTAATGTGCTAGGAACTTGCACGTTTAACTGTGCCTTTTGGGCTTTTGGTCCATGTATTGAAGGGTTCAAGCATTGTAGGCCGGTGATAAGCATTGATACAATGCACCTCTATGACAAGTATAAGAGGAAGTTGTTGATAGCAATGGCAATGGATGCTAACAACGAGGTTTATCTGCTCGCGTTTGTCGTTGTTGAGAATGAGAGCAAGGAGACATGGTGATGGTTCTTGGCATGGTTGACCACTATTACGGATCGGGCCAATCTTTGCATCATCTCTGACTGACATTCGGGGATAAAAGCCTGCTTTGATGACATAAGTATGACTTGGTTGCGGCCTCCTAAGGTCCATCACCGTACTGCCTCCGCCATGTAGTCAGCAATGTAAACATAAAAAATTCAGAGTTAAAGAACTTGGTATGGAGGGCAGCAACTGCGAATCAAGTCAGAAAGTTTGATGCCACACTTGAATTAATTCGCAATGTCAAGCCGGCTGCACACAGGTACCTTGAAGCTGAAAACAAAAAAAAGTGGACACTTGCACATTATAGAGGGTGTCGATATGGAGCAATGACAACCAACCTATCAAAATGCTTTAATAGAGTACTGAAAGGAGCATGCAGCTTGCCGGTGAGGTTCACCTTTTTCAAAGTGAACTTGTACTTTGACGCTCGTTGTAATCTCACTCTAGATCAGTTGGAAGCGGGTTAAGAATGGTGCAAGTATGCCATGGACAAGTTTGAAAAAAAATCCAATGAAGGCAAAGGAACATATGGTCACACGGATGTCTGCACAAGTGTGGATATTTCAGGTTAACACATCGGGTAATCCTTTGAGTGGTGGGGGCGGACAACACACGCATAAGGTTGATCTTCGGAGTATGACATGCACGTGCGGGAAATGTTAAGCACTCAATATCTCGTGTTCACACGTAATAGCAATTTGTGCTAAGTATAAGCATAATGCGCAATAGTTTATTGATCCTTGCTATAGCGTGACTCATAGGTACCGCACCTACGAACCGATATTCCAACCATTGAAAGATCAATTAGCATGGCTGAATTCGGAAGAAACTAGAGTAGTGATGCCCAACCCACGATTGATCTGGAACAAAGGTCGGCCAAAGTCCACGCGTATCCACAATGAGATGGACGAGGATGATAATGATAGGGAGTTGCCAGGCTCCTTATGGATCGAGAATGGACCAAAATCAAGATGTGGGTTGTGTCAACAAGAGGGGCACAACTGTAAAACATGTCCTACTCGAAATGCGGAGTCAACAAGTGGTGGAGCTACATCATAGGTAAAGCTTCCATTTCTTAACAACTTTTGTCATATAACTCGTTACGTGATTGTTAACAACTGAGTAGTAGTAAATTGTTCTCTATTGCAATAGTAATTATTTGGACTAGTTATGAAATAAACGTTGGTGTTCATGCATGGATAGGCAAATAAGTCCAATTGGTATTTAAATATGATGCTGGAGAATTGCAAAATGAGGTTGTTTAATAGTTTTGTCACATTATTTGTTGTAAGTCATGATTCTGAGCGTTGTTGTGGCTATGTTGCTTATTAATAACTTATATAGGTACAATGTACATAACATATTTGAACTGTTTATAGTAGGTATGGGAGCCAAGGTGGATGGGTGATAACGGATGTACGGTGCGTGGCCAGGATGATCCCTACCGCCTAAGGAAGCATATGATCTTTGGGTATAGTTGGTTTCATGATGAGAAGATGGTGTTAGATTGGTCATTTTTTGCTTGGAATTTGATACTAAGTTTTGTACTTTTGTTATGTACTTATGTGGTCGGGCACTTTGTTAATGTTAGTAATGTTAAGTAATGGGGTTTCACTAAGCTGGTCAAGCAAACAATTCAGTTACACGTAAATTGTAGCATATGCAAGCAGTGCATTATGTTTAGAACAATTTGCACCTTCTACAACTTTCATAGCTAAATTGTTTATAGCAGGGGCTATCCCAAACTTACTAGATCTATGCAATGCACAGGTGCTTCATGAAATTCGTAATAAACTTTCATAGTTGGTATATTGACAAAACTAAGCTGCAGATGACAACAAAACATGGATAGAGATCAAGTACACAAAACTCGATGTTACGAAACTCGAGTACTGGTAAGTAACTCGATCTTTCGGAGAATAAGTAACGTGTAGTATTTTCCTCAAAATCATGATCATGACGAGTGGACAGTACTCGGTCTCGTAGGAAGCGAGTTATATTTAAGTAACTCGACACTAAAGAAGCCAAGTATGGCTTCTCTATAAAAAAATGATTGCATTTCGATTGGTAATGGATCGGTCAGTTATTTAAAGGAACTTAAGTAACTTGATACTGAAAAGAACGAGTAATATTTTCCTCATGTACACGGTCTTGCAGGAAGCAAGTTATTATTGAGTAACTCGACACTAAAGAAGCCGAGTAACTTGATCAGTCGAACTAGGTCGACCCATCGAGGAACATGCATGAGTCCAGCCTGACTTCTCTGTAAAAAACGATTGCTTCTTGATTGGCAATGGATCGGTCAATTATTTAATGAACTCAATTTCACATATAGCAAGTAATGTAATACTTGTATATTCTAAAATCGAGTTATGTGCTTTTCTAGCATATTGTAGAAGATAGATTTCTGGTGTTGGATTGCTGCAATCGACTCCCCACAGTAGCAGCAGTTCGATTGCACTTGATTCCTTAAGTTCGAAAGTGACTGCTTGGGCTCCAAACATCGATCCTCAGAATATGTGATAAGACTCTTTTACCCTTGCCTCCCATTCAAATAAAACTACCAAAAATCCTGCATTAATCTCCCTCTAAAAACTTAAATTTTGAACCATGCAAGTTTAGGGATATTCATGATTTTGGGTGTTGTGATCTCAAATTGTTCATGGGTTTTTACATATGCATGTTCTTCATACAATTTGTACCCTTTAATTACATAAACATAGCAGATTTGTAAAGGAACACATGAATTTAGGGTTCATGTGTTCATATGGAATTTGGGGATTTTCATGGGTGTGGGTGTTTTGACGTGAAATATGAATGGGTTTTTTTCATATGGATGTTGTACATACGTGTTCTACCCTTTAATTGCAAAGAACTCATGATTTGTGAAAAATGGGAAATTAGGGTTCATATCTTCATATTGGGAATTTTGGGATTTTGATGAATAAAAGCAATGTTTTAATCTGAACTGGTTCATGGGTTGTTGTGTATGCATGTTGGTGACATGTTCTATATGGTGTATATTCAAAATTTCCACATCTGGGTATGCATGTTAGTTCATTAGCCATTCTTGTTCTAATAGCTCAGATTGGGGTTTTGTTGAATTTGGTATAATTGCTCGAAATTGACCACCGTCTAAAGTTTGATGGATTGTTAGTCATTGGTGGGTTCACATGTTTTGTTAACTTGGGTATAATGGCTTAAAATTACACCCGCTACACAATGTGCAATGTGGGTTTGCATGTTTTTCAAATAACTTGACTGCATAGGTCAAAGTTCATATATTTCCAAAAGATTGATCATACCAATGCATTCATTCATTCCCCAGTTGTATCCATTATGTACTCTAAATTTCATTGCATATGTACAGTGTGTTTATGCATCTCTAATGCAATTCTGAATATTGGTTTTTTGTTGTGCTTTAGTTCCGTCTCTGTAGATCCTAATTATGGCTCCTAAGAAGTCTAAAACCATTAAAACCAAAGCCAAAAGAGTGTCTACCTCCTCATCTAAGTCTGCAATTATGTTTGATCTAATAAGGTTTGAAATGGTTACAGACGAGCAAAGGTTTGATAAAGTAATTTAGCATAGGAATATTTGGCTAGAACGACAAATCAATCTAGATGAATTACCTTTTTCTGTCCATAGGAATCTATAGTGTAGGAACTGGTTGTCTTTGTGTAAAGATTTACATCCCCCTTCAATTGCCCTGATTAGAGAGTTCTATGCCAATCTCCATATTCGTTTTGATGATGATCTGGGTACTTGGATTCGAGGTCAAAGTTTTGTCATAACTAAGGCTGATGTATCAAAGGCTCTTAATTTACCTCGTGTTTGTAGACCTACATATCCATACTTGGATCATTTGGAGTGTCCTCTTATATCTGATGTCATGACAATTCTTTGCGGAAGATCAGTGACGTGGGGATCTAACCCAAGAATTAAATCGAGTGAGTTAACCGAGCTTAATTATATCTTCTTCAGGATAGCTTGTCACAACATCTTCCACATCTCCCATGTTCATACTATTCCTATAGAGAGATGTTTCTTTTTGTACGCCCTCGTCACTGATGCCTCTATTTGTTTTCCTTCCCTTTTCATTCAAACGCTTGCTGAGGCGCATAGGAGCAAGTGTAAGAAGCATGATCTATTCTTTCCAGTTTTCATCTATAGGGTTCTAAACTATTTACACTTAGAATACTTTCCTTCCCTAGAGTTGATCCACATCACTGCCCCTATAGGAGCCACCTTTCTCAAGCAACGGAGTGCACAAAAGAAGAATGTTAGACCGAGTGTTGGTTCATCAAAAAGACCACGAGTACAGGCATTACTTACAGATGTTCATGCTGAGGAGAGTTCTATTGATCCTACAGCTGCTGTTGTTAACGATAGTGACGATGAGGTACATGTTGACAGCGTAGATGCGAAGCCCACCATCCCTCCTCCTCTCTCTCTTCGTGCTATGATGGAGACTTTTATGACAACTCAAGCAGCTTATGGATAGCTTTTAAATGGGCTTATTGCTGAGGTTGCTACTTTGAGAGTGGAATTTTCAGAGTATAGGAGTGCTTTTCCACCTCCTCCACCCTCTGACTCTTGATGTTTGCCTTTGACAATACATAACAGACAAGGGAAGTAGGGATTGTAGCGTAGGGGGGAGAGTAGTTTTTGTAGCTTCCGTAGATTATATGAAAGTTATTTAATGTGATTTACTAGTATTTGTATATTATTATATGTACTCTTCAAGGTCCACAAACATGATTTTAATTTTATGATAACTATTCGCGAACCCACGTGCTGCGCGTGGTTATTTTATTATTTTATTATTTTTTTTTTATTTTTTTTATGATCGTGTTATTATTTGAAATATTTTTGAATGTATTACTACTAATGTTGCATTATATATGTATAAAAAATATATTATAGGATTCATGATGATAACACAAATTGTCTTGGAATTAGATGTGGAAAGATTGTAGCATTGTATTGTAACATTATATATGTCCTGGATTGTTGGTGTCAAGATTGTCCTCGATTTCATTGAATGTTAATCCCCAGAGAGTAATTTTTATTTTGATTTATCTGTGGCAAACAAATATGTAAGTGATAAAGATTTTGAAGTAGTATTATGCAATGAATCCATATGTACATGCCAAAGCTTATCCCATGCTTATGATATTTATATTTGTCATTGGGACAGTAGATCCTTGAACATGAACATTTTCTAGTGGTCCAACACCAACTATTTTTCCAATGATGTATGCAGTAAATAAAGTTGATTAAGTAATTTGGAACTTAATTATTGAAAATAAAGTTGACAATTTTTAGGCAACCTGTCAATTGTTTGTTATTGTCAAAGCGATCCACAATTGTTCTGTAATCAACAAATTCAAATTTATGCTGAGAGATAGTAATTTCAGCCTCTTTTAGTTCCTCAATAACTGTTGTACGTAGAAAGTTAACCTTCTTGTCTTTACTTATAGGCCAATAGCTATCTTTTTCCATCTAAGTATCTACTCGAAAATTGGGCAATGAATATAATTGTCCTCCTCGTAGTTGTGCCTGAAACTTCTTAACATTGTTTTTTTGAATTGTCCCTCGCATGTATTATGCCATCAAATTACTGAAATAAGTAATTTGTTAGTCACAATTTTTGTTTTAAGGTGCGAGTCGAATAAAGAAAATATGACAAAATATATTCCTGTTCGAAGATCTAACCTGTTCATCTATAAGAACCATGTGGAAATTGATTAGTTCTAGATTTTTTTGGTTGACAGCTTCCCACATTGTTCAAAGTCTAACTCTTACCTTCCAATATACCACTATTGAGAAAATTCATCTCACCATGAATGCCCCCCCCCCCCCCCCCCCCCCCACAAAAAAAAGGAATTTCAACTTTAGTATCAAAATTTGGATCTACCAAACCTAGGTGCCTCAAATTTCCAAAAGTCTAACCTCAAATGAAAGTAACTCACAGTCTTAATTCAAAATTTATTAATATTTATGTAAGGTGATGGATTTCACTTCTTTTTTTTCCCCTGAAAAAATTATGTCCAAAACTTGATTTAGTAAAATTCATCTCCACAAATAAAAAAGGAAGAAAATCAAGTAATCAAACTCCAAATCTTTTATTTCTTAATCTTTAATTTTAATTTTATAGCTGAAGGCCTTATGTTTTTCTATTTGTTACTATTCCCTTACTTTATGTCAAGAGTACTTCAACCACAATGTGAGTCAAGTCTTGAGCAAATATCTAGTGAGTTTCTAAATTTTTTTGATAAAACACCAATAAACTTTAAATTCTTCATTACAAACAAATCTAATGGAATTGTTAAACACTAAAAATCTAAGAAACTCCCCCTTGGCCACTTTGTGACAAAACATCCCAATACAGACTCATCTAGAGTAAAAAACTCTAAGAAGACTTGTTACTACTAAAGTGACTCCATTAAAAAAACAAAAATAATAATATAAAAAATATTTTTTAATAAAACTTGTAACAAATAACTTGTTGAAAGCTTGAACAAACATATTAAAAACGCCTAGACAATTTAATGGGAATAAAGACACGAGCTGTAGAATCCAACAACTTTACATAAAGCTTTGATAGGAAACATACTTTCCTTATGAATTTAGGAATATTCAAGAGAAACACAATCTTGCTATCAAATCAAATTCGTAGAGAGCATTAATAATTATTAGATGGCATATAGCCATGTACTTGAGTGTTAAAGCTGAGCAAGCTTAGATCTAAGTATGCATCCATGGTCAGAAAATATACCAATATTAATGCTCTAATTAGTTGCTTCTCAGTTTGGTACCAAACAGAGTTAGCTTGGTTTGTTGTGTCTATGGCATCCCTCTTTTCTTTGTCGTTTGTTCTTTAGATTAGTTGTTGCGAAATTCTGTAAGGGGGTTAAATCAAATATAGTGAAGTGAATAAATATCTAGTGAGTTTATACTTGAAACCAAGCCACTATAAATATGAGACCCTTTTTCAGAGTTTACGGAACACAACCAAACTCAGAAAAAGGGTCTCATATTAATATAAACAGAGCATAGACGTTTTGCATCCAAAAAAAAAAAAAGAATTGACATGTAGAGATACCTCAACCAAAGCAGGGAGGTTCTGTCAATATTTATAAACAGTGTGGAAAGGAATAAAGGGAGAAAGGAAATCAAATAGGTAGTCGTTACTGAGAAACGGTAGAGTAAGAAGGTGGGTAGCTTTCTTACTCTCTGTTTTCTCACGCAATACCTGAAGATCTCTTACTTTCTCTTTGCTCACGTTTCTATTTGCTGAAGACTTCAACGTTTTGTATTTTTTTTTAATTTTTTTTTTATATATATTTTTCCCTCCCGCTAAGCTTCCCTCTACGTTACATATTTCAAACTCTCTCTGCTCATGTTTCTATTTGGTCATGCAAAAAACCCTAAACACTTCCCCTTTCTTTTTTTTTTCTTTTTTGTTTTTTTTTTCTTCTTGAAAGTTCAAAATGTGTCTAAAACACCCTTGAACGTTTAGATCCCAAAATATAAAATATCAATTCAAGCTTATAATTAAACAATTAATATGCGAAACATGAACATAAGCCAAATACAAAATTGATAACTAATCTATGCCAAATATAAACACATCCATAGCAATAAATATAAGGCAAAGATAAAGGGAAGGAATATGCAAACACACAGACAACGCACAATGTGTTATCAAAGAGGAAACCTAAGTCCTCGGCGTAAAACCTCTCCGCCGCCCTCCAAGTGGTCAAATAATCCACTAAAGAATATAGTTGGGATACATGAATAGCAGAAGACCCTCTAAGCCTAATCTACCTAAGTATCTAAGCCCTCCAAGCTTCTTGCTCCAACGAGGTTACGCCGAACCTATTTCTTCTTTAGCTTTTGGATTTCGCTACTAAACCATAGCATCAACTAATGTATTTTGGTTCCTTCCATAATGCTTCCCTTAGCACCAAATGAACCTTTTCACAGACGTAGGTGTGGTGAGATAAGGATTTGGTCAATGACCTCTCAAGGATGTAACAATGGAGAAGAAGAGAGTAGAGGAATTTGTAGAGTCTCTAAGGTAAAGATTGGGGATGAGGTAATCTTGTTTTTTTCTAGGGTTTCTCTCACAAAAATTCTCTTTGGAAGCTCTTTTAAAATTGTGGGTATAAGGGTCTATATATAGTAGGGTGAGAAAGGAATAGGAAGAGATAGTTTTTCCAAATAGGGTAAATTGGCAGCTTGGTCTCGCGGCTTGTCCAAATTGTGAGTTCAAGTTGCGACGTAACGGCCTGGCCAGCCTAGGACTTTTGTCCTGTAGTGTGACAGCTGTGATAGCTGGCGCAACCCTTCAGCTTCCCTGTGTGCATCTCACGTGCTTGCATTTGACGGCTTATAGCCGCGAGCCACCCGCGAGTCCTAGCCGCGAAGCTATGCTTCTTTGCATATACTTGAGCTTTTCTTCACATCTTCTCACACACTACCCTTACAATAATCCCACCTAAATACAGGGTTACTAAGTGCTAAATTACAAGAAAATTGGCACGGAATAAAGCCAGCAAGATGGTTGATAAATTTCAACCTTACACTTCTTCCAAACCGGCTTGAATGTTAAGTATTTTTAATTTCTTTTTCCTTTAAGTTGAACTTAAAAGGTTTTAGGTTGGGCTTGATAGTGGAACTAAATAAATAAGAGGTGGGTTAGATTAATTATACAAATTTATTATAGAGTGATAGTGAGAGTAAATAAATAAGTAGTGGGTTGCATTTATAGGACTGAGATTTATAGGGCTACAAATTGTAAAAACCTTTTAAAAATTGAAGGTTTTTATTTTATTTTTATTTTTATTTTTATTTTTTTAAAAAATAACGTGGTAGCTGATGTGGCGCAACATGAGAGCAGAAGCATTAAGCGCAACGTATGTAACATATAATTAAATAAAACAATGAAAAAAAATTGCATTTTATTATTTAAGTGATACTATTGGTTTTTGTTATTTATTTATTAATCATGAGTTTATTCATCTTTAAAAGGCTCAGTTAAGTCTAAATTCATAGGTCCCTACCAGAAATTTTCATATTCAAAAATTAGCATTAGATTATTTTTTTTTACAATTTCAGTCCAGTAAACCAGCAAACCTTATATGACATGACTTATCAACTGGGGCTTTACTTGTAATTGCTTATAAATAATATGCATAAGAGAGGTCCATGTGTGCATAGGTGAATTGTACGTTGGGTGTATAGGAAATGTTGTTTGGATTGTCTATCTGCTAGCTTAGATTAGTATAGTTTGAATGAATTTGTATAATTGATTTTTGGGAGCTATGTGATGTGTGACCTGTGGGGTTTACTTTTATTTCATTAATGTGTGCTTCCACATGAGTCATATGTATTGTCATCACAGTGACATACAATATGCTTTGACAAGAAAGATTGTGCTTTATTATTTAGTAGGTATTGTTTGGTAGATTAGATGTATAAATGCGGAGATTTTTAGTTAGAAATGATGGTTCTAATTTATGATTTAGCAAACTTTATTGGAAAATGTAGATGAGTTGTAATTTTATGGGATGAAAATGAGAGTTTATCTAAAATCTTAAAAAAGAATTTTGTTTGGTTTTTATATTCAATGAGACGTAAGTACAAATTTTTGATAATCACAAGGATGACAATTCATTACACTTTGAATTTTCTACAATTGATAATCATTCATTTTGGCAAACCATTAAGGAAATCACAATTGTAAAACTTTAGTAAAGCTTAACAAACAATTAATAAAAAAAAGAAGATTGCTCGACTATTATTTAAGTGATCCTACAATGAGGCAAAAAAATAAAATAAAATAGAATTAAAGAAGCCTATTCACCAACTTTAACATTTCAAGGTCGAATGAGCATCTTTTGCACGTAACCAATTTTGCATAATTGTAAGGATAAGGTTCATATTGGTTCCAATGTCCCATTCCAATTTTGTGCCATGCTTGAAAGTTTGGAATTTGATACATGGGGATGGTTCCCGCAGCCAATGCTTCCCATGTTCATCATTTAAAATTTCCGAAAGGTTATCAATGCCTACACAATTTGACTCATAAAGTAGCATGATTCCATGTATATAAGCTACAATAAAATTGCCACATGGAACAGCTTTTTCAATTACATTTTTTCATTCAACAAATTTTTCATTCAAAAAGTATTCTTAGCTTCCCACTATCAGTAATGCATCGGGATTTTCTGCTTCATAGCACCAAAAAATTAGGGTTTTCTCTTTGTCGTGTAGTAGAGCTGGGTGATTGAAAAATGGGGTCAATTGAATTTGTTGGAGGAGTAGTTTGCTTTTTGTTAACTTGTTGAAGCGTTTGCAACTAATTAAGAAAAAGGAAAACATTAAATTAATAGACTAGATAATTTATATAGAGGGAAATAAATAAGTAGATACAAATCAAGAAAATATATTTTCATACCTTAGCTTAATGTTTACCAGGAGTGTTGCCGAATCTTTGCCTACTTTCAAAAAGATTTCAAACAATATGTTAGTATGAAGATTTTCTAAAGTATTCTTTTTTTGGTTTTTTTTTTTTGGGAATAGTGTTATAACATTTTAGTTACTATTTATAATAAAATGATTTGTGCTTGGTTCCTAGTATCATATTAAATAACAATACATAATAATAATATGTTGAATTTTATGGTGAAATGGTTATACACGAAAATGAAGAGGGGAGCTGTATGTTAAGGTGCCTAAATTGGTGTGGTAACTGAAACCATGCACCATTAGCTGAGTAGGAGAGGAACGATTTTGGGTTTTGATTATTGTAGAAGGGAAGGTGAACCTAAAAATACACGTTTGTGGGAAAGAAAAAAAAAGAAAAAACAAAACAAAAAAGGAGCACAGCTAACTTTCACTTAACTTCCATATGAAAGTGAGTGTAATTACAACTGATTCCAGTTAAATTTAGTATGATATCTAGAAAATTTATTATATTTCATATTTAAATTGGTGTGGTCCCCACATGAATCTAGACACATGACATTATTAACATTTCAATGTTCATATACTATTTTTTCAGCCTGTATTGACATGACAAGCCTTAATAACTAAAATTGTAATGCTTGGACCATGCAATGAGGTTATAAATGCACCACAATAATGATCTTCTTTCTACCCTACTAACTTTGTAGATTGACTAAGCTATGAGTCGAATGACTCAACATCAAATCATAAAATACGAAACAAGTTTGGATCTATTTCAACATGTGGATCATCACAAGTTCTAGCAAATCAAAAATTACAGACATACACAGACCACTATGGAGGGAAATGGGTTGGAAAGAAGAGAGATTTCGTTAATATGCCAATATACATATACAAGAGTTATGGAAGCGTCGAGCACATCATGGTCGACAAACCTACAAAACTAATTATAGATACCACCGCAATAGAGTTCATCATATCAGAACCACCATGGTCAATCCTATACGAGAAGAGGTGTGAGTGAGAGGTGTATTGTCGATGGCACGGGTTATGAGTTCTTAAGGCACGCTCAACCGAGTTACCCAAAGATAAACTTGCCAACATACTTGCTCGTCTTGAAGAAGAGAACAATCAAATGCAACGGCAACTAGACCGTTTTCACGCAATTCAAAAAGCTAGGAAGCATCTAAAGGGGAAGGCGCAAGAGCGAGCCATGAAGTCTATTAATGAAATTACTACATTAGATGATGAAAGAGATATTTGACTTCTCAGATTTAAGCAATGATGATTTCCAAAAATTTCTACCTACAAACATTAGACGTTGTTGTTAATGTCTACACATTTAGTGCAAGACAAAATGTTATTGTTAATGTTTGACAAATGATGATTATGTACGTTCAACTTTTGCTAAAGATTAACTATTCATTAGTTTTGGCTAAGTTTATATGAAATCAGTTTCTCATTTTTTCCCTGGTGCTCTTTGTTGCTACATATGAAAATTTAATATGAATATTTATGCATAGATTCAATACATATAGACTCATCCAACTCACACAGACCAACCACTGTTTCACAGAAAAACCATTTGACTCCTAAAGCAGGGACTCACCTAAGTAGAGTGGGGCCCAGTTGGGACCATCATCGTCGAGGTGTAGACACTCACATTTGTTCATAATAATACTCCCTTCCACCATGCGTGAGATGAAACTAGTAATGTATTACATTGCTATGTCAGTATGTTGCAGTGTTTTCAATGGGTTGGCTAAGTGTATATAATATCACTTGCTTATTTTTTCCCTGCCGTTCTTTGTTGCTATATATGATTATTATGCTTTGGTTTGATAATGTCTTCTGCTTTATAGTGTAGGAAAAACCTTGGATACGTTGATGTTTCCAATATTTTGTTTGTGTAATTTGAAATGTTACCCACATAACACTCATCACCTAACTTAGATTTATTGCACATTACTTGTAGGAAATTTAATAGATTCAATACATACAGAATCATCCAAACCATAAGTATGATTCAATAATACGAGTAATTCATATATATGACACCATGAGTCGTTGTATCATATACCCGTATCCGTGTATCTTAGTTATGCTAGTGTACTACTTTATATAGATACATTACATACAGACTCATCCAAACTAGACTAACCACTCATTCTCTCTTCGTCATTCTGTACAATAAAATTTTTTTGTAACCAACTTTTCTCTGACTTCATGTTTTGTGAGCAAATCATCTTTGGGATATGTTTGTTTCATCTTCATCTAAGTCAATTATTTCTACTTAATGATCTTCCAATTTACAGTTCTTGCTGGGTGGATATTGAATCTCAGTGGATATCTGAAGACTAAAAAATAACCATAACAGATAGAATGGTATCCAACAAAATCCTGCCAACCATTACAAAACCAAATGTTGTTATAATCTTTCTTCAATCCCACTTACCAAATACCACCATAGGGAGTAGTGAGTGTAGATACGGTAGATAGCTCAGCACTGTTGAACCCTCACCACAAGTACCCATCCACACTAACGTGAAAACACAGAGCATCCTGTAGGGTGTTTATGCATCGAATTTGGGGGTGAGCTGTTCCTCATTGCTACACTAATGTTTGCAGTGTTACATGTGCTGCTCAATAGCTTTGTATTGTTCAACCCTGTTGAGTCACACAGATATGCAGTCTTTTGTAATGCACCGTTTTCAAGGATGCAGAGCATTCCTGAAAAAGTTTATGATACATTTAACATAGGTCAGCATTGCCTTATCAAATCATGTCAGATGAAGCACAGGAATTTTGAATAGTCTTCGTGTGAACCATGTCCAGTCATATGACCTACACGCATGTTAATACACAGATATGCATCCTTTTGCAATGCACTGTTTTCAAGGATGCAGAGCATCCCTGAAAAAGTTTATGATACATTTAACACAAGTCGACACTGTCTCGTCAAGTTATGTTAGATGAAGCATAAGAATGTTGAATAGTCTTCACATGAATAAATACACAACCCCTTTTGCAGTACACATCACCAGCACGCTGCTGTAGCACAAGCTATGACATGTCAAACAGTTACCTTAGCAAACCACATGCATCAACAGGTGCCACTGTATAGCCAAGTCATGTTCATAGTTTTCCATGTGCTCCTTAACACCTCACTGAACAATACGCTGTCGAATCATATCATCTTTATTCACATGAATACTTACCCTTACATATAGTCACATCCACATGAATACTTGCCATTGCAAAACTCCTATATAAAGTCCCATTTACATCTACCCTTGCAAAACATCTACGCATGCCAAAGTCTCATTTATATCTACCATTGCAAAACATCTACACATATCGATCACAAGTCACATTTTCCAATGTCAATACGCAATTGGATGCTACCTCGTTTTCCATATAACTATAGGAGCCACAGAGATTCCGGCGACAGGGAATACTATGCCGGATTATAGCGGGAGTGAGACTTTCACGTGAACGAGTCCAATGCTCTGCATGATGATCTCGTGCGACTCGGAGCACCTCTTGTTGACTGTATCTCGGTCACACTGCCAAAGCAATACATGCACCAATATGAGCGTGTAGTGACAAAAATTAAAAAAGAGAACAATCTGATGATACTGCGTAGGTCCAAGTATCACCTGCTACAACTGGCAGAAGAGCAGGCCGCTACAACAAACAGGCAACTGCAACGAACAGGCAACTCACTTCGGCGGAACGTAACAATGTCCTCAACTATGAGGACTACTTGTCAAAGTGAATGCCTATATCGTATGTGTGTTATGTCTAGGGTTAAGGACTTTTTGTTAGTAGCGTTAGTGTTTAATATGCAATGCATGCATATTAGTGACATCGTGTAAGTTATTTTAAGTTTTCTTTGTTATGTTCTAAGTGCTTATTGAAAAACATTATGTGTGGAAATAGTTAACTTTTATGTGTTATGTGGGAATAATCTATATTACAAATAATACGTGTGCTCTTTACAATCAATAACAAAGTTTACATAGTACAAATACAACAATAGTGATACACATACATTTAAAACATACTTAAGCAAAATAGTTCTCCAACAAAGTCTGATTACACCATGACACGATTACTCTTCATCTGACATCTCCACGTTTGACTGATAAATGGGATCAGCAAGAAGTGATTGCATGAATTGTGCGTGCTCATACCACTCTCCCTCCACTAACTCTCGAATCTCGACTTAGGTCCGGTAACGATTAAGACGTATCTTCATTCGATTATTTTTTTCTCTTATGCGGTTCAATACTTTACGAAGTTCGTCGATCATGTCTCTGGGCATCTGCGATGCGAGTCGCCGAGGCACTGGCAACTTAAAACTAACCAACTCATCATAAAACATTTGTTGTTCATGAAATAACCAAGCTCACTCCTGAATCATGGTATTGTGAACGAAAGAACTATTTTGCAAATTCAGATTGATTGGATAGCTGAACTCATTTTCCAATACCCAGCAGCGACCTATAGTAGTGAACACATCATGAGGCCTATAGAGTTGTGGGTTGCCAGAACCAGACATTGACACTAAATACAATAACATCAAATGGTCAAATTAATAGTGTGCATCAACTGTTGGTAAATAATGTAATGCTACATAAGATGGTACACGACAAAGACATTCATAAATTTGTGTACCATTGCATGCTAAAAATGAAATACTAACACTCAAATTTAACCATAAACATTAGATGTTATTGTTAATGTCTACACGTTGTGTGCAATAGAAGATATTGTTGTTAATGTCTCGACCAATGATGAGTATGTACATTCAACTTTTGGAAATCTAAATATTAACTGTATATTATTTTTAGCAAATCTAACAAATTTTATTTTTTTGTCAATGAAATTTACAATAACAAATACCCAATATAACCCAATGTACACACATAACACTCATCACTGTTTCTATAGATTATTGTACATTTCTTGTAGCACCAAACAACACCAAACAACTAATATAACCCTAATCTACTCACATAACACTCATACAAGAAAATACCAAAGCACAAGTCTTAAAGTACTATTAAATTAAAATTCTTCTCTAACAAAAACATACATTATGGTTGATAAACTTTTATAATATCTATAACTACTTTTACCTACACAATAAAATTCTCTATGATATCAAAGAAGAAAATGAGTTTCTCACTTGAGATGATAGAGAGATAACACCAACTTCTAAAAATGAGGAGAAGTTGATCTGAAAATGATGAGGAAAATTGCATGAGAAGTTGATTTGTGGAAGGGAGAAGTAAATAGCAAAACAACTCAATTTTATCAGAGTCGAGGAATCGCTAACTTAATAACTCGATTTCCCATTAATCGAGTTTAGCTTCACATGCAAACTACGTGATTTGAAATGGGGTTAGAATGTAACAGAACAACTCGACTACACTAGAATCGAGGAACATATAACTCGATTTCCCATTCATCGGGTTCAGCTTCACAGGGTAGTAAGTGATTTGAAATCCCGTCAGTAACTCGGCAGTAACTCGGTTTCCCCATTGCCGAGTTACAAATAGTAACACGGGTATATTTTATTGCCCAAAAGCCATGCTAGAGTGCCAGCGTGGGAAGAACTTGCCTAGAACTCGACCTTTAGATAATCGAGTAATTTAAGTAACTCGATTTTAGGGTAATTGAGTATCGAAACAAGGGCACGCACCTATATAGTTTTGAAACAGGAGCATAATGGCGATTATTTTTCCCTAAAGGGGCAAAAGGCCAGATAGTCCTAAATATAACATGTTCTTCTAATGGCTAATGACATCCACTCATTAGCCAAAATCATCTAAATTACCGAGTATAATGAGTTAGAGACTTCCTTTAAACCAGTTTAATTTTTTTTTTTTTTTTTTAAAACTATATTCTATGGAATGGGAGTTTAAATTACATGACACCATAAGCACTCTGGAATGGATATATGCAATTACCCCTTAACCATGGAGTATTGATTTCTATTGATTCAAACAAAATGATGATTTCAAATTAATTCATGCACTTTGTGATCAAACAGTTGAACATCAACAAAAAAATACTAAGCCAAAAAATAATTTGTTTAGACATAATTTTTGGCAAAATTACAAATTGCGCACTTTAAATTTGTCTAAAATTCAATTCAGTTCTTTAATTTCATTTTCGTTCAATTTAGTCCTCTAACTTTCAACTTTATTCAATTCAGTTCTCTCATTAATCACCGTCAAAATTGAGCCGTTCAAGACCCCCAAAACAATGCAATTTTGTATTGAATAAAGTTGAAAATTGGAGAATATTTATTTTGAATAAATTGAGCCAATACAATAGGAAGAACTAAAAGAGTTCCATGTCATGAACTATGTATTATGCACAAATGCTTTGGGCTTGCCGTCTTGTCACTCCCATGTGTGATCCAGTCAAATATTTAATTGTACTTGCCCTTAAAAATAATTTTTTTTGTGGAGAACATAATGTTTTAAAAGTTGGGGTTTTGTTGGAAAACAATTGGTTCATGGTTTATCTTGGTTATATGGTTCATTTGGGGGAGAGATCAAGCTTCAAGAAAGAATGAATGGTCTTATCAATACACAAATGTGTAATTCCCTAGGAATTTCAATTGTGCTTATATTCATTATTGTCGAAACTGGGTTCAAGCTTTCCCTAGCCCCTAGAGGGAACTCTAATAAGAAAGTTGAATATTTAATAAAAATGAATGAATTTTTTTGTCGTCTCTTTTTTAATTTAAGAATAAGGACCTTTTTTAGTATAAAAAAGAAAAAAGAAAAAAAGAAAAAGAAAAAAAAGAATAAGGACCATTTTCAAGGTCTCATAACCAATCATTCATGATTGGATAGACCATTGATGAAAATAATATCCAAATACCAAACTCACTTTTTTCTTAACCTTCACAAAGTATAGGAAGTTCTTGGGAAGATCAAAGAAATAAACTCCTCTTCCTTGGTAAAGAATTCTTTCCTCTTCCTTGGTAAAGAATTCTTGGAAGAATTCTAAAACCACTCTTTTTTAAAAATGCATGTATTACTTTAGTGTTTCTTTAGGCAAAATAGAATCAACTTGAATTTGGGCTAGTTGTTTGAAATCATAGTGAAAGATTAGATTGGTTATCTCATTTTTGCATTTTGTGAAAATAAACTAAAACGATGTAGTTTTGTATTGAACAAAGTCAAAAATTAACAGCGCAATTTTGACGGTGACTAAAAAGGGGGTGTGGGGGGGGGGGGGGGGGGTGTGGGGGGATTGAATTGAACAAAAATTAAAGTTAGAAAGCTGAATTGAATGATAGTGGAATTAGATGACTAAATTGAATTCTAGATAAAATTAGAGGGTACAATTTACAATTTAGCCTATTTTATTTTGTTTTGTTTTAAAGCAGCTATGATTGGTAGATTATTCCAAGATAAGTTATGGCCCATTGGAGAGGAGTTGGATACAATATAAAAAGCATCATAAACTTTCTAAACAAATAAATAAAAGAGAGGGTGGGGGTCTTGACACTTCATTGCGTACATGGACATAATTTGTCTAGTAAGTGGAATTCCTTAAAAAAAAAGAGGGGGGCGGGGAGAAGAAAAAATGAAGAAGAAATGGAAGATATTTTGAAGAAGAAGAAGATGTTCCAAGGACATTATTTTATGAAATATTTTTAAAAACTTTTTATGAGAAAAAAAAAAACCAGATATTAATGTTAGTTTTATTTTTCTTTATTATATATATATATATATATATATATATTTCATATGAAAGTGGTATAATTTTTTTTTTTAAAAAAAAATAGTTCATTAACAAATGCCCTAAAAACACCCATTAATCGGACTTGTTTAACATTGATATTCAATTTTGGCTTCAAGCAACGACCAAAAAAACAAAAAAGAAGCATCGCCTTTTGAGTTTTCTTTTTTAATTTATTTAAAAGAAATGGGTAAGCATGACACCTTTTTGATTTACTTTATGTTTTTTGGACCAGACCTATAACGTGTAAGAAAATTAGAAATATTGTATTGTTTATACAAAGTAGAAATTGCATACACATTACACATTGGGGGGTCTAGCCTGAGAGTAGTTAAGATGCTTTTATGATAATGTTCAAGTAAGGAAGTCACATAAATTACCCCCTAACTATTTTTTAATTTTTTAACAAGATTCGTACAAGAGAGAAAGCAATAAATTACTGTGGCTTGACATTCTTATAGACTTATGGTGGGTATTCTTATTCTAGACTAACCTTTATTTATTTATTTTTTTTATAGAATGAATTCTAGACTAACCTAGAAAAGTCATTTTTAACTTCACAAAAACAATTTTGCAACACTATGAATTAGCTTACCACCTCACATATAGGCCATTAAAAGATTTTTGTGAATTTTTATTGTGTCCTTATCTTTGTTAAACCTAGAATTGCAATACTTGCATTACAAATATAATTATAATTAATTACTTTGGTAACAATCAAGTAAAATTAGGATTAACCATAAATAAAAATAAAATGGAAAATTAGGATTAATTACTTTACTTATACCCTTGGACTAAAGTTGTATGGAGCTCTATATCATTTAACATAATATGGGTTTTTAGTTTATTAAATTTGAACTGAAAATTAACTTTACAAAATTTTATTCTAATGTCTACCCTTCGAATTTAGGAGATATATATGATGCCTATCCTTAATAGCAGACTAGCAGTGAATCTGGATTTCAATTCGAAGCAAGAAACACAAAATTATTTAGGTGGAACTTGAATCCAAAACATGTTAGTAGTTGGGTGGAGAAAACAGTTGAGAGAGTTTTCTCAGTAGAATTGCATGCAGCGGCTTCAATTGACAATTTTTGGTAGATTCTTGCTTTAGAATTTAGAATGCATTGTAGAACATTTTGAA
This sequence comes from Quercus variabilis, assembly GCA_030445155.1. Classification (NCBI taxonomy): domain Eukaryota; kingdom Viridiplantae; phylum Streptophyta; class Magnoliopsida; order Fagales; family Fagaceae; genus Quercus; species Quercus variabilis. Next base: position 58,491,193 of record CP129446.1, read on the forward strand.
ACGTGTAGACGGTTTCAAAAAGAAGAAGAAAAAGAAAAGAAACGTCTAGACGTAGTCCACGTCAAGGTCAGGGTCAGGTCATCAATGACCGATATTCAACAGATTCTATTGATCTTAAAGTTGGTAGAATTTAGAGACCAGTATCAAGCATCATCTGATACGGAAAACTTTTCAGATGATTAAAAGAAAAAGAAAAAGAAAAAAAGCATGAATCATACCGTCAATTTTACCAGAAATAGTTTCATGGAATTTCAATATCTTCTATCTAGGCATATTAAACTTCCAATGAAATCATGTATTGTACATAAATGTATATAAAGTGCAGGTTGTAATATGCGTAAATAGTAGTAATATTTTGGAAAGTAGAAAAATGGAGGAAAAAAAAAAGAAGTTAAAATTGGAAATTTTAGTGGCATGCTCGAGCGTGCTAGAGCAAGACCACTGGGCATGCAATAGTTTGTTTGACAAACAGAGAAGGCTGATTGTGTATATTGGCACTTGACAATGCCAAGCCCCCTCCAGCGAGAGTCGAGTGTAGGTCAAGTAGAGTACGAGAATATCCTGATTTTCTCTTATTATTATTATTATTATTATTTTTTTTTAAAAACAACTTAAAAATAAATATAAAAAAAAAAAAAAAAAAAAAAAAAAAAAAAAAAAAAACTGGATTGTCCAAATGGTGTCATATGGTCTATAGGTCAAAAACCAAAAATGACATTGTTCAAGCCTTCTCCCAAATCGATCGAAATTCATTCTCTCAAATCATATTTCTCCATCCATGACCAATATCCTTTTATTCTCTCAAATCAAATCCCCTCCCTCTGTTGGATATTTTGTATATCCAAGTAGCTTGTAATACAGGTTTGGTTCCTATTTGGAATGTGAACAAGTGTTACTATTTTTTTATTTTTATTTATTTATTTATTTATTTTTTTTGAGAAACACACAAGGGAGAGGAGAAATGTACTACTTCTTTAGATGAGATAAAGTGATAGAGACAATGGTAGACAAGTGGAAAAAAAAAATTAGAGAAAATAAGACGTACAAAATCTCTGGATTTTGCTTAGAAAACTTTTAAAGATGGGATGTGAATTGTGAAATCTGTTTGTAAATAAGCTAATGTTGCAACTGTTACTTAAGCTAAATTTGCTTGCCTGGATAAAAGAAATCAAATTGTGTTTTGGTCTGGACATTGTTTTTGAATGAGTATTAGGCTGTTTTTAAAAAACAGAAGTCCTAGAAAATATTTTGGGGCTCTCTTCATTAGATATCAAGTCAGCCCATGTCTTGGCTTGGTTAGATGAGTACAATGGTTTTTTTTTTTTTTTTTTTTTTTTAATTATTATTTTTATTTATGAGTATGGGCTTTTACTTTGTTTTTCTAAAGGGAAAGTAATTGAAGTGCATTTGAAAACTTATTGTGGACTGCATCCGTGGTCTTGTTTTGGTGTACATCAGAGATGTTTATGGAGAAGAGGGATCTCAATAGTGCTAGTGTCGAGTCTCTATGAGGATCCTGGGTTTGGGGTCAAAACATGGGTGATTAAAAATTAAATGGTGAATATGACATTGGTTGGTGGTGTGGCATATTTTGTTGTGGCCCATGAAATGAAGTAACTGCTGACTAACCTAGGAATTGTAATTTTCCTCGAAATCTTTCTCATTTTCTCTCTCAAAATGGCCAAATAAACTTTCTTAGTAGTTACCTCATAGTCAAACCCATAATTATTTCATGCATTGAATATATGCATAATCTCTTTTTCACAGTGTATGAAACTCATAAGGTATAAGTATGTATGTATCCAAAGTATGAGACATATTTGCTAACAACTTCCCAATATTCACCTAACCTATCTATTTCACCACATCACCAACATATACCCTAAACACAAGTTATATTCTTTCTTTTAGTTTTTCTTATTTTTTAAGATTAAACCAAAAGTTAGACACATGGATTGAAACTCATAAAAATTTGAAATTGAAATTATATAGAGAACAATACATTGTTTCTTTAAACATATATATGAATTTTGAGCAAACAAATAAATAAAATGGAAAGAAATTTTTAAGAATTTTTTTCATTAGTTAATTGCATACTTGATAGCAATTTTTTTTTTTAATGGAATTGGATAAAAGACTTGAATTGAATAACTATAAAAATTAAAGGACTCCAATTGAAAAAAAAGTAAAGTTAAAGGAGGGTGCACTTTGCATTTTAGCCTATATATTATTATTTGAATAAAAGGTCTACATAAGTGTGGGGCCCAAGGGCCCAGAATCCCCGGCCCACCTTTGGGCGGGCCCAGGGCCCAAGCCGAGGAAGGAGATCTCCCCGGATGGCCGGCCTAAAGGATTCAATCCTTCCAAGGCCCGAGCCGAGGATACACCTATCCTCGGCGAACCTAGCCTAAACTGGTTAGGGGACAGACTTACTGCATGTAGTCACATCCACACTTAACCATTCTGCCAGGCCCTCCAGGTCCCATCAATGCTGACAAGACCCTTCACTGAAAAGCCTTGGGGGCAGCAACCCCCGGCATGGGAGAGAACCTGCCTGATGGGACAAGTCCTGAGCCATTAGCCCGGATGGCCAACAGCTGTAAGGCCAGGATCGAGCCAGAGGGAGTATAAAAGTTAAAGGACCTCCCTAGTGCAAGGGGGGCCTCCTTGGACCCCAGCCGAGGAGCAACCCCAGACGGAGAGCAAATAAACGAGAAGTCTAAAGAAGACCGGAAAAGGGCCGGCCGGAGCCAAACCCTTTGCCCCACTCTCTACAAATTCATTGTCGGGGGCCCACCTCCGAAAAAGGAGCCCCTACAATTGGCGCCGTCTGTGGGAAGGGTTAGTGTGCCGGCTGGCGCAACCGGCGATCGTTCTAAGGCAATTATCGCTCAGAAGTTGACGGTGCAAAAAAAAAAAGAGAGAAAGCAAAGGAAAAGAGGAAGAGAAGAAGGGCAGTGCGAAAAGAAAACTCAACAACAAGTAAAAGAAAGGTCTTTTATTAATTCAGAAGAAATTACAAGAGACTACAGTTACAATTCTCATTATTTCATAAAAAAGAAAAAAAAATTACAAATACAATCAGAGGCTCAGACAGGCATGTTTTACAAGAACTCCTACCAGCTAATCCTACAATCGGAGGCTCAGGCGGACCGGTCTCGGGACTGGCTGGGCAAGAGACTCGCAAAGAATTGCCGTCAGGAATGAAGGAAGTGTCAAGCCGTGCTCTTATTGGCGTTAAGAGAATGGGAGAGCTTGACAGTAAAAGCACGGGCCGGGGGGCTAGGGGCTGGCTCACCTTCAAACCAAAACTTCAACAAAGTGAGGAGCCCCCAGACCCCGGGACACCCTCCCTCGTGATGCTTCCTCGACCCCCTCCGAACTACACGAGCATTGACCGTCGGAGACGGCAATACTCGGGCGCCGGCCATGACGGGAGTTTGCGTGCTCCCTCCGTCGGAGGTGCACTCTGGGGGAGGACGTTAGGTATTTCAACGACGTCCCCCCTGGCCACCATGAGAGACTCGGCCAGTGTTACGCCTGAACTCTGCCGCGCCGGCAGCCCAGTGGGGACTGCGGCCACGGCGGCACTTGGCTCCAGGTCTCCTAACTGCGGTCACAACCCTGGTGGCGGTATCAAAAGGGCTCAGAAGGATGTAAGAGTGTATGTCTGTTTGTGGGGGAGAATTCATTGAATGAGGAGAAACGCTCCCCCCAGAACGCCTTTCATGGGGGGGCGAAAGCCAACGGGGGCTGAACCGCGCAGAATTCGAAGGGGAATCGTCAAGGGAAATTAATTCCCACCCAGTTCCAAGGGGATTGCCAGCCGCCCGCAGCGTGTCGATTCACGAGGGCATTAATGGAGGCGCGTTACGGACACCGAAGCGTCAAACAGGAAGCGCGGAAGGCCAGGCGACGCCTCGTAAACCAGGAAAATGGGAAGCACGGACTAGAGGTAGGATTAGCCCCACGTGCGAAGTCACGAGCCGACCTGAGGAAAGAAAGTTCACGGAAAATACCCGAGGATAACCCCCGCCAAAAACGAAGTCCTCGGATCCGAGGACAAAATCCTATTGGAGGCAACGGTGCAATCGTGGTACAATAGCTCTTGCTCCCGCACCCTGCAAGGGGCTAGGGGGATGGACCCCTACCCGACGTGAGACTGAGTTGCCCAGAGAGGTGAACACTGTGTCCTCACGCTCGGGAGCCACATGGAAACGATGGCAGCAATTGTACCTAGGTCTTGCATGGTCCTCGGACTCAAGCCTACGGGGAGCTGACCACTCGTACTTAAAAGGCAGCAACTGTACCTAGGTCTTGCATGGTCTACGGACTCAAGCCTAAGGGGAGCTAGCCACATGGAAACGATGGCAGCAATTGTACCTAGGTCTTGCATGGTCCTCGGACTCAAGCCTACGGGGAGCTGACCACTCGTACTTAAAAGGCAGCAACTGTACCTAGGTCTTGCATGGTCTACGGACTCAAGCCTAAGGGGAGCTAGCCACATGGAAACGATGGCAGCAATTGTACCTAGGTCTTGCATGGTCCTCGGACTCAAGCCTACGGGGAGCTGACCACTCGTACTTAAAAGGCAGCAATTGTACCTAGGTCTTGCATGGTCTACGGACTCAAGCCTAAGGGGAGCTAGCCACATGGAAACGATGGCAGCAATTGTACCTAGGTCTTGCATGGTCCTCGGACTCAAGCCTACGGGGAGCTGACCACTCGTACTTAAAAGGCAGCAACTGTACCTAGGTCTTGCATGGTCCTCGGACTCAAGCCTACGGGGAGCTGACCACTCGTACTTAAAAGGCAGCAATTGTACCTAGGTCTTGCATGGTCCTCGGACTCAAGCCTACGGGGAGCTGACCACTCGTACTTAAAAGGCAGCAACTGTACCTAGGTCTTGCATGGTCTACGGACTCAAGCCTAAGGGGAGCTAGCCACATGGAAACGATGACAGCAATTGTACCTAGGTCTTGCATGGTCCTCGGACTCAAGCCTACGGGGAGCTGACCACTCGTACTTAAAAGGCAGCAACTGTACCTAGGTCTTGCATGGTCCTCGGACTCAGGCCTACGGGGAGCCGACCACTCGTAACTAAAAGGCAACGACTGCACACGAGTAGCTACCTTTTTTTTACGGCAGGGTCAGAGTACTGCTTGGTCCGAGAATCCATTCCCGTGAAGAAATTAACTACCTAACGAAGGGCCTAACGGTCGATCCAACCACTCAAAAAAGGACCAGCCGAACTGACGGCCTTCCGGACCATAGGGGCCGAGGTTCGCAAAACCCTCCTCCCCGTCCGAGGGTACGTGCAGCAGGGTTTTTGAGGGGCTATTGTGGGGCCCAAGGGCCCAGAATCCCCGGCCCACCTTTGGGCGGGCCCAGGGCCCAAGCCGAGGAAGGAGATCTCCCCGGATGGCCGGCCTAAAGGATTCAATCCTTCCAAGGCCCGAGCCGAGGATACACCTATCCTCGGCGAACCTAGCCTAAACTGGTTAGGGGACAGACTTACTGCATGTAGTCACATCCACACTTAACCATTCTGCCAGGCCCTCCAGGTCCCATCAATGCTGACAAGACCCTTCACTGAAAAGCCTTGGGGGCAGCAACCCCCGGCATGGGAGAGAACCTGCCTGATGGGACAAGTCCTGAGCCATTAGCCCGGATGGCCAACAGCTGTAAGGCCAGGATCGAGCCAGAGGGAGTATAAAAGTTAAAGGACCTCCCTAGTGCAAGGGGGGCCTCCTCGGACCCCAGCCGAGGAGCAACCCCAGACGGAGAGCAAATAAACGAGAAGTCTAAAGAAGACCGGAAAAGGGCCGGCCGGAGCCAAACCCTTTGCCCCACTCTCTACAAATTCATTGTCGGGGGCCCACCTCCGAAAAAGGAGCCCCTACAATAAGATATGGCAAAACTTAGGTACAATTTATTAGGCATTCTACCTTAAGTTAATCAATTAAATTCAACAAATTGGCCTTAGAAATTGTAACAATATGCATAGCCCCCCTTGATATTATATTAAATTACCAATTGTCCCAAAAGTTTAAGATATTGAAATATGATAAATTCCTTCAAAGTTCAAACTACACTTCTCTACCCAACTTCAATCACCCTTGGAGTCTTGGACTATCATATTCTTAGTATAAAGAATCCATCCATCACTAGCATATCTTACCAGAGTGCATGGACCTCAAAAATAAAAAACAAAAACAAGGGAAACTTTTACATGTATATGGTCCAACATCCAACAATATGAGATTCGCACCATGAGAGAGAGAGAGAGAGAGAGAGAGAGGCTATCGTTGCATTTGTTTGTTTGAATGAAATTTTTTATCTTTTATTTATTTACATTTTTGGTGTTTGGTATGGTGAAAATATAAATAAACAGGAACAAGTCCGACCATATAAAAAATGCAGCAACAGAAAACTTTCAAGGGTAACTCCTCTATGGCTCTAACCCTACAAAAAGACTGTTGATTGTTGTGGACCAATACCCAATTTCTTTTCTTTTCAAATGACCATTTTCCTTAAAAGTATTACTTTCTTTGATGTAGAGTCTGAATTCAAGATCCATTTAATAATCGTGAATAATACCACCCCCCCCCCCCCCCTCTTTTTTTTTTTTTTTTTTTTTTTTTTTTTTTTTCTATTTGGGATATGTTTTTGTGAAAGAAATTTTTTGTTCATATTTAAAATTACTAAGAAATACTAATGATTTTGCATGTAAGTCAAACAAGAAAAATATTTTGTAGCTATTTATATGTTTGCAATTAAACACTCGAAAAAATATCAATTTTCTAAAAAATATTTTCTAAAAAAAAAATTCAGAAAATATTTTCATTCAAAAGAAATAGAGTTCAAAAGTTATTTCAATCCCACCCTATTAGTTGTGAACATAAAAATCACGTCTTATTTTTGTGTTCCATTTTGTATTTCACTAATTACAACTTGTTATTTATTTGTTTGACTTTCTTTGTAATATAACCAAAATTGCCATAATTAGTGGAATATATATTGAAACGCAAAGGTAAAACAAAAGATTTGTATTCCTTCAAAGTTCAAACTACACTTCATAAGGATCAATAGAATGCCTTACTGCAACATCTTTATAAACACTAGTATGGTACTCCTTCCTCATGGAGAGCACATTCCTGTGCACATTATCAAGGGCAGCGACTGTTAAACTCCTTCTCTATAATTTCCTAAAGGGGTATTGACGACAGTCCATGATGATTTTGTAGCTTTGATCTCACATTATTCATGTTCTTGCAACAACTGGCAACGACATGCTACAAAAATAAAAAGGTCAAGAGAAAAAAATGACAAAATTTAGTTACAAAATCAGTTGCAGCGTAAGATTACAACTTTACTCAATAAAATAAATATTATTATATATTTTGAAAATCTAACTATTGAAGTGCAAAAAAAAAAAAAAAAAAAAAAAAAAAAAAAAAAAAAACTATTGAAGTGCATATTCTTTACGCTTTTAATACACATGTCAAATTTTATATCAATCAGATAGTATTTACTATATGATCTATAAACTTATATTTTATGCATAATTTTAAACTCAAAAACTTGTGATTTAAACAATTTATTGGAAACATAGTTATTTATCTTTAATTTTCTATAAATTTTGTAAGCTTGGAGGATATAAAAAAAAATAATAATCCAATGGTAGATTTGTTAAAATTCACATCTAATAAAAAGATATTGAGTAAGGTTGTAGTCTAAGATTGTAACAAATTTTGTAACTAAATTTTGCAAAAAAAAATAATAATAATAATAATAATAAAAAAGAAGAAGAAGAAGAAGAAAATATAAAATGCATGCATAAGTGATAAATTGCTACCATAGGAAAAGAAAACATCATAGAGTATAATTTTAATGCGGAAAAATTTAATAAATCTACATGCACATGTCCCACTCAAAAAACCTACTTGATGATATCAGCTAAAACAGTAAACTGTATAATACATTGATTGGCTTAAGAAAACCTACCGAATTTGCATTTCCAATGTATTAAAAGTTAGATCGGGTAAATCAAATACATGTGCTTTATGTGAAAAAATCAAACAAAACTAGCTCCGCTATCGTACCCAAATAAAAAGTCAAAGAAAAACTTTGGAAAAGGAAAATGAAAAAGAAATAAAAAAATTGTCCTAAAAAAATCTTTTTGAATTTGAACTCGAATTTGACTTGTTGACTTGGTAAGATTGAGTTTTAATGAAGATAATCGATCATATTCACTACGTCTTCCATTTACGTTCTGAATATGAATTTAAAATCAAATAGGGAAAGATAATTAAATATGGATGGTCTTTGATTCCATACTTAAATAATTGCTTGATTTACCCTCATATGATGATGATTGTTTTCCTTTTGGGTTTTGGCAATCTTTTCATTCTTGTACATAGCAGCCTTGAATGATTTACTTTCTGTCTGCATATTTTCCCTCTTATAATATTACTTACACATATAACAACCTACACTTTTATAGACAATACATTTTTTTTTTTTTTAGAGAAACTTTATATACAATACATGATTTAATTGGAAGTTTTATAAACAATAATACGTGATTTCATGGGAAGTTTAATGGCCTATTTGGTAAAAGGATTTAAATAAAAATTTTTGTTTTGCCAACCATAAAATGGTGGGTCCACACTTGAATTTATTGTTTGATTGATGTTCTTTAAATATAGTTTTCAAAAAATTGTTTCCTATTTTCCTTATTTAGAGCTGGATTTTGAAAACGACTAGGAGGATGTTTTCAAGATATTGAAAATGTTTTTAATGACATAGTTACAAATAAAATGAAAATAGTAGACTCCACAATTCTTTCCAAACTCTTCTATTTCTTAAATTGCGGAGCTTATCTTTATCACAAAAAAATCTCATGCTCCAAATATGAAATTTATCATTATCCAATATATATATATATATATATATATATAAGTAATTTACAGATTTTATTGGTTACTTTTTGTAATTTTTTTAAAAATAATCTCAAAAATAAAAATAGTCTCCCAAACATCATTTTTTTTTTTATTATTTTGATTTTTTTCCTTAAAAATGGGAGTCATACACATATATAATACTAGACTTATTACACGTGTTTTACGAGTGCAATCAAGCTCAAGGTAAAACCAAAAATCGATCAAAATAGGCTCAACGTTACAAAACATTACAAAGTAATCAAATACATACTTAAATAGAAATTAAGACCAGGCTTGTAGCCGATAATCTCTATCTCTCTTGCCATACTCTTTGTCAACTACAAACACCTTTAAGTACATACCTCAACAAAATTCTTTTCTCCATATAAATTAGATATTATGTACCTTTAAATATTGAAATTCAGCAGATTTCAAAGTTTGTTGCGTTTGATTCTGTCATGAAACTGGTGCATTTGTTAAATTAGAATGAATTTGTGAAATAGGAAGGTAGAAGATGTGATATGCTTGATAGTGGCTAAAGGGAGTTGAGATAGCAATGGGTAGGTGCAATTTTAATGTGTTCAAATGAGGGCAATTTTGTACCATAAGAAATTAAAATCCAATGGGACATTTGAATTTATTAATTGGAATAAGAATTTTGAAAAGTCAAAAAATTTGAGAATTTAAACAAAGAAAGATATACGTTAGCGTGGATGGATGGGGATTTGTGATAACTATATAGAATTTGGATAACAAAATTTTTGGAACGTTTTAAAGAATTAAAAAAGAAAACATAAAAATTCAAGATAAGAATGAGTAGTTTTTATGCGAGGTAGTGGGTTTTTTTTTTTTTTTTTTTTTTTTCGAAGAAGTAATTCTGTATTTTTCTAAAACAAAATTGAAGTATTTGAATTCAAATAGATAATAAATATAGATAGGAATCAGACATTTGAGTACGAATAGGTGGTGAGAATAAGGTTTTTTTTTTTTTTTTTTTTTTTTTTTTTTTTTCTCCTTTTATACGTGAGAGGTAGTGGTTGTTTTTTTGGAAGAAGTAATTTTGTATTATTTTTATAAAGATAATTGAAGTGGATAAAAAATAATTGAAGTATTTGAATTAAAATAGATAACAAATACATTTAGGAATCAGATATTTAATTTTTTTTTCTTTTGTACTTGAGACAATATTACTCTTTCAACCTTTTTTGCTTTTTTGTAGGAAATAAAATTAAACTAAGGGGTATGTTATTTCAGAATTTGTACAAGGATATTTTAGTATACCAAATGTTGAAGATGAAATAGGAGAATCCTCTTATTAGTAGTGTAGGGTTGGGATTTGTGGCCCAAGCCCAAAACAATAAATTTGTAGAGTATGGGTGAAAGAGCTAGGTTAAGTATTGGATTGATAACAACGGATCACAACTTTCAAACACAAGCCAATATGAATTTACACATAAAATCTGAAAATCAGAAGAGCTATACTATTGTTTATCTAATGAACAAAGGTCTTAAGATTACAATCAAGTTCTCTCTCTCTCTCTTTTTTTCCTCCTCCTCTCGTTAGGAGCTTCTTTCCTTTATATAGTCACCCTTCTCCTCATCTCCATCGTCCACTTGTTCCTTATCCATGAGTTTGCTTGAGTACATGTCACGTCAAGCATCTTCTTTTAGCTCTGTGTGAGTGGTAGTAGGTTAGGATGCATTGTTCAGGGGTCTTCTCCACATAAATGCGGCCAGAAAAGTTACTGCAGTGCATTAAATACAGTGGTAGCAGCTGTCCCCTTAGATATTTCTCCATCCTTATCATTTCACAGCAAACTCAGAGCTTATCTTGATCAGGTGGAGTCCTTGAAAGGTCATTTTGGCCTTTCACACACTCAATTGATTTATAATATTTGCGTCAGAGGATTACAACCTCTTCGGACAGGAGATATCCTCTTCAGATTGTAATAATTCTCCCTTCTGAGGGTCCCACTTCCAGATGGGCCCTGCCTTTTCCATCTTCTTCTTCTCGGTCACAAAATAGCTCTCCTATGGGCCTTCGGCCCATTATGTTGGGCTGGGCCCTTTTCCCCCTACAATAGCCCCTCAAAATTTTAGTTTTTCCCTCGCATCTGAGGAGAAAAGGTAAGATTTTGATCTGCCACGCAAGGAAAAAGAGATAAAAATAAGGAAAAATAAAGAAATTTAGAAGGGGGAAGTCATAAATACCTCGGTTTACACACGCACGGGCATAGAGACGCGCGCTTCATTATTGCTGCTGTTAGTTCCATATTCCCAAAGCTCTGTATCAATTACTCCTGGCAACTTTTTGTCTTTTGCATCCAACGGTGGGTTGTTGATCAAACGGCCAGGGTTCTTCTTCGGGATTTAGGCAGAACGAATGACACCATTTCATCTGTCTCTGTATATAAACCTCTGAAGGAGGTTATTTCTCTTTACTTTACACATTCTCAGAGTACCCAAAGCATCCTCAGAGCACCCAGAGAGTCCCTTCCTTCGAAAGCCTTTCACGCCTCTTCGGATTTCTGCGTTCTTTGCCTCCAAGATCTACAAAGAGTTCATTTCAAGTTTAGGGACTTTACTCCAATCTTGTTTGTGTAAGTTTTGGCATCTCCTAATCCTTTATTTTCTTCTCGGCTAACCTTTTTTTCCCTCAAAACCCTTCTTCTGTTCATTGCTTCAGTCATTCTCTTAGAAATGGGCAAATTCCAATATCTCGTCGATAGTTCGGCATTGATAGCGGAATTCAAGCGAAATTATGGTATCCCACGGGGGGTAAATCTGAGGTATTGCCCTCCAGAGAGGATATTAACGGCCTAAAGAGAAGGAGAGGTCGTAATTCCAATGATAGCCTTCATTGAAGGAGGAATGACCCTCCCAATAGGCTCTATCACCTTAAACTATCTTCGCAACCACAGGCTCTCTCCTGAGCAATGCGCGCCTAACACCTTTAGGATACTAGGGGCCATCGATGCCTTGAACGCACAGTTAGGACTAGGGCTGGCCTAGCATGACTTAGCATACATATATGAGTGTCATAGCCAAAAAGGGGTGGGATACTATCTTAAATCCTGCTCCGACGTTGTTAGACTGTTCTCCTCCCTTCCCAAATCAAATAAAGGGACGAAAGATGACTACTTGATTGTCTCGAGCGCATGGCATGACGGTCTACACTGTCTGACTGAGCTAGGAGAGCTAGGTGTGCCTTCTTAGACTTAGGGCTTCTAACAATAGTCTTAGGGCTTTCATTCTCCATAGCTTCTTCTTTTTTATATCATCCTGTTTTTGTTTTCTGACCTGACCTGTTTGTTTGTTTTATAGATAAGGCACATACTGCTCCTTAGCTTAGCCTTATTAATGCCCCCGCCCTCAATTACCTACTACACTTAAAGATGTTCATAAGCGAGGACGGACAACTGTGGTCCATCCCACTCATACTCGGCTACACGCCCAAGAAAGCAGACATTCAGCCAGCTGGCAACGCCATCACACAAGGTGATCATCGGCTAAGGCGAATAGACGTTGCTCGGAAAAATTTCTTGGCCCCATACGACCTTGCACCTGTTCCACACCCCAACCCCCAGGGCGTTCCTTTGCTAATCCGGCCAGTTCAACAGGTCCCCCTTGAACCGACAGCCGCAGGCGAAAGGGTCGGCTCCTCATCCACCTCATTAGAGGAGCAGATCGACAAGTTTAAATTTGAAAGGGACACTCAAGGGGGGGTTCAAATAATACCCTCTTCTGATTCCGAGGAGGAACCTGACAAGCAATCCTACATCCGCCCACCCCTGCTGTTGACTACAGTCCCTAAGGACTTTTCGGAGGAAGATGAAGAAATGTTTGACTTGAAACTCCTTCTGAAGAAAAGGGGCAATAAAGCTGAGTCCAAGGGGACGGGGACCTCTCGGCCAGTGGTGAATCTACCTCCACCTCCACTCCCACCCCAGGTCTCTGATCTGGCTCTAAAACCGACACCGAATTTGAAGAAAAAGAGACCAATCGAACCCAATGAGCGGGAGGTGGTGTTACCACCAAAGGCTAAGTAGTAGAAGGTGGGAAAGAACTACCGCAGCAAAAGGGCCTCTTCTGTGGAGAGCAAGGAGGAGCCCCTAGTGGCTGACGTGCGCCGAGGGCAACGCACGTGGTCTCCCAAGCTGGAACTTGATGGCGTTCCTTTTTCCTGGGAGACCTTCGTCAGGAATTATGATGGGGGTAGAGCTGGACTTATAGCTGAAGCGCTGGAGCAACCACTGCTCTTCCCCCGAGACATGGAGTCATACAAGCGTTTCAGCCAGTATGATCTCTTTATGTCCCTGAAGAGGGACTTGGCCATGGTAAGCATACTCATTCGACTCCTCGGTCACAGTATTAATTTCCTATATTTTTATGCTAACACTATTACCTTATTTGTTCAGATCACCCAGCAGGTCTTTGTGGCTGAAGAATGGAACCGTAAAGCTTATGTGAAAGCCCAAGCAGAGGTCCAGGCTAGGTCCGAGGCGGAAAGGGCATTGGGCAGCCTAAAGGACAAGGTCTCTCAGATCTCGGGCCAGCTAAAGGGAGTGACCCAAGAAAGGGATAGCTTCCATGCTGGTCTTAGAAATGTTGAGACCCAGGCCGAAGCCCAACGCAAGTTGCTGAACGAAGCTTAGAGAAATCTGGCAACTGAGAAGGAGCTTGTGAAGGAGCTTCGCGCTGAACTCCTGAAGGCTAAAGAGGCTCGAAGGGACACTCAGCTGGCCAAGGAAGCGACTGAGGCCGAAAAGAAAGCGTCTTATCAACTGGGAGTGGAGACGAAGGAGAAAGATCTTACCGAGCAATTCGCTTCAGTCGCTTGGGACTACTGTGATATGACTTGGGGCAAAGCGCTGGATGTTGCTGAAATGCCTGCTGATTCAGAGCTGAGGTTGCCTGAGAACATCTTTTATGACGCAGACATCCGACAGCTTCCAGAGGCCGATGCCCCTTCTCCAACACAACTCCTAAAGGTCTTGGAGCAGCCTTTGGTTGACCAAGCTCCCACAGTCATCCTTGAGCCTACCCAGGATTCCAGCTGGCTAGGTGATTAGGGCCCCCCTACTGAGCCACAACAGGAGAAGGGCGAGGTCTTGGAAGGAAAGAAAACACCCTCGGATCCCCAAGACCAAGCCCTAACAAAAACTTAGGCTTTAGTTGTTTTATTGTTGCTGTTGTTGTTGTTGTTTTTTTTTTTTTTTTTTTTTTGTTTCCCTTTTTTGCAAGGAGTTGTAAACTATCTTATTTTGATCAATGAAATAGTTTTTCTTTTAGCTTTTGTGTATTTGTTGCATGCTATATGGTTTTCTTTTGTTACAAGTAATTTCACTTTGTAATTAGAGCAATAGAGACAAACATAATTACTCTGTCTACTTACAATATATACAACTAAAATTGGTCCCGAAGAAGACAATACATAGAGGTTACTGTTAAAGGATGGCTGTAACAAATATTATAAGAGTGGACAAATCCTTTTGCATGTATACTTAGGAATGTTAACACAGGTTTAAAGTTAACACTAAACACAATCACTAATGCCAGGCAAGATTTATTCTAAAAATAACTCAGTATTAATAACGGCACAACAGTATTAACTAACTAAAAATCACCTGGTCCGAAGATCACAAACACGATTGGGTTTAAGCATAAGTATTTAGGGAACCAATAGGGAGTGTTAACTAACCCAAAATCATCTAGTCCGAGGACTACAGGCATGATTGGGTTTAAGTTTAAACACTTAGAGAACCAATAAGGAGTGTTAACTAACCCAAAATCATCTGGTCCGAGGACTACAGGCATGATTGGGTTTAAGTTTAAATACTTAGAGAACCAATAAGGAGTGTTAACTAACCCAAAATCATCTGGTTCGAGGACTACAGGCATGATTGGGTTTAAGTTTAAACACTTAGAGAACCAATAAGGAGTGTTAACTAATCCGAGAACTACAGGCATGATTGGGTTTAAGTTTAAATACTTAGAGAACCAATAAGGAGTGTTAACTAACCCAAAATCATCTGGTCCGAGAACTACAGGCATGATTGGGTTTAAGTTTAAATACTTAGAGAACCAATAAGGAGTGTTAACTAACCCAAAATCATCTGATCTGAGGACTACAGGCATGATTGGGTTTAAGTTTAAACACTTAGAGAACCAATAAGAAGTCTTAAATAACCCAAAATTATCTGGTCCGAGGACTACAGGCATGATTAGGTTTAAGTTTAAATACTTAGAGAATCAACAAGGAGTGTTAACTAACCCAAAATCATCTGATCCGAGAACTACAAGCATGATTGGGTTTAAGTTTAAACACTTAGAGAACTAATAAGGAGTGTTAACTAACCCAAAATTATCTGGTCCGAGGACTACAGGCATGATTAGGTTTAAGTTTAAATACTTAGAGAACCAATAAGGAGTGTTAATTAACCCAAAATCATCTAGTCCGAGGACTACAAGCATGATTGGGTTTAAGTTTAAACACTTAGAGAACCAATAAGGAGTGTTGACTAACCCAAAATCATTTGGTCCGAAGACTACAGGAATGATTAGGTTTAAGTTTAAATACTTAGAGAACCAATAAGGAGTGACAAGTTATCATAATGAACAAAGAAACGAGTCGATTAATAATAGTACCTTTTAAGGTTATTTACATTCCAGGGGCGTGGTATTACATGACTATCCAAGTCCTCTAGGAAATATGCCCCAATGCTAGCACATGAAGTAATGCATATGGTCCCTTCCAATTTGGTCCTAATTTTCTCTAAGCTGGGTTTTTTGTAGTGACGACTTTCTTGAGTACCAAATCACCGGGTTCTAAGGGTTTTAGGTTGACTTTGGCATCATAGCCCTGCCTAAGCTTCTGCTGGTAATGCGCCAGCCGAACCATTGCACTTTCTCTTCTTTCTTCGATCAAATCCAAGCCTGCTTCTAAGAGCTCATCATTGCTGGCCGGACTGAACAAGCTAATTCTTAAAGTTGGGAAATCTGTTTCCAAAGGAATGATAGCTTTAGCCCCATAAGTCATTGAAAAAGGAGTCTCTCCAGTAGATCTGCGAGGTGTAGTTCTATAAGCCCAGAGCACGTGTGGCAACTCTTGGACCCACTTACCCTTCGCGTCATCTAGCCTCTTCTTTAACCCATTAACTATGACTTTATTAACTGCTTCAGCTTGCCCATTCCTTTGAGGATAGGAAGAAGTAGAGTATCTGTTCGTGATTCCTAGTTCGCTACAATAACTCCGAAATTCATTACTGTCGAATTGTAAGCCGTTGTTCGTAATGAGAGTATGGGGAATTTTGAAACGGGTGACAATACTCTTCCAAACAAATTTTTGCACATCCACGTCTCGGATATTGGCCAGAGGTTCGGCTTCGACC
The DNA here is from genome assembly GCA_030445155.1 of Quercus variabilis. Taxonomy (NCBI): domain Eukaryota; kingdom Viridiplantae; phylum Streptophyta; class Magnoliopsida; order Fagales; family Fagaceae; genus Quercus; species Quercus variabilis. Next base: position 58,507,529 of record CP129446.1, read on the forward strand.
CATTTCGTAAAATAGTCTGTGTCGACCAGAAGGTACTTCTTGTTTCCTGTAGCCTTGGGGAATGGACCCACTATGTCCAAACCCCATTGGGCAAACGGCCACGGGCTAAATAGTGGGTTGAGAACTCCGCCTGGTTGGTGTATGTTCGGTGCGAATCACTGACATTGATCATACTTCTTCACATAGTTATGGGCTTCTTTTTGCATGTTCGGCTACCAATATCCTTGAGTAAGGGCTCGGTGGGCCAATGACCTACCTCCAGTGTGACTCCCACAAATTCCTTCATGCAATTCCTCTAGTAGCAACTCAGCCGCCTCTGGGTGAATACACAATAGGTATGGTCCTGAGTAGGAACGTTTGTATAACTTTCAGTCTTCGAATAGCCAAAACCTGGTAACCTTCCTTCGGATCTTGTCAGCCTCTCCCCGCTCTTTTGGCAAGGTGTCATCCTTCAAGAATTTGATTAAGGGATCCATCTAGCAGGAACTTTCTCAAACCTGGTGCACTCGAACTGCATCCTCTCTTGCTCCGGTGGGCTCATGGAGATCCTCGACAAAGATAACTCTTGGCAAGTCTTGCTTCGAAGAAGTGGCTAATGTGGCCAAAGAATCTGCGTGTGCATTGCTACTTCTAGAAACATGTAGCAAGCTAAAAAATTCAAATTCCACCTGCAGACATTTGACTCGATTCAAGTATCCTTGCATTCTTTCATCCTTCGCTTCAAACTCCCCTTGTTCTTGGCCCACGACTAATCTTGAGTCTGAGAACAACTTCACGGCCTTTTCTCCCATTCTTCGAACCATAGCCATTCCCATCAATAGGGCTTCATACTCTGCCTCATTATTAGTCGCGCCAAAATCCAACCTTAGCGACTTTTCAATGATGATTCCTTCTGGAGATATCAAGACCAGCTCCACTCCAGAACCTTTCCGATTCGCAGCGCCGTCTATGTACACTTCCCATCGGGCAAGATCTTGTTGAGAAATCATGCCGACCGATTTTCCATCCATGTCCCTTTTTACCGTTACTTCTTCTAAACTAGGCTCCATGAACTCGGCCACCAAATCTGCAAGAATCTACCCTTTGACTGAAGTACGAGGCATATACTTGATATCAAAAGCTCCTAGAATAGAGCCCCACTTGGCTATCCTCCTCGTGTAATCGGCACTTCAAAGTACTGTCTTAAGTGGGAGTTGCATGAGCACAACGACAGTATGTGCTTGGAAGTAATGGGGCAATTTTCATGTTCCAAGTACTACGGCCAAAATGGCTTTTTCCAATGGCAAGTATCTGATCTCGGCTTCATGTAAAGACTTACTTACACAGTAGACTGGCCTTTGTACACCATGATCCACTCTTATTAGCACTAAACTTACAGCATAGGGGACCACTGTGATATAGGCAAATAAGACCTCATCTGGTTCAGGGCTAGACATAATTGGTGGCCGAGACAAGTAGTCTTTAAGTTGTTGGAAAGCCGAGGCACATTCTTCAGTCCATTCAAATCCCTTCCACTTGTTGATCAGCGAGACGAAGGGTTTACATCTATCCGCAGACCTGAAGATGAATCGGTCCAAAGCAGTTGTCATCCTCGTTAACTTCTAGACCCATTTCGAATTCCGAGGAGGATGCAGATTTTGAATAGCCTTTATCTGATCAGGATTGACCTCAATTCCTCTGTGCGTTACCATGTAACCCAAAAATTTGCCTGATCCCATACCAAATGAGCACTTCAACACGTTTAAGCGCAACTTATGTCTCCTCAGGGTCTCAAAAACGTTATCAAGATCCTTTAAATGCTCAAAAATAACCTTGCTTTTAACCACCATATCATCTATATAGACCTCAATGCTTTTGCCCAATTGTGATTCAAACATCTTGGTCATCATTCGTTGATAAGTAGAACCTACATTTTTCAGACCAAACGGCATCACTTTATAGTGGTAATTACCAATGGGGATAACAAAAGCGGTTTTCTCCTGGTCATCTGGGGCTAATGGTATCTGATGGTAACTTTGGAAAGCATCCAAGAAACTCATCCGAGGATGGCCAACAGTAGCATCTATTAATTGATCAATCTTCGGCATAGGGAAAGGATCCTTAGGACAAGCTTTATTTAAGTCTGTGAAGTCCACACAAACTCGCCACTTTCCACTTTTCTTTTTTACCACCACAGTATTTGCCAACCATTCGAGGTAAAAAACTTCTTTAATAGTCCCAGCTTGTTTGAGCTTCATCACTTCTTCCTTAACTGCCTCAGCATGCTCTTTGGGTGGCCGCCGAGGAGGTTGCTTCTTTGGTACACTCTAAGGGTTAACCCTCAAATGATGGCAAATGAACTCCGGGTCCACTCCTGGGGCTTCATAAATACTCCAAGCAAATACATCAATATTTCTTTTAAGGAAGTCAACTAGCTCTTCTTTCTCTGGTTGAGGTATTTGAGATCCGATTTGAAAATATCTCTCAGGATTGGTCCCAATTAAAACCTATACTTAGTCCTCGCATTTAACGCCTTCATCATGACCCTCGACGGGTGACAACCGACCCTTTAACTGCTATAGGTCTCCTTCCACCTTGGCTGAGGATTCAATCTCAGGCTCGTGTCGTATAGCAGCCACCAAACATTGCCTAGTTGAGGATTGATCTCTACGGATCTCACAAACGCGCCCTTTGGAAGGATATTTGACTTTCTGATGTAGAGTGGAGGAAACAGCCCCTAGTGTATGTAACCAAGGCCTGGCTACAATCGCTGTATAAGGGGAATAGACATCTACTACAATGAAGTCCACCTCAACTACTTCTGAGCCAGTCTGTACAGGCAGCCGTATCTGTCCTTTCGGAGTAACAATCCTTCCCTTGAAGCTGACTAGGGGAGAACAATATGGAGTTAAGTCATTAAGCGTCAGGTTCAGCCCCTTGAAGAGGTCAGGATACATGATTTGCATCGCGTTGCCCTAGTCCACCATCACCCTCTTCACATCATATCCCCCGATCCTGAGTGTGACTACCAAAGCAATGTCATGAGGCTGAATGGTCCCAGCTTTATCTTCGTCTGAAAAGCCTAAAACGGGCAGGGCAGCCTGTCTAGAGCTTCTCGGATCTTGGCCAATATCCCCTATTGGCAACCGAGCCACTGACATAACCTTGGTCAGACAGGACCCTGTTCTTCCTGGCGCTGCAAAAATGACATTAATAGTACCTAATGGGGGTTTCGTAGAATCTCTCTTTTCGGACTCAGAATTCGCTTGACTTCCTCGGCCATTGGAATGGTGCAAAAGATGCCTCAACCTGCCTTCACGAACCAGCTGGTCCAAATGACCCACAAACTTCTGCAGTCTTCAATGGCATGCCCATGGTTTTGGTGGTATTGACAATAGAGATTGTGATTGCATCTCTCAGGTTCCCTACCATTTTACTCGGCCACCTAAAGAATGGCTCGTTCTTGATCTTTTCCAGGACTTGATGAACAGGCTCTTTGAACACTGTATTAACTGCTTGAGCATTTGCTTAGCTTGACTGCCCGGCGAAATCTCTTCTCAGCTTATTGTTGTTATAACGACCCAACCTAAAGTCCTTCCTGTCTTGGGGGGTAACTTTATCCTTACCCTTCCCTTGCTGCTGAACCTCTTCAACCCTTTTGTATTTCTCAATACGATCCATAAGCTGACGCATGTTAGTGACAGGCTTGTTGGACAAGGATGATCTTAAACCATGATCAGTGAGGAGACCCAGCTTAAACGTCTCTAAGGCCATTGCATCAAAGTTGTCCTCTATATCATTAAACATCTCCCCATATCTATCCGAATACGCCTTAAGTGACTCACCCTTACGCATGCTTAAGGATAGCAGAGAAGACAAGGGCCTGGCCACCCTTCGGCATGTGACGAAACGTGAACCAAAAGCTTAAGTGAGCTCTTGATAAGAATCGATGGAGTCTTCTTTCAGGTTGTCAAACCACCTCATGGCCACGGGTCCAAGACTAGAAGGGAATACCTTACACATCAGAGCTTCATCTCTAGAGTAGATAGCCATTCTTTGGTTAAAATGGCTGGCATGCTCCATAGGGTCAGTTTTGCCGTTGTAAATAGTAAAGGTTGGCTGGTTGAAACACCGAGGAAGCTTCGCTCCTTCAATCCTTCGCGTGAAGGGTGACCTGGAGATTTGATTCAAAGCCTTGCTCATGGCATCATTGCCCACCCCTCCATATGGTGGCCCTTGAGGTTGCTTCTTACGAGGGTGCTCATCCTCATATGAAAAAGATTCACTAATTGGAGTTTAAGACCTCTACTCATAGGTGATGTCCTGTCCATCATCCGAGTCATCATTAGAATACGAGGCAGCACATTTTCTTTTCACATGACACAGCTCCCTTCTTAACCTTTCAATCTTTATTTGCATGCTGTTTTTCTCTGCATGAGAAACAAGACTTCTGTCACGAGGTTGAGTTTGTTCAGTGTGTGTAGTATGCACAATACCTTCACGGTCTTGCCTCCGCTCCAAATTGAGGAAATGATCAATATGTTGGGATGCCTTAGACTCTGCCGATTGTTGCCCTTGTTTAGCCATGATCAATTGCTGCTACTTCCCCTTACACTCAAATTCTTCCCATAGACGGCGCCAATTGTAGGGTTGGGATTTGTGGCCCAAGCCCAAAACAATAAATTTGTAGAGTATGGGTGAAAGAGCTAGGTTAAGTATTGGATTGATAACAAAGGATCATAACTTTCAAACACAAGCCAACATGAATTTACACGTAAAACCTGAAAATCTGAAGAGCTATACTATTATTTATTTGATGAACAAAGGTCTTAAGGTTACAATCAAGTTCTCTCTCTCTCTCTTTTTTTCCTCCTCCTCTTGTTAAAAGCTTCCTTCCTTTATATAGTCACCTTTCTCCTCATCTCCATCATCCACTTGTTCCTCATCCATGAGTTTGCTTGAGTACATGTCACGTCAAGCATCTTCTTTTAACTCTGTGTGAGTGGCGGTAGGTTAGGATGCACTGTTTAGGGGTCTTCTCCACATAAATGGGACAAAAAAAGTTGCTGCAGTGCATTAAATACGGTGGTAGCAGCTTTCCCCTTAGATATTTCTCCATCCTTATCGTTTCACAGCATACTTAGAGTTTATCTTGATCAGGTGGAGTCCTCGAAAGGTCATTTTGGCCTTTCACACACTCAATTGATTTATAATATTTGCATCAGAGGATTACAACCTCTTCGGACAGGAAATATCCTCTTCAGATCATAATAATTCTCCCTTCTGAAGGTCCCACTTCCAGATGGGCCCTGCCTTTTCCATCTTCTTCTTCTTGGTCGCAAAATTGCTCTCCTATGGGCCTTCGGCCCATTATGTTGGGCTGGGCCCTTTTCCCCCTCACAAGTAGTATAGATAAAAATTATTATTTGAAAACTAGTTTCAATTTCAGTTTTTTGAAAATTGTTTTCAATCTGTTTTAAAAACAAAAATAAAAATCTTCTTGCCATATAGACCCTAACATGCTTGGATAGTAAATATTGAAATTCAATGAAACTATTTCCAGTAGAATTGATGGTACGATTAATGCTTTTTTTTTTTTTTTTCCCTTCTTACTTTTCTTTTAATTATCTGACAAGTATTGCGTGTCAGATGAACTGAAATGACTTGATATCACCATTGGAACTTGGAAGCTCAAATGCATGAATCTTAGTAGTTGGTAGTCAATGCTTGGAAGCTCAAATTTTCCAACATCTATCAAATTTAAGATCAATAGAATCTGTTGAATGTCGGCCACCGATGACCCTAATTTGGTAAGAGTATTATAGTTTTTTGTTTTGCAATTCATAGATGGTGGGTTCCACATTTGAATTTATAGTTTGACTGATGTTCTCTAAATTCAATTTTCAGAAAATTGTATCCTATTTTTCATATTCAAAATAGGATTTTGAAAGTGACTAAGTGCATGTGTTTCAAAAAACAAAAAATGTTTTTAATGACACAGTCATAGATAAATTGAAAACAGTGGACCCCACATATTTATCTAAACTCTTCTATCTCTTAAATTAAGAAGTTTATCTTTATGTTATTATTCTAGTGTCTTACACGGATTAAGTATAAGCTTAACTATGCATTTATAAGCTCTTGGGCCCCCTCCCATTGCAAGCTGGTTTTCAAAGATGAGTTTCACCCATGAGTTTGTAACATTTGGTATCAGAGCCAACCACCATCTTGAGTAATCAGGTGTAGCTCATTGAGTATGGGACCAAATGAGTTGTGACTTTTGTGGTCAGATCATAGAGGGGACGACCTAGAAGCTAGATTAAAATAACTGATAGGTGAGTAGAGCCACCAAAAGAAAAAGGGCTACGATCTGGTTAGTGTCACTGGAGTAAGTTGTCGTGGACATCGACAGCGGAGCCTGGTGGTATGTTATGATCCTAGTGTCCCACATGGATTAAATATAAACTTAACCATGTATTTATAAGTTCTTAGGTATCATCCCATTGTAAGCCAGTTTTTAAGGGTGAGTTCTACCTATGAGTTTGTAACATTTTATCATAAAAAGAATTTTGAAACTTATCATGAAAAAAAAAAGAAAAAAAAAAGGTACATAAGCTCTATTCCTTTATCATTATCCACACAAAAAAATAAAAATAAAAATAATTTATAGATTTTACATGTTAATTTTTGTAAATTTTTTTTTTTTTTTTTCAAAACTCAAAAATAGAAATGGTCTTGTAAACAATTTTTTTTTTTTTTTTTTAGTATTTTGAAAACTGTTCTTAAAAGTTGGAGCCAAACACGTATAATATAAAAATTATTATCTAAAAACTAAATTCAATTTCAATTTTTTGAAAATTTTTTTTATACTATTTTGAAAACAAAAACAAAAATCTTCATACCAATTAAACCTTTTTTGTTTTTTAATCTCAAAAAAAAAAAAGAAAAAAAAGGTCTCCCAAACAATTTTTTTTCTTAGTAATTTTTTTAGTATTCTGAAAATTATGCTTCAAACTGGGAGCCAAACATGTATAATATAAAAATAATTATCTTAAAACTAGTTTCAATTTCAATTTTTTGAAAATTGTTTTTATACCGTTTTGAAAACAAAAACAAAAATCTTCTTACCAATCAAACCCTTCAAGATACTGAAAATGTTTTTAATTACATAATTGTAAATAAATGAAAATAGTGGATTCCACTATCGATACCCAGCCTTGAAAAACAGTAGCGGAAAACTATTGCCACTATCGTGGGCCTTTGTTTGACCTCCCATTGTGGCGAGGCACCCTCACACGTGGGGCCCTGTTGGAGGGCCCCCTCTCTTCTCTCGGATGATGGGTGGATGTGTGCATGTGTAGTAGTGTGTGGCGTGGTTCACGTGGGGCTTCGTGTGCTCTCTCTCTCTCTTGGTGGAGGAATGTAGGTTTACCTTTGGCGTTAGTGACAGGAAACTGGGCCAAATTTTAAGGGATTACCAAAGGTAAGTGGAGTTACTACCAACTATTGAGTTTTTCTAAGTTGTGATTGATCACTTATTTCTAGTTCATTTTATTACCAATCCTAAGCTAAGAAAACTGGCATTTTTCCTAATCTAATGTGGATGGCAAAAAATCTTGATTCTTAGGTCCAAAAGTTTGGTTACGTGTGAGAAAGGTGTTAGACACCCTACAACACCTGTCCAAGGATAGTCCTTTATTTTGATAAAACCTTAATTTTTGGAGATTGGTAGTAAAAACATGATATTGGCATTGGCTTTCGGGGCTTCGCATGCATGGAGGGCTTTGAGGTTTGGCTTTTGAATGGGTGTAGTCCCAATCTATGCTTTCCTAAGGCATTTGGGCAAAGTACCAGATTTTCACGGTGAAAATCCGGCGACATATCACCTTACTTTTGCTGCGGAAATTAGGCATCACTTTGCCTAAGGTAACATGAACTGTGACGATCACACCGGTAAGGGCGAGCAAGTATATATATACATACATCATGCACAATACAAGCACATAAAGCAGGAAAGTAAATGCTTACATCCCTAGACTATAGCCCAAAATATAGGTGCAGGAAAGTAAACAAGGGTTGCCATACTTTAGAGATGAGGACGAATGGTACATGGCATGATATACCTAATACAACCTATCTAAGAGAGAAAGGGCTAAGGAAGGAAGGATTTTTAAAAGAGTACAAAACCAAATGGGAAAAGTTAGATCCCTAAACCTACTAAACACAGTCGCTTGGCTTATATTGACATGCTCACATCCGCGCCCTTTTTGCTTGCACTTGGGAGACTGTGCCCTAGCTCCAAGCATCCTCGCTCCACATGTATATGAAAGCTTGGAAATGTGTTGAAAACACAAGAGCAATTTAGACCCCCCAATTTAAAGTTATAGCTCGATAGTTTTTACACTAACTTAACACAAAGTGCAGAATATTGTAAATGTGAGTGGATAAGCAAATAAGCTACTCTAATCTATAAACTAAGCAACATAGTTGTATAATGGAATATAAAAGAGTAGGGAAGAGAGATGCAAACACAAAAAACACCAAGACGTGTTTTCGAAGAGGAAACCGAAGAACTCGGCGAAAAACCTCTTCCCCGCCCTCCAAGCGGAAATTGATCCACTAGACAATTAGTTAGGATACATGGGTTAGCAAGAGACCTTCCAAGCCTAATCTACCCAATGCACCTAAGCCCTCCAAGCTCTTACTCTAACAAGACTTCTCGGAATCGTGTCTTGTCTAGCTCTCCGGATCTCGCAACAAGCTCTATGTTGCATTTGTCATTCCAGACTTCTTCCAATGCTTCCCAGTAGCACCAAAACGTCTCTCAACACACTCAAAGGGTGAGGTAAGTGTTTGGGCTATCAATCTCTTAATGTTATGGAAATGGAGAGGGAAGGGTTGAGGAAATACCACAAGCAAGTATATAGAGAAATGTGGGGATGACAATCTCTAATTCCCAATGTGTTTGGCTAGGGTTTTCTCTCTGAAGCATTCCTCAACTTTTGTGGGTAATAAGGGTATATATAGGATAGGTGCAAAAAGTGTGAGTCAATCAGTACAGGCTAGCAGAACAGGTTGCCTCGCGGGAAGGCCTTACCCGCGAGATACTCGCGAGAGATAACTGTCTCCACCTAGCCTGACTCTTCACATTCCAGCATGTGTAAAGCACATGTTTCACTTCGCGGGAAGCTAAGTCGCGACATACCCGCAAGAATCCTCTAGCCGCGGTAACTTCTATCTGAATTTGGAAAAATCCAATTTTTAGTCAAACAACATTTCGCGAGAAGCTGTTGGTCGCGAGACAAGCACCAGAGTTTTTGTGTGACAGGATGAAAAAAATATTTCCCTCAAACCCTTTTCACGGGAAGCTCTAAGTCGCGAGCTTCTCACGAAACAACCCCTGAAACAGTTTTTGAAGTAAAACACAAAAATGCATTTTGAACAAAAACAAAAGACACGAAAGTATAAAATCACTTCCAAAAACAAATAAAACACTCAAAAATCTTTCTAGGTTTGATCAACCAGTTCTTGAGCATACACGTCACATTTGAACATGTACAATCACACAAATGAGATAGGAATTGATTGAATCAAAGTCTTGTGTGTTGTGTGTGAATATCAAATGTGGAATAGTCTATAGACCAGAGCGAAGTTTCAATGATCAATTCAAATGAGTCATACACAACTTATACGAAATCAAGTGGACTGTCTCCATTATAGAAATGAGTATATATGACCTCCCACAAATTGAATACAAAACTTAGAAGCTTTTTATTTGGCTTCTACAAAAAGCATAGCAAAAGGTCCATTTAATTTTGTTTGGACAAGAGCATCTCTTTTTGAGATTGGTGCTTGAAATTTATGATATTTCAACATTGACGATTAGCCTTTGGCTTTTTGAGTACCATATAAAACATATTAAGAAAAGTCGCTTTCCCTTTTTCCTAGTCGAATACTAGTGTGTGCGACAGGCTTTTGCAGCTCAATATCTCTTTTTATTTGGAAATTTACACTTGGTGAGCTCTTTTTGCAAAACATAAAAATAAAGTGGGAAGAGATACAGATATAAGTCTATGCAAGTATCAAGACCAACAAGACTATTGACCAATTATTCATGACAAGCTTGAAGATCTATTTACAACAGTCACACATAGTGTTCAAGATTTCTTCCACATAGAAATGAGTGCATACATAACAAGCCAAGATCATAAATGCACTACGCCATTAGTACAAAGGTACTAGGCCAAACTCACATGTGACATGCACAAAACATGTGATCAAACTTTTGAGAATTTTCAAAATTTTATGGGTTTTTGAATTTTTGAACACACCCAAAACAGAACAGGAAAAATAAGATCAACAAAAACAGCTGGTACAAACCAAACCAGATAAAAGAAAGACTTCTAGAAACTAAACCCATGGAACCACAACAACAAGTATGCAGCAAAGAGAAGTATAGGTTCACACAAGAGATAGAGTTCAGGGAATGATACCAACACCGATGGTCTTACGTAAAGATTCAAACTTTGGGCCATCTAAAGGTTTAGTAAATATGTCTACCTTCTAATTCTCAATGTTGATGAACTCTAAGTACACAGTCCTTTCCTCCACCAAATCTCGAATGAAATGATACTAAATCTCAATATGTTTTGATTTTGAGTGTTGAACTGGATTCTTTAACAAATTTGTGGCACTTGTATTATCATAATATACACACATCGTGTCTTGAGTGATTCCATAATCATGAAGAAGCTTCTTCATCCATAGTAATTGAGCACAGCAACTTGCAGCAGTAATGTATTCAGCTTCGGCTGTTGATAGAGAAACTGAATTCTGCTTTTTGCTCATCCATGACACCAAGTTGTTTCTAAGATAATAGCATCCACCGGAAGTACTTTTTCTATCATCAATGCAACCGACCCAATCAGTGTTAGAATATCTGACTAAGCATTCATTTGAATCTCTTGAATACCAAATTCCATAATCAGAGGTGCCATTTATGTAGTGGATAATTCTTTTGACTACGGTTACATGTGACTCTTTGGGGCCTGCTTGAAATCGAGCACATACACCTACACTGAAGGCAATGTCTGGTCTGCTAGCAGTGAGATATAAGAGACTGCCTCTCATGCTTCGATAGAGCGTTGGATCCACTTCTATACCTGTTGCATCCCGACTCAGCTTTGATGAGGAGCTCATTGGAGTGGAAGTGTGTTTCTTAAAATCTAGACCAAATCTTTTAACAAGATTTTTGGCATATTTCTCTTAAGAAATGAATATCCCATCTTTCCATTATTTCACTTGAAGCCCTAGGAAATAGTTCAGCTCCCCCACCGTACTCATCTCAAACTCCCTCTTCATCTCTTTGGAGAATTCATGAGCCAAATGATCAATTGTGGATCCAAAAACAATATCATCCACATATACTTGGGCAACTAGGAGAGACTTCTCATCTCTCTTTACAAACAATGTTTGATCAACTTGGCCTCTTTTGAATCCACGATCCAACAAGTATGTTATGAGACGATCATACCATGCTCTTGGTCCCTGCTTCAAACCATACAGTGCTTTCTTCAACCTTAGCACATGATCCAGAAAGTGAGGATCTTGAAATCCCTTTGGTTGCTCAACGAATACTTCTTCATTTAGAAAACCATTAAAAAATGCACTTTTCACATCCATTTGGTACAATTTGAAGTCCATAACACATGCTATGGATAGTAGAATTCAAATCGACTCTAATCTTGCTACTGGTGCAAACGAATCATCAAAATCCATGCCTTCTACTTGAGTATATCCTTGTGCTACCAACCTAGACTTGTTTCGAACTACCTTACCGTCTTCATCAGTTTTGTTCTTGAAAATCCACTTGGTGCCAATGACATGGGTATCTTTGGGTCTTGGAATCAACTCCCATACATCATTTTTGACAAACTGATGCAACTCTTGATGCATAGACTCTATCCAATTTTCATTTCTAAGAGCTTCCTCTACCTTATTGAGTTCAAATTGAGCAAGATAACAATTGTACGTCACATGATTCGCACTGTATTTTGGTCCTTTTCTCAACCGAAGTCCCTCATTTAGGTCACCAATGATATTGCTTAATGGATGATTGAGAATTACCTTTAATGACGGTCTCTTAGAGGTAGAAGGTTCTTCATCTCGTGAGATCGGAGGTTGAACTTTCAGAGGTTGAACTTTCGGAGGTGTGAGAGGGCTAGAAGACCCTTATGTTGATCTAGTCTCCCTTCTTGGTATAGGGGGTGTGGACTCTTTTTCCAGTGATTCTTTCTCAATCTCATCATCTTGTGACATGTTGTCCTCAACCTCCCCCTTCTTCAAGTTCGATCCTTCACCATCATCCCTTTTCTTTTCAGATAAGGTATCATCAATGACCACATTTATTGACTCCATTTCTGTCTTAGTGCGCTTATTGAACACCCTATACACTCGGCTATTTAATGAATAGCCTAGAAATATCCCTTCATCACTTTTAGCATCAAATTTTCCGGGATTCTCTTGATCATTGGGAATATAACATTTGCTCCCAAATATTTTAAATTATTTTACCTTTGGCTTCTTCTCTCTCCAAATTTCATACGATGTCTTCTTCGTTCCTGCTCGGAAGTAAATCCTATTCCTAATGTGACATGAAGTGTTCACAACTTCAGCCCAAAACTTCTGTGGAAGGTTTTTGTTGAGTAACATTACTCGAGCCATTTCTTGAATCACCTAGTTCTTCCTTTCAACTACTCCATTCTGTTGTGGAGTCTTTGGGGCTGAGAATTCCTTCTTGATACCGTGTTCATTGCAAAATGCTTCAAACTTCGCATTTTCAAACCCTTTCCCATGATCACTCCTGATTTTGATGATAGGTACTCCCTTTTCATTCATCAGTCTCTTGCATAATTTTTCCATCTTGTCATATGCTTCCGATTTCTCTCTAAGGAAGTCCACCCAAGAATATCTTGAAAAATCGTCAACTATCACCATAATATACAGCTTTCCACCCATGCTCTCTATTCTTGTAAGACCCATTAGATCCACATGTAGTAATTCTAACGGACGAGAAGTTGCAACCACATTCACTTTAGGATGCCTTGACTTTGTTTGTTTTCCCAGTTGACATGGACCACAAACATTCTTCTTAATTTTTCCAAACTTTGGTAAACCAACCACAGCCTCAAGCTTCGAGACTTTTGCCACTTGCTTGTAATTTGCATGTCCAAGCTGTTGATGCCACAACTCCAAGAGTTTTACCTGAGCACTTCGACATGCTATGCTGAGTTTGGGAATAAACCCATAACAATTATTAGTGGTCCTTAGTCCCTTCAAAATTTGAACAACTTCTTCATTCAAGATTAGACACCCTTTCTTTGAAAATTGGACTAAGAAATTTTCATCACAAATCTGAGTGATACTTAACAAGTTCACTTTTAATCCCTTAATATACAGCACATCAGTCAATAAAGGCAGACCCGAAATATCCACCGTTCCCTTTCCAAGAACTTATAAATGACTACCATCTCCAAATGTCACAAATCCATCTTCCTTCTCTTTAAGAGTTTTGAACAAAGATTTTTCTCCAGTCATATGCCTTGAACACCCGCTATTAAGATACCACAAACATGAGTTAAACACTTTCAATGCGGTATGAACAAAAAGACATGCATGAGAAAGTTATTCTTGACCATCAAAGCAAGAATCATTTTTCCTTATTTCATTCAAGGATGAGTGAAGTTTCCTTCTTAAACGACCAAGTTTATCACATAACAGTCTATTTCTTCTCTCATATTCATAAACTAAGGACTTTGACTCACATAGGCTGTTATGTATATCATGGTTCCTATGAACTAAGGATTTTAGCATGTGACTAAAAATTCTAGCATGTTTCTTTGATTTAAATAACTCTAAGAGCGCGTTACTAGAACAGTCTTCAAATATGCTCATCGAGTCATTTTCACAAACACTTTTAAAATCCTTCATGGTGATTATTTTAAGAACACTTTTCAAAAAACACACCAAGGGGTCTAGGATCACACTTAGGTATTAAAACCTCAGCAAGTGTACCCGCTTTGATACTAATTGAAAGCTCAGAAATGTGTTGAAAACACAAGAGCAATTTAGACCCCCCAATTTAAAGTTACGGCCTAATAGTTTTTACACTAACTTAATACAAAGTGCGGAATAGTGTAAATGCGAGCGGATAAGCAAATAAGCTACTCTAATCCATAAACTAAGTAACAAAGTAGTTTAATGGAATATAAAAGAGTAGGGAAGAGAGATGCAAACACAGAAAACACCAAGACATGTTTTTGAAGAGGAAACCGAAGAACTCGGCGAAAAACCTCTCCGCTGCCCTCCAAGCAGAAATCAATCCACTAGACAATCAGTTGGGATACATGGGTTAGCAAGAGACCCTCCAAGCCTAATCTACCCAATGCACCTAAGCCCTCCAAGCTCCTACTCCAACAAGGCTTCTCGAAACCGTGTCTTGTCTAGCTCTTCGGATCTCGCAACAAGCTCCATGTTGTATCTGCCATTTCAGGCTTCTTCCAATGCTTCCCAGCAGCACCAAAACGTCACTCAACACACTCAGAGGGTGAGGTAAGTGTTTGGGCTATCAACCTCTCAATGGTATGGAAATGGAAAGAGAAGGGTTGAGGAAGTACCACAAGCAAGTATATAGAGAAAGGTGGGGATGACAATCTCTAATTCCCAATGTGTTTGGCTAGGGTTTTCTCTCTAAAGCATTCCTCAACTTTTGTGGCTAATGAGGGTATATATAGGATATGTGCAAAAAGTGTGAGTCAGTCAGTACAGGCTGGCAGAACAAGTTGCCTTGCGGGTGTCTCGCGGGAGGGCCTTACCTGCGAGATACTCACGAGAGACAGTTGTCTCCACCTGGCCTAACTCTTCGCATTCCAGCATGTGCAAAGCCCATGTTTCACTTTGCGGGAAGCTAAGTCGCGACATACCCGTGAGAATCCTTTAGCCTCCAACTGCTTAAGTCTTCACACACTCTCTCTATCACATAACCCTTACCACAAATCCCACAATAAATATAGGGTATGAACAAGCATGTAAAGATGCATATAAAGCCAATGGGTGGTGCAAACAAGCATGGTAAGCATAACATGGTATGAAACAGAAGAGGGGAAAGGTATGCACTAAGAAACCGACATCATGGGGATGCATCCTAAGTGGTTACACCCACATAATCACAAACCCACTAAGGGCATTGAATGTGGCAAAGCCTAGAACAAAAGAGACTAACACAAGCATAAAGCATAGAAGTGAGCAAGCATAGGGTGATCCAAACCCTTTAATAAGGGCCAAGGTGTATGGACAATGACAAAGACCATAGGTTCTAGATTGGGTCCAAACCGATAGGCCAAAACACAAGAAAGAAAGATTAGCGACAAAAGGGCTACAATAGCACATGGCATGACAAACATAGCCTAGGTCTAGGCATACAAACATGGCATGGAGCATACGAGCACATGGAAGATGGCATAAAGCATGGAGAGAACATAGATCCAAGCATATAGGCATATGAAAACATATATCTAGATATATAGGCGTAGAATCATGCATGTAAACATATAGAGATCTAGCATATAGACATGGAAGAGCATGGACCCAAGCATATAAGCATGTGAAGACAAGGATCGAACCATATAACATGGAAATAAACACACAAACACATAGATCCAAGCAAGACATAGCCAACAATATCATACAAGCATGTGAGCATGTAACCCAAACATCAACCTAGAATGAAAAAAGGAACAAAGCATAGGAAAACATGGCATAGGGTATAAAGAATGTATATCTAAGTATATAAGCATGTAAGCTTGTAGATCTAAACATAAAATGTTAGGACATATATGATTCACTTGTTAGGAACATATGTCACTATTTTGGGTAATTGGCTAATCCTTTGACAAAATGCACTTTACTTGTATTTGGGTAGATTTAGGATGTGTTTAATACTTCAAGAAACTTTATTTCAAGATCAAGTATTGAAGCCATGCAAGTTTGTCCAAAATTCAAGCTGAAAAGTGCAAGTTCATTAAAGCTCGACAACTATCTCGATAACTAGTATCTATCGAGCTTAAAGAGCTGTTCCAGTCCCGTGGCTCGACAACTGCTCCACAAATGGCAATTTGTCGAGGTTTATGAAAAACAGAATTTCAATTTTGTTTTGACTCTAATCTATGATTATGTGGTTGAGCTCTCTTTTCTCACAACCCTAGACATATAAAAAGATTATTTTAAGGGCCGTCAAAAGAGACACAAGTTACACAAGTGTTAAGCAAAGTTTATTCAAGTTCATTAAAGCTCATTAAAGCTTAACAGCTATCTCAACAGCTAGTATCTATTGAGCTTAAGATCTATCCCAGCCCTGTGGCTCGACAGCTGCTCGACAGATGGCTATTTGTCAAGGTTTATGAAAACCAAAATTTCAGTTCTGTTTTGATTCTAATCCATGATTATGTGTTTGGGCTTTCTTTTCTCACAACCCTAGACATATAAAATGATTATTTTAACAGCCGTCAAATAAGACACAAGTTGCACAAATGTTGAGCAAAGTTTGTTTAAGTTCATTAAAGCTTAACAGTTATCTCGACAGCTAGTATCTATCGAGCTTGAAGAACTGTTTCAGCCTCGTGGCTCGACAGTTGCTCGACAAATGGCTATCTGTTGAAGTTTATGAAAAACAGAATTTCAGTTTTGTTTTTACTCTAATCCGTAATTATGTGTTTGAGCTTTCTTTTCTTACAATCCTAGACATATAAAAGGATTATTTTAAGGGCTGTCAAAGGAGACATAAGTTGCATAAGTATTGAGCAAAGTTTGTTCAAGCAAATTGTGATCAGAGACAGCATTTGCCCTAGTTCATCATTCTTGTGAAGAAGTTGTGTTTGTACACCTTAGGGTTTTGTAACCAAGTGTCTTTTGGATTTTCATCGTGTGATGAACTGAAGAATTTTGCAGCCAACAACCTTCTCTAGTTGGTGATTGAAGTCACGTAGTAGGATCTGTGCAATTAATTAGTCACGTACTGGAAGCTATGCATCAAAAAGAGAAATTGTCACTACAGAACAAGTCCAATTGGGTATTGGGGTAAGGGTTCAACTGTAGGTTGGTATAAGGTACTGGGATTCCTTTACTTGTAACTGCTTGTTTTGATAATAGTGGAATCTCGGGAGTGGTGGCCTTATAACCACTTGGTGGAGTTTTTGTCGTATTGGTTTCCCCTATTCATAAATAAATCATCGTGTCAATTTATTTTCCGTTGCATGCTTAGTTTAATTGGTGATTTATTTGTGCTACCTCGCGTTTTGCATGTTAATTTGATTAATTAATAAACTTGGCTAATTAATCAATTAATCTATCACAAGGGGTCAATATGTTTTTGGCCTATCAAGTGGTATCAGAGTAGACACACTTTGATTAGGGTTAATCTTTGTTATGTTTGATCGATTGACCCCTATTGTCATGGTTGCAACCGGCTTGAAGAGATCTTTTAATTCAAATACATCCTATTTTTCTAATTTTTGCTTGTTTGAGTGTATCAGAAAATATAATTCTAAAAGTTATTTGAATTCACTTGTGTTGACCTTTGTAAAAGATCTTAGTTTGCCTAAGAAGAACTAGACTGTCTCAAAATGATAATGTGCAAAGGAATTTGTCTGAGAAGAGTGAAAGTTAAAGGTTTAGCTCATAAAAGGCACATAAGAGAAAGCACCATTCCTACTAATCTGTCATCTAAGCACGAAGTGTGTTTTATGATGAAGTCTACATTTAAAGTTATAGACATGTGTTTGTGGTACCTTGACAACAGTTGCTCAAGACACATGCTTAAAGATCAATCTCTTTTTAAGGTTTTTGAGTTTAAGAAAGGTGGTAATGTCACTTTTGGTGATGGGAGCAAGTCACAGATTAAAGATAAAGGAATCATCTCTCTACCTGGATTGCCAGACATTGCAAATGTACTATATGTGGAAGGTCTGTAGGTGAACCTGTTGAGCATAAGTCAGATATGTGATCAAGACTTCATGGTACTATTCTCAAAAGGAAAGTGTCTTGTCATGGATGAGTCTAGGAAGAAACTCACAAGTGGCGTTCGCACTCTAGACAACTGTTATGGATTGGTTCCTGATGTTAATATTGTGTGCAATAGCATTCATTTGCCAAATGAAGATCTATGGCATCAACGGATGGGACATGCTAGTTACAAACATCTTTCTATTGTATCTAAGCATGAATCAGTCTTGAGGATACCAAAGCTTAGTAGAATAAGTAATGTAGTGTATGGACCATGTTAGCTTGGGAAATCGACGAAAGCTAAGCATTCGGGCACTTAGACATCAGCTACATCTAGACTATTGGAGCTTCTACATCTTGATCTTATGAGTCCAACTAGAATTGAGTCTCTTGGTGGTAAGAGATACATCATGGTTGTGGTAGACGACTTCACTAGGTATACTTGGGTCATTCTCTTACGATCCAAGTCTAATGCTCCTGAGGACTTTGAAGCTTTGTGCACAAGACTACAGAATGAAAAGAGCCTAAAGATTGATCGAATTTGAAGTGACCATGGTAAAGAATTTGAGAACTCGTATATGGAGTCCTTTTGCACAAGATTAGGTATATCTCAAGAATTCTCAGCTCTTATTACTCCTCAACAAAATAGTGTAGTAGAAAGAAAGAATAAGGTTATTTAGGAGATGGCCAGAGCCATATTACACAACAAGGATGTGGCTAGAAACTTTTGGGGAGAAGCCATTAACACTGCATGTCATACGATTAATAGGGTGTACTTCAGACCTAGTACCAAGAAGACTTCATATGAATTATGGAAATGAAGGAAGCTGCATGTGAAGTATTTTAGAATCTTTGGAAGTACTTGTTTCATCCTTAAGGATAGAGAGAATGTGGGAAATTTTGACTCTCGAAGCGATGAAGGTATATTTCTGGGTTACTCCTCCACAAGCAAGGCCTATCGGGTATACAACAAAAGAACTATGAAGGTAATGGAGATAGTAAATGTTGTTATTGATGAGTTTTTAGATTTTGGTTCTAAGAAAGGTATTAGGGAACTCCTCAAATAAATTCTTCCTCCTGAGACTAAGGAAGTTTAAAAATTGTTGAACAAGAACCTACATCTCCAAGTACTCCCGGTACTCCCGATGTTGTGGAAGAGTTTGTAGATATACCTACTTTACTAGATTCTGAATCTCATGAAGAGAAAGGACCTTCATCTAGAATTAAATTAAATCATCCTTCAAAAGTTATTATGGGAAACATGGATGAGCTCATATTAAAGAAATGTATAGTTGATAAATGTGTTGCTAACTTTTGTGTCTTTTTCTTGTTACTTGTCACAGGTTGAACCCAGAAAAGTTGAGGAAGCTCTTCAGAATGAAAGTTGGGTCGAAGTAATGCATGATGAACTCCTTCAGTTTCAGAGGAATGATGTTTGGACGTTAGTACCTAGACCAAAGGGTGAGCATATCATTGGCAAAAGTGGATATTCCACAATAAGATTGATGAGGAGGGCAATGTGATTCGCAACAAGGCTCGACTTGTAGCTCAAGGATACTCACAAATGGAAGGATGAGACTATGATGAAACATTTGCCCTAGTTGCCCATATGGAGTCCATTAGAATTCTCCTTGCCCTAGCATGTCATTTGAAATTCAAACTTTATCAGATGGATGTAAAGACTGCTTTCTTGAATAGGCTACTTAAAGAAGATGTGTATGTGGCTCAACCAAAATGATTCATTGACCCACACTTTCTAGATCATCTGTTGTATCTCAAGAAGGTGCTTTATGGCTTAAAGCAAGCCTCTAGAGTTTGGTATGATTAGCTCACACAATACCTAGTGTGTTATATGGGTTCACAAGAGGAAAAACTGATCAGACTCTCTTCATCAAAAAGAAAGATGGCAAGTTGATAGTTGCTCAAGCTTATGTTAATGATATCATCTTTGGTCGACTAAGGATGAACTTACTCATGGCTTCTCAAAACTCATGCAAGCCGAGTTCAAGATGAGCATGATTGGAGAGCTGATCACTTCCTTGGATTGCAGATTCGTCAACTAGATTCAAGTATATTCCTATCACAATCTAAATATGCTAAGAATCTTGTGAAAAAGTTTGGTTTAGAATCTGTTAGTTCTATTAGAACCCCTATGAGCCCAAATGTTAAACTCATTGTGGACTTGTTAGGCAAATGTGTAGATTCATCTGTATATAAAAGCATGATAGGTAGTCTTTTTTACCTTACTGCTAGTAGACCTGACATTAGTTACAGTGTTAGAGTGCGTGCTAGATATCAGGCTAATCCTAAAGAATTTCATATAATTGCTTTAAAAAGAATTATAAAGTATGTCAAAACCACTGCTGAGTTCAGTGTGTGGTACAGCAAGGACATAAATGATGTTTTAACTGGGTATTCTGATGCTGATTGGGCTGAGAATGCTGATGATAGAAAGAGTACATTGGAGGGTTGTTTTTATGTGGGTAACAATCTTGTCTCTTGGATGAGCAAAAAACAGAACTTCATTTCTTTATCCACTGCAGAAGTTGAGTACATCGCTGCTAGTAGCTGTTGCACCCAACTCTTATGGATGAAAAAACTCCTCTATGATTATGGTATTTGTCAAGAGCATCTCACCATCTATTGTGACAATACTAGTGCCATCAACATCTCTAAGAATCTGGTTAAACATTCTCAAACCAAACATATAGAGATTCGACATCACTTCATTAGGGAGCTTGTCGAAGATGGTATTCTCACTCTTGAGTTTATTCAAACTGATGATTAGAAGGCTGACTTGTTCACCAAACCTCTTGACAGCAAACGTTTTGAATTCCTTCGTCAAAACATTGGTGTTATCTCCATGGATTGATCTCTTTCTCTCCTCATTTTTCCTCATGCATTTGCATCTAGTTTTATGCTTTTCTCTATTAAACATGTTTTTGTTTGTTTGTTTTTAGTTTTGTTTATTTTGTTTTTGATATAAAAAAAATTGAAAAATTAGAAAAATATAAAAACAGTGTGTGTTATGTGTACATTGGTACTTGTGTACCTTAGATGGCCATTAAAACAAAGTTTTCTAAACTTTGTATCTTTTGTAACTTAGATGAGCATCTCTATGCACAACTAAGCAAGTGAGTTTTGTGGCTCGTGTTTTTGATGAGTAAGATTAAGTAATCTCTTGTACTTAACATTCGTATTACTCTTTTTGACGGGAAGGACTAGAAAATCCTAAAAGAAAGACATAAATAACCATCTCACTAATGTTGTCCGCCAATCATGAAATGACATCTATATGCTTCGGCATAGCAAAAGTGCAATGTCAATAACATTTGTGTGCTTCGGCATAGCAAAATTGGAATGTCAAATGCTTAACATAATTGGGTAGTTCTTTTCTTTCTCTTATATGCCCATGCATGATTTGCTTAAAAGAAAAAATATGCAAAGAAAAATAAAAAGCAAAAAATCAAAATGCTTTATATAATTGCAAGCGTATATTCTAGGAGATGTACCTCGAAAGTGATAGTTTCCATCAAACAGTTATGATTATGTGTGAGTTAAAGCGATTTTCTCATATCTCAAATTGTCATATCATATATACACTTATGCAATCTTGTGATGTTTTTCACACACAACACGCAATATTCTTTGCTACTTTTAATACATGTGCAGGTACAATGTGATTTGGCCATTACAAGGTTTTACTGTTCTACATATGTTAAAGTATGCTCACTAAATTGTCTTAACTTATTTTTGAAATATAAAACTGGTTAGACTTGATTAGTGTGTGTGTGTGTGTGTTTAGGATCCATGTGCTTAAAATTGTTGTTGAGAGATGATTTTGAAAGCTTAAAATGTTGATTATATCATTGGTTGAGTTGCATGCTTCATTGCATTCATATTTGTGTTTTTCTCTTCTTAAAAAATTGTTTTTAAGCAATCTCAACAGCTTCTCAACACCTAGCTATCTATCGAGCTTTTCAACTTCTTCTTATCGCAATCCCAATAAGTTCTTGACAGTTAGGTGGATCGATCAACAAATGTTTTGGACCCTCGATAGCTTCTCGACAACTGGTGGATCGATCAAGCTTGTTTATTATCTTTTCTGTTGAATTATTCCTCAACAGCTACATTTGTTGACGTCTTTTATGCTCGACACCTCTATTTGTCGAGATTTACTAAACTACTATTTATTCATTCAGCGTAATCCGGTTGTCATTTTACTCAACATCTCTCTCAATCTATTCATCCTTTCACCTTCCAAAACTCTCTCACTCACTCCAAACTTCTTCCTCAAGGTTTCTTCAAAGGTTTGTTTGTTTGATTGTTTGTTTTTGTTTTTTTTTTTTTTTTTTTTTTTTTTTTTTTTTTTTTTTTAAGTTTTTCTTCCCTTGGTGAGTTTCTAATCTCTCATTTACATGTATTTCATGTTTTGAAACCTAGGTTTTGGGGTTTTTGAAAAATTTTAGGGTTTTTCAAAATTGATGATTTTTTGTTGAAATTTTGGGATGGGTTTTTGCTTATGTTTTATATGTTAATGTATGTTTCTTTCACCTAACCTTACATGTGTTGTTTCTTTTCTCTCTTTATGCACATGCTTCTTATTATGTGTATGTAATCTATTATTTCTATTTCACACAGAGATGCCTTAATGAGTTTTGTTTAAAGCGTTTCAGAAATACAGGTTGTCAAAATCTACTTGCCATAAACTCTCTTCTTGCAAATTTTTTCAAGAGTTTGTTTTATGATAGATTTTATTGTATCCAACAAGTGAATATGAGTTGAAGTGATTTATGACTTCTCTTATATGTTTATTTGTTTGTTGTGGTTTTGTCATGTATTGCCAAAGGGGGAGATTGTTAGGACATATGTGATTCACTTGTTAGGAACATATGTCATTATTTTGTTTAATTGATTAATCTTTTGACAAAACGCATTTTACTTGTATTTGGGTAGATCTAGGATGTGTTTAATACTTCAAGAAATTTTGTTTCAAGATCAAGTATTAAAGCTATGTAAGTCTGTTCAAGATTCAAGCTGAAAAGTGCAAGTTCATTAAAGCTCGATAGCTAGTATCTATCGAGCTTGAAAAGATGTTCCAACCCTATGGCTCGACAGTTGCTCGATAGATGGCTATTTGTCGAGGTTTATGAAAAACAAAATTTTAGTTCTGTTTTGACTCTAATTCGTGATTATGTGTTTGAGTTTTCTTTTCTCACAAACTTAAACATATAAAATGATTATTTTAAGAGTCATCAAAGGAGACATAAGTTGCATAAGTGTTGAGCAAAGTTTGTTCAAGCAAATTATGACCATAAATAGAATTTGCCCTAGTTCATCATTCTTGTGAAGAAGTTGTTGTGTTTATACACCGTAGGGTTTTGTAACCAAGCATCTTTTGGATCTTCATCGTGTGATGAACTGAAGAACTTTGCAACCAACAACTTTCTCTAGTCGGTGATTGAAGTCGCATTTTGGGATTTGCGCAATTGGTTAGTCACGTACTAGGAGTCGTGCATCAAAATAAGAGATTGTCACTACAAAATAAGTCCAATTGGGTATTGGGGTAAGGGTTCAACTATAGGTTGGTATATGGTATTAGGATTCCTTTATTTGTAACCGCTTGTTTTGATAATAGTAGATTCTCGAGAGTGGTGACCTTAAAATCACCCAGTGGGGTTTTGGCCATATTGATTTTTCTTATTCGTAAATAAATCACCGTGTCAATTTATTTTCCGCTGCATATTTAGTTTAATTGGTGATTTATTTTTGGTACCACGCACTTTGTATGTTAATTTGATTAATCAATTAATCTATTACAAATGGTCAATACGTTTTTGGCCTATCATAAAACATGGCAAAAAGCATAAAAGGTATGGAGATTTGGGCTAGGAATACAAATAAAGCAAGCAACATGCTAGGAAAGTAATTATTAGATTCTAAGGATTTAGGATCTAAATTTTTTAGAACTTCAATATGTAATGTTGGCAAACCATGATTGAAACTTAGAATCTAGAATTAGACTACTCAAAGTATGTTTATTGTAAAGTTGGAATTGAGTAATTGCAGAAAATTACTATTCACTTTTTGCAAGGCTTGATTGATCAAAAATTAGACTCAATCGATCGAAGCTTATGTTTTCTGTAGATTTTTCCAACTCAGCCCAAGCCTATATGATGTGTAGGGTTTTATGTTTTGCCATATGTATAAAAGAAAAAAACCTAACCACGTTTTATTGTTTTTGTTTATACTGTGTGTGTGAATCTCTTGTAAGATCTAGAGGTGTTTGCCTTCAGACATACTTAAGATTATCAAGATCAAGATTGATGTCGAGAGCTTAGTGATCGTTTCAGTTGCTGCATAAAGAGCTTAAAGAAAAACGCAAGTGGGAGTACTTGTGGTTGTTGTGAATCCAAGAAAGAAGTAGTTTGTGGACTCAAAACTGTCACATGGTCGTGGTAGTAAGTTTTCTACTTGAGGTAGCAATAGATGTTAGTGGTCTAAGTCGCTATTATAAAACTTTAATTTTTTCATAGTGGATTTGTTTTACCTTGAGAATAGTTAGGTTAAATCCTCTCTAGGTTTTTTACTGGTTTGGTTTTTCTAGATTATCATATTGTTGTGTTCTTTATTTTCCGCACTATTTCAATGATATGATTTATATGTGTTAACTTAGATCTGAATAATTTACCTAAGTTAATCACATGGCTAAATAACTAGGTTATTCTGTTTGTGTTTTAGGGGTCTAAAAACGTACAATAATAAATCATGTTATTCAAGCAAAAAAAGCAAGATAAAAGCTAGAAAAAGATTTAGAAGGTTAGGGGTGTGGATAGTAGCCTAAAAACTACATCCACGCCCCTAAACCTCAAATCCAAGATGTAACCAAGGAGAAGAAGATTGGGTATAAAAACAATACCTTGTGTTTTTGGTGAAGAGAGAAGAATCAAGAAGCTTTGATGTGGTTTTTTGTGTGTGAGTTTTTGTGTGTTTTTTGTGTTTGCAAGAGAGAAAAAACATGTAGAAGACATTTAGGTAGAGAACAGAACCAAGGGAGACCTCTTTTTTTTTTTTTTTTTTGGTTTGAAGGGTGCTTGGGGCCTTTTATAGCCACGGCACAATTTTCGAGTCCTCGGATGGGTTTGATCTTGACACATATGGAAAGGTCTTGACTTGCAGTTTCTGAAAAAGTATGGATTTTGAAAATCCAAAGGTCGGATTAAAAGTTATGGCTCTCGGAAGTTAGTGGTGCATCGATCGGTGCGTTATTCTGGTTCTTGTGATATCTCGGCCGTTCTAACTCTGATTTCGACCAATGAATAGTCGTTGAAATGAGAAGTTGATAATCTTCACAGTGGCATTAGTTTCAGCCTGTTCTAACGGCCAGATTAAAATTAGAGTTTTTAGGCCCACCAAGAATCAACCTCGAGTCAAACTTGGTCAAAGTGGCAAAAAATCTTTGAGAAGCTCGGGTTTGGTGAAAAACCATGAAAAATATTGTTTTGTGAGGATTTTGACCTCCTTTGACCTTTGGTCAACCCTAGGTTGACTAGAGGCATTTTGGTCATTTTATTTGACAAATGCACTTTGGGTGCTCTAGTGTCTGAATGGGCTGCGCCACATTATTCTGGATGTTCTTGCAGCCCCATGGAGAGAAAATAATATTTTTGGATTTTTCGGGGTCCGGCACGTAAATTGAGAGCGGACAAAATACATTATCAACATCCACAATTTTGTCTAAACTCTTCTATTTCTTGAATTATGGAGCTTATCTTTATCACAAAAAAAAAAAAAAAAAATCTCATGCTCCAAATTTGAAATTCATCATTATCAAAAAAAAAAAAAAAAAAAAAAAAAAAAAAACTGTGAGCTCTATTTCCATATATATATATATATATATATATAAAAGTAATCTACAGATTTTACACATTACTTTTTGTAATTTTTTTTTAAAATAATCTCCAAAACATCATTTTTTGTTTTTATTATTTTAAAATTTTTTCTTAAAAATGGGAGACATACACATATAATATAAAATTTATTATTTGAAAATTTGAAAACTAGTTTAAAAGTTTTTTTAAAATTGTTTTCATACTGTTAAAAAAAATAAAAAAAATCACCTAGCATATAGACCCTAACTTGCTTGGATTGTAAATATTGAAATTCAATGAAACCATTTCTAGTAGAATTGATGGTACGATTAATGCTTTTTTTTTTTTTTTCTTCTTCCTTGAATTTCTTTTAATTATTCACAAGTACTGCGTGTCAGATGAACTGAAATGACTTGTTATCTTCATTTCATTGGAACTTGGAAGCTCAAATGCATGAATCTTGGTTGTTGGTAGTCAATGCTTGGAAGCTCAAATTCTCCTTAAATCTACCAACTTTAAGATCAATAAAATTGTTGAATGCCGGCCAATAAGGACAGACCCAAGATTTTAAGTTAGTGGACTCGGAGATAAGTGAAAAATAAAAAATAAAAACAATTTAAATATAAATACATATAGTATTGAAAAACTTTCAATTAAGATAAATACAAAAAAATTATTGTTTCTTAATATATTAAAATGCAATCATCTACCAATAAAAACAAAAGACACAAAACATTATTATTTCTTAATACACAGAACACTATTGTTTTTTTTTTCAATTTTTTTTTAAAAGATTTATATGAGTTGAGTTGATGATTCATGATTTTGAAGGAGGCCCAAAGGAGCCAAGTTTAATTTTTTTTTTTTTTTAACTAAAATTTAAACTACTAAAATTTTGTTTTTGAGCCCAGGGGCGGGGCCCCCACAAGCCCCCACATGGGTCCATCCCTGGCCACCGATGACCCTGATCTTGACCTCGACTTGGACTACGTCTACGCGTTTCTTTTTTTAAGCCGTGTTAGTTCTAGAATGCATTTTGAAGTCTAAAGTAAGAGTCTACCGAACTTTATAGTCATTTGGAGTCGTTGCATGCCCAAAGACACAGTGCTTTAGCTTGCTTTTCTGCACTGTGCGTAATTCTGATCAGATGCAATTCTACTGAGATAATTGTTAACAGATTTTCAACCCAATTGCTAACTTTTTGTGGGGTTAAGTTCCTCCTAAATAATTATTTATTTTCCTTTCGTTTTACAGTCTTAAATGTGATCAGCTTTCTTCTTCTTCTTCACATAATCATAAAAGCAACTGAGATCCCGGAAATCAAAGGAAAATTTAATATTCCGGAAGTAATAACTCCCTCAAAGAGTACTCCATCACAAATTTTTACCAATAAGAGGACAGAATGTTTCAAGAGATTAAGAGAACTGTAAGATTATATAATTCAGCTTGGACAAAACCCCAAATAAAATAGAGGGCCATAAATAGTGTGAATTTTTTAGTGGCATGTTTGGATGGCAGATTTGGATTTAGGTGATTGAAATCAAAATATTTTGTTTGGATAATTTAAAAGGAGTTAAAGAATTGGATTTGAGGTGATTGAATTTGAAATAATTTCTAAACCCATACAATTTAAAAATTTATAAGATATATTTCAACATTTATAGATTTGGAATTAAAGCATTTCAAATCCACAATTTTAAAATTCAAATCCAAATTCAAGTAACCAAACACAAACTTAGAAGTATATTGTTTGTCATCTCCTAAATTCAAAGGATAGGTAAGAATAAAATTTTGTAAAGTTTAGTTTTAGTTCAAATGTAAAAATCCATTATGTTTAAAGATATCCAGTCTAATGCATTAGAGCTCTTGTCCAATTGATGCGTGTTAAAAATCCATTATGTTAAAAAGCCATGATTAATTTTCTGCGCATTTGCATTTATCACAACTTGTCTCTTATTTCAATCAGCTTATGCTCATGTTAAAAGGTAGTACATATCATGTGTTGGGACTCTTTTTTATTCCAACTTAATGAAAACTTAATTAATGATGTCGATAAAAACAGATGTCAACATTTTAGAGGGACTTGATGTCTCAAGAAAAAAGAAAAAAGGGACTTGCTGTCTTGCCCCAAATATACGCTGGATTCATTGGGTATAGAATGAAGACATTATATGGATTTATCCAAAAATAAATAAATAAAAATAAAAAGAAGACATTTAAGAGAGTACAAATCATAGAAGTGCATGGGTCTTTTTTATTCCAACTTTTTTTTCTCAAAAAAAAGAACGAATGTCAACATTTTCGAATGACATGATGCTTTCCCCAAATAGACGTTGGATACATTAGGTAAAGTTTGAAGAGATTATTTTATTTTATTTTTTTTGGAGAAAAGTCTGAAGATATTATTTGATAACAGATTTCAATGACGAATGACTTAAAGTCTTGCCGCCTTATTCAGCCAAAAAAAGTCTTGTCTTGCCCCCTTATATACGTTGTATGGTTTAGTTAATTATCAACGGTGGCGGCTCCAAGATTTGTTTTTTTAGAGGAGTCAATAATGGTGAAGCCAAGAATTTGTTCGTGAGGGATAGAAGAATAAAAAATCAAATAAATAATTTTTTTTTTTGTTTTGTTTGTTTTTCTATATATACAACTTTCACGTTATATACAATACAACTATAAGGTTGAAATTTATCAACCATCTTGTTGACTTTATTCTGTGCCAATTTGTTTGTAATTTAAGCACTTAGTAACTCTGTATGTAGGTGAGATTATTGTAAGGGTAGTGTGTGAAAAGATGTGAAAAAAAGTTCAAGTATACGCAAGAAGGCAAAGATTTGCGGCTAGGACTCGCGGCTGACTCATGACTGGCAAGCCACCAACTGCAAGCACGTGAGATGCACACATGGGGAGTTGAAGGGTCGCGCTAGCTGTCGCACTACAGGACAAAAGTCCCAGGCTGGCCAAGCCGTTATCTTGTGGCTTGAACTCGCCACTCAGACCAGTCGCGAGGTCAAGCTGCCAATCAGCCCTGTTTGGCAAAAATTGACTCTTCGTATTCTAAACACACACCACTATATACAGATTTTTATACCCACTAAATTGTGAGAGTTTCCAGAGAGAATTTTGTGAGAGAAACCCTAGAGAAAAACCTGATTGCCTCATCCTCAATCTTTACCTTAGAGACTCTACAAATTCATCTTCTCTCTTCCTCTCCATTATTACATTCTTGAGAGGCCTTTAGCCAAATCTTTATCTCATCACACCTATATCTGTGAGAAGGCTCATTTGGTGATGAGGGAAGCAGTTTGGAATGAGCCAATATACATTAGTTGATGCTATGGTCTAGTAGCGGAATTCGGTAAGCTTAAAAAAAAAAGGTTTGACGCAACCTCGTTGGAGTAGGAAGCTTGGAGAGCTTATGTACCTAGGTAGATTAGGCTTGGAGGATCTATTGCTGTTCATGTATCCCAATTACATTTTTTAGTGGATTATTGACCGCTTGGAGGGCGACGGAGAGGTTTTACGCTGAGGACTTCGGTTTCCTCTTCGATAACACATCGTGTGTTGTCCGTGTGTTTGCATCTTCCTTCCCTCTATCTTTGCCTTATATTTACTGCTATGGATGTGTTTATATTTTCCTTAGATTAGTTATCAATTCTGTTATAAGCTTGTTATCATTTTCCGCACATACATTGTTTAATTTAATGCTTGAATTGGTAATATTGTAATTGAGGGTCTAAATGTTCAAGGGTGTTTTATACCTATATTGAACATTCAATTAGTATCAAAGCGGGTACACTTGTCTTGGTTTTAATACTTGAGTGTGATCCTTGACCTCTTGTTGAGATGGATAGGTCTCAATCTCTCAATGTTCCACCATTTTTTTATGGTAACAATTATGCCTTCTGGAAAGTTAGAATGAGGGCATTTTTATGCTTTATTGATGACATTGTGTGAGATGCGGTTGAAATAGGTTGAACTAAGCCGAAGGCTACTAAATCTACTTGGAATAAGGTAGCTCTTGTGGCAGCCAATGCTAACAGTAAAGATTTAAATGCTATATTCTGTGGTGTGTTTTTAGATGAATTTCATAGGATATCTCACATGATAGTGGCCAAAGAAGCTTGGGAGATTTTGGAGATAACTTATGAGGGGACTAAGAAAGTGAAGGACATAAAGCTCCAAAAGCTTATCACCAAGTTTGAAGAGCTCAAAATGGGTGAAGATGAATCGTTTGATTCATTCTATGGGAAGCTCAACGAAATTGTCATTGCTAAGCTCAATCTTGGTGAGAAGATTGAAGATACTAAGGTGGTGAGAAAAATTTTGAGGTCCTTACCGGAGAGCTTTCGAGCAAAAGTCACAGCCATAGAGGAAAGCAAGGATTTGGATGAAATTAAGATCCAAGAGCTCATTGGGTCACTTCAAATGTATGAGCTTGGACTGCCTTCCTACAAGACGAGTAAATCGCTTGCTCTTAAAACCATCACCAACAGAATGGATGATCCTTCCAAAGAGATGGAGTGGAGAAGGAAGTAGCATATCTTGTGAAAAACTTTTGCAAATTTTTGAAGATGAAGAACAGTGGGAAACCATTCAACAAAGGGAAGTTTCCATCTTCAAGAGGTGATAGGAAAGAGTTTAAAAGGAAAGAGGGGAAGGATTCTCAATCTCCTTTAGACATTGTGTGTTTCAAGTGTAATGGATATAGAGACTTCAAAAAGGAATGTCACAACTATTTGAAGTCAAAAGGAAAGGCCTATGCTACTACCTTGAGTGATATCGACTCATCAAACTCCGACTCTTAAAATAGCTGTGATGGAGAAGGAAAGTACTCCACATTCATAACCATTGCACATGTGGAGTTATCAGATGATTTGGATACACTTATGAAGAAGCTTCGGGAACATTCTGATTTGGAGTCTATTGGAATAGTTGAGGAGTCTGAGGATAAGGAAGTTGAAAAAGCAGTGAGATTGCAAGAGACTTATAACTCACTCCTTGAGAAGACCGGTGAATATGCTAAGGTGGCTAATGCAGCCATTAAGAAGATGAAGATGGCTGAGGAAGATTACAAAAGTCTTATAGCACGATACAAGGAGGCGAAGTGTGAAATTGAGACACTAAATGGTGAGCTGTCGGAAGCTTATACCAAAGTAAGATTTCTTAAGCAAGAGGTGGTGCAAGCATAAGCCAAGATAGAAAGGGTCTCCTCCAAGAAGTTGGAAGATGCTATTTCATCCCAAAAACATTTCTCAGACAAGTTCGGGTTGGGATATACTGAAGGGAGTAACTCATCAGCCAAGGTCGTCAAGGAAGTGAAGTTTGTAAAGGCTAAAGAGATGATTGTGAATAACTCTATTCCTGAGAAAATTAAAGCTGAGAAGATGAATAATGTGGCTGATTAATAGGTGTTCAATAAGTCCCACAGTCAATCAGACTCCAGATATGGAGCTAGAGGAAGATCACTTCCAAGATCACAGCAGGGTCCTAGAACGAACTATCTCTGTCACTATTGTGAAGTACAAGGACATATAAGATCCAATTGTCACAAGTTGAGAGCAGTGAACAATGCAAGTGCTCCTTAGTCACGAGGAAGAAGAAACTACAATAGGTTTTGGGGTGGTAAGCAACCAAGAAGTCAAAATCGTGATCCAGGAATGATGGACGTGATGAAGATGATCAGTGCCTTCACAAATTTCCTGGAAAGCTTTACACGAAGGTTTGACAGTCCTAATTCTTGTACCCAATCCATTAAGGATATCACCCCAAATGCATGTGACGTATGGGTGATGAAGGGTACTCATGCATAAGCATTACAACATGTCCATGCATCAATACTTCCCATGTTTGAGAATATGCTTGGTTGTGTGCTTCTTGCTAGTATTTAGGTTGTTATTTTGTGTGTGTGTTTGTCTTTGGTTCAAATGTTTTTACATTTTTTTTTGTTATGTTTTTTATCAATCTTTTACTGTTTTTGTGTCAAAAATCCAAAAACACATAAAAAGTAGAAAATCCAAAAAGTTTGATCGACTTTGTTGAGTTTTGTCTCAAAGCATGTTTTGTCTTGTATCTTTGTACTAATGGTTTTGTGCATTTAACGAGCTTAGCTTGTCTCTCATGCACTCATATCATTGTGGAAGAAATTCTGAAATTTATGTGACTATCGTAAATAGATCTTCAAGCTTATCATGAATAATTAGTGAATGGTTCTGTTGATCTTGAGACATGCATAAACTCATGCCTATATATCTTCCCACTTTTTATTTTTATGCTTAAAAAAGCTCTCTAAATGTAAATCTCAAAATGAAAAGAGATATAGAGCTGCAAAAGCTTGTCACACATACTAGTATTCGACCAGGAAAAAAGGAAAGCAACTAAAATAAAATGTATGATGCCTAAAATGCCAAAGGCTAACTCATCAATTGAAATATCAAAAATTTCAGGCATCTATCTCAAAATGAGAGTTTCTTTGCTCAAAAAGTGCAAATGATATGTTGAATATGGAGCCAAATGAAAAGCTTCAAAGAATTGTTATCAAGTGCTTGTGGGAGGTCATATATACATGTTTTTATAATTGAGATAGGTCACATTATCTAGTGCTAGTTGTGTATGCCTTGATTGAATTGACCATTGAAGTTTCACATTAGACTAACGACTATCTCATTTTTGATATCCACACATAACACATAAGTCTGTGTTTAATGAATGTCATATTCATTTGTGTGATTGTACTTGATTAAATGTGTTTTCACAAGTTCAATCTTTGTTGATCAAACACAAAAATATTTTTGAGTGTTTTAGTTTATTTTTGGAAAGTATTTTGTTTTTCACAAAATTGTCAAAAATTTCAAAAACAGTGTTGCCCTATTTTGGCGACTCAGTTGCAAGTAGGTCCAGTCGCATGCCTAAGCCGCGAGCTTACTCGGAGATGTTTCGCGGATAACTGGTGAGTCAAGGCTGCAGTCGTGAAAAAGACTTAGAAAATTTTTCAAAAATTTGAGTTTTTGTGGTTTTCGAGGCTCAGTGTGATGACTTGTTCGCAGGTGGAAGGTCCAGTCGCGAGGGGTATATAGAGATTTTTGCGGCTCCCCTGGCAACTATCTCACGGGTAAATCTTCCAGTCACGAAAAACACTTAGAAGATTTTTTGAAAATCTTTGCCTTATAGTATTTCGCGGCTTACCCTGGCGACTTAATCAAGTCGCTGAAAATGCGTGTTTTGCATTTTATGGATAGTTTAAAAAAAAAAAATTCAGTTTTTTCCTCGAATATCAGTGTCTGTTCATCTTTTTCCCAAAATCTCTCTCTCAACACTCCGTGTCTTTTTGCAAAAACTTTCAAATTGTGCATCATGTCTTCATCAAACACTAAGAAAAAGGTATGAGTTTTCTTGTCTTCACTTCATTCATCATTATTTCATTGTTGTTCTCTTGAATTTGGGTGTTGTGTCATTGGTTTGTGTTTTTATTTTTGTGCTCGAACATGTGTTTGCCTATATTGTTGAGAATGAGTGTGTGATATTATTTGCTCTTGTTGCAATGGTGTGTTTAGGGTTATTAGTTTACATCAGCTTGCTTATCTTTAGTCTGAGCATTGATATTTGACAGTTTTTTTTTTTTTTTTTGGGTATATGGATGTGGGGTTTTCTGAAATTTTTATTGTGGTTCTAAGTTTGTCTATTTGGTTGTGCTTTTGGTGTTTATGGTTAGCATTATTTTGATTTTTAAATCACCATATCTTGTAGGTGTTGCTGCATGTTTTTTACTATCTGTACTGTTCATACCCAATAGGTCATGACTCATTGTCATTTGCTCAAATCTATCTGAATTTGTCTGCATACATACTGCTTAAACTTGGTTAACTAGTTCTATCCAATGTTTGGTTATCAACTGTGCTTATTCTGTATTTTGTCTAGTCACTCTATTTCTCACTATGTTACTAACTTGTTACTAATGTGTATGCATTTTCCCATTTTGTGCTATGTCTTGTTGTGGCCTTTTTTTATTGTCTATAGATGACTGCATCTCCAAGAAAGAAAAAGACTGTTGCCAAGAAAATTGACGAAAGACTGAAAATGGACCCTAACCTATTTAGGTCAATCCAACACTTTGAGAGATATAGGGATTATTACTCAAGAGGAACCATCATTCAGGAGAGATTTGTTGATTTCAGGAAATTGAAGGACACCTTCATTCTACGCTATTTTGAGGGTAGAGGTTGGGAAAAATTGCTAAGTGACCTTCCTCATGTTTGTGAACCTCTAATCAGGGAATTCTATGCAAATACTGTGATAAGGGAGGAAGAGTTGAGTTGTTGGGTGAGAAGAAAGGAATTTACCTTAAATGCTCATGATATTGATAAGGTTCTAGAGCTTAAGGGATTGGAAGATTATGAATTCACTAACTACAAGGACATAATGCTTTCTCTAGAAATTGTCCAGAAAAGAATTGGTGGAGTTATAGAAAAGAGATGTCTCAACACTTTTGATTTTCTTAAAAACATGAGGTGTTTAACCACCATAATGATGTACAAACTATATCCTATTAGGAAGATGACTACACTGACAAATGCTAAAGCTATCTTTCTCATGGAACTTAAGGAGAAAACCTTCATTGACATCAGTTCTCACATTTTTTATGCTATAATGGATGAGACTAGAACCACCTCGAGGCCCAAGCTGGCATTTCCAAGTCTTCTTATGAGGATTTTCAGAGCAAAGGGTGTTGCAATCTCACAAGATATTAGTCCCATGACTACTCCATCAGCCATAAACAAATTCACTCTCACAAGGATACAAAGTTGTCTTCCGGGTGAAGAAGAGGAGGGTGTCTAAGAAGGTGATCCAATAGAGACTAAAGCTGAGGCTGTAGGACAGGTATCCACACCCAGAAGCACAGCCAAGAGGAGCAGAGCTTCTACTTCATCAACTGTACCTCCTAATGCATTTCAAATCATCTTGGAAAGGCTTGATGGACTCAGAGATGTTCAAAATCAGCATATTGAAAGGATGACAGCAATGTAGGATTAACTTGATGTACTTTTAGCCAACTTTAACAGTATACACATTGACCAGGAGCAGTGACCCTTTGGCTATTCTGGTCAAGAAAGGAGAGAATTTTTGGGGCAGCTCTTGAGGGGGAGCCTTTGGTTGATGGGGAGTTTTAAATTTTCTAGTGTTGTTATGTTTATAACTTTGATACTATGTTTTGGTTAAATGCTAGTTTTATTGGTTTTTTACACTGCGGTTTCAGTTTTTGTTTGGCTTAAACTCTTAACTTTTGGTTAGTGGATCTTTGGTGGTAATTATTTATTTTATATAATATGATGTTTTTCAGCATATGTTCAGTTTTTTTCTGGTTTGTACCCATACTGCTTTTGTAAGCTTATAGGGTTTGATTTTATGCACCTGTAGGCCTTTGTGGTTTGTATCATACTTTATGCAGCCTTAATGCTTTGTTATATCAGTACTTTTAGCCTAATTCTATGCATTTCTTTTTAAGTACTGTCACTCTTGTGCCCTTATAGGATTTTTCCTAGATACACATACTTCATATATTGTGCATTGGTTGGGTGTTGGTCATTCAAGTGATTTGCCTTGTGTTTGTCAACTTGAATGTTTGGATGTTCATTCCAAGTGTGAATGAACATTGTGATCACTTGTATGAAGTGATTACCTGTTTTTGGTCTTGCCATGGTTTATTACTTTACTTCATTGTGCTTGATCGCATTATGCTTGCTCCATTTGCATTACAAGTTTTCTGCATACAATGAACTTATTGTGTTGTTATGTTTCAAGAGTTACTTTTTCTTATGGTTCTAAAGCTTCAAAGATTCTAAAGTTAGGTGTGAGTGAGTTTTTTAACTATTCCTAACTCACGCGTTAAGTCTAGAGTTTGTTTTAGGATTTTGTTACGGAATAGCCAAAGGGGGAGATTATAAAGTTGAAATTTATCAACCATCTTGTTGACTTTATTCTGTGCCAATTTGCTTGTAATTTAAGCACTTAGTAACCCTGTATTTAGGTGAGATTATTGTAAGGGTAATGTGTGAGAAGATGTGAAGAAAAACTCAAGTATGTGCAAGAAGGCAGAGATTCCCAGCTAGGACTCGCGGCAGACTCGCAACTGGCAAGCTGCCAACTGCAGGCACATGAGGTGCACACATGGGGAGCTGAAGGGTCGTGCGAGTTGTCGCACTACAGGACAAAAGTTCCAGGCTGGTAGACCATTATCTCGCGGCTTGAACTCGCGACTTAGACTAGTCGCGAGGCCAAGCCGCCAATCAGCCTTGTTTGGTAAAAACTGACTCTTTGTATTCCAAACACACATCACTATATATAGACCCTTATACCCACTAAATTGTGAGAGCTTCCAGAGAGAATTTTGTGAGAGAAACCTTAGAGAAAAACAAGATTGCATCATCCCCAATCTTTACTTTAGAGACTCTACAAATTCTTCTTCTCTCTTCCTTTCCATTGTTACATTCTTGAGAGGCCTTTAGCCAAATCCTTATCTCACCACACCCACGTTTATAAGAAGGTTCATTTGGTGTTGAGAGAAGCAGTTTGGAAGGAACCAACATACATTGGTTGATGCTATGATCTAGTAGCGGAATCCGATAAGCTAGAAAAGAAAAAAGGTTCAGCCCAACCTCGTTGGAGTAGGAAGCTTGGAGGGCTTAGGTATCTGGGTAGATTAGGCTTTGAGGGTCTATTGTTGTTCATGTATCCTAACTACATTTTCTAGTGAATTATTAACCGCTTGGAGGGTGGTAGAGAGGTTTTACGCCGAGGACTTCGGTTTCCTCTTCAATAACATATCGTGTGTTGTCCGTGTGTTTGCATCTTCCTTCCCTCTATCTTTGCCTTATATTTACTGCCGTGGATATGTTTATATTTGGCTTAGATTAGTTATTAATTCTGTTATAAGCTTATTATCATTTTTCGCACATACATTGTTTGATTTAATGCTTGAATTTGTAATATTGTAATTGGGGGTCTAAACGTTCAAGGATGTTTCATACCCATATTGAACATTCAACAACTATGTTATACAATAGTCTAAGGAGTTACTAACAGTTTAAAGTTTGTAAAGACAACAATCATTGGACACATAAACAAATAGAATTAAATAATTGATCATACATTTTTAACAAATTAATAATAAATTATTATATTTATAAGTTATGTCAATTGAATAAAAAAAATATAGAATAAATAAGAATAGTAACACACTTAGGAGTATGGTTGAGAGTGTTCAATTACCAATTACCTCAAAAGTTTAAGCTATTGGGATACGGTAAATTTAATTATTTAACCACACATACTTCTAACAGAGAGTAAGCATGAAACTAAGAAAAATAATACTCTTGTAATAAAGTTTTGCTTTTGAAGTGTAGAAAAATATTTCTTGGACTTGAAAATGTGTAAAGCACTTATCAAACTACTTGATTAGACATAGAGAAAAACTAAGAAAACATAAAAATTAACGATCCTATTCAAGCTTATTTCAATTGGGCTTAACAAAAAATTTAAGGTAAGGGTGTACAAAATTTTTATTATAGAGATAAAAAAAATTTTAAAAATAATATATAATGTTTCTTTTGGGACTAAGTCAGGGGGTTCATTTGAATCCCCAGGGCTGGTCATGGAGCTGCCCATGATTATCAATATCAATCTCACACATCTTCCACTAACTTTTTCTGTGCACGATCTATACTTACTATGGTCTCAAGCAATTTAAACTAGAAGTATGTCCTTAAAAGAGGAAAATCCTTTTCTTTTTCTTTTTTTCTTTTTTAGTATGAGATAGAAATTATACTTGAAACCTAATCTAAATGTATGTGTGTGAAATTCTCTCCTAGCTAGAGACTTAAAGTCCTTATCTCCCACCCCACAAGAACTTGTACTCTGCTTATGTTGTTAGTCCTTTATTCTATTTTGAAATGTTCTTATAAAATATTCCTTATTTGAAAACTCAATTAACACAATTTTAACAACTTTTCAAACTTCAAAGTGACCATGGTTTTTTGTTGGAGTTTGTGGAGTGTTTTTGCTTTTTTTTACTTTCTCTTATGTGTACTATTTGTTTCTAAAAAACATTAGTAATTTATTTGAAAAGTAAATTACTTTTTCTTTTTTTTTTTTTTTTTTTTTTTCCATTTGCTTTATTTGAGTTTAAATTATGGGTAGCGCGTAGTATTGAAAACTCCTACCTTTTTATTTGAAAGACCAGGAGAATCCCATAAAAAGTTGTAAGCTAAACCAAAGATAACAGAGCCTACCAAGAGAAATACATGCTTCAGCCTTCAGCCACCTTATTGACATAAGCACAAGCGCTTCTGCATCCATATCATCAATATAACCGGAATCATCCCTGAGGCCTTTGACACCATTCAAGAAAAAGGAAGTTCCACTTCCTGTCTTTAAAACATACTGCAAGTCAGTGATTCATTTAGCTTCCTCCCATCTTGATACTATTTATTTTAATTGATTGTATCATTGGCCATGAGGTTGATCATGGGTGGAAGGTCCCTGAAGCTTCTCTAAGCAATTTTCACTCTTTTACTACACTTAGAAACAGCTCTTGCCAGAGTCATTTCAGGGGTTGGAGATGGTAATATGTGGTGCATAGAGAGGGACAGACAAGCACTCCTTGAGTTTAAAAAAGGTCTTATTGATGACCACAATATGCTGTCTTCGTGGGGGAGTGAAGATGCAAAGAAAAATTGCTGCAGTTGGGAAGGAGTTCAATGCAGCTACCAAACAGGCCATGTTGTCCAGCTTTATCTCACAGACGACAATCTCACTGGGCCAATTTCATCTCAAATTGGTAACCTTTCACATTTGCAATCTCTATATATCAATTCGATTAATTTGAAAATTTCAAGTCTTGAATGGCTCTCTCATATTGTTTCGATAGAACATCTTGAAAGTTATATGAATCTCAGTGTAACGAATGATTGGCAGAGAGTTGTTAATCGTCTCCCAAAGCTATCAAAGTTGAGGCTACATAATTGTTCTCTTCCTTTTGTCACTCCCTCTTCTCTCTCGCATATCAATTCCTCTAAATCTCTTACCGGCCTTGATCTATCATTCAACCCTCGCATCACTGCCTTCCCCTGGTTGTTCAACTCTAGTACCAACCTTGCTTCTCTTTATCTCAACGACAATCAACTTGAAGGTGGCATTCCAAAATCCCTTGGTGATAAATGTACTTTAAATTATTTGGATTTGTCAAGGAACAATCTCAATGGACAGGTTCTCGAGTTCTTCCACAACTTTAAAGGATGCCTAAAAGATTCATTGGAGATCTTAGATTTACATGGAAATCAAATTACTGGGTTAGTACCTAATTTTGCAACATTTCCATCATTAACAGCGTTACATGATTCTAACAATAAATTAAATGGGACTCTTGATGAAAGCATTGGAAGCCTACATAAGCTAGAGATTTTGGATTTGAAATGGAATATGTTGGGGGGCGATATCTCTGAAGCCCTATTATCAAATTTGACCAAGCTGGAATATTTGCTCTTATCTTATAATTATTTTACTTTAAAATTCAGCCTTTATTGAGTTCCCCCGTTCCAATTGAAAAGCTTATTTCTGCCATGTTGCACACTGGGTCCTAATTTTCCAAATTGGATAAAAACTCAAAGACACCTTATCTTCCTTGATGTCTCCAGTAATGGAATTTCAGATACCATCCCTACTTGGTTTTGGAACATGCCTTTTGAGTTAGAATATTTTAAGTTGTCTCACAACCAAATCAAGGGTAGGTTGCCATATGTATCCACTAAATTTTCAAACCTTGCCATGCTAGATTTCAGTTCAAACAGATTTGAAGGACCATTACCAATATTTTCTCTGAAGTTGACGTCAATAAATCTCTCCAAAAATATGTTTTCAAGGTTAAGTTCCTTTATATGCTACAAATCTGGTGGTATTTTGAGGCACCTTGACCTCTCAAGCAACCTTCTATCTGAAGGAATCCCTGATTGTTTCATGCATCGGAAGGAACTAGAAATTCTGAATTTGGCTAATAATAATTTATCTGGGGAAATTCCACACTCCATGGGTTCTTTAATTGGACTTATGGCATTGGACTTAAGCAACAATAGCGTGTCGGGACAATTGCCTTCGTCACTACAAAATTGCACTATGTTAAGATTTTTGCAATTGGAAGAGAATAAATTATCTGGGAGGATACCAGCTTGGATAGGGGAAAGAATGTCATCATTGATCATTCTCAGCCTCAGATCAAATAAATTTCACGGAAACATAGGGTTACAAATTTGTTTGCTAGTCCATATTCAATTATTAGACTCGTCTAATAACAATATTTCAGGAACCATTCCACGGTGCCTCAATAATCTGAGAGCTATGGGTCACAAAGTTTCAAATTATATAGCTAACGGGTTCATCATTTGGAATGGTACTGAATTAGACTTTCAATTTTTTATCTTGGCGACACATATATTAGTGATAGTCTAACTACAATTGTAAGTTGGAAAGGAAATGTCTGTGAGTACACACAGAATTTTGGCCAAATGAGGAGCATTGATCTTGCAAATAACAAATTGATTGGAATAATTCCAGAAGAGATATCTAGCCTTATAGAATTGAAAGCTTTAAATTTATCAAGAAACATGTTGACAGGAATAATCCCTCAAAAGATTGGTCGATTGGAACAACTGGAATCCCTGGATTTGTCAAGAAATCGATTTTCTGGTTCAATTCCCAATAGCATGGCTGATTTACATTTCTTGGCTAGCCTGGACTTGTCTTATAATGAATTGTCAGGAAAAATTCTTACAGGTACTCAACTCCAAACTTTTGAGCCTATCAAATTCTTTGGTAATCTCGGACTCTGTGGACCTCCACTTACCCAGAAGTGCCAAGAAGAAACACCCAATACTACAACTAATGGTGGAAGTATAAACTATAAAAAAGATGCAGATGAGTTTTGGAAATGTCTTTATGCTGGTACAGGACTTGGATTCATTGTGGGTTTTGGGGAATCAGTGGCTTTTAATGTTAAACCGTTCTTGAAGACATGCATATTTCATGTTGTTAATGAACCTAAAGGATTGGGTGTACGTGACAGTGACAGTGTATACGGCAAGATTGCAGCAGATATTTCACAGCTAGGGGTGCGACAATTTCACCGAAGGTTTGCAAAAAAAATCTTTACCTGGTTAGTTATAATGTGTTTCTAACTATTTCTTTTCCTGAGCTGAAATTAGTTATGCAAGCTAATGGATGCTGTTTAACCTTGTGGGAGATCTTGGGCTATGATATTACATGCTTTTCTTCCGCATATGGCATGACGGAAGCTTTGGATGATATATATGATTTCTTTTTTAATTGTATATGATTTTATAGTTTAATATCAAGTTTTGTGTACTTGGTAAGGGTTGGAATTGGCTTCAATAAATTAGTTGTACTGTATTCCATTAATGACTACGTTTCATTTGAATTGTACTTTAGATGGATTCAACATGGCTTATCATTAATTTCTTTATCACCGATTGGAAAAAATTTTAAAGTTTTGTTCAAGATACACTCTCTAAGTTTGATTTATTTTTTCTTCTCACCAAAAAAAAAAAAAAAAAAGGTTTTATTTATTTTCAATTTGCTCCGTCAACTTCTATTTTTAATTTCACCTGCTGTCTTTCTCTCTAACGATATGTTTTCCACTCCAGTTTGCTTGTTTTGTTCGATGACCTATAGCGCTTAGAAATTTCCAGACCTCTCATCATACTAACAATTATCTAGAGAACTTCCTGATTGCGCTTTTGCTTCCTGTCATTTGGAGACGCAGCAAGTCCATAGTGCTTTTGCTTCCTTTTGTGCACAATTCTGATCAAATTCAACTCCACTGAGATAAATGTCATTTGGGTTTTTTTTTTTTTTTTTTTTTACATGTGTGATAGGTCACAATCTGAACGACCCTTGTGATTAACCCTAATTAATTAATTTAGCCAAGTAATTAATTAATTAATTAATCATGCAATTTTATGGAAGCACAAACAAATCATCAACAACTAAATATGCAGCGGAAAATAAATAACACGGTGATTTGTTTTCGAATGGGGAAAACCCTAATGGCAAAAACCCCACCGGGTGATTTTCAGGTCACCACTCTCAAAACTCCACTATTATCAAATCAAACGGTTACTAGTAAAGGAATCTCAAGTACCTTACCAACCTACAGTTGAACCCTTACCCCAAAACCCAATTGGACTTGATCTGTAGTGATAGTTTCCACCTTTAATGCACGGCTCCCAAGTACGTGACTAACCAATGCGCGGATCCAAGTATGCGACTTCAGAACACCAACTGAGGAAGAATGGTTGGCTGCAAAGTTCTTCAGTTCATCCTTTATGATGAATAGCAGGAAGATGCTTGGTTACAAAACCCTATGGTGCAAATACACAGCAACTTCTTGATGGAAGGTGAACTAGGTCAAGAACTTCGTCTGTTGATCACAATTTGCTTGAACGGAGATTGCTCAATGCTAAAGCCATTTGTGTCACACTTGACGGCTCTTAAAATAATCTTTTTATATGTTTAGGGTTAGAAGAAAAGAAGAACCAAAAACATATTCACGGATCCCAAGAAAATCAGATTGGAAATCTGAATTTTTAAATCTCGACAGATAGCAGGTGTCGAGGTAGCTATCAAGCAGGTGTCGAGCTTTAAAAACTTTGCACTTCAGCTTGCTTTCTCTTGGACTGACTTGATGACTTCAACACTTGACCTTGAAACATTGTTTCTTGAAGTATTAAAAACACCTAAAACTACCAAATTACAAGTAGAGTGCGTTTTGTCAAAAGATTAGCCAATTTACATAACTAAGTGACATATGTTCTTAATCAAGTTAAAACATATATGTCCTAACAATGTGGAATTTTTAATATAGTTCTACTCAATGGGATGGAGAGGGGTTTTCTATTCTTTGTATTTTCTTCTCAATCTTGTTTTTTCAATAGGTCTCATTCTGATGGTTCCTGTTTATAATTACTTGTTACATTTCTTCCCCCTGCATTTTGATTTAGTGTTGCTCGTTCATCTTGTTTCAATGGTCTACTAGTTTTTCTTACATTTTAAACACTAGATGATTTTTATAATGCTCCCTTGGATGCAACAAATAGAGTTATATCTTGCATGGTTTGAGTTAATGTTATTACATCATTTTCCTTGGAGTGAAGAAATTAATGTTTTCCAAGCTATTTCTACATATACTATGAGTTGTGAAAGCTCAAAAATGTGTTGAAAACACAAGAGCTGTTTAGACCCCTTAATTAAAATTACGGCTCGATAGATTTTACACAACTTTAATATAAAGTGCGGAATAGTGTAAAAGCGAGCAGATGAATAAGTAAGCTACTCTAATCCATAAACTAAGCAACACAGCAGTATAATGGAATAAAACAAGAGTAGGGAAGAAGGATGCAAACACAGAAAACACTGAGACGTGTTCTCGAAGAGGAAACTGAAGAACTCGGTAAAAAACCTCTCTGCCGCCCTCCAAGCGGAAATCGATCCACTAGACAATTAGTTGGGATACATGAGTAAGCAAGAGACCCTCCAAGCCTAATCTACCCGATGTACCTAAGCCCTCCAAGCTCCTACTCCAACAAGACTTCTCGAAACCGTGTCTTGTCTTAGTTCTCCGGATCCCGCAACAAGCTCCATGTTGCATCTGCCATTCCAGGCTTCTTCCAATACTTCCAAGCAGCACCAAAATGTCACTCAACACTCTCAAAAGGTGTAGTAAGTGTTTGGGCTATCAACCTCTCAATGGTGTGGAAAATGGAGAGGGAAGGGTTGAGGAGATACCACAAGCAAGTGTATAGAGAAATGTGGGGATGACAATCTCTAATTGCAAATGTGTTTGGCTAGGGTTTTCTCTTTGAAGCATTCCTCAACATTTGTGGGTAAAGGGGGTTTATATAGAATAGGTGCAAAATGTGTGAGTCAGTTAGTACAGGCTGGCAAAACAGCATGTCTTGCGGGTGTCTTGCGGGAAG
The DNA here is from genome assembly GCA_030445155.1 of Quercus variabilis. Lineage (NCBI taxonomy): Eukaryota > Viridiplantae > Streptophyta > Magnoliopsida > Fagales > Fagaceae > Quercus > Quercus variabilis. The sequence continues at coordinate 58,551,477 of CP129446.1, forward strand.
GCCTTACCCGCGAGATACTCGCGAGAGACAGCTGTCTCCACCTGGACTGACTCTTCGCATTCCAGCATGTGCAAGGCACATGCTTCACTTCGCGGGAAGCTTAGTCGCGACATACCCGCGAGATTCCTTCAGCTTCCAATTTTGCTTAAGTCTTCACACACTCTCTATCACACACCCTTTACATTAATTCCCACAACAAATACAGGGTATAAATAATTGATAGTAATTACAATCAAATTTGGCACGGAATAAAAGCCAACAAAATACATAGTTGTAAATCACAACTTTACAATCTCCTCCTTTGGCTATTCCGTGACAAAACCCTAAAATAGACTCTAGACTTAAACGTGAGTTTAGAAACACAGGCAAAACTCACTCACACCTAATTCTAGATTCTGTTAAGCTCTTGAAACATATGAACAAGTAACTCCTAAAACACAACAACAAAATATTATCATTGTATGCAGAAAACTTGAGAAACATGTGGAGCAATAATAGCATGATCAAGCAAGATGAAATAGATAACAGTAAATCATGGCAAGATCAAACAAGTAATCACTATACGCAAGCAATTACTATGCTTATTCACACACGGAATGAACATCCGGATATGTAAGATGATAAGCTCAATTGAAGAGTATCATTTGCAAATCCAACACTCAACCAATGCAAAATACTCGAAGTATTTGCATCTAGGAACAATCCTACTAGGGCATAAGAGTGTTCATCACTCAACCAATGCATAGAACGAATATGCATCTAGGAACAATCCTACACGGGCACAAGAGTGATGTAGTGAAGTAAATGTATGACATTAAACTTCAAAAGCACAAGCATAAAGGCTGCATAAGCAAAGAATTGCAAAAACATGGTACAAACCATAAAAGCCTACAAAACATGCAATGAAACAAAAACAACCCTTAAAGCTTACAAAATCAACATGGGTACATGCAAAGTATACTACAAAGCATAGAGAAAATCATAAAAGAAACATCTGAAATAATACTTAAATAAAGCATAGTATCAAAGTCTTAAACCAAAAGCAGTAAAACAGTTATAACCACTAAAAATACTGAATAAAAACCGTCTTTAAAACCAATAACCAATGTTACTAAGTTGCTAGACTATGCTCCCCCTAACGCTGTGCAAGCTCTTCTCTAGCTCCCCCTCAAAATTTTCTCCCCCTTTTTGACCGGAATGGCCAAAGGGTCAGAACTGAGCTGACTCTGAATCCGAATCGTGCTTCATAGATAAGTCTTGTATTTGAGAAGAGAGTGCAGTGATCTATCCTTGAAGGTATGCAAACTGGTCCGCGGTGTACTGCACATGGGAGTCAAGCACCATAGACATCTGATCCATCTTAGCAAGCAACTGATCCAATTTGCTTAAGCCTTGTGGATGAGCCAAAGATGATGGTTGTGCAGAAGGTTCAGTAGCCGAGGTGAACCTGTCAATCTCTTCCTCTATATCTTCACCTTCATCATGCTGAACCTGTCGTGGTGGCGGTATGGTATGCACACCGGTCTTAGAACCTTTGATGTGTGCAGTGCTCCTAGTCAATGTATGACCACCAATGGGATAGTCTCTTGGAACAACCGTGAGGCCACTGGGCAGCTTGAGCTTTGCCTTGGCAATCAGTCCCATGATCAAAGAGGGGAACGGCATCACAGTTCGTGAATTCTACTTGGTGATGCTCTTCTTCAGGACATGCATGATATGGCCACAGATGTCAATCTCCTTATGTGTAAAGAGGTCATACAAGAATCTGGTTCTCGAAGCAGAGAGAGTGGTGAGATTGGTGACTGGATAGAGATTGTGAATCATCACATAGCTTAGTGTCCTCATTTCTGGAGAGAACTTGATGGTATTCATGGATGATTTCTTCGGTTCACCACCAAGGAGTGTAATCATGTCATGAGTAGAACCCATTCTGTCCTCATAAGCAACAGTGATTGGCTGAGATGGAGGACGAGTTTCCAGAAAATCTTGAATGCTCTCTCTTGTAATCACAAACTCCTTGTGTCGTACCCAGCACTCAATACATTCTCCGTTGACAATGGCATTGGAGAAGAACTCTTTGATAATCTCTGAATAGACCACTCCAGTTGGGTTCAGCAACTTGGTCCAAGTTCTATCTTTGAACACTTCAGGGATGAAAGTGTCCTCAAGCGTCTCTAACTGGACTACACGTTCCATGATGATTGTCTTGTCCTTGTAGCAGTCATTGTATTTCATATCAGCTTCTATAGACCGGAAATGATCAGAGTCAGTTCGGGCTCGCTTTGAAGACGATTTCTTCTTAGCAGCATGCTTGGTGGGAGACATCTGCACAATTTTACAAAGCAAAGAAGAAAAAAATATACACCAACACAAATCAGAAGACAAACTTCATTAGATTCAAGTTAGTTCCAAATCAGACTTAAAACAAACTGAAAACAGAGCATGAAACACACTAAACATTATGCTAAAAGGTTCCAACTTATACGACATAACTACAATGCAACAAATTAGGAAATAGTGTAAGAGTGTGTGTCTGTGTGCATGTGCTGATGAGTGTGTGCGGCATGAGATGCATGAGGGTGCCTAAGTGTGCCTATGTGTGTGCCAAGAGTGTGCAACAAAGGCAAAGTGAGTGAAACACACAATCAAAGACCAAACCTGAGTAGAATAAGGTCAAGCAAGTGAAACACCATGGATTGAAATCACTTGATTCCATTTTGTCACAAAAATGTCACTTGGACATTTTGACAAACACTTAGCATGCACAAATGCAAATAATACATGAATAATGCATGAACATATGAAAATCTACTCTCAATACATGATAAAATGCCACAAGGGGCCAACACAAGAGTAGAAACAACTAATGGGACACAGCCTAATCAAAATAAATGAGAAAAATTCATCCAATTTTGAAAACCAACCCAAAGTTTCGAAAATTCCCAATTTTGAAAACCCTAACAAAAATTCTGCATAATCTAAGCAAAAACTTATAAAGAAATGGTTAACAAACATACCTTAAATAAGAAAATGCAGAAAAAAATGCTTGGATTGAAAGGAAAAAAATGGAATAGTGATTTTGGGTTGTAAAAGTTTAAGAGAGGTTGAGCGAGGGAAGTTTGATATGTTTGAAAAACTGTCACATCAGCTATATAAAAACTGAAAACACGCGTTTTTCGCGGGTTAGAGAGGGGCGAGACAGTCGCGAGAGGTGCCACTGAAGCACAAAATTTTCACGAGAAGCATTAGGTCGTGAAACAGTCGCGAGACAGTTGCGGTAGCTTCTGTCTGAAATTGGAAAAATCCAATTTTAGCCAAACAGCATTTCGCAAGAAGCTGTTGGTCGCGAGACAGTCGCGAAAGTTTCTGTGTGACAAGATAAAATAAAGGTTTCCCTCAACCCCTTCTCATGGGAAGCTTTAAGTCGCGAGCTTCTTGTGAAACAACCCCTAAACCAATTTTTTGAGAAAACACAAAAACATGCATTTTAAACAAAAACAAAAGGCAAGGAAGTATAAAATCACTATCAAAAACAAATAAAACACTCAAAAATCTTTTTGGATTTGATCAACAACGATTGAGCATGTGAAAAACACATTTAATCAAGTACAATCACACAAATGATTATGACATTCATTAAACATAGACTTGTGTGTTGTGTGTGGATATCAAAAATGATATAATCCTTAGTTCAATGTGAAGCTTCAATGATCAATTCAATCAAGGCATACACAACTAACACTAGATTATGTGACCTATCTCAATTATAGAAACATGCATATATGACCTCCCATATATACTTGATAATAGTTCATTGAAGCTTTTCATTTGGCTCCACATTTAACATATCATTTGCAATTTTTGAGCAAAGAGAATCTCATTTAGAGAACGATGCCTGAAATTTTTGATATTTCAATTGATGAGTTAGCCTTTGGCTTTTTGGGCATCATACATTTTATTTTGGTCGCTTTCTCTTTTTCCTAGTCGAATACTAGTTTGTGCGACAGGCTTTTGCAGCTCTATATCTCTTTTCATTTGGAGATTTACAATTAGAGAGCTCTTTTAAGCAAAAAAATAAAAGTGGGAAGATATATAAGCATGAGTCTATGTATGTCTTAAGATCAACAAAAACCATTCACTAATCATTCATGACAAGGTTGAAGATCTATTTACAACAGTCACATCGATTTCAGAAATTCTTCCACAATGATATGAGTGCATAAGGGACAAGCTAAGCTCGTTAAATGCACAAAGCCATAAGTACAAAGGTACAAGGCAAAACATGTTTTGAGACAAAACTCAACAAAGTGATCAAACCTTTTTGGATTTTCTATTTTTTTTATGTGTTTTTGAAATTTTTTGAACACACCCAAAACAGAACAGAAAAGAAAATTAACAAAGACAACCGGTACAAATCAACCAGACAAAATAACAACAGTAAAAATAGAGCAATGCATGAAAAGATGCAACAGCAAATGTCCCTATACATTGAAAGAATTTATGCGTGGACATGTTATAATGCTTATGCATGAGTACCCCTTTTCACCCACACGTCATGTGCGTTTAGGGTGATATCTTTGACAGATTGGGTACGAGAGTTTGGACTATCAAACCTTCTTGTGAAATTCTCCAAACAGGTGGTGAAGGCACCAATCATTTTCATCACGTCCATCATGCCAGGATCACGATTTTGACTTCTCGGTTGTTCACCACCCCAAGACCTCATGTCATTTCTTCTTCCTCGTGATCGAGGTGCGCTTGAATTGTTGTTTGATCTCAGCTTTTGACAGTTGGGTCCGGTATGTCCTTGCATTCCGCAGTAATGGCACACATAGTCCGTTCTAGGACCCCAATGTGATCTTGGGAGTGATCTTCCTATGGTTTCATGTCTGCCCATGGATTGATTTCGGGTCTTATTCACTATCCGTTGCTCATTCACATTCTTCTTCTCAGCCTTAACATTCTCAAGACTTGACTCTTCCACAATAGGCTCTATGGCCTTCACAAATTTCACTTCTTTGGTAGCTTTGGCTGATGAGCTGCTTCCTCCGATATATCCTAACCCGGACTTGTCTGAAGAAGGTTTTTGAGATGAGATAACATCATCTAACTTCTAGAAGGAGACTCTCTCTATCTTGGCATGAGCTTGCACTACCTCTTGCTCAAGAAACCTCACCTTCGTATAGGCTTCAGACAACTCGCCATTTAGTGTCTCAATCTCACACTTAGCCTCTTTATATTTGATCAAGAGACTTCTGTAATCTTCCTCAGCTTTCTTTATTTTCCTTATAGCCGCCTTGGCTACTCTGGTATACTTTCCTGACTTTTCAAGTAATAAGGAGTAATTTTCTTGAAGATTAGCTGTACTCTCTTCTTCTTCTTCAACATTTGATTCTTCCACAATCCCAATAGACTTTGAATTAGAATGCTCACCAAGCTCCTTCACAAATGCACCCAAATCATCCGATGACTCCACATGAGCAATGGTTATGAATGCGGAGTAATTTCCCTCTCCGTCACAGCTCTCTTCCGAGTCAGAATCAGAAGAGTCTGAGTCACTAAGTGTCGTGGCATAAGCCTTGCCTTTTCCCCTCAGAAAGTTTGGACACTCCTTCTTTAGATGTCCATGGCCATTGCACTCATAGCATATAATTTCTGAAGAAGGTTGAGACTCCCTCCCTTCTTTTCTTGTAAACTATTTCCTATCACCTCTTGAAGATGAAAATTTTCCTTTGTTGAATGGTTTCCTACTGTTCTTCATCTTTAGAAATTTGCGGAAGTTTTTCACAAGAAATGCTACTTCCTTCTCTACCTCATCTTCTTCGGAGGAATCACCCATCCTTTCGGTGATGGTTTTAAGAGCAAGTGATTTACTCATCTTATGGGAAGGCAGTCCCATCTGATATGTTTGGAGAGACCCAACTAATTCTTGAATTTTAATCTCATTCAAATCCTTGCTTTCCTCTATGGCTGTAACTTTTGCTCTAAAGCTTTCAGGCAAGGACCTCAATACTTTTCTCACCACCTTAGCATCTTCAATCTTCTCCCCAAGATTGAGTTTAGCAATTACAATTTCATTGAGCTTCCCATAAAATGAATCAAACGATTCATCAACACCCATCTTGAGCTCTTCAAATTTGGTGGTAAGCATCTGAAGTTTTGTGTCCTTAACTTTCTTTGTACCCTCATAAGTGGTCTCCAAAATCTCCCAAGCTTCTTTGGCTACTGTCATGTGAGAGATCTTGTGGAATTCATCAGGAGACAAAGCACAGAATATAGCGTTTAAAGCTTTACTATTAGCATTGGCTGCTGCAAGAGCCGCCTTATCCCAATTAGCCTTAGGAGCTTCCGGCTTAGTCCAGCCGAGCTCTACTGCATCCCAAACGGTATCTTCTATAGAACATAAAAATACTCTCATTCTGACTTTCCAGAATGCGTAATTGTTCCTATCAAAAAATGGTGGAACATTGAGCGATTGAGATTGGTCCATCTTAAATAGGGTCAAGGATCACACTAAGATATTTAAACCAAGCAAGTGTACCCGCTCTGATACCAATTGAAAGCTCAAAAACGTGTTGAAAACACAAGAGCTGTTTAGACCACCTAATTAAAATTACGGCTCGATAGATTTTACACAACTTTAATATAAAGTGCGGAATAGTGTAAAAGCGAGCGGATGAACAAGTAAGCTACTCTAATCCATAAACTAAGCAACACAGCAGTATAATGGAATAAAACAAGAGTAGGGAAGAAGGATGCAAATACAGAAAACACTAAGACGTGTTCTCGAAGAGGAAACCAAAGAACTCGGGGAAAAACCTCTCCGCCGCCCTCCAAGCGGAAATCGATCCACTAGACAATCAATTGGGATACATGAGTAAGTAAGAGACCCTCTAAGCCTAATCTACCCGATGTACCTAAGCCCTCTAAGCTCCTACTCCAACAAGACTTCTTGGAACCGTGTCTTGTCTTAGTTCTCTGGATCCCGCAATAAGCTCCATGTTGCATCTGCCATTCCAGGCTTCTTCCAATGCTTCCTAACAGCATCAAAATGTCACTCAACACTCTCAAAAGGTGTGATAAGTGTTTGGGCTATCAACCTCTCAATGGTGTGGAAAATGGAGAGGGAAGGGTTGAGGAGATACCACAAGCAAGTGTATAGAGAAAGGTGGGGATGACAATCTCTAATTGTAAATGTGTTTGGCTAAGGTTTTCTCTCTGAAGCATTTCTCAACATTTGTGGGTAAAGGGGGTTTATATAGGATAGGTGCAAAATGTGTGAGTCAGTCAGTACAGGCTGGCAGAACAACATGTCTCGTGGGTGTCTTGCGAGAAGGCCTTACCCGCGAGATACTCGCGAGAGACAGCTGTCTCCACCTGGACTGACTCTTCGCATTCCAGCATGTGCAAGGCACATGCTTCACTTCGCGGGAAGCTTAGTCGCGACATACCCGTGAGATTCCTTTAGCTTCCAATTTTGCTTGAGTCTTCACACACTCTCTATCACACACCCCTTACATTAATTCCCACAACAAATACAGGGTAAAAACAATTGATAGTAATTACAATCAAATTTGGTACGGAATAAAAGCCAACAAAATATATAGTTGTAAATCACAACTTTACAAGTTGCTTCAAACTTCCGATGGAATTGTGCATGGAAATTGAAAGTCTCATTAAGAAGTTTTGGTGGGGACAAAAAGGAGAGCGAAGGAAAATACATTGGGTGAAATGGGAAACACTTTGTCAACCAAAATCCATAGGGGTATTGGATTTAAAGACCTAGCCCTTTTCAATGATACATTATTAGCAAAACAAGCATGGAGGTTATTGCATAATAAAAACTCTCAGTTTTATTGAGTTTTCAAATCAAAGTTTTTTCCACGTTGCTCCATCATGGAGGCTTCGGACTCAGATTCATGCTCCTATGCTTGGCACATCATCTTAAGGGGTCGTGATGTACTCATGAGAGGAGTGAGGTGGAGAGTGGGGTGTGGAGAATCAATCAGAGTTTGGAATGATGCATGGCTACCGTACCTAGAACAGCCACATATATTATCCTCTCCTATTGCTGGCTTTGAAGATATTCATGTGTGTAACCTCATCTATCCAACTTCAAAGCAATGGGATTTGGCTCTGCTACAAGGTCTGCTCAGCACCCAAGAGGTAGAAATAATATCAAGTATCCCCTTATGCAACAGCCACGTGGAGGACAAGCCTGTTTGGCCATTTACACCTTCAGGTATGTACACAGTAAAGTCTGGATATCGTTTTCTCACCAAAGAAAATTTTGTTCAGCAAACTATTGTAAATCAGAACCATGGTGGAGTTTGGAAACTTATATGGGGTTTAAATGCCCCAAACAAAGTGAAGAACTTCCTATGGCGGTCTTGTAAAGAAGCACTCCCTATCAAGAAAAAATTAGAGAGACAAAAAATAATCCAAGATGACAGTTGTGACCACTGCAAGTTGCAAACTGAGAGTGCATTGCATGCTCTATGGGAATGGTCAGAGATCTCAGCGGTTTGGGATTCATTTCTGGAGTTGAAGTCTCATCAGAATCAGTGTTTTTCATCAGACACAGACCTCATCATCCATGCACATGAAAATAAGAATAACTTGAACTTGATGACAACCATCCTATGGATAGTGTGGCATAGAGGGAATCAGATAAGAACTCTAAACAAGGACTACCCTATCACCCAAGTGGTCCGAAACGCTAAGCAAACCCTTCAGGACTTCCACAACGCTAACATGGTACAATCAGCTTAGGTACCACTAGTGCTCGTCCTCGAGTCAGATGGAAGCCACCACCTGAAGCTTCTCTAAAGGTTATTTTCGACGGCGCAGCGTTGAAGGACATCAGGAAGGTAGGTCTAGGTGATGTGATTCAAAACTCATCTGGACAGGTCCTAGCATCCCTATCTGAGCAGGTTACTCTCCCACACATATCGGATATCGTCGAAGCCTTGGCAGCGGCAGGAGCCGTTTCCTTTGCACTTGAACTTGGCTTCTCATCCTTTATCTTTGAAGGAGACTAGAGGCAGTGATATAGAGCCTCAAGAGCGATGAAGTGACACTCTCCCCCTTTGGCCACATTCTAGACTCGGCCAAACAAAAAACAGAGACTAGTTGCTGCATTTCCTTCTCTCACTTTCGTAGGCTTGGTAATTTTGTTGCTCACAATCTAGCGAAACATGCTAGTTATGTTTAAGGTTTTTCAGTGTGAATGAAGGATGTTCTTCTACACCTTTTACTTGAACTTGCAGCTGATTTTAGCTAATTTTTTTTTTTAATAAAAATCCAAGTTATTCCTTCTCAAAAAAAAAAAAAAAAAATTGATGTTTCCAATTAAACCATAAATTTTAGGTATTATTACTATTATTATTTTTTGAATGTAATGTGGTGTTATTAATGAAAATCTATGGTATATCTTCTATTAAAAAAAAAAAATGAAAAGAAAGGGAAAAGAAAAAATAATAAGATTTTTTTTTTTTTTTTAAAAAGTAATATTTCTTAAAGTTTATTTATTATCAATTTAGTCCCTTATTTTATTAAAACAAGTCATTCTAATCCTTTTTTATAAATACATTATTAATCACAGTTAAGGCTTTTAAATGATACTGTTTCAAAACCAAATTTTCTTTTAGAAAAAAAATCTAAATGTTGTCGTATGAACCTAAGTATTAGGTGTTCTCAAAGTATGATGCTCTCAGATAAACCACCTGATAGTATGGTCCATACCATGGGTTTAAAGCCAAACATGACATTGATTAGCCCTTCTTCCAAATCAAAATTTATTCTCAACTAGACTTCTCCTTTGAAGACCAAGGCCCTCTTTCTTCTCTCAAATCAAATTCATTCATTCTCGGATTAAATCAAATGCCCTACTTCATCCCTCCTAAACTCATTGCAAGAAAAATACCACATCATCTATTTCGAGAGAATGATTTTTTTGGTTTTAGACCTATAGACCATACAACACCATTTGGACAATCCAATTTATATATATTAAGCTAACTCTAATATATATTTAATCCAATTTATATATATTACCTGAATTCCAAAACTAACACTAATTATTCATACTTTCTATGTTAAGCTAACTCCTAATATATATAAGCATGAGTTATGGGCAAGGCAATTTATTGTTGGAATTTAAGAAAGGAGATTTAGCTAGGCTTTGTTTTAGCATCACTCAAAATTTAGTTCTCAAAACTCTAACCCATATCTCATATCCTATTCTTAGGGGTGGCTCTACATAGAGTCCAGGGTGGTCATAGGACCACCCTAACTTGGGAAAAAAATAATTATTATGTATAAATTTTAAAAATTTATGATTTTTTTATTCTTTAAAAAAATTTGTGACCACCATAAATTTTTTTTAGACCCAATACAATTAAACTTTGGACAAAATATGGCAACAAGTTTGGTTGTAAACTAAGGCTACAACTCCATTTAATATTTTTGTATTGGATGTAAATTTTAACAAACCCACAATTTAATTATATTTTCTTCTTATATCCTTCATACTTGCAAAATTTTAAAAAGATTAAAGATCAATAACTATGTTGTCAATCAAATATTTAAGTTTCAAGATTTTATAGTCTAAATTATACATAAAAAATAAGTTTATTGGTTGAATAGTAAATAACATCTAATTGGTATGAAATTTGACATGTGTTTTAAGAACATAAAGAACATGCAATTCAATGGTTAGATTTTCAAAATATGTAGCAATGTTAATTTGTTTAGTGAGAGTTGTAGGCTTAGGCTACAACTAAGTTTATAGCTAAACTCTGTCTTTAAACTTTGGCCCCCTTAACAATATATTAAATCCTTACAAATAAAATGAAAAATTCTAAGAAATTTTTTATTTAACTAAACTTATGAAGATGTGTAGCTTATAACATTGATAATGAGACTATTGTTTAACGATTTCAAAATAAGAAAATTCGTAGAAGAAAATTGTAAGATTTTATATGTTTGCATGTGTGTGTGTGTTTTTTCAATATATGAAACTCTCTTTTTGTTAGATTTTGTATAATATAAGTTTCTTAATTACCACCCCAAAAAAATTCCTGAAGCCACCACTGCCTATTCTCTGTTTTTGTCTTAACTTACTCAACAATGTGTTTGACTCAAATATTGGATTTAGTTTTCAGCTTAAAAACTCAACTTTAACTCAAAAATTGGGGAGCCCACATATTTGTTTATTCAAAGCAGTAATAGTACTTCTGTTACCGCAACCCATGATAATTTTTCTCTCCCCACTCCTCTTACATTTTTCTCTTTGAAACACTCTCCTTCCTCTTTCATTTCTCTCTCCCATGCATATTGGAAGCAAGAACCTAACCCAACCCAAGCTTATAAACATAGAGATTCCTCCTTACATACATGTCAGCAAGAATAGTCCTACTCCAAACCTACTTCAAAAAATTTTAAAATCTTATGGGTCATGGTGCCCTTGAACTACATGTAGTTCTATCCCTAATTAGCTAAATAAACAATGGATGGTTTTTGTTATACACACCTTATTCCACATAACTGTACACACATGCGCATTTTGCACTGAAATTGTGATTTCAAGTCATGATTTACAATTTGGAGTATGTGACTTGACAATTTCGGTGCAATAAGTGTATGAGCGTCTATACAGTTATGTGTGTCAGTGTGTGTGTAAGAGTTATTTCCCCATAAACAACTATGTCATGAATTCTATCATGCATTTGATATAGACACTGTTTTATGTGACTTATTATACACTAATATGAGAGGAAACAAGAAAGATATTCATAGAATTAGTGAATTACAGCTCAATATATTTTGAACCCTAACTAGCCTATTCAAATGAAACCAGATCATTAATCCAATATAAAACAAATAATTTGTTGATGGCAATTTCAGCTTTTGTCAAGTACACACAAAATTTCCCATAAAAAAAAAAAAAAAAAAAAAGTACACACAAAATTTTGTATATCTGTATGCATAAGAGTGTGCACACACATGATATTGGAATTGGGAAGTCTAAAATCGTGTGATATCCCAAGCTTGCACAACATCATGAGTTCATAAGCAAATACAAAGCACGTAATATCAAAGGTCGGAGATCTCCTACAAGGTTAAACAACAGTAATTAGTTTGCAAAATCAAAATCAATCCAAGAGAAGAAATAGATAGAAACATATAACTAGTTTGAAGTTTTTTCGCAAACCTTTAGTACTGAAGTTGTGATTGCCTCCAGCTGTGAAACATCTTTAGCAATATTGTAGTATGCACAACTACTGTCGCATACAACCAATCCTTCAGGTTGATCAACTTTAGGAAACATGCATGTCTCCAAGAACGGTTCAATATTAAAGAGACGCAGTGACATAAAGACAATTCCAAAATTCATCTGGATCTTCTTGATGGTTTTTACTACCTCCAATGTTGGATTTTACATCTTTTGGGCTCTTTTCTATAAGTGGAGGTCCACAAAATCCAGCATTACCCATGAATTTGCTAGGGCGTAGGACTGGAGCTGAGTGCCTGTTAGAATTCTTACCAATAATTTATTATAGGACAAGTCAAGATAGCCCAAAAAAGGTAAACCAACCATGCTAGCAGGTAATGAACCAGAAAACCGATTTCTTGACAAATCCAAAGATTCCAATTGTTCCAACTTACCAATATTTTTAGGGATTATTCCAATCAACATGTTTCCTAATAAATTCAATGCCTTCAATTCTATGAGGCTGGATATCCCTTCTGGAATATTTCTGGTCAATTTGTTGTTTGCAAGATCAATGCTCCTCATTTCTCCAAAATTCTTTCCATACTCATATACATTTCCTTTCCAACCAACAATTATATGGACACTATTGCTACTTTAACTTCCATAATCCGTGTAAAAACTATACTCTCAAGGCCATTCCAAATGAAGTACTTGTTAGTCATAGCATTTGAAATTTTGTGAGCCATGGCAATCAAATTATCGAGGCATTGTGGAATGGTTCCAGATATACTGTTTTGAGATAGGTCTAAATATTTAATATGGATTGGCAAACAAATTTGTGACCCTATGCTTCCATGGAATATGTTGGATCTAAGGCTAAGAATGATCAATGAGGACATTATTTCACCTATCCAAGCTGGCATCCTCCTAGATAATTTATTCTTTTCCAAGTGCATAAATCTCAACAAAGTGCAATTTTGCAAGGACCAAGCCAATTCCCTTGATAAGCAATTGTTGCTTAAGTCCAATGCTATAAGTTGTATTAAAGAACCCATAGAGTGTGGAATTTTCCTAAACAAATTATTGTGAGCCAAATTCAAAATTTCAAGTTCTTGACAATGCATGAAACAATCAGGGATCCCTTTAGATAGATTATTGCTTGAGAGGTCAAGGTGCGTCATACCCCCAATCTTTGAGCATATAAATGAATTTAACCCCGACAACTTGTTTTTGGAGAGATTTAGTGAGGACAAATTAGAAGAAATCACTGGTAGTGGGCCTTCAAATCTGTTTGAGCTCAAATCTAGCATGGCAAGGTCGGAAAATATACTTGATGCATTTGGCAATCTGCCCTTGATTTGGTTTTGAGACAAATTTAAATAATTTAACTCAAAAGGCATGTCCCAGGACCAGGTAGGGATGGCATTTGAAATTCCAGTATTGGAGAGATCAAGGAAGATAAGGTTTCTTTGAGTTCTAATCCAATTTGGGAATTCAGGACCCAACTTGCAAGATCTCAATTATAAGTCAATCAATTGGAAGGGGGGAAACCAATCAAAGCTGAAATTTAAAGTAAAAGAATTAGAAGATAATTCTAAATAGTACAAATTGGGGAAATTTGAAAAGTAGGGTTTCAGAGATAATGCTTTCCAATATATTTGAACGGATATCCAAAAACTATAACATATGTAGGCTTCCTATTCTTTCCCCCAAAGTCCCATTAAATTTATTGTTAGAGATATCTAACACTCTTAATAATGGAAATATTGCAAAATCAGGCACTGACCCTGCAATTTGATTCCTACCTAAATGTAAGCTCTCTAGTGAATCTTTTGCGCATCCTTGCAAGTTGTGGAAGAAGTCAAGAACTTGTCCATTGAGATTGTTCGACGACAAGTACAATTTACGTAAAGTATTACGTAATACTTCATGTATCATTAAGAATAGCACCTTCAAGTTGATTATCATTAAGAAAGAGTTGCTCTAGAGACTTCATGTTGCCAAAAACATTTGAAATTGAACCTTGTAATTGATTTGAAGAGAGATCAACAAAAACAAGGTTGGTACTAGAATTCAACAACCAGGGGAATATCGAAGAGTTGATGCAAGGGTTGTTAGAGAGATCAAGATAAGTAAGTGTTTTAGAGGACTTGATATGCAAAAGAGAAGAGGGAGTGATAAAAGGAAGAGAACAATTATATAGCCATAACCCTGATAGCTTAGGGAGACTGCTAACAACTTTCAGCCAATCATTGGCTACATTAAGATTGAAAGTACTAAGGTCAAGGTGTTCTATTGAAACAAGATGCGAAAGCCATTCAAGATTTTGGACAGGTTTCAAATTATTCCTACTGAGATCAAGATGTTGCAGGTGCGAAAAGTTACCCAGTTGAAATGGAATTGGTCCACTTAGATTGGCGCTATTTAGATCAAGGTACTTTAAGTTATTGAGTGAACTGATAAACTTTGGAATTTCGCTATTATTAAGATGCAACTCAATCAATGAAGGACTGTTCTTACCTCGTAACCCACAAGAATTAAGATGAAGCTCAAGTACATGGCCTGTTTGGTTGTTACAGTGAACTCCTTCCCAACTGCAACAATTTCGTTTTGCATATTCACTCCAGGGACGGAGCCATTCTTTGGCTTTGGGGGGCCATGCCCCTAGACATGGCAAAACGGGCGGGTCGGGTCGGGTTCGGGTCAGGTCAATCGGGTTACGGGTCAAATGGGTCACGGGTCAAAAACGGGTCACTTTAAGCTGGTCAAAATCGGGTTCGGGTCAATTGGGTTGCGGGTCAGGTCGGGTCGGGTTGACCCGTATTTTTCACATGAATTTTTTTATTATTTAATTTTTATATAGAAAACAACATGTATCTGTCATTTGGAAAGTTATGTAACAAATTACTTAATGTAAAATGCATTATTTTGAATTCACCACTTATATCAAGAATGAACTCAATTAAACTTATTAATACTTACTCAACAATTTTAAAATTATACAAATCCTAACATTACTATCTAAAACAAAATAACACAAAGATAAGTAAAACAAATACACAAGTTTTATTTCTGCACAATATCAATATTCCAAATATAAAACAAAATTACAAATGACTTATTGGATAACTCATTTGATAAAGAATAAAAATATATAAGAAATTTACAATCTTGAAAATTAATTTTATAATCTATTATCAGTTGTGGTTGACACTCTATTTCAATTTGAGATATACTTTAAAATTTGATTGCTTACTTATTCATACATGGTCTCTTTTATGAATATCATATTATTGTTAAGCAACACACACTCTAGGATATATCATAATTTATTTTGAAAAACTGTTTATTTTGGACATAAATTATTAAAAAATAGGTCTAAGTATTCATAATTTATGCTAATTTGATACTTTAGCTTCACTATTTTCATACTTGTGAATATTTCTTATATGTCTACAATTTTAAATCTATGTTTTTAACTCTACTGTAACCAGATTATCTTGGCATGTACTTTACTATTTGATATCTAAAAATATTCACTCATTACAAAATGTTCAACCATTAATCTTTCAATTAATTTGCATATAGTTATGTAAATGTATCAATTGTTTCCTTAAAGTTCACAATAAACAATTAAACCAATATTGTCTTAGTTTTACTATTTTTTTTACCCAAAAAAAAAAGTTTTAAAAAAATGGTTCGGGTTCGGGTCGGGTTGACCCGCAAAAAAACACGGGTCGAGTTACGGGTCAACCCGTTTTTGCTTCGGGTCAAAAAAATCGGGTTCGGGTCGGGTATTTTTCGGGTCGGGTCGGGTCAGAAAATTCTGACCCGTTTTGCCATGTCTACATGCCCCCCCCCCCCTTCTCCCCAAAAATTTTGGAAAATAAGAGAGTATATATATATATAGGTTACTTACAGATTTGAGCAATTTTGCCCATATAAAATTAGACTTGCCCCCCTCAACAAAATCTTTGACCCCTTTAAACAAAATGAAAAAGCCCAAAAAACTTTTACAAATCTAAAATCCCAAACAAAACAAATTAGTAAACCCAAAAAGTTAGCCCAACAACATAGACTAATAAAAAAGCTAAAGAAATTGGAGCACAATCAACCAATTTACCAAAACATTAGCCCAGCCCTCAAAAATTTTGAAACAAAACCAATCTGATCTCAAATCATTCCATCAAATTTTCCCCTCCAAAAAAAAAAAAAAAAAACCCTAACCTAGAGAGACATTAGTATTGAGACGTGAGACAGAGGGAGTGAAGGCTAAGACCAAAATGTTGCAGTACCACACAGTAGCTCGGTACCAAATTTGCTTCTAAGGGAGACCAAATCGCTCTCTCATCTTTGCTGAGGCAAAGGCAGAGCATATTTTCTCTTTCTCTTTCTGTAACTCTCTTTCTCTCTTTAACCTTGTTTTTTGTGGTTGCTAAATGAAGTCTCACTATTTCTATTACTTTAACTCTCTTTTATTATTCAGTGTTTGTACCCATGTACTGGGTGTTTTTTGTTTTTATATTTTTTATGAACCGCCATGTGTTGACAAGGTGATATTGTTTTTTATAGCATATATGCACTGTTAGGGGTGATTTTTTTTTTTTTTTTTTAATAACATATGCTTGTATGAATAAAGGAGCAATAATATCAATAAAAAATATTTTTTACCGTCTATCATTCTAGCTATTTATATGAATTCTAGCAATACAAAACTGTGTCAACTATAAAAAATTTTTAACTAAGAGTAACAAATGATACAATATAGATAAATAATTAATGGTTTTGCTTGTCTTTTAGTGTATTTTTTTTTTAAGTTGAGATGGTTTGAAATTTTAATAGTTAGTTGTTGATATTTAATAAAGTTGGTTGATTGTAGTGTTGTGCTATGCTTCGTGTCATTTTTTACGAATAATTTTATGTTATAGAACAATTTTATGTATGAATTCAATTATAAATGATTTCTAAGATTTGAAAAACCGTTGAGTCCCTTTTTCATAGATGATTACATTGTTAATACTAAATGGATGTTATTAGGAGTTTTATAATGATTTTTTTTCTTCTATATTTCACCCCCCCCCCCCCCCCTAACTTAAACTCTTGGCTCCGTCCTTGATTCACTCCCCCATGAAGAGAGCCTATTGTTGTCATCAACAAGGCCTTTTTTGAACTCAAGGAGTGCTTGTCTCTCCCTTTCTATGCACCACACATTATTGTCTCCAACACTAGAAATGAATCCAAGGGCTGGTTTCAAGTGTAGTAATGAAAGAAATAAAAATTTCGGACAGAAGTTTATGAGACCTTCTACCCATAATCAATGTCATGCCCGATGATACAAACAATTAAAATGAAGATAAAGATGAATCGTAAGCACAACTAGAGCAATCAATGTTGCAAATTTGATTTTGTTTCCTGAGCTGTCACAACCCCTAGCACCAATTATTTATAAGTGCAGTTTTTACTGTTTTTTTTTTCTTTAATATTAAATTTGTATAGTGTAATCCTAAGGTCTCTCTATTGCTTGGTGAGTGAGTTCTCTCTCTCTTTTCCAACGGCAGTAGAAGTGTTTGTCCCTTCTAGGAAGGAGAGTTTTGTTCTCTATGGCAACAAGTTTGTCATTAGAGCTTGTGGGTTTTTCTTTTTGGGATTAGGGAAACACTAAGTAGGCAGTCTTATCTCAAAATGGTATCATGGAGGATTTGGCTGCAAAGTGGAGTACTTTCTCCTTGTCTGAGAGGGAGACAACAGGTTTGGTTCTCCAACGTGACCAACGATCAGGGGAATTTCTTTTAGCAACACATTTCTTAACCCCTCAATTTTTAAATATGGAAGCAATGGTGAGGACTTTCAAACAGCTTTGGAGGTCTACCAATGGTTTCAAAATCCGAAACCATAAGGAGCAGAGAGTTTTATTTGTTTTTGACAATCTGGGTGATGTGGATAGAATTTTGCAAAATCAACCATGGAGCTTTGATAAGCACTTAGTCATGCTGCAAAAATACAACTCTGATGTTCCTGTTCGTGACTTGATTTTTAAAACGACCCTATTCTGGGTCCAAGTTTGCGATATTCCCGTTCGTTACATGAATAGACGAGTGGCTGAAGATATTTGTGAAGTAGTTGGTGAGGTGCAAAAATCAGCAGGGGCAGTGAATGATGATGGTGGTCTTTTTATACGAGTCCGTGTACTCATAGATATCTCCCTCCCCCAATGCAAGGGACGGTTAATTACAATGGAGAATGGAGAAAAAGTGTGGGTGAAATTCAAGTACGAGCGGTTGCCTAATATTTGCTTTTGGTGCGGACAGCTGAATCACAGTGATAAGAATTGTGAATTATGGATTGCTAGTAAAGGTACGCTTACATCGAAGCAACAAACAATTTGATTCTTCATTGAAGGCGACCCCATACACATCAATAGGTAAGGACGTTATTTACGTCCCTGGTTACTATGAACGAAGTAAGGCCAGAGTTCAATCCACAGCTCAGGCCTCTAATTCAAATCCAGGTGTGGCGGAGGGGCAGACGGGTAATGGTGGTCCGGTGGAGGTGAATCATACGTCCGTGGCAACAACTAGGAGCAGTGACGAGGGTGTTAATGGCATAACGCCTGGTGAATTTAATGTGGCTGAGGCGTTACACGTTGATCCAGATGGTGAACCTGATATGGAGTCTTTCCCAATCAGTTCTGACCCTATTAATGCTCCTATGATTGAGGAAGGTATTAGTGCTATGAAGTCTTCCCCAAATCAGATGCTAACGTCTGAACTTTTTGAAATTCCAATTAAGGGGTTTAATGAGGGTGTAACGGGAATTGACTACACTTATTCTGATTTAAGTCAATTTAAGGAGTCGACATTGAATGAGGATATTCCTTTCCCTGTTCAGCATGCCACCTCAGCCGAGAATCAAGGAACACAACAAGCTGGAATTAGGGCAACACGAACAAAAACTTCTTCCTTTAATTTGAAGGCTGCTACCAGGAGTAACCTAAGATCAAAAAAGTTAATCCCTAGGGTGAATCATTCAAAATCCGTTGATCATACAAAAGAGGAGGGAAAGATTTGTGGGAAGAGGAGTAGTGAGGTTCATCTGGAGTTACCTTGCAAGCACAAGCGGGTTTCAAAAGATGAGAGTGCCAAACTTTTTTCAATGGTGGAGGTTGATAATCAGCCCCGCCAAACACAATGAGTTGCTTAGTCTGGAACTGTCGTGGGCTTGGGAACCCATGTACAGTTAACGAGCTTGCAGAGATGGTGCGGGTAAAAGATCCCTCTGTCGTGTTTTTAGCCGAAACATGGGCAGATGAAGCAAGGCTAAAGGATGTGAAAAGGAAAATTCAATTTGAACACATGTTTGTTTCACCACGAACAAGTAGAGGAGGAGGTTTAGTTTTATTTTGGAGATCAACAATAGATGTTACAGTGGAGGGGTCGGATAAAAACCATATTGATGCGATCATAAATAAGAACAATGAATCTGAATGGCATTTCACAGGGTTTTATGGTGAACCAGATACTCAAAAGCGGTATAAGTCTTGGGATTTGTTACGTACATTAAAAAGGAAATTTCAGAGTCCGTGGCTATGTGCGGGGGATTTCAACGAGTTGGTAAGAGGAGATGAAAAATTGGGGGGTAATAGAAGAAGTCATAATCAAATGCAATTGTTCCGTGAGGCAATTGATGCGTGTGGTTTTGTTGATTTAGGGTATACCGGTTTAAGGTTTACCTGGAACAAGCATTACAATTCAGGTCAGTCCATTTGGGAGAGATTAGATAGAGCCTTATGCACAATAGATTGGCTTAATCACTTTGCTGGCACAAAGGTTGTTCATCTCACATGCAATACCTCGAATCATTCTCCATTATGGATTGCTCCTTGTAGCATAGATCCTCCACCAAGTTCTAAGCCGTTTCGTTTTAAAGAGATATGGATGTCTGATAAGGGGTGTGGAAGGGTTGTTGAGGCTGTGTGGAGAGGCTCTTTTCCTTGTGAAGCCGAAAGACAAGTGATAAAAAAAATAGAAAAATGTGGGGCGGAGTTAACACAGTGGAGCCGTAAGAATTTTGGCCATGTGAGAAGACAATTGATTGACAAAAGGAAGAACTTGCTTCAGGCCAAACAGCAAGCAATGCTTGGAGGGAGAAATGACCGAGTGAGGGGATTGAAACAGGAGATTAATGAATTGTTGGTGAAGGAAAATTTGATGTGGAGGCAGAGGGAAAAATCGTTTTGGCTGGTTGATGGTGACAAAAACTCTAGGTATTTCCATACTAGGGCTACTCAAAGGCACCGCAAGAATAAGATCTTGGGGGTCAAAGATTTTTCTGGTGAATGGATTGCTCAACCCGAAGGAATTGCTGAAACTTTTACTACTTACTATCAACACCTCTTTGAATCCTGCAATCCGACCTTGGGTTTAAATTCAATGGCGAAGATGGTAATTGATGATATGAATGCCCAACTATCATAAGAGTTCATGGCGTGGGAGGTAGAAGTTGCACTGAAACAGATGGCCCCATTAAAAGCCCCTGGTCCTGACGGTATGCCCCCTCTCTTCAACCAAAATTTTTGAAATCTTGTTGGTAATGATGTTACAAAAACCATATTGTCTTACCTAAATTCAGCCACAATCCCCCACCCCCTAAACCATACTTTCATAACCTTAATACCAAAAGAAAAAAAAAAAATCCTATGGCTGTCACTGATTACCGTCCCATTAGCCTTTGTAATGTCCTTTATAAAATCTTTTCAAAGGTCCTCGCTAATAGGTTAAAAAAAATCCTACCCTCAATCATAACTGAACACCAAAGTGCCTTTACAAAAAACCGTTTGATCTCAGATAACATTCTTGTGGCTTTTGAAACATTGCATAGCATGAATAATCATAATTCCAAAAAATCTGGTTACATGGCATTGAAATTAGATATGAGTAAGGCATATGATAGGGTGGAGTGGTGTTTTTTGGAGGATGTGATGAGAAAATTGGGGTTTAATGAAAGGTGGATAGGCCCTATGATGGAATGTGTAAAAACAGTCTCATATTCGGTGTTGGTAAATGGTGAACCAAAAGGATTGATTAAACCAACAAGGGGAATTCGCCAAGGCGACCCTCTATCCCCATTCCTATTTTTGTTGTGTACGGAAGGCCTTAATAATTTAATATTGAAGGCGGAAAGTGAGGGTTCCATACATGGATTTGCTTTGAGTAGACGAAGTCCAAAACTAACGCATTTGCTTTTTGTGGATGATAGCTTATTGTTTTGCAGGTCTAATATTAATGAATGTCAAAAGGTGCTTAATCTTCTTGCATCATATGAAAGCATGTCCGGGCAGCAAATTAATAGAGACAAAACATCAATCTTCTTTAGCAAATCCACCACTCTTGACATGAGGAATGAAATCAAAGAAGCTTTAGGGGTTTCGGAAATTGTGCAATATGAGAAGTACTTGGGGTTGCCATCATTTGTAGGGAAGAGTAAAAGGGCTAGCTTTGATTACATTAAGGAGAGGGTTTGGAGGAAGCTTCAAGGATGGGAAGAAAGTCTACTATCACAAGCGGGGCGAGAGGTTTTGATTAAGGCCATGGTCCAAGCTATCCCAACATATTCCATGTGTTGTTTTAAGCTCCCCCTTAGTCTTTGTAATGAAATTGAAAAACTCATTCGTGGCTTTTGGTGGGGACAAAGGGGAGACTGTAGGAAAATACATTGGGTAAAGTGGGAAAAAATGTGTGAGCCAAAATCAGAAGGTGGTATGGGCTTCAAGGAGTTACCCTTATTTAACGATGCTCTTTTGGCAAAAGAGACATGGAGGTTGCTGCACAACACAAATTCTTTGTTTTACAAAGTGTTTAAGTCCAAGTTCTTTCCAAATTGTTCTATTATGGAAGCTAAGGAGGGCTTTGGTGGGTCATATGCTTAGAGGAGTATTTTGAAAGGTAGGGAGGTTATAAGGCGAGGAGCGAAGTGGAGAGTGGGCAATGGAGAATCTATTAAGCTTTGGGGGGACAAATGGCTGCCTTCTTTGCAAAGCCCAAGCCTCCAATACCCTCTCACAGCTGAACTACAAAATTCAAAGGTGAGTTCTCTAATTAATCCTTCAACTCGCCAATGGAATACTCAGCTGCTGCTTAATATTTTTAGCCAGATGGAGTCAGACCAGATTGTAAAAATCCCTCTAACCCGTACTGCCTCTGAGGACTCTCTATTTTGGCTGTATGTACAGTCCGGACAATACACCACAAAGTCCGGTTATTACTTCCTCAAGACAGAGGCTCAGTTGATGAACTCACAGCCCCCTTCCCAAGCCGAGCTGATGAAACCACTTTGGAAGAAAATATGGAGCTTATCAGTGCCATGTAAAGTCAGAAATTTTCTTTGGAGGGCCTGCAAAAACGCCATTCCTACTTTGAATAATCTTAAGCGCCGCTACATGGTGGAAGATTCAAAGTGTTCTCTCTGTGCCTAACACGAAGAGGATGTTATCCATGCCTTGTGGTCTTGCCCGGCCCTTGCACAAGTGTGGAATGAGGATTCTCAATGGAGTTTTAGAGGCCAAAACGTCTTCCCAGACTTTAGGCACCTGATCAGCCGTGTTTTTTAGTCAGGATGTAGTGCTGAGTTATTTGCTATGCAGTCTTGGACTATTTGGTTCCGGAGAAACAAGGTCAGATCAGCTCCACCAGGTTTCCCCTTAAATCTGATTATGCAGAGAGCTTATGAGGCATTAGTTGAATACCGAGCTGCACAACCTCGGCATTCTTTGGCAGCACCGACAACCAGACAACGAGCAAGATGGATTCCCCCTCCTCCAACCTGGTATAAGGCTAATTTTGATGCAGCCATCTTTGATGATGTTGGCAGGGCTGGTCTTGGAGTGATAATCCACGACAGCCAAGGTCTTGCAATGGCTGCTTTAACTCAGAATGCTCAGCTGACTAGCTCGGTGGTGGAGATGGAAGCATTGGCAGCCACACAGGCAGTGGAATTCGTGGCATAAATTGGTTTTGATAGAGTTATATTTAAAGGCGACTCCAGCATTGTCATTAGAGGCTTTACGGATCAGGTTCCAAGTTTTGCTCCATTCGGTTTTCTCATAAAAGAAGCACTTGGCTTGGCAAATCAGCTTACTAATGTAAAATTCCAGCATGTTGGTGGGGAAGGAAATAGCATAGCTCATAACCTTGCTAGGCATGCACGACATGTCACAGGTTTTTCTATTTTAATGAAGGACGTTCCGTCCTTTTGTTTTGAAATGTATCAGGCAGATTTGCCTTCAACTTAATAAAATCACAGTGTTGTTTCTAAAAAAAAAAAAATTGTATAGTGTAAATGCATGCAAAGGAAACATGACTACGCTGATAATGCGGTCAAAACAGGTTTGACACATTTTATTTTTAGACTCAAAAGAAAAATTAAAGCTCATAACGCATGAAATAAAGGTGTACATTGACGTAGTATGATCAGTCGTCGTTTTTTAGCTTTATTTTTTGGCTGAAAAAATGGGTTTGTAAGTGTGGTCATCGTCCTCACACCACTTAATTCCTCACTTAGCATTATGGTTTTAGATCACCTAGGCACTAATAAAACTTGTTATTACTCAAATTCATAATTCTTAAAACTGCAGTTGTAAGTGTTATGGGTTACAAAAGCTTTCTACTATGCCACTTCTCCGTATGACTTTAGGAACTAACTAATATTAATAATGACAAGATAAGTTTTATTTATTATACACTGTCTACCCCCACAAAACAGACACACATATAAATATAACATGTTCTTCTCTTCTAATGGCTAATGACATCCACTCATTAGCCAAAATCATCTAAATTACCCAGTATAATGAGTTAGAGACTTCCTTTAAACCAGTTTAAAACAATTTTATTTTATTTTATTTTTTATTTTTAACTATATTCTATGGAATGAGAGTTTAAATTACATGACATCATAAGCACTCTAGAATGGATACAATTACCCCTTAACCATGGAGTATTGATTTCTATTGATTCAAATCAAATGATGATTTCAAATTAATTCATGCACTTTGTGATCAAACAGTTAAACATCAACCAAAAAAAAAAAAAAAATGCTAAGCCAAAAAATAATTTGTTTAGACATAATTTTGTCTAAAATTCAATTCAGTTCTCTAATTTCATTTTCGGCCAATTCATTCCTCTAACTTTCAAATTTGTTCATTGAACATAGACATGTGTAATATGTGTGGGTAACAAAAATGAGATAGTCCTTAGTCCAATTTGAAGTTTCAATAATCAATTCAATCAAAACATATACAATTATCACTAGGAAGAGTGACCTATCTCAATTATAGAAATATGCATATATGACCTCCCACAAAACTTGATTACATAATTATGAAGCTTTTCATTTGGCTCCATGTATATCATATCATTTGATCTTTTTGAATCATTACATCTCATTTTGAGATTGATGCTTGAAATTTTTGATATTTCAATTTGATGAGTAAGCCTTTGGCCTTTTTGGGCATCATACATTTTCACAAAAGTCGCTTTCCCTTTTTCCTAGTCAAATACTAGTATGTGCAAAGGCTTTTGCGGCTCATTATCTCTTTTCATTTTGAGATTTACATTTGTTGAGCTCTTTAAATAAAAATAAAAGAGTGGGAAGATATATAGGTACAAGTCTATGCAAGTTTTAAGATCAACAAAACCATTGACTAATCATTTATGACAAGTTTAAAGATCTATTTACAACAGTCACATAGGTTTCAAGATTTTTCCCACAATGATATGAGTGCATTGAGAACAAGCTATGCTTGTAAATGCACAAAGCCATTAGCTTAAAGGTACAAGGCAGAACATGCTTGTGACAAAACACAATAATATCGATCAAACTCTTTGGATTTTCTACTTTTTATCTGTTTTTAGATTTTTGTCATAAAAAAAGAAAAGATTGACCCCAAAAAAAATGTAAAAATATTTAAAACAAATAGCAAACAAATAGAACATGCCATACAAATAGCCAAGAAGGTAATGTGTGCCCTACAAAAGATAAATTAAAGCGAGATAGAAAGGTAGAGCACATATCACACATGAGATTCAAGGAATTGTACCAACACCAATGGTCTTATGGAGTGATCCAAACCATGGACCATCAAGAGACTTGGTGAAGATGGCTGCCTTTTGATTGTCTGTGTGTATGAATTTAAGACACACAACTTTATATTCCACCAAATCTCGGATGAAGTGGTAACGTAGCTCTATGTGTTTTGACTTTGATTGCTGAATTGGGTTCTTAGAGAGATTTATAGCACCGACGTTATCACAAAAAACATACATTGTATCTTGAGGAATCCCGTTGTCATGGAGTAGCTTCTTCATCCAAAGGAGGTGCGTGCAACAACTTCCAGCAGCTATGTACTCAGCTTCTGTCATAGAGAAAGACACAGAGTTTTATTTCTTGCTCATCCAAGAGACAAGATTGTTACCAAGGTAGAAGCAGCCTCCTGAAATACT
The DNA here is from genome assembly GCA_030445155.1 of Quercus variabilis. NCBI lineage: Eukaryota > Viridiplantae > Streptophyta > Magnoliopsida > Fagales > Fagaceae > Quercus > Quercus variabilis. The sequence goes on from CP129446.1 coordinate 58,577,190, forward strand.
CTTTCGATCATCCACACTGCCAGCCCAGCCTACATCTGAATAACCGGCAAGGCAAGCATTCGAGCCCTTTGATTACCACAACCCATAATCAAGAGTTCCATTGATATATCTTATAATTCGCTTCACCGCAGTTAGATGGGATTCCTTTGGAGCAGCTTGATATCTAGCACAAACACCAACGCTAAATGCAATATCCGATCTACTAGCTATAAAATAGAGTAAACTCCTAATGATACTCCTATACAAGGTTGGACTCACTTCTACCCCAGAAGAATCAACATTCAGCTTTGTAGACGAACTCATGGGAGTGGAGGCATGCTTTTTGGAGTCTAGTCCAAACTTCTTGACAATATTTCTAACATACTTTTCTTGTGAAATAAATATGCCTTCCTTCTTTGTTTGACTTGAAGACCTAAGAAAAATGTAAGCTTCCTCACCATACTCATCTCAAATTCTTTCTTCATCTCCTCAGAGAACTTTATAGCCCGATCATCAATGATAGCTCCAAATACTATGTCATCAACATATACTTGAGCCACGAGAAGATAATCTTCATCATTTTTGACAAATAAAGTCCAGTCGGCATACCCCTTTTTGAATCCTCTATCGAGGAGGTAATGGGTAAGCTGATCATACCAAGCTCTAGGAGCTTGTTTCAAGCCATAAAGGGCTTTCTTCAATCTTAGCACATGATCTAGGAAGTGAGGATCCTCAAAGCCTTTGGGTTGTTCAATGAACATTTCTTCATTCAGATATCCATTTAGAAATGCACATTTTACATCCATTTGGTAAAGTTTGAAGTTCATAGTACATGCAATTGACATAAGAATTCGAATAAACTCAAGTCTTGCCACAAGAGTGAAGGATTCATCAAAATCTACTCCTTTTGCTTGATTGTATCCTTGAGCCACTAGCTGAGATTTATTCCGGATAATCTCTCCATCTTCATCGGTCTTGTTTTTGAAGATCCATGTGCCGATGACATAAACATTTTCAGGCCTTGGAGCAAGTTTCCATACATTATTTCTCATAAATTGATTCAGCTCTTCATGCATTGACTCGACCCAATTTTCATCTTAGAGAGTTTCTTCTACCCTTTTTGACTCAAATTGGAAAAGGTAGCAATGGTATGTTACATGATTAGCTAGAAGTATGTTTCACTTTCTAAGGCGAAGACCTTCATCTAAAGACCCAATGATGTTGCTATCCGGATGGTTCTTAATCACTCTTGATGATGGCTTCTTTGATGTGGAGACTTCATCATCTCTGGAGATGGGAGGATGAACTTTCAGAGGAGTGAAAGGACTTGATGTTCTCAACATTGATCTTGTTTCCATTGTTGAGTTCATAGGAGTTGATTCCTTTTTCAGTGTAGGTCCTTCAATTTCTATATCAAGAGCTTCGACCTCAACAGTGGGTTCTTTGGTGCTTGGTCCTTCTCCATCATCAACCATCTTTACCTTTGTTATGGCATCATCAATTTCTACATTGATGGACTCCATTACTCTTTTTGTTCTCTTGTTGAAAACTCTATATGCCCGGCTAGTAGTAGAATACCCAAGGAAAATGCCTTCATCACTTTTTGCATCAAACTTCCCAAGGTTCTCCAAGTCATTTAGAATGTAGCACTTTGCTTTCAAACACTCGGAAGTACTTTACTCTCAGCATCTTTCCATTCCAAATTTCATAAGCGATCTTCTTTGTTCCCACTCAAAAGAATATCCTATTACCAATGTGACATGAGGTGTTCACGACTTCTCCCCAAAAATTTTGAGGAATTTGCTTGTTGAGAAGCATAACACTTGCCATTTCTTGAATCACCCAATTTTTCCTCTCAACTACCCCATTTTGTTGAGGAGTTTTGGGGGCTAAAAATTCCTTTTTGATCCCATTCTTCTCACAAAATTACTCAAATCTTGCATTTTCAAACTACTTGCCATGATCACTCCTTATCTTGACAATTGGAACCCCTTTCTTATTTTGTAGTCTCTTGCATAGAATTTCCAATTTCTCACATGCTTTTGATTTTTCTCTAAGAAATTCCATCTAAGAAATTCCACCTAAGTGTATCTTGAGAAATCATCAACAATGACCATAATGTACCTCTTTCCTCCTAGACTTTTAGTTCTAGCAGGCCCTATTAAATCAACATGAAGGAGCTCTAAACAACGAGAGGTAGCAATCACATTCACCTTTGGATGACTTGCCTTTGTTTGCTTTCCCATTTGGCATGCACCACAAATTTTCTTCTTAACCTTTCCAAACTTTGGAAATCCCTTAACAGCTTTAAGTTTAGATACTTTAGCTACTTGTTTGAAATTTGCATGCCTAAATCTGTGATGCCAAAGTTCCAACATGTCAACATGAGCACTTCTACAAGAAATTAGTGCTGTAGGAACTACTCTGTAGCAATTATCAGTAGTCCTATTTCCCTCCAAGACTTAAACCCCTTCTTCAGCAATGATTATGCACCCGTTCTTTGAGAATTGAACAAGGAAGTCTTCATCAAATATTTGAGTGATGCTTAAGAGATTTGCCTTCAACCCCTTGATATATAAGACATCCTTCAATAGAGGTAATCATGGTATCTCAACAGTCCCTTTGCCAAGAACTTAAGCATGACTCTTATCGCCAAATGTCACATAGTCACCAACGTTCTCTTTGAGTGAGTTAAATAGTGATTTATCTCTTGTCATATGATGAGAACAGCCATGACCAAGATACCATAAACATGAATTAAATACATTCAAAGAGATGTGCACAAATAGGCTAGCATGGGACAAACACTCTTGACCTTTAAACAGAAACCTATCTTCCTTTTTTATGCCCTTATTAGACTTAATTTTCTTCTTCAGATTATCAACCTTATCACACAATATTCTATTTCTTCTTTTATACTTCCTAATCAATGAATTGGACTCACAAAGACTATTGTGTAAGATGTGATTCTCATTTTCAAAATATTTCAGCATGTGAACAAACATTCTAGCATGTTTCTTTGTTTTTAATAACTCTAGGAGTTCATTGTTATGACACCCTTCAAACATACTCATATAGTCATTATCATAAACATTTAAACCACAATTTAGCATAGCCTTTTCCATAGCTTTATCCATAGCTAAGGGGTCTAGGATTGCACTTAGGTAATCAAATCACAGCAAGTGCACCCGCTTTGATACCAATTGAATGTTTAAAATGTGTGTAAAATACTCTTGAACGTTTAGACTCCCAAATTACAAATCACCAATTTAAGCTTATTATCAAATAATATATATGAGAAAAATGAGAATAAGCTAAAACAGAATTGATAAGTCAATCTAAACCAAATAAAACCACAACCACAGTAGAAATTAAATGGCAAAAATTAAGGGAAGAGAGATGCAAACACAAAGATAATACAGCGATGTGTTATCGAAGAGGAAACCGAAGTCCTCAGTGTAAAACCTCTCCGCCGCTCTCTAAGCAGTCAATAATCCACTAAATAATGAAGTTAGGATACATGAACAACAGAAGACACTCTAAAGCCTAATCTACCCAGTGTACTTAAGCCGTCCAAGCTTCTTGCTCTAACGAGGTTACACTGAATCTTTGTCTTCTTTAGCTTACCGAATTCCGCTATAGCCCATAGTATTAACCAATATCAATTGGTCCTTTCCTAATTGCTTCCTAAGCACCAAATAGCCTTTTCACAGATATGGGTATGGTGAGAAAAGGATTTGACTAATGTACCTCTCAAAGATGTAATAATGGAGAGGGCGAGAGTACAGGAATTTAGAGAATCCAAGGATGAAGATTGTGGATGAGTCAATTTTGTTTTTCTCTAGGGTTTCTCTCTCAAAATTCTCTCTGGAAGCTATCTACATTTTATGGGTATAAGGGGTATCTATATTAGTGTGTGTTTGGAATGCGAAAAGTTAGTTTTTTTTCCCAAATAAAGTGGTCTGGTGACTTAGCCTTGCGACTTGACTGAGTCGCAAGTCAAAGTTGCAAACCAACAGAATGGCCAGATTAGAAGTTTTGTCTTGTAGTGCTCCAGCTGGCTTGACTCTTCAGCTCCTTTTCATGCTTCACACGTGTGCCTCCTTTGACGACTTGTAAGCCGCGAGATCTAGTCATGAGAACCTGCTGAGTTGCAAACTTTTGACCTTTTCTTTGCACTCTCTCACACATTACTCTTACATGATTCCCACCTAAATACAGGGTTTTTAAATATTGAATTACAAGCAAATTGGCACAAAATAAAGCCAACAAAAATGGTTAATAAAATTCAACCTTACATTATCAATACACAAATGTGTAACTCCCTAGGAATTTCAATTGTGCTTATATTCATTATTGTTGAAATTGGGTTCAAGCTTTCCCCAGCCCCTAGAGGGAACTCTAATAAGGAAGTTGAATACTTAATAAAAATGAATGAATTTTTTTGTTATCTCTTTGTTAATTTAAGAATAAGGACCATTTATTAGTATAAACAAAAAAAAAAAAAAAAAAAAAAGGCCCATTTTCAAGGTCTCATAACCAATCATTCATGATTGGATAGACCATTGATGAAAATAATATCCAAATACCAAACTCGCTTTCAATATAACCTTCACAAAGTAAAGGAAGTTCTTGGGAGGATCAAAGAAATAAACTCCTCTTCCTCGGTAAAGAATTCTTCGAAGAATTCTGAACCCACTCTTTTAAAAATATGCATGCACTACTTTTGTGTTTCTATGAGGCGAAATAGAATCAACTTGAATTTGGGATAGTTGTTTGAAATCTTAGTGAAAAATTAGATTGGTTATCTCATTTTTGCTTTTTTTGAAAAGAAACTAAAACGATGTAATTTTGTATTGAACAAAGTCAAAAATTAACTGCGCAATTTTTACGGTGACTAAAAAGGGGGGGGGGGGGATTGAATTGAACAAAATTAAAGTTAGAAAGTTAAATTGAATGAAAGCAGAATTAGATGACTAAATTGAATTCTAGATAAAATTAGAGGGTACAATTTGCAATTTAGCCTGTTTTGTTTTGTTTTGTTTTAAAGCAGCTATGATTGGTAGATCATTCCAAGATAAGTTGTGGCCCATTGGAGAAGAGTTGGATCCAACATAAAAGTATCATAAACTCTCTAAATAAATAAATAAAGGAGGGGGTGGGGGTTGAATGTTCAAATAGTGTATAAAACACTACGAATGTTTAGACCCCCAATTTACAAATCACCAATTCAAGCTTAATATCAAACAATGAATGTGTGGAAAAATGAATATAAGCTTATACCAGAATTGATAAACAGTCTAAACCAAATAAAATAACATCCACAGCAGAAATTAAATGACAAAGATTAAGGGAAACGAGATGCAAACACAAGGACCACACAACGATGTGTTATCGAAGAGGAAACCGAAACCCTTGACATAAAACCTCTCCGCCGCCCTCCAAATGGTCAATAATCCACTAAAGAATGAAGTTGGGATACATGAACAGCAGAAGACCCTCCAAGCCTAATCTACCTAATGTACCTAAGCCCTCCAAGCTTCTTGCTCCAACAAAGTTGCGCCGAACCTTTGTCTTTTTTAGCTTACCGGATTCTGCTATAGCCCATAACATCAACCAATAACCATTAGTCCCTTCCTAACTGCTTCCTAAAGCACCAAATAGCCTTCTCACATATGTGGGTATGGTAAGAAAAGGATTTGGGTAAGAAGCTCTCAAGGATGTAACAATGGAGAGGGTGAAAGTAGAGGAATTTGAAGAGTCTCTATGTAAAGATTATGGATGAATCAATCTTGTTGTTCTCTAGGGTTTCTCTCTCAAAATTCTCTCTGGAAACTTTTTACATTTCGTAAGTATAAGGGTCTATCTATAGTGGTGTGTGTTTGAAATGCGAAAAGTCATTTTTCCAAAACAAGGCTGGTTGGCTGGCGGCTTGGCCTCACGACTTGACTGAGCCGCGAGTTCAAGCTGCGAGATAACTGAATGGCCAATCTAGACTTTTGTCCTATAGTGCTACAGCTGGCATGATGCTTCAGCTTCTCTGCATGCTTGGCACATGGGCATCTTCTGGCGGCTTACAAGCCGCGAGCTACCTGTAAGATCTAATCGCGAGTCCCTGCTTTATTGCACAATCTTAAGCAATGCTTCACACTTTCTCACACACTATTCTTACATGAATCCCACCTAAATACAAGGTTACTAAATGCTAAATACAAGCAAATTTGGCACAGAATAAATCCAATAGAATGGTTGATTAAATTTAATTTTACAATCTCCTTCTTTGGCTATTCCGTGAGAAAACCCTACAACAAACTCTAGACTTAACACGTGAGTTGGAAACAGTTGATCAAAACTCACTCACACCTAACTCTAGAATCTATGAAGTTCTTGAACCATAAGAACAAGTATCTTCTGAAACACAACAACACAATATGATCATTGTATACAAAAAACTTGTAATGCATATAGAGCAAGCATAATATGATCAAGCAGAATGAAAATAAGTAATGAACCAAGGCTTGAACAAAAACAAACAATCACTATAAAAAGTGAGCACAATGCTCATTCTTACATGGAATAAACATCTGGACATGCAAGCTAATAAGCTCAATTGCAAAGTATCATTTGCATGTCCAACACTCAACCAATGCAATAACACTAGAAAATTGCATTAAGAATATAAAATCCAACAAAGGGCACAAGAGTGATGTACTTAAAAAAATGCATGACATTTAACAACAAGTACTTAAGCTACAAAGCATGGGTACAAGAACCTTAAAAGCTTACAAAAGCAACAGGTACAAACCTAAACACATATTGAATAGCATCTTAAGTATTAATAAACCAAAGTTTCACACCTAAACATATCCATGAGTTTTAAAACTAGCAGAATAACCAAACTGTTTAACACATTGTATCAAACCTATAATAAAAATAGTGTTCAAAAACATAATACTATAACCAACACCATAATCATAAACATAAAATAAGACTAAACAAAAAACTAGATAAACATTGTTTTGGCTACTCCTCCTCAAAATGGCATTCCCCCTCAATAGCTACTTCTCAAAAAATTCTCCCCCTTTTTGACCGAAATGGCTAAAGGATCACTGTTGGGTGTTGATGCTATCAAACTTGGCTGAAAGTATGTTGAGCTGATCCTGAATTGCTGTCATCCTGTCAGTATGCTCATTATGGAACTGTCTGAGTCCATCAATCCTCTCCAAAATGATCTGAAATGCATCTGGAGGTACAGCTGATGAGGTTGAAGCCTTACTCTTCTTGCTTTTGCTTTTGGATGTGGACATCTATCCTGCAGCCTTTGCTTCAGTTTCCATTGGATCACCTTCTCCTTGGTCACTCTCCTCTTCATCACCTAGAAGACGAACTTGTATTCTGATGATGGTCATCTTGTTGATGGCTGAAGGTGTAGACATGGGGCTGATATCTTAAGGGATTGCAACACCTTTTGCTCTAAAGAGCCTTATGAGAAGGCTAGGAAAGATCAACTTGGGCCTAGAGGTAGTTCTAGTCTCATCCACAATTATGTCAAATATTTGAAAGCTAATGTTAATAAAGGTTTTCTCCTTGAACTCCATAAGGAAGATAGTTCTGGCATTGTTGATTATAGTCAGCTTCCTCACTGGATATAAGTTGAACATCATGATGGTGATAAGGCATGTCAACTAGAAATGCTATAGCGTTGAGACATCTCCCTTTTCTCTGTCAACTAATGTGATTCTGGACAGTTTCTATAGATAGCATCTTATCCTTGTAATTGGTGAAATCATGATCCTCTAAACCCTCAAGCCCTAGTACCTCATCAATATCACGTGCATCTAGGGTGAACTCATGTCCTCTGATCCAACAATTCAGCTCATCCTTCCTCATAATAGCATTTGCATAGAATTCCCTTATTAAAGGCTCATAAACTGCAGGTAGGTCACTCAGCAACTTATCCCATCCTCTGCCCTCAAAACAATCTTGAATGAAGGTGTCCTTCAACTCCCCTGCATCTACAAACCTTTCTTGAATAATGGTTCCCTTCCAGAAAAAATCTCTGTATCTCTCAAAGTGTTAAACAGACCTAAACAGGTTATGGTCCATTTTTAGCCTTTTGTCAGCCTTCTTAGCAGGAGTCTTCTTCTTTGTAGTTATGGGAGCCATATGTAAACAAGCAGAAGAGGCCACAATAAGAGCAGAACACAATAGGTGGAGATACACACGTATTAGTAACAAGTTAGTTACATAGGGAGTAACAGAGTGTTAAGATAGCATATAAACCAACCATAGTTGAGAACCAGAGAAAAATAGCTCAAATCAAAACCCAACAACTCAATCAAGTACAGTCTGTATTGATGCAGACTGCAACAAGCACTAATCAGCTATATTTGGACAATGTAAACCACACTCAGTCAAAAGTAAGCATATGTCTATGAGACATATCTTAATAAGTATGAAATGTTCAAGTCATACCCTCAAGACAGAAACACACACATAATATGACACCACAGAATCAAAGCATTATTAGCCAAACAATTAAAAAAAAAAAAAAAACCCTCAGTCATTCTGAAACACCCATACTCACACTCAGAGTAAATCACAGAGAACTCAAACACATATATCCTATGGGTATGAAATATTTCAAACAACAAAGGTCAGATAACAAACTAGCTTAATGAAACTTAATCATGATAGCAAATATATTCAGCAGTCTAGCAACAAAACAACCAACCTTAACCAACCAAAACAAACATTTTAAGCAAACCCATGTTCAAACATTGCAAAACACACAAACTCAACAAATTCTCACAAAATGAAGAAATACACTCATAAACATGTAAAATAGAGTGAGAAAATAGAAACCCATACCTTTTTCTTGGAGAATGAGGTTGGAGAGATGATCAACAATGGAGGTTTGGATTAAGTGCATGGTGTGTTTGGAAGAGGGATGAAATGAGGAAGACAATGAAATACTAAAAAGTTCGAGGGAAAAGAAACTGAAATTTTTTAAAAATTGTCAAATTTGCGCAAAACACGCATTTTTCGCGATTGGGTCAAGTCGAGTGCAAGTTGCCAGGACCAGTCGCAAGAACACTTAAAACAAAAATTTTGAAAAATTTTTCTAAGTTTTTTTCGCGACTGGAAGGTCTACCCACGAGGAAGTCGCGAGGGCTATGAAAATCCCTGTGTACCTTTTGTGACTGAACCTTCCACTTGTAAACAAATCGCCACAGTGAGCCGCGAGAAATATAAAAACCCAAATTTTGAAAAATATTCTAAGTATATTTCGCGACTGGGACATTGACCCGCCAGTGAGCCACGAAAATTCTCTATATGGGCTTGCAACTGGGGCATACGATTGGACCAACCCATGATTGAGTCACCAAAACAAGGCACCATTATTTTTGAACTTTTGAAAATTTTTGTAAAAACAAAATACTTTACAAAAACAAACTAAAAGACTCAAAAATATTTTTGTGTTTGATCAACAGCGATTAAGCATGTGAAAACACATTTATTCAAGTACAATCACACAAATGAATATGACATTCATTAAAAATAGACATGTGTGATATGTGTGGATATTAGAAATGAAATAGTCCTTAATCTAATGTGAAACTTCAATGATCAATTCAACCAAGACATACACAATTAGCACTAGATAATATGACCCATCTCAATTATAGAAATATGCATATATGACCTTCCACATAAACTTGATTACATTTCTTTAAAGCTTTTCATTTGGCTCCATAAACATCATATCATTTGATCTTTTTAAATAAATATATCTCATTGTGAGATCGATGCTTAAAATTTTTTATATTTCAATTTGATGAGACAACCGTTGGCTTTTGGGCATCATACATTTTTTTTTTTTGGTCACTTTCCCTTTTTCTTAGTCAAATACTAGTATGTGCAACAGGTTTTTGCAACTCAATATCTCTTTTCATTTGGAGATTTACATTTGGTGAGCTCTTTAAGTAAAAGTAATAAAAAATAAAAATGTGGGAAGATATATAGGCGCAAGTCTATGCATGTCTCAAGATCAACAAAACCATTTACTGATCATTCATGATAAGGTTGAAGATCTATTTACAACAGTCACATAGATTTTAAGATTTCTCTCACAATGATATGAGTGTATAGGGAAAAATTTAAGCTTGTAGATGCATAAAGCCATTAGTACAAAGGTACAAGGAAAAACATGTTTTGAGACAAAACTCAACAAAGTCGATCAAAATTTTTGGATTTTCTACTTTTTATATGTTTTTAGATTTTTGACATAAAAGCAAAAAAAAGATTGATAAAAAACAACAATGTAAAAACATTTAAAAAGAAACAAGTAACCAACCAAACAATTTTCAACAAAAACAAGCAAAAAGCACACAACCAAGCATATTCACAAAGCATAGGAAGAATTAAGGCATGGACATGTTGTAATACTTATGCATGAGTACCCTTTTTCACCCATACGTCACGTGCATTTGGAGTGATATCCTTATAGGATTGGGTACGAGAGTTAGGATTTTCAAACCTTCTATTGAAGCTTTCTAAGCAGGCGGTGAAGGCATCGATCATCTTCATCATGTCCATCACACCAAGATCACCATTTCAACCTCTTGATGACTCAACAGCCTAAGTCCTCTTGTCATTTCTTGGTCCTCTAAACCTTTGATTAGTTGCATTCTTCAATACTTTAAACTTATGACAGTTTGGTTTAGTGTGTCCTTGAAGTCCACAATAATGGCAAAAGTGGTTCATTCTTAGACCTCTTTGTGATCTTGGAATAGATTTCCCTCTAGCTTCAAGTTTGATCACTGATTGATTACGGGCTTGTTCAACACCCTTTGGTTAGCCACGTTCTTCCTCTTTTCATCCCCTACTATCTTAGGTGTAGAGGCAGCCACTCTAGGTTCTTTAGCTTGCACAAACTTCACTTCTTTAGTGATTTTGACAGGTGAACTACTTTCTTCGGTATATCCCAACCCAAATTTTTCTGAGAATTGTTTTTGAGAGGAAATGACATCATCTAGTTTCTTGGTGGAGACCCTCTCTACCTTGGCATTTGCTTGAACTACCTCAAGCTCAAGAAAGCTTATCTTTGAATAGGCTTCAATCAGCTCTCCATTCAGCATCTCTATCTCACACTTGGCCTCCTTATGTCACACTAGGAGACTTCTATAGTCCTCTTCAGCCTTCTTCATCTTTTTCACGGCTGCCTTGGCCACACGTGCATATTCTCTTGATTTCTCAAGGAGTGAATTGAAGTTTTCTTGAAGTCCCCCGCACTCTCATCTTCTTCACTATTTGATTCTTCTACAATTCCCATTGATTCCTTATCACTATGCTCCCCAAACTCTTGTACAAGCAAATTCAAGTCCTCCAAAGACTCAACATGAGCAATGGTCATAAAAGCGGAGTAATTCCCTTCTCCGTCACAACTTTTATTAGAATCAAAACTGGATGAATTCGAGTCACTAAGAGTTGTGGCATACACCTTGCCCTTTGATTTTAAATAATTGGGACATTCTTTCTTGAAGTGTCCATGCCTGTTGCACTCGAAACAAGTGATTCCTTAGGTAGATTGGGATTCCTTTCCATCTTTCTTTTTGAATTCCTTTTTCTCCCTTCTTGAACTTTGGAATTTCCCTTTATCACCAAATTTTCCATTGTTCTTGAATTTCAAGAATTTTCGGAAATTTTTTACAAGGTATGCAACATCTTTATCAACAACATTCTCATATGATGAGTCTTAGACTTCCACTCTATCATTAATGGTCTTAAGAGCAAGTGATTTTCTCTTCCTTTGTGTGGGCAACGATAGTTCATAGGTTTGAAATGAGCCAATTAGTTCTTGGACTTTGATATCATCAAGGTCTTTACTCTTTTCAATCGTTGTCACCTTGGCACGGAAGCTCTCCGGCAACGAATGAATGATTTTCCTTACAACTTTAGAGTCCTCCGTTTTCTCCTCCAAGTTGAACTTGACGATAACTACTTCATTCAACTTGCTATAGAAAGAGTCAAAAGACTCGTCCTCACTCATTTTCAACTCCTCGAAACGAGTGGTCAGCATCTACAGCTTGGTATCCTTCACTTTCTTTGTTCCTTCATACGTGGTCTCCAATATCTGCCATGCCTCCTTAGCAATAGAAATGTGAGATATCTTGTGGAACTCTTCTAGAGACACACTACAAAAAATAGCGTTAAGTGCTTTGCTATTTGCATTAGACGCCACGAGATTTAAAGATTGAAATCAGTCCATCTCAATAAGGGGTCAAGAATCGCATTAAGGTGTTTAAACCACAAAGAGTGCACCCACTCTAATACCAATTGAATGTTCAAATAGTGTATAAAACACTATGAACGTTTAGACCCATAATTTACAAATTACCAATTCAAGCTTAATATCAAACAATGTATGTGTGGAAAATGAATATAAGCTTATACTAGAATTGATAAACAGTCTAAATCAAATAAAATCACATCCACAGCAGAAATTAAATAGCAAAGATTAAAGGAAGAAAGATGCAAATATAAGGACAACACAACGATGTGTTATCGAAGAGAAAATCGAAACCCTCGGCATAAAACCTCTCTGCTGCCTTCCAAGCGGTCAATAATCCACTAAAGAATAAAATTGGGATACATGAACAGCAGAAGATCCTCAAAACCTAATCTACCTAGTGTACCTAAGCCCTCCAAGCTTCATGCTTCAATGAGGTTGTGCCGAACCTTTATCTTCTTTAACTTATCGGATTCTGCTATAGCCTATAGTAAAAGTTCAAATAGCGTTAAAAATACTATGAACGTTTAGACACCCAAAATAGAAAATACCAATTCAAGCTTTATATCAAATAATGTATGTGCAAAAAATGATTATAAGCTTATACAAGAATTGATAAATAACTTAAACAAAATAAAATCACATCCATAGCAGAAATTAAATGACAAAAATTAAAGGAAGAGAGATGCAAACATAAGGACAACACAATGATGTGTTATCAAAGAGGAAATCGAAGCCCTCAGCGTAAAACCTCTCCACCAGCTTCTAAACAGTCAATAATCTACTAAAGAATGAAGTTAGGATACATGAACAGCAGAAGACCTTCAAAGCCTAATCTACCTAGTGTACCTAAGCCCTCCAATCTTCATGCTTCAACGAAGTTGCGCCGAACCTTTGTCTTCTTTAGCTTATCGGATTCCGCTATAGCACATAGTGAAAGTTCAAATAGCGTTGAAAACACTATGAACATTTAGACCCCCAAAATACTAATTCAAGCTTTATATCAAACAATGTATGTGCAAAAAATGATTATAAGTTTATGCAAGAATTGATAAACAATCTAAATCAAATAAAATCACATCCATAATAGAAATTAAATGGCAAAAATTAAGGGAAGAGAGATGCAAACACAAAGACAACATAGCGATGTGTTATCGAAGAGGAAAGCAAAGTCCTCGGTGTAAAACCTCTCCACTGCCTTCCAAGCGGTCAATAATCTACTAGAAAATGAAGTTGGGATACATGAACAATAATAGACCCTCCAAGCCTAATCTACCCAGGTACTTGAGCCCTTCAAGTTTCTTGCTCCAACGAGGTTACATTGAACTTTTGTCTTTTCTAGCTTACCAGATTCCGCTATAACCCATAGCGTCAACCAATAACCATTAGTCCCTTCTTAACTGCTTCCCAAAGCACTAAATAGCCTTCTCACAGATATGGGTATGGTGAGAAAAGGATTTGGGTAAGAACCTCTCAAGGATGTAACAATGGAGAGGATGAGAGTAGAAGAATTTGAAGAGTCTCTATGTGAAGATTGTGGATGAATCAATCTTGTTTTTCTCTCCCAAAATTCTCTTTGGAAGCTCTTTATATTTTGTAGGTTTAAGGGGTATTTATACTTGGATGAGAAGGGAATGCGAAGAGTCAGTTTTTCCCAAACAAGGTGGTCTGGCGGCTTGGCCTCGCGACTTGACTGAGTCGCGAGTTCAAGCCGCGAGATAATAGAACTATCAGGCTAGACTTTTTGTCTTACAGTGCTCCAGCTAGCGCGACTATTCATCTTCTCGCATGCTTCATTCGTGTTTTGCATTTGATGGCTTGCCAATCGTGAGTCACTCGTGAATCCTAGCTGCGAATCCCTGCATCTTGCACAAACTTGAGCATTTCTTCACTCTCTCTCACTCACTACTCTTACATGATTTCCACTTAATTACAGGGTTACTAATTGCAAAATTACAAGCAAATTTGGTACAGAATAAAGCAAATACAATGGTTGGTTAAATTCAACCCTACAATCTCCCCCTTTGGCTATTCCGTGACAAAACTCTACAACAAACTCTAAACTTAACGCGTAAGTTAGGAATAGTTGATCAAAACTCACTTACACCTAACTCTAGAATCTGTGAAGCTCTTGAACCATAAGAAAAAGTTTCTCCTGAAACACAACAACACAATGCATATGGAGCAAGCACAATGCGATCAAGCATAATGGAAAAAAGTAATAAACCAAGGCTTGATCAAAAACGAACAATCACTATAAAAAGTGATCACAATACTCATTCACACATAGAATGAACATCCGAATATGCAAGTTAATAAGCTCATATGCAAAGTATCATTTGCATGTCCAACACTTAACCAATGCAACAACACTAGGAAATTGCATTAAGGATATAAAATCCAACAAAGGACACAAGAGTGATGTACATAAAGAAAATGCATGACATTTAACAGCAAGTACTAAAGCTACAAAGTATGGGTACATAAACCTTAAAAGCTTATAAAAGCAATAGGCACAAACTATAAAGTACTTCCTTTATCATATCACTCCTCCTATCATAAATTATAGGAGCTGTGATGAACTTGGAACATATATATTTGTAATCTGAAACACTTGCACAAAACACATTAGACCCTCAAGGTAAAGTAAGTAATAAAAGGACAAGTATAATGTAATAAGTAAAATTGATCAAATAAACATGATGTGAAACATGTGAGCAATTTGATCATACACCAAACACCAAAACAAAGTTTTCTTATTGGCTTAATGTCTTCTTCCCCTTGATATATGCATTTCCCCTATGGAATATCTCTTCCCCTACAAATGTGGACGAGAAATAGAATTTCTCCCCATAAGAATGTGCACAAGGGTCATATAGAAATGACAAAAAATTTTCAGTATACTCTCTAGAGTATACTCTCCCCCTTTTTGTCAGAAATAAACAAAGTGTCAAGAAGAAACAAGGGCAAGAGATGAAGGTATGAACAATGATAATGATACATGAGGGGTGCGAGATGAATGAGAAAATGAAGCTCAAACCTAAGACAAAACAAAATGCTGCAAAGCATAAAGTAAATATGCATTTTAGGATGAAGAAACAAGTTATAGACCAATTCATGGCAATGGTAGCAAAGGTGTGTGTAAGAGGTGGCTATGTGCAATGCATGACCAATGCATGAAAAATGCACATGTGAGGCAAGGTATGTTAAATATATAACCAATGAACCAAACATGTTTCTAATGAGGAAACATGAGAAACCCCAAAGTTTGGTACTTATCGAAGTCTAAACAAGTGAGAAAATGTGAAACAATGCATGAACAACAATGTGAAACAATGCATGAACATTATGAAATCCACCTAAATACATGATCTTTTTGCCACAATTGGCCAACATCCAGAGCAAATCAACAAAAAGAACCAATCCAATACAAAAATTTGACCAAAAAATAAGTTTTCCTAACCTTTATGATGAAAATCCCAACCAAGAGCACAAAACTCACCAAAACATAATCCAAGGATCCAAATCAAAGAAAAGAGTTTAAAATTACCTTAGAGATGCTAATGGAATGAAAAATCATTTAAAATGATTGGGTTTTGATGTAAAAATAGTGAGAGAGGGGTTTAAGAGAGAATGGGAGAGGTTTAAAACAGGTAACCCATGAAAAGCCCTTTAAAAAGCTGTTTCTAGGCGTTTGGTGTCTGGGCGAGTTGCGAATGAGTCACCAGTGAGCCGTAAAACCATTTTGCTTGAACTCACGATTGGGCTCGCGGCTAGGCAAATTGCCAAAACGAGTAGCCAAAACTGGCAGCTTGCTCGCTACTCGCACAAGTAGCCAGAATGAATAGCCAAAAATTTTGACACTTGTTTTTCAATACAGAACATGTTTAATCAATGAAAAACAAAGTAAGCACTAAACATGAACACAAAGAGTGATAAAAAACACTTCCAAAAATATATATAAAATGATCAAATATCTTTTTAGATTGATCCATTTAAAGTTGAGCACACACATATCACATTTAAACAAGTACAATCGAACAAATAAATAAGACATTCATTGAACATTAGGCATGTGTGTGTATCAAATGTGGAATAGTCCTTAGTCTAGAGTGAAGTTTCAATGATTAATTCAATCAAGTCATACACAACTAGTACTAAGACAAGTGGTCTATCTCAATTATAGAAATGAACATATATGACATCCCACAAGAAAATGATTACACAACTTTGAAACTTTTCATTTGGCTTCTTTACAATTCATAACATTTGATTATTTTGAATCAATATATCTCATTTTGAGATCGATGCCTGAAATTTTTGATATTTCAATTTGATGAACAAGCCTTTGGCTTTTGGACACCATATATTTTCATAAAAGTCGTTTTCCCTTTTTCCTAGTCAAATACTAATATGTGTGACGGCTTTTGCAATTCATTATCTCTTTTCATTTTGAGATTTACATTTTTTGAGCTTTTAAAAAATATATATATATAAAAGTGTGGGAAGATATATAGGCACAAGTCTACGCATGTATCAAAACCAACATGACTATTAACTAATCATTCATGACAAGCTTGAAGATTGATTTACAACAATCACACAAAGATGTCAAGATTTTTTCCACAAAGATATAAGTGCATAAAGAACAAGTTAAGTTCGTAAATGCATAAAGCCATTTATACGAAGGTACAAAGCAAAACTCACATGTGATATGTGCTCAAACATATACGATCAAACTTTTTGAATTTTTTACTTTTTATGTGGTTTTGGATTCTTACTCACACAAAACTAAAACAAAAAGATAAAATCAAAACAAAAACAATGCATACAAATAAATGTAAGATGAACAAATGCATGAAGATATGGCATTTAATGCATGAAAGGTCTTACAAAGATCGAAAGAATTAGATCAAGAACCAAAAGAGCGAACGCTCAATCATAGGAACCCTTCTTCATCCAAGCGGAACGATTGTTTAGAATGAGTGTCTCAAAAGAAGTGAGACGAGGGTTGGAAGAATGAGAACTGGAGATGCACATAGTCAAGGAGTTAAGAGCATTAAACATTTTTTTCAACAATATGCTATTTTTACTCAAATCCGGTTTACCCTTTTTAGTACAACTTCCAAGAAGCTCAAGTTTTTCTTTTCTTTTGATTCTTTTAAGAGTATAAAACTTAGATCAATGAGGTCTTAGATGGCCAAAAGCACCACAATGGTGACACACAATGTGTTTAAACCCACTAGGTTTTTGGGGAAGGGATTTAACAACATGATTTTGTTCTCTCTTCAACTTATAACATTAAGGCCTTATATGACCAATCACAGCACAATGGTGGTAAGTTGGAACAAACTTAGATCCATTCAAAACCTTAGGTTGAGACCTAAACGAAGGCTTTGACATAAGAGCCTTTCTCTCCACCTTTTGGTTTCTTTTATGTGGAGGAATGTACACCGATTTGTCCTTTGAGATAGAACACGTAATAGGCACAAAGTCAGATACCACAACATGATTGTAACAAATATTTTCACCCTTTTTATCAATAGGTTCAGCAATCAAACACTTGGCATGCATCTTAAGAAATTCATTTTCACATTTTAGCTCATTAACAAGTTTGTTAGACAAAACAAGTTTAGCATTCAAGTCCATATTCAAACATTCAAACTCTTTCAGCTTTTCAAAAGAATTTTAAGCAAGTTTCTTATATTTCTCAACCAATTTGTTGGATTCATTGAGCTTAACAATGACATTATCATTTTCACAAAATAACTTGCTCAAATTCTTTTGAAACTTCTTAGCATTTTTATTCAAGGGTTTGATGTTAGGAATATTAACAACATCCAAAGATTCATGTAACATAGCATCACAATCATGAGGATTATCACTCATAGAGGCATTTTCACAAACACGTAGCATGTTACACTAATTATTAACCAAATCATACAAAGAGGTATACAAAGTACAATCCATGCCAAATAACATAAGGGGTCAAGGATCACACTTATGTGGCGTTTGGTATGTGGGAATCCACATTACTCCTAGCATCCAGATTCCTAAGAATGTGATTCTTAGGAATCACATTCCTAAGAATGTAGCTATTCCTATGTTTGGTTTATTCACAAGAATCTTAAATGAATTATTTATTTTTCCCATTCTATCCTTAGATTTGAATGTGAACTACCAAGTCATTTAAAAAAAATGGGTTAAAATTGTCAATTTATAAAAAATACAATTTCCTTTAAACTTGGGAATCTGGATTCCCACCTATTTTAAAGGGAATCCACATTCTTACTAAGAGGGGTTTAAGGGGGGGGGGGGGGAGAATCTAAATTCCCCTAGCATCTGATTCCCTAGCATGATTTGCAGCCAAATATGAGAATCTTTAAACATTCCTAGGAATCCTAAAATATTACCCTGTACTAAACGCCACATTAGGTATTTAAACCATAGCAAGTGCACCCGCTCTAATACCAATTGAAAGTTCAAATAGCATTGAAAACACTATGAACGTTTAGACCCTCAAAATATAAAATACCAATTCAAGTTTTATATCAAACATTGTATGTGCAAAAAATGATTATAAACTCCTCGGTGTAAATTCCTCTGCTCTCATCTTCTCCATTGTTACATCTTGAGAGGTTCTTACTCAAATCCTTTTCTCATCATACCCATATCTGTGAGAAAGCTATTTGGTGCTTTGGAAAGCAGTTAAGAAGGGACCAATATCTAGTCGCGAGTCCCTACTTCATTGCACAATCTTGAGCAATTCTTCACACTCTCTCACACACTGCCCTTACATGAATCCCACCTAAACACAGGGTTGCTAAATGCTAAATACAAGTAAATTTGGCACGAAATAAAACCAACAGAATGGTTGATTAAATTCAACCTTATAGGGGTCTTCACACTTCATTGCGTACATGGACATAATTTTTTTAGTAAGTGGAATTCCTATAAAAAAAAGGGGGAAAAGAAAAAATGAAGAAGAAGAAGAAGTTCTAAGGACATTATTTTATGAAATATTTTTTAAAAACTTTTTATGAAAAAAGAAAAAAAAATATTAATGTCAGTTTTTTTATATTTCCTATGAAATTAGTATAAAAACTTTTTAAAAATAATTCATTAACAAATGCCCTAAAAACACCCATTAACCAGACCTGTTTAACATTGATATTCAATTTTGGTTTCAAGCAACAACCAAAAAAACAAAAAAGAAGCGTCACCTTTTGAGTTTTTTATTTTTATTTTTTATTATTCTTTTCTTTTTTTAATTTATTTTAAAAAAATGGGTAAGCATAACACATTTTTGATTTACTTTATGCTTTTTGGACCAGACCTATAACGTGTAAGAAAATTTGGAATATTGTATTGTTTATACAAAGTAGAAATTGCAAATACATTACACATTAAGGGGTCTAGCCCGAGAGTGGTTAAGATGCTTTTATGATAATGTTCAGGTAAGGAAATCACATCAATTACCCCTAACTATTTTTTAATTTTTTTAACAAGATTCGTACAAGAGAGAAAGCAATAAATTACTGTGGCTTGACATTCTTATAGACTTATTGTGGGTATTCTTATTCTAGACTAACCTTTATTTATTTATTTATTTTTTATAGAATGAATTCTAGACTAACCTAGAAGAGTCATTTTTGACTTCACAACAACAATTTTGCAACACTACTAAATTAGCTTACCACCTCACATATATGCCATTAAAAGATTTTTGTGAATTTTTATTGTGTCCTTACCTTTGTTAAACCTAGAATTGCGTACTTGCATTACAAATATAATTGCAATTAATTACTTTGGTAACACTCAAGTAAAATTAGGATTAACCATAAATATAAATAAAAAGAAAAATTAGGATTAATTACTTTACTTATACCCCTGGACTAAAGTTGTATGGAGCTCAATATCATTTAACATAATATGGGTTTTTAGTTTATTAAATTTGAACTGAAAATTAACTTTACAAAACTTTATTCTAATACCTACCCTTCGAATTTAGGAGATATGATGCCTATCCTTAATAGCAGACTAGCAGTGAATCTGGATTTCAATTCGAAGCAAGAAACACAAAATTATTTAAGAGGAACTTGAATCCAGAACATGTTAGTAGTTGGGTGGAAAAAAACTGTTGACAGTTTTCTCAGTAGAATTGCATGCAGCGGCTTCAAATGACAAGGTTTGGTAGATTCTTGTTTTAGACTTTAGGATGCATTGTAGAGCTTTTTGAAACGTGTAGACGGTTTCAAAAAGAAGAAGAAAAAGAAAAGAAACGTGTAGACGTAGTCCAAGTCGTGGTCGAGGTCAGGGTCAGGGTCAGGTCATCAATGACCGACATTCAACAGATTCTATAGATCTTAAAGTTGGTAGAATTACCAAGCATGATGAATTTGAGCTTCCAATGATGTCAAGCCATTTCATCATCTGATACGCAAAACTTTTCAGATGATTAGAAGAAAAGGAAAAA
The DNA here is from genome assembly GCA_030445155.1 of Quercus variabilis. Taxonomy (NCBI): domain Eukaryota; kingdom Viridiplantae; phylum Streptophyta; class Magnoliopsida; order Fagales; family Fagaceae; genus Quercus; species Quercus variabilis. The sequence goes on from CP129446.1 coordinate 58,597,937, forward strand.
AAAAAAAAAGCATAAATCATACCATCAATTTTACCAGAAATAGTTTCATTGAATTTCAATATCTTCTATCTAGGCATATTAAACTTCCAATGAAATCATGTATTGTACATAAATGTATATACAATTAAGTGCAGGTTGTAATATGCGTAAATAATAGTATTTTGGAAAGTAGAGAAATGGAGAAAAATAAAAGTTAAAATTGGAAATTTTAGTGGCGTGCGCGAGCGTGCTAGAGCAAGACCACTGGGCATGCAATAGTTTGTTTGACAAACAGAGAAGGCTGATTGTGTATATTGGCACCTTGCCAATGCCAAGCCCCCTCGAGCGAGAGTCGAGCGTAGGTCAAGCAGAGTATAGAATATCTTAATTTTCTCCTATTATTATTATTTTTTAAAGCAACTTAAAAATAAATAAATAAATAAATAAAACTGTATACAATAACTATCCTAGCTCTACCCATATCTTTTGTTTCATTTCTTCTGGAACAATCACAAACACTTTTTTGATTATAGATCTACTACCAAAAATTCAATGCGTAATCTTAGCATTCAATATTTATTCTTGAATAATCTCATTTTTAATTATTCAACCATTTCATTTTACCAAGTTCAATGTTAGTCAGATTAGTCAACATTTATATGTTTCGATGCAACAACACGATATTATTTGTAACAAGTAGTTTTGTTGGTTGGTTAATTGGTCACATTTTATTCATGAAATGGGTTGGATTGGTATTAGTCTGGATACAACAAAATATTTCTATTAGATTTAATGTACTTATTAGATATAATAAGTACCTTGTGTCAGAATTGAGAAATTCTATGACTCAAATCTTTAGTATTCTCTTATTTATTACCTGTGTGTACCGTTTAGGTAGAGTACCATCACCCATTGTTACTAAGAAACTAAAAGAAACCTCAGAAAGGGGAGAAAGTGAGGAAGAAACAAATGTAGAAATAGAAACAACTTCCGAAACGAAGGGGACTAATCAGGAACAAGAGGAATCCACCAAAGAAGATCCTTCTCTTTCTCTTTTTTCGGAAGAGAACGCGGACCTGGGCAAAATAAAAATGGATGAAACGGAAGAGATCCAAATGAATGGAAAGGAAAAAAAAAACAAAGGATGAATTCCACTTTAAAGAGACACACTATAAAAATAGACCCATTTATGAAACTTCTTATCTAGATGGCAATCAAGAAAATTTGAAGTTAGAAATATTTAAAGAAATAAAAGATAAAGAAAGATTCTTGTTTGAAAAACCTCTTGTGACTATTCTTTTCGACTCTAAATGATGGAATCATCCATTCCGATATATAAAAAACGATCGATTTCAAAATGCTGTAAAAAATGAAATGTCACAATCTTTTTTTCATACATGTAAAAGTGATGGAAAAGAAAGGATATCCTTCATGTATCCACCAAGTTTGTCAACTTTTCTAAAAATAAAACAAAAAAAGATATCTTTGTTTACAATACAAAAAATCTCCTATAATGAATTGTACAATGATTGGAGTTATGCCAATGAAGAAAAAAGAAACAACATAAGCAAAAAATTGATACATAGATCAAAAACTTTAGATACGGGATTTCTTGCTACGGATGTACTTGAAAAAAGAATTCTATTTGTCTAATAATAATAATGAGACTAAAAAAGAATATGGTCTATAGGTCAAAAACCAAAAATGACGTTCTTCAAGCCTTCTCCCAAATCGATCAAAATTCATTCTCTCAAATCATATTTCTTCCTCCATGACCAATATCCTTTTATTCTCTCAAATCAAATCCCCCTCCCTCTGTTGGATATTTTGTATATCCAAGTAGCTTGTAATACAAGTTTGGTTCCTATTTGGTATGCGAACAAGTGTTACTTTTTTTTTTCTTTTTCTTTTTTTTTTTTTGGGAGAAACACACAAGGGAGAGGGAGTGTACTACTTCTTTAGATGAGATAAAGTGATAGAAACAATTGTGAACAAGTGCGCCGGGGGGGGGAGGGGGGGGTGGACTCAGAGAAAATCAGGCGTACAAGATCTCTGGATTTTGCTTAGAAAAATTTCAAAGATGGGATGTGAATTGTGAAATCTGTTTGTAAACAAGCTAATGTTGCAACTATTACTTAAGCGAAATTTGCTTGATTGGATAAAAGAAATCAAATTGTGTTCTAGTTTGGAGATTTTTTTTTTTTTTAAAGAAGTATTGGGCTGTGTTTAAAGAATAGAATTCCTATAAAACATTTTGGGTCTCTCTTCATTAGATATCAAGTTAGCCTATGTCTTGGCTTGATTAGATGAGAACAATGGCCTTTTTTTTTTCTTTTTTTTTTTCTTCTTCTGAGTATGGACTTTTACTTTGTTTTTCTAGAGGGAAAGTAGTTGAAGTGCATTTGAAAACTTTTGGATTGTGGACTGGATCTGTGGTCTTGTTTTGGTGTACGTCAGAGATGTTTATGGAGAAGAAGGATTTGAATAGTGCTAGTGTCGAGTCTCTATGAGGATCTTGGGCTTGGGTCAAAACATGGGTGATTTAGAATTAAGTGAATATGACATTGGCTGGTGGTGTGGCATATTTTGTTGTGGCTCGTGAAATGAAGTAACAACTGACTTGTTGGGCTTTATAGAGCCTAATTGTGTTTGATCTGAATTATGACCTAATCTGAAATAATTTTGTTACTTTTTTTAATGGGAGATTTTCTAAGGCTTAGGTCGATAGGCTAAAGCCGTAGCACTCATGGACAAGTCTCCTTAGGGGTCCAGGGGCAACGCCCCCAGGAAAAGTTTTTGGTCAATTTTGTAGCTCATTATGAATCCTGTGCATAAGATATAAAACTGTTGTTTTGGAAATTCGGGTTTTATGTTGTTTTGTAGAGAGAAAACTGTATTGCCACATCGTGTATTTTTTCCTGAGAATAGTGAAATCCCTAAAATTTCGTGGATGTAGGCAAATTGCCAAACCATGTAAATATTGTTTTGTGTGTGATTATTTTTTCTTGGCATATATTTTTTCTCTATTTTTGCATCTCACAGATCTGGGAATTTCATGCATATTCCCTTTATGACTAACCTAAGAATTGTAATTTTCCTCGAAATCTTTTTGAATTTCTCTCTCAGAATGGCCTTATATAGTTTCTTAGTAGTTAGCTCATAGTCAAACCCATCATTATTTCATGCATCAAATATATGCATAATCTCTTATTCATTGTGTATGAAACTCATATGGTATGAGAATGTATGTATCCAATGTATGAGACACATTTGCTAACAACTCCCCAATATTCAAAAAACCGATCTATTTCACCACATCACCAACATATACCCTAAACACAAGTTATATTCCTTCTTTTAGTTTTTCTTATTTTTTAATATTAAAACAAAAGTTAGACACATGGATTAAAACTCATAAAAATTTGAATTTTAAATTAAATTGAGAACAATACATTGTTTCTTTATATATATATATATATATATATATATATATATATAATTTGAGCAAACAAATAAATAAAATGGAAAGCAATTTTTAAGAATTTTTATTCATTAGTTAATTGTCTTCTTAATGGCAATTTTTAAGCAAAATTGGATAAAAGACTTGAATTGAATAACTCTAAAAATTAAAGGATTCCAATTGAACAAAAGTAAAGTTAGAGGAGGGTGCACTTTACATTTTAGCCTATATATTATTATTTGAATAAAAAGTCTATATAAGAATATGGCAAAACTTCGGGACTATTTCTTAGGTATTCTACCTTAATTTAATCAATTAAATTCAACAAATTGGCCTTAGAAATTGTAACAATATGCATAGCCCTCCTTAATACTATTATAAATTACCGATTATCTCAAAAGTTTAAGCTATTAGAATATGATGAGTCCCTTCAAAGTTCAAACTACACTTCTCTACCCAACTTCAATCACCCTTGGACTATCATATTCTTAGTATAAGGAATCCATCCATCACTAGCATATCTTATCAAAGTGCATGGACCTCAAAAAACAAGGGAAACTTTTACATGTATATGGTCCTACATTGGACAATATGAGATTCACACCATGAGAGAGAGAGAGAGAGAGAGAGAGAGAGAGAGAGAGAGAGGCTATCATTGCATTTGTTTCAATGAAAATTTTTATCTTTTATTTATTTAAATTTTTGGTGTATGGTATGGTGAAAAATATAAATAAACAGAAACAAGCCCGACCATATAAAAATTGTAGCAACAAAAAACTTTCAAGGGTAACTCCTTTCACTCTACAAAAAGACTATTGATTGTTGTGGACCGATACCCAATTTGTTTTCTTTTCAAATGACTATTTACCTCAAACTTGTTGCTTTCTTTGATGTAGAGTCTAAATTTGGGATCCATTTGATAATCGTGAATAATCCCTGAAAAGAAAATATATTTTTTCCATTTGGGATATGTTTTAAGAAAGAATTATTTTGTTAATATTTAAAATTACTAAGAAATGATAATGATTTTGCATGTAAGTAAAACAATAAAAATAATTTGTAGCTCATTTATGTGTTTGCAATTAAACACTTGAAAGCAAATCAATTTTCTAAAAAAAAATTCAAAATTTTTTTTTTTTCAGAATATACTTTCCTTCAAAAGAAACAGAGTTCAAAAGTTATTTCAATCCTACCTTATTAATTGTGAACATAAAAATCACATGTGTCAATGCCTGGCCTCGATCGGAGCAGAAAACCGCTGTCGTGGGCCTTCGTTTGACCACCTGCTGTGGTGATGCTCCCGCGTGCGTGGGGCCCATTGGAAGCCCTTCTCGATGATTTGCGTGGTGCGCTTGGTGTGGTTCATGCAGAGCTTCGGGTGCTCTCTCTCTCTCTCTCGGTGGAGGAAGGTATTTGTCTATCTTTGGTACTGTGGCAGGAATCTTGGCCAAATTTTAAAGGGAATTACCAAAGGTAAGTGAATTCGTCACCAATCATTGGGTTTTTTCTAAGGTGTGATTAGTTACCTATTTCTAGTTGATTTTATTACCAATCCTAGGCTAAGAAAAAGGGCATTTTTCCTAATCTAATGTGGATGGTAAAAAAAATCTTGATTCTTGAGTCCAAAAGTTTTGTTACGTTTGGAGAAGGTGTTAGGCATCCCACAATGCCTGTCCAAGGACAATCCTTTGTTTTGATAAAACCTTAATTTTTGGAGATTGACAGTAAAAAACATGATTTTGGCATTGACTTTTGAGGCTTTACATGCATGGGAGGTTTTGAGATTTGGCTTTTGAATGGGTGTGGTCCCAATCTATGCTTTCTTAAGACATTCAAGCAAAGTATCAGATTTCCACAGTGAAAATCTGACAAGATGTCACCTTACTTTCGCAATGGAAATTGGGCATCGCTTTGCCGTAGGTGACACAAACTGTGACAATTACATGGAAAGGGGGTGAGAAGGTATATATATATATATATATACATACATCATGCACAGTGCTAGCACACAGAGCAGGCAAGTAAATGCCTACATCCCTAGAGTATGACTCAAAATATAGGTGCAGGAAAGTAAATAGGGGTCACCATACTCTAGAGATGAGGACGAATGGTATACAACATGATATATCTAATACAACCCATCTAAGAGAGAAAGGAGGGAGGAAGGAAGGGGATTTAAAAAAGTATATAACCAAATGGGAGAGGCTAGACCCCTAAAACTACTGAACATTGCTGCTTGGCTTATATCCACATGCTCACATCCTCGCCCTTTGTGCTTGTGCCTAGGGGATTATGCCCTAACTCCATGTGTCCTCGCTCCATGTGTGTACATGCAAAGGCAGAGACAAGAAACCAGCAGACAAGTAATAGAAGGAAAAGATGACAAGAGTATATGAAAGAGGCATAAAGCAGATAAGTATGATAAAGATGGCAAGCAAAGAAACAAGAAAGCAAGCAAACAAGCAAGAAGGCAAACAAGCAAGAAAGCAAACAGAAGGTGGTGTCTATGAGGGACAAATGTAAGTTTGGATCGAATGTCCATAACTTCATTGTGTTGAAGTAAGGACGACACACTAGCAATCAAGGCTCATGCATAGACATGTGAGCAAGCATGTAAAGATGCATAGAAGGCCAACGGGTGGCACAAACAAACATGGTAAGCCTGTCATTGCAAAGAGCGGAAAAGAGGAAAGGTAGGCATGAAGCAACTAGCATCATAGTGATGCATCCCAAATGGTTACATCTAAAAAATGCCTCATGGGCGTCAGATGTAACCACACAACCACAAACCCGCTAAAGGTATCAAGCATGGCAAAGCCTAGAACTAGAGAGGCTAACATAAGCATAAAGCATAGAAACACGCAAACATAGACATGCAAATAGGAATGATCCAAACACTTTGATATAGGCCAAAGTGTATGGACAATGACAAAGACCATAGGGTCTAGATTAGGTCTGAACCAATAGGCAAAAACATAAGAAAATGTGATAAAAGGAACAAAAGGGCTACAATAGCACATGGCATGACAAACAAGGTCTAGGCACACAAACATGGCATAGAGCACGCAAGCACATAGATGATGGAATAAAACATGCAGAGAACATTGATCTAAGCATGTAAACACATCGATCTACACATATAAGCGTGGAAAAATGCATGTGGGCATGTGAACATACATCTAAGCATGTGGATGTAAGCATAAAAGCATGGAAGACAAGGATCTAACCATAGAGCATGGAAATAAACACATAACACACATAGATCCAAGCAAGGCATAACCAACAACATCATACAAGCATGTGAGTACGTAACCCTAACATCAACCTAGAACAAAAGAGGCACAAAACATAGGAAAACATGGCATAAAGCCTAAAGCATGTAGATCTAAACATATAGGCATGTAAGGATGTAGATCTAAGCATGAAACATGGCATAAGGTATAAAAGAAAAGATATTTAAGCTAGAAACACAAATAAGGAAATAAACATGCTAAGGAAAGCAATAAATCATGTTATTCAAACAAAAAGAAAGGATAAAAAACTAGAAAAAGATTTAGAAGGTTAGGAGTGTGGATGGTAGCTAAAAAAAACTACTTCCACACCCCTAAACCCCAAATCCAAAGTGTAAAACCAAAGAAAAGAAGATTAGGTATAAGAACAATACCTTGTGTTTTTGGTGAAGAGAGATGAATCAAGAAAGCAAAAAAAAAAAAAAAAAAAAAAAAAATGGTCTCCCTTCATCTGAAGGGTGTATGGGGCTTTTTATAGCCCTAGCACAAATTTTGAGGCGATGGCCCTTCAAACGGTCCTTGATTGGGTTGATCTTGGCACCCTTGGAAAGATCTTAACTTCCTGTTTCAGAAAAGGTATGGAACTTGAAAATCCAATGGTTAGATCAAAAGTTATGGCTCTCAGAAGTTAGCGGTGCATCGATCAGTGTGTTATCCCTATTTTCGTGACATCTTGACCGTTCTAACTCCAATTTTGACCCATGAATAATTTTTGGAATGAGAATTTGATAATTTTCACAATGGCGTTAGTTTCAACCTGTTCTGACAGCCGGATCAAAATTAGGGTTTTTAAGCCCACCCGGGATCGACTTCGGGTCAAACTTGGTCAAAGTTGTTAAAAATATTCGAGAAGCTCAAGTTTGATGTAAAAATATGGAAAATGTTGTTTTGTAAGGGTTTTTACCTCGTTTGACCTTCGGTTAAGCCTAGGGTTGACTAGGGGCACTTTGGTCATTTTAGTTGAAAGAGGCACTTCGGGTGCTTCAATGCCCGAACGGGTTGTGCCACATCATTCTGGATGTTCCCGCAGCCCCATGTGAAGAAAATAATATTTTTTGATTTTTCAGGGTTCAACATGCAAATTGAGGGCGAACAAAATACGGTATCAGCAACATGACCCTTTTTTTGTGTTCTATTTTGTATTTCTCCAATCACAACTTGCCATTTATCTGTTTGGATTTCTTTGTAATATAACCAAAATTTTACATATATATATATATATATGACATATCATAATTAGTGGAATATATATTGAAAAACAAAAGGCAAAACAAAATATCTGTACACTTCATGGAGGGCAATAGAATGCTTACCACAACATCTTTATAAACACTAGCTAGTATAGTGCTCCTATCTCATCGAGAGCACATTCTTGTGTACATTATCAAGGGCAGCGACTGTTAAACTCTCACTCTCTCTATAATTTCCCAAAGGGGTATTGTCAAGAGTCCATGGTGCTTTTGCAGCTTCGATCTCCCATATTTTGTTGGAGGGGGGGGGGGGGTGGGGTGGGGGGTGGGGAGCATTTTGTCCTGTTCTTGCAACCATTGGCAGTGACATGCTGAAAAAATAAAAAGGTCAAGAGAAAAAAGAAAAAAAAAGGAATAAAATTTAATTACAAAATTGGTTGTAAAGAATTTATTGATGACATAGTTATTGACCTTTAATTTTATAGAAATTTTGTAAGCATTGAGGATATAAGAAGAAGATATAATCTAATAGTGGATTTGTCAAAATTCACCTCCAATAAAAAGATATTGAGTAAAGTTATAGCCTAAGATTACAACCAATTTTGTAACTAAACTTCGTCAAAAAAAAAAAAAAAAAAAACAAAACAAAAAAAAACAAAAGATGAAGAAAATATAATATGCATGCATAAGTGATAAATTGCTACCATAGGAAGACAAAACATCATGGAGTATAATTTTAATACGGAAAAATTTAATAAATTTGCTTCCTACTTGATGAAAAAGGAAAAAACGTGCATAGAAAGAGATATCAACTAAAACAGTTAACTGTATAATACATTGACTGGCTTAAGAAAACCTACCGAATTAGCAGTTCCAATGTATTAAAAGTTAGATCGGGTAAATCAAATACGTGTGAAATATGTGAAAAAATCAAACAAAACCAGCTCCGATATCATACCCAAATAAAAAATCAAAGAAAAATTATGGAAAAGGAAAATAAAAAATTTGTCCTCAAAAAAATTTTAAAAAAAAAAATCTGTTTGAATTTGAACTCGAATTTGACTTGTTAATTTGGTAAGATTGAGTTTTAATGAAGATAATCAATCATATTCACTAAGTCTTCCATTTAAGTTCTGAATATGAATTTAAAATCAAGTGGGGAAAGACAATCAAATATGGATTGACTTTGATTCCATACTTGAATAATTGCTTGATTTACCCTCATATGATGATGATTCTTTTCCTTTTGAGTTTTGGCATTCTTTTCATTATTGTACATAGCAGCCTTGAATGATTTACTTTCTATTTTGCATATTTTCCCTCTTATAATATTACTTACACATATAACAACCTACACTTTTATATACAATATATAAAATACATGGTTTAATTGGAAGTTTTATAAACAATAATGCGTGATTTCATGGGAAGTTTAATGGCCTACTTGGTAAGAGGATTTAAATACAGATTTTTGTTTTGCAAACCATAAAATGGTGGGTCCCACACTTGAATCTTTTGTTTGGTTGATGTTCTTTAAATACAATTTTCAAAAAATTGTATTCTATTTCCTTGTTCAAAGCTGGATTTTGAAAACTACTAAGAGAATGTTTTCATGACAGTGAAAATGTTTTTAATGACATAGTTGTAATAAAATAAAAACAGTGGACTCCACAATTCTTTCCAAACTCTTCTTTTTCTTAAATTGAGAAGCTAATCTTTATCACAAAAAAAAAAAAATTCATGCTCCAAATTTAAAATTTATCATTATCCAAAAAGTAAAAAGAAGAAATATATCACCTCTATTCCCACACGCTTTACGCGTGCAATTAGGCTCAAGGTAAAACCAAAAATCAATCAAAATAGGCTCAACATAACAAAACATTACAAAGGAATCAACACACATACCTAAATAGAAATTAATACCAGGCTTGTAGTCGACAATCTCTATCTCTCTTGCCAAGCTCTCTATTAACCACAAACAACTTTAAGTACATACCTCAATAAAAATTCCTTTCTCCATATAAATTAGATATAATGTACCATTAACTATTGAAATTCAGAGGATTTCAAAGTCTGCTATGTTTAATTCTGTCATGAAACTAGTGTGAAAGTTCAAATATGTGTGTAAAACACCTTAGAACGTTTAGACCCCAAATTACAAATTATCAATTCAAGTTTATAATCAAACAATTAATGTGCGGAATATGAACATAAGCAAATGACAGAATTGATAAACAATCTAAACCAATTTAAAATCACACCCACGGCAGATAATAAATGGTAAAGATTAAGGGAAGAGAGATGCAAACACAAAGACAACACACAATGTGTTATCGAAGAGGAAACTAAAGCCCTCGTCGTAAAACCCCTTTGCCGCCCTGCAAGTGGTCAATAATCTACTAGAAAATGTAGTTGGGATATATGAACAGCAATAGACCCTCCAAGCCTAATCTACCCAGGTACCTAAGCCCTCCAAGCTTCTTCCTCCAATGAGGTTGCACCGAACCCTTTTCTTCTCTAACTTACCAGATTCCGCTATAGCCTATAGCATCAACCAATAGCCATTGGTGCCTTCCCAAATTGTTTCCCTTAACACCAAATGACTTTCTCACAAACGTGGGTGTGGTGAGATAAGGATTTGGTCAATAACCTCTCAAGGATTTATTAATAGAAAATAAAAAAGTAGAGGAATTTGAGAAGTCTCTTAGTGAAGATTGGGGATGAGACAATCTTATTTTTCTCTAGGGTTTCTCTCTCTATTTTTCTCTCTTGAAGCTCTCATGATTTCGTGGGTATAAAGGTCTTCATATATAGTGGTGTGTGTTTGGAATACGAAGAGTTAGTTTTTGCCAAACAAGGTAAGTTGGTGGCTTGGCCTCGCAGCTTATCCAAGTCGTGAGTTCAAGTCACAAGGTAACAACCTGGCCAGTTTGGGACTTTTGTCTTGTAGTGCGACAGCTGACGTGGCCCTTCACCTTCCCGCATGCATCTCATGTGCACAGCATTTGGCAACTTGCAAGCCGCGAGTTAGTCGAGAGTCCTAACCGCGAGTCTGTGCTTCTTTGCACAATGATGAGCAATTCTTCACATTCTTTTCACACACTACCCTTACATGAATCCCACCTAAATACAGGGTTACTAAGTACTAAATTACAAAGCAAATTGGCACGAAATAAAGCCAACAAGATGGTTGATAAATTTCAACCTTACAATCTTCTCTTTTGGCTATTCCGTGACAAAACTCTAAAACAAAGTCTAGACTTAACGCATGAGTTGAGAACAGTTGGAAAACTCACTCATACCTAACTCTAGAATATGTGAAGTATTTGAACCATAAGAACAAGAACTCCTGAAACACAACACAATAAGTTCATTGTATACAGAAAACTTGTAAAGCATATAGAACAAGTACAATGCGATCAAGCACAATGGAATAAAGCAATAAACCATGACAAGACCAAAACAAGCAATCACTATAAACAAGTGATCACAATGTTCATTCACACTTGGAATGAACATCTGGAAATTTAAGTTAACAAACACAAGGAACATCACTTGAACGACCAATGCTCAACCAATGTACAATACAAGAAGTATGTGCATCTAGGAAAAATCTTACAAGGGCACAAGAGTGACAGTACTTAGAAGGAAATGCATAACACTTATTTATAAGTACTAATTTAGCAAAACACACAGACTGCATAAAGTATGGTACAAACCACAAAGGCCTACAAGTGCATAGAAACAACCCTAAAATCTTACAAAAGTAACATAGGTACAAAACATAAATAGAAACCTTAAAAACCTACAAAGGTAGCAGGTACAAACAATAAAGTACTTCCCTATCATATCACTCTCCCTATCATGAATCATAGGAGCTATGATGAACTTGGAACATATATACTTGTAACTTGAAACATTTGCATAAAACACCTTAGACCCTCAAGGTAAAGCAAGTAATAAATGGACAAGTATAATGTAACAAGTAAATTGCGATCAAGTAATTATGATATAAAACATGTGAGCAACTTGATCAAACAACAAACACCAAAATAAAGTTTTCTTATTAGCTCAATGTCTTCTCCCCCTTGGTACATGCATCTCCCCTATGAAATATCACTCCCCCTACAAATGTGCACGAGAATTTCTCCCCCTAAGAATGTGCACAAGGGTCATATAGAAATGACAACAACTCTCCGGTATACTCCCTAGAGTATACTCTCCCCCTTTTTGTTAGGAATAGACAAAGGGTCAAGGAGAAATGAGGATAAAAGATGAAGGTATGAATAATAAAAATAATGCATGAGAGGTGCAATGATGCATTAGAAAATGAAGCTCAAACCTAAGATGAAACAAAATACTACAAAGCATAAGATAAACATGACATGCTAGGATGAAGAAACAAGGTATGAACCAATGCATGACAAGGGTAGCAAGGTGTGTACAAGAGGTGGCAAAGTGCAATGTATAACCAATGCATGAAAAATGCACATGTGGGGCAAGGTGTGTAAAATACACAACCAATGAACCAAACATGTTCCTGATGAGAAAACATGAGAAACCTCAAAGTTTGATACTTATTGGAGTCTAAACAAGCAAGAAAATATCTAAGAGACATTTTATCAAACATCTAGCATGCACACTATGAACAACAATGTAAAACGATGCATGAACATCATAAAATCCACCCTTAAAACATACTTTTTTGCCACAAGGAGCCAACACCCAAAGAAAATCATCAAAAGAAACCAATCCCATGCAAAAAATTTGACAAAAATTAAGTTTTCTCAACCCCTATGATGAAAATCCCATCTAAGAGCACAAAACTCTCCAAAACATAATCTAAGGATAAAAAACAATGAAAAGAGTTTAGAATAACCTTAGAGATGATAATGGAATGAAAAACCATCAAATTGATTGGGTTTTGATGTAAAAATATTGTAAGAGAGGTTTAAAAGAGGATGGGAGAAGTTTAAAACAAGTTTCCCACGAAAAAGCCTTTAAAAAGCTATTTCTAGGCATTTGGCGACTGGACAAGTCGCGAACGAGTCACCAGTGAGCCGCGAAACCATTTAGTGTGCTCGCGACTGGGCAAGTTGCCAAAACGAGTCACAAAAACTCGCGACTTGGTTTGGCTGGTTGCAAGTCACTAAATTAAGTTGCCAAAAATTTTGACATTTGTTTTTCAACCCAAAAAATGTTTAAACACTGAAAAACAATGTAAGTATTAAGCATGAACACAAAGAGTGATAAAAATCACTTCCAAAAACATATAAAATGATCAAAAATCTTTTTGGATTGATTCATATAAAGATGAGCGCACACACATCACATTTAAACACGTACAATCGAACAAATGAATAAGGTATTCATTAAACATTAGGCATGTGTGTTGTGTGTGCGTATCAAGTGTGGAATAGTCCATAGTTTAGAGTTAAGGTTTAATGATAAATTCAATCAAGTCACACACAACTAGTGCTAAGACAAGTGGTCAATCTCAATTATAGAAATGAACATATATGACTTCCTACAAAAAAATGATTACAAATTTTAAAAGCTTTTCATTTGGCTTCTTTACAAATCATAACATTTGATCATTTTGAATCAATACATCTTATTTTGAGATCGATGCCTAAAATTTTAGATATTTCAATTTGATGAACAAACCTTTAGCTTTTGGGCACCATACATTTTCATAAAAGTCGCTTTCCCTTTTTTCTAGTCAAATACTAGTATGTGCGATGGCTTTTGCAGCTCATTATCTCTTTTCATTTTGAGATTTACATTTGTTGAGCTCTTTAAGCAATAAAAATAAAAGAGTAGGAAGATATATAGGCACAAGTCTACGCATGTATCAAGACCAACATGACTATTGATTAATCATTCATGACAAGCTTGAAGATCGATTTACAACAATCATACAAAGATGTCAAGATTTTTCCCACAAAGATATAAGTGCATAAAGAACAAGCTAAGCTCATAAATGCACAAGGCCAAAAGTACAAAGGTACAAGGCAAAACTCACATGTGATATGTGCTCAAATATATACAATCAAACTATTTGAATTTTTCACTTTTTATGTGGTTTTAGATTTTTTATTCATACAAAATTAAAACAAAAAGGTAAGATCAAAACAAAAACAATGCATATGAATAAATGCAAGATGTACAAAATGCATGAAAATATAACATGTAAGCATGAAGGGTCCTACAAAGATCGAAAAAATTAGATCAAGGACCAAAAGAGCAAAAGCTCAACCATAGGAACCTCTTTCTTATCCAAATGGAATGATTGTTTGGAATGATTGTTTCATGAGAAGTGAGACGAGGGTTGGAAGAATGAGAACCAGAGATGCATATAATCAAGGAGTTAAGAGCATTAAACACTTTCTTTAACAACATGTTATTTTCACTCAAATCCGGTTTACTCTTTTTAGCACAACTTCCAAGAATCTCAAGTTTCTCTTTTCTTTTGATTCTTTTAAAAGCATGAAACTTAGAGTATTGAGGTCTTAGATGACCAAAGGCACCACAATGGTGACAAACAATGTGTTTAGATTTACCAGACGTTTTGGGAAGGGATCTAGTAACATGGTTTTGCTCTCTCTTCAACTTATGACATTGAGATCTTATATAACCAATCACACCACAATAGTGGCAAGTTGGAACAAACTTAGATCCATTCGAAGCCTTAAGTTGAGGTCTAATCGGAGGCTTTGACTTAACAGACTTTCTCTCCACCTTTTGATTTCTTTTATGTGGAGGAATGTATACCGATTTGTCCTTTGAGGTAGAACACACAATAGGCACAAAATTGGGTACCACAACATGATTGCAACAAATATTTTCATCCTTTTTAAAAATAGGTTCAGCAATTAAACACTTGGCATGCATTTTGAGAGATTCATTTTCACATTTTAGCTCATCAACAAGTTTGTTAGACAAAACAAGTTTAGCATCCAAGTCCATATTCAAACATTCAAACTCTTTCAGCTTTTCAAGAGAAATTTCAGCAAGTTTTTTATATTTTTCAACCAATTTGTTGGATCCATTGGACTAAATCATCCTTTTAACAAAATAACTTGCTCAAATTATTTTGAAACTTTTTAGCATTTTTCTTCAAGGGTTTGATGTTAGGAATATCAACAACATCCAAAGATTTATGTAACAAAGCATCACAATCATGGGGATTATTACTCATAGAGGCATTTTTACAAACACGTGGCATGTTACATTCATCACCAACCAAATCATACAAAGAGGCATACAAAGCACAATCCATGGCAAATAACATAAGGGGTCAAGGATCAAATTTAGGTATTAAAACCACAACAAGTGTACCCACTCTGATACCAATTGAAAGTTCAAATATGTGTGTAAAACACCTTAGAACATTTAGACCCCAAATTACAAATTATCAATTCAAGCTTATAATCAAACAATTAATGTATAGAATATGAATATAAACAAATGACAGAATTGATAAACAATCTAAACCAATTTAAAATTACATCCATAGCAAATAATAAATGGTAAAGATTAAGGGAAGAGAGATGCAAACACAAAGACAACACGCGATGTGTTATCGAAGATGAAATCGAAGCCTTCGGTGTAAAACCTCTTCGCCGCCCTCCAAGTGGTCAACAATCTACTAGAAAATGTAGTTGGGATAATTGAACAGTAATAGACCCTCTAAGCCAAATCTATCTAAGTACCTAAGCCCTCTAAGTTTCTTACTCCAACGAGGTTGCGCCAAACTTTTTTCTTCTCTAGCTTACCGGATTCCGCTATAGCCTATCGCATCAACCAATAACCATTGATTCCTTCCCAAACTGTTTCCCTTAACACCAAATGACCTTCTCACAGACGTGGGTGTGGTGAGACAAGGATTTGGTCAATAACCTCTTAAGGCTTTATCAATGGAGAGGAAGAGAGTAGAGGAATTTGAGGAGTCTCTTAGTGAAGATTGAAATGAGGTAGTCTTGTTTTTCTCTAAGGTTTCTCTCTCAATTTTTCTCTCTGGAAGCTCTTATGATTTTGTGGGTATAAGGGTCTATATATACAGTGGTGTCTGTTTGGAATTTGAATAGTTAGTTTTTGCCAAACAGGGTAAGTTGGCGGCTTGGCCTCATGGCTTGTCTAAATCATGAGTTCAAGTCGCGAGGTAATTGCTTGGCCAGCCTGGGACTTTTGTCCTATAGTGCGACAGCTGGCGTGACCCTTCACCTTCTCCCATGCTTCTCACGTGCACAGCATTTTGCGGCTTGCAAGCCGCGAGTCAGTCGCGAGTCCTAACTGTGAGTCTCTGCTTCTTTGCACAAAGATAAGCAGTTCTTCACACTCTCTTCACACACTATCCTTACATGAATCCCACCTAAATACAGGGTTACTAAGTGCTAAATTATAAGCAAATTAGTATAAAATAAAGTCAACAAGATGGTTGATAAATTTCAACCTTACATGGTGGGTTTGTAAAATTAGAATGAAGTTGTGAAGTAGGAAGGTGGGAGATGTGATATGCTTGATAGTGGCTAAAGGGAGATGAGATAGCAATGGGTAGATGCAATTTTAACGTGTTCAAATGAGGGCAATTTTGTACTGTAAGAAGTTGAAACCCAATGGGACATTTGAATTTATTAAGTGGGATAAGTGAAAAAATATGAGATCTAAACAAAAGAAAGATGATATACATTAGTGTGGATGGATGAGGATTTGTGATAACTGTATAGAATTCAAATAACAAAAATTTTGGAATGTTTTAAGGAATTAAAATTTAAAAAAAAAAAAAAAAAACATAAAAATTTCTGGATAAGAATAAGTAGTTTTAATGTGAGGTAGTGAGTTTTTTTTTTTTTTTTTTTTTTGGGGGGGGGGGGGGGGAGAAGTAATTTTTTATTTATTATTTATTTGATAAACATAATTGAAGTATTTGAATTCAAATAGATAACAAATACAAATAGGAGTTAGATATTTGAATACAAATGGATGGTAAGAATAAGATTATTTTTTCCCCCTTTCGTATGCGAGAGGTAGTGGTTTTCTTTCCTTTTTTTTTTTTTTTTTTTAAGAAGTAATTACTTTTGTATTTTTTTAATAAATATAATTGAAATATTTGAATTTAAATAGATTATAAATATAGATAAAAATCAAACATTTGAATACAAATGAGTAGAGAGAAAAACCATTTTTTTTTCTTGTGTAGATACATAATTGAAGTTATTTTTTGGATAAAACATAATTGAAGTATTTGAATTCAAATAGATAACAAATACATATAGGAATCAGATATTTGAATTTTTTTTTCTTTTGTACGTGAGATAGTATTACGCTTTTAACCTTTTTTGCTTTTTTGTAGGAAATAAAATTAAAATATAGAGTATATTATTTCAAAATTTGTATGAAGATATTTTGGTACACCAAAAGTTGAAGATGAAACATGAGAATTCTTTTATTAGTAGTAGTAGTAGGGTGTGTGTGTGTGTATATATAAGTAATCTACTGATTTTACACATTATTTTTTTATAATTTTTTAAAAATAATCTCAAAAATAAAAATAGTCTCCCAAACATCATTTTTTGTTTTTATTATTTTGAAATTTTTTCTTAAAAATGGGAGTCATACACATAAATAATACTAGACTCATTATATGTGCTTTGCACGTGCAGTTAGACTCAAGGTAAAACCAAAAATCGATCAAAATAGGCTCAACATTACAAAACATTACAAAGGAATCAAATACACAACTGAATAGAAATTAAGACCAGGCCTGTAGTCGATGATCTCTATCTCTCTTGCCAAGCTCTCTGTCAAAAACAAACAATTTTAAGTACATGACTCAATAAAAATTATTTTCTCCATATAAATTAGATACAACGTACCTTTAAATATTGAAATTCAAAGAATTTTAAAGGTTGCTGCATTTGATTCTATCATGAAACTGGTGGGTTTGTTAAATTAGAGTGAATCTGTGAAGTAGTGTTAAGGACATATTTTATGTAATTGGCTAATCCTTTGACAAAATACACTTTACTTGTAATTTGGTAGATCTAGGATGAGTTTAGTACTTCAAGAAATAAGAGTTTAAGTATTAAAGCCATGAAAATTAGACCAAAAAACAAATGAAAAAAATATGTTCATTAAATCTCGACAGATATCTCGATAGAAATAGTATCTATCAAGATTTAAGAACGAAGCTCAACAAAAGCTTGACAGAAGTTGAATCTATCGAGATCTATGAAATCAGAATTTTCGGATTTGATTTTTGGCCATAGCTAACATGTATGTGTAGGGTTTCTTTTCTCACAACCCTAAACATATATAAGGCTTATTTTAAAAGCCGTTATACATGGAGAACACATGCAAAAAGTGAATTAGTGTCTTATTCTCTTTACAAGAAGTTACTGCATCTTTTGCACCTTAGGATTTTGTAACCAAGTACTTCTTGATCTTCATTGTTGATAAAGTGAAGAACTTTGCAGTCAACAACATCTTCAAGTTGCTAGAGTTGGTCATGTATTGGGATCCGTGCAAAAGAGTAGCGTTCATATATTGAAGAGTTCAAAGACTCTGAAGCGGTAAAAGGTTTTTGCTTTAAGTTCATCTAGGGGGATTGTAGAGTCTAGTGACAAAGGTCTTGTATTAGATCTGAGAATTCTCTTTACTATAATGAATTGCGCTTTTCGAGAAGGTTTGCCCTTAGGTTTTTTACTGTAAAACTAGTTTGTTTCATTGGTTTTCTTAGGTCGTCATATCTTGTCTTATTTACTCTTCTGCTGCATGGTATTGATGTTTGTTTGTTTTAACAAAGTTTATTCATAATAAATTTAATTAACAACTTGAGTTTAAAACTTGTAATTCTATCAACCGAGGTCTAAATTTCCCAACAAGTAGGAAGGTGGGAGACGTGATATGCTTGATAGTGGTTAAAGGGGGTTGAGATAGCAGTGGGTAGATGCAATTTTAACGTATTCAAATGACAGCAATTTTGTACGGTAAGAAATTGAAACCCAATGGAACATTTGAATTTATTAATTGGGATAAGAATTGTGATAAATAATAAGAATTTTGATAATTAAAAAAATTTGAGATTTGAAAAAAAGATAATATACATTAGTGTGGATGGATGAGGATTTGTGATAACTGTATAGAATTTGGATAAAAAAAAAATTGGAATGTTTTAAAGAATTTTTTAAAAAAAAATATTCAAGATAAGAATGAGTAGTTTTTACGTGAGGTAGTGAGTTGTTTCTTTTCTTTTTTCTTTTTTTAACAGAATTGAAGAATTTGAATTCAAATAGATAACATATACAAATAGGAATTAGATATTTGAACACAAACGGGTGGTGAAAATAAGTTTTTTTTTTTGGGAAGAAGTAATTTTGTATTTTTTTTTTATAAACATAATTTAAGTATTTGAATTCAAATAGATAATAAATATAGATAAGAATCAAACATTTAAATACAAATGAGTAGAGAGAATTTTTTTTTTCCCTTGTGTACTTACATAATTGAAGTTTTCTTTTTTGGATAAAACATAATTAAAGTATTTGAATTCAAATAGATAATAAATATACATAGGAATTAGATATTTGATTTTTTTTTCCTTCTATACGTGAGATAATATTTCTCTTTTAACCCTTTTTTTTGTTTTTGTTTTTAGAAAATAAAATGAACTAAAGGGTAAGTTATTTTATAATTTATATAAGAATATTCTAGTACACCAAAAGTTAAAGACGAAACGGAAAAATCCTATTACCTTATTAGTAGTATATATAAAAATTATTATTTAAAAACTAATTTAAATTTCAGTTTTTTTTTTTTTTTTAATTTCATACTGTTTTAAAAACAAAAACAAAAATTCCCCTACTGTATATAAACCCTAACATGCTTGGATAGTAAATATTAAAATTCAAATGAAACTATTTCTAAAAGAATTAATAGTACGACTAATGCTTTTTTTCTTCTTCCCTTTTTTTTTTTTTTTTTAAATTATCTGACAAGTATTGCGTGTCAGATGAACTGAAATGACTTGATACATCATTTCATTGGAACTTGGAAGCTCAAATGCTGAATCTTGGTAGTTGGTAGTCAATGCTTTGAAGCTCAAATTTTCCTAAATCTACCAACTTTAAGATCAATAGAATCTGTTGAATGTCGGCCACCGATGACCCTGACCTTGACCTTGACCTTGACGGCTTGACCTCGACTTGGACTACCTACCCGCGTTTCTTTTTTTAAATAATAATTATAGAGCATTGAAGCCGTGTCATGGTTTAAGAAGACAAAAAGTTCTAGAATGCATTTGGAGTCGTTGCATGCCAATAGACACAGTGCTTTGGCTTGCTCTTCTGCACTGTGCATAATTCTGATCAGATGCAATTCTACTGAGATAATTGACAACTGCTTTTTCAACCCAAATGCTAACTTCTTCTGGATTTAAGTTCCTCCTAAATAATTATTTATATTCCTGTCATTTTGTAAGATTGAATTTATTCAATAATTTTATTGACTTTATTCTATACCAAATTTGTTTGTAATTCAATATTTAGAAATCCTGCATTTAGATGAGAATCTTGTAAGGGTGGTTTGTGAGAAAGTGTGAAGAAAAACTCAAGAGTGTGCAATTAAGAAGAACCTTGCAATTGGCAAGTCGGCAAAGGAGGCACACAAGTGAAGTATGCAAGGGGAGTTGAAAGGTCACACTAGCTGTTGCACTATAGTGCAAAACCTCCAGTTGGCCAAGCAATTAGCTCGCGACTCAAACTCGCAACTCGTTCCAGTCATGAGCTCAAGTCGTTAGATTTTCCTGTTTGGTTGTAACTGACTCTTCGCATTCTATACACACCCTATTATATATATATATATATATATATATATATATATCCTTATACCCATGAAATGTAGAAAGTTTCTAGAGAGAATTTTGAGAGAGAAATTCTAGGGAAAAACAAGATTAACTCATCCACAATCTTCATCCTTTGATTCTCCAAATTCCTCTACTCTCAACCTCTCCATTGATATATCTTTGAGAGGCACATTAGAGCTTGGAAAGCAGTTCAGAAGGAACCAATTTATTTTGGTTAATGCAATGGGCAATTGCGGGATCTGGTAAGTTAAAGAAGACAAGGTTTGGCGTAAACCTGTTGGAGAAAGAAACTTGGAGGGCTTAGGTGCACTGGGTATATTAGGCTTAGAGGGTCTTCTGCTATTCATGTATCCTAACTTTATTCTCTAATGGATTATTGACCACTTGGAGGGTGGCGAAGATGTTTTTCGTCGAGGACTTCAGTTTCCTCTTTGATAACACATCGCTGTGTTGTTTTTGTGTTTGCATCTCTCTTTCCTTAATCTTTGCCATTTAATTATTGTTGTGGTTGTAATTAATTTCAGTTTAGATTGTTTTACCAATTCTATATTAGTTTATTATCATATTCCGCACATACATTATTTAATTATAAGCTTGTATTGGTAATTTGTGAATTGGGGGTCTAAACGTTCATAGGTGTTTCACAAACTATTTGAACTTTCACATTTCACAGTCTTAAATGTGATCAACTTCTTCTTCTTCACATAATCATCAAAGCAACTGAGATCTAGGAAATCAGGGGTGACACTAGGATTTAGAGTTAAGGGAGATGGCTCTACTTTTGATTCTGGCGGCTTTGGCTTTTGGTTTTGCTCTTGCTTGGCCATTGAAGTGTTTTTTTATTTTTTTAGGTGTCTTTAATGTATTCAGAGTAAGGACAAAATTATTTTATTTAAATTTTTTTAAAGGACTAGGTAATTTATTTTATGTAAAATTGGTTGATTGGGTTTAATGTCTTTTAAATTTGCTACTTGTAATTTTTGTTGTTGGGATAAATCTTTTGGGCTGAAATATTTTTTATGGCCTTTAAAAAGGAGCCTTTTGGGTAAATATTGCTAAATTTGAAATACATTGCGTTATAGGTACTGTTGCAAGTTAATTAGGAAAATGAGAAGAGAGATTGAATTTCAGCAACAGTGTTGCCAAAATTCAAGAAAAAGTAGGAGAGAGAATGAGAAAATTGGAGGAGAGAGAAAAGCTTGAATTACGGCAATGGCATTGCCGTAATTCATTCTGCCTAATTTTCCTCAGCTGCCCGGATGTGTGAGTGTAAGAAGTGCCCTGACCAGTTGAGTGCCCAAAAAAAAAAGTAATTGTGGCAATGGTATTGCCGAAAATGGTAGGGGGAAAAAAAGTGAATGCCAAAATTTGGGGAAGAATTAAAGAAAAATATAATGTGCTATGTACACAATATTTTTACAATATTTTCACAATAAATCACATGTAACTAGTTATTATTAGTTCAAATTTAAATTTAACATTAAGATTACTATTTTAATCTAACAATAATAACAAGTAACAACCTGAGACTTAGAATTTGTTATAAAAATGTTGTAAAAATTGTATACACTTATTATTTCTTTAAAAAAAAAAAAAAAAAAAAAAAAGGTGTAATGGATTTGCCAAAAATTTTGTGGCAATTGTGGCTTGTTGAAAATGGGAGGAAAAAAAAAAAAGTTTCAATGGGTTTGTGGCATTGGTGAATTTTTTTTTTTTTTTTTTTTTGGGCAATTGTGGCAATGCCATTGCCGAAAATGGAAAAAGAGAAAAAAAAAATTCCCAATTATGGCAATGGCATTGCCGAAATTGTGGGGAAATTTTTTTTTTTTTTTCAGCAATGGCATTGCCACAATTGCCAAAAAAAAAAATTCGCCAATGCCACAAACCCATTGAAATTTTTTTTTTCCTCCCATTTTCGGCAAGCCACAATTGCCACAAAATTTTCGACAAAATCCATTACACCTTTTTTTTTTAAGAAATAATAAGTGCATACAATTTTTACAACATTTTTACAATAAATTCTAAGTATTATGTTGTTAATTGTTGTTATTGTTAGATTAAAATAGTAATCTCAATGTTAAATTTAAATTTGAACTAATAATAACTAGTTACCTGTGATTTATTGTAAAAATATTGTAAAAATATTGTGTACGTAGCACATTATATTTTTTTTTTAATTCTTCCCCAGATTTTGGCATTCACTTTTGTTTTTTTTTCCTACCATTTTCGGCAATACCATTCCCGCAATTACTTTTTTTTTTTTTTTGCACTCAACCGATCAGGGCACTTCTCACACTCACACATCCGGGCAGCTGAGGAAAATTGGGCAAAATGAATTACGGCAATGCCATTACCGTAATTCAAGCTTTTCTCTCTCCTCCCTTTTTCTCATTCTCTCTCTCCTACTTTTTCTTGAATTTCGGCAACAGTGTTGCCGAAATTCAATCTCTCTCCTCATTTTCCTAATTAACTTGTAATAGTACCTATAACGCAAATATGTTTCAAATTTAGCAATATTTACCCAAAAGACTTTTTAAAAAGTGGAAAATGCTAGAGTTACAAAGTTTTTATTTATTTATAAATTACTAATGTAGTGAGTGGTTATTGGTAAGTAAAAAAAAATGATTTAAGTGATGGGCTTAGATGCAAACCAGTAAGAATTTGCTAACTCAATAGTTTGAAAAAAAGTTCGTGAATGTAGAATTACTCTTAAAAGAATCAATAATATTGTTAAGGGTGACAAAGTGTAATTTTATATAACAAAATTGCTAAAATTAGTATCTATATATGTAATAGTATTTTTTTAATTAAAAAATTTGGTTGGGGGGGGGGGGGGTGGGGGAGGGGGCGAGGGGCATTGCCCTCCAAAGTCCGAAAATACCTCTGGCCATGCCAGAATCAAAGGAAAATTTTTTAATATTCCGAAAGCAATAACTCCCTCAAAGACTCCATTACAATTTTTTTACCAATAAGAGGACAGAGTGTTTCAAGAGATTAAGAGAACTGTAAGTTTATATAATTCAGCTTGGACAAAATCACAAATTTTTACCAATAAGAGGACAAAGTGTTTCAAGAGATTAAGAGAACTGTATGTTTATATAATTCAGCTTGGACAAAACCCCAAATAAAATAGAGGGCCATAAATAGTGTGAATTTCTTAGTGGTGTGTTTGGATGTCAAGATTTGGATTTGGGTTATTGAAATCCAAATACATTGTTTGGATAATTTAAAAAGGGTTAAAGATTTGGATTTAACAAATTTACCAAGAATTTTAAACCTTAAAATCCTTGAATTTGAAATAATTTCTAAACCCATACAATTTTAAAAATTTATAAGATATGTTTCAACATTTATAGATTTGGAATTAAAGCATTTCAAATACACAATTTTAAAATTCAAATCCAAATTCAAGTAACCAAACACAACTTAGAAGTAAGGTCTCCAAACTCGGACTGTTCATTAAACTGTAAAAGGGAGAGGTTCAAGGGTTTTGAGGTCGAACCAGGGTCAAACTGTGATGACATCATAATTAATTTAATAATTAATTAAAGCCTAAATATAGATATTAAATTTAAAAAACTAGCAAAATTAACTAATATATATATATATATGAGGGAAATTTAATGATTTTCAAGCATATATTTAATAATTAAATAATAAAGTTAATAAAAAATAATAACCATGAAAACATTAAAATTTATGATTAATTTTTAAAGTAAAGTTGAATATCTTTGAAGGATTTTAATTATAATTTTTTTTAATTTCTTGTAAGAGATAGATAATTTAATTAAGTAGAATAAAATTGTGTTAAATTGTTTTTATAAAATTTTAAAAAAAAAAATTGCTAAGGGGTTAGAAAATCTAGGGCCACCCTAAAAACCCTAATTCGAACTAATTATGTAATTAGGTGATAAAATAAGTACAATTACTAAAACAAAAATACAAAAATGAGATTATTGCAAAATCAAATCCTAATATTTGTAAGTGACGTCTCAAAATAGACAAAATCTTATTCTGACTTCTAAATTAAAAATTTATATATAAAATAAAAATGACTAAAAACAGCAAAAATGTATAATTCAAGAACTAAACAAACGAATTTGCCTACAAAGTGATTTCGGTTGTGGCCGAAGGTGACAACTTTTGCTCCCAACATCGTTTTCTGCACCAATTTTCATGCAATTTCATCTCTATCACCAATGATTTCTACTACTTCTTAAGGAAAGTTTGTATTTTCTATTTTATATCACCAATTATCCAAAAAAAGAAAAAAAAAAAGCTGTTGTCCAAAAACAAAAACTAACTCAAAATGTGTTGTTGTCAGGCAAAAAAATAAGAATTTTTTAAATAATATATATAACACTCTTTTTTTGTTTTTTTTTTTTTCATGAATATTATTATATTAAACACTTTTTCTGCCTCCACAAAGTGCTGCACTGATGCGTTGCTTACCATTTACGGTGCTTTTATATATATATATATATATATATATATGACATGTTACTTGGCTAAAATGGCACAATAACATTGTTTACCGAAATATATATCAATTTATTATTGTTTCAGAAATATTTAAGGATCTATCACTTTTTGAGTATTTGAGTTCGGAGAACTCGAGTATCATGAAAAACTCGAGTACCCAAAAACTAGTAGATCCCTAAATATTTCTGCAACAGTAGTAGATTGATTATATTTCAACAAATAATAGTATTTGGCCATTTTGGCCCATGTTCCTCAACTTTCTTTTCTTTTCTTTTCTTTTCTTCCCTTTTTAACTTTTGAGCATGGTCCGCCATTGGTCAATGTCATCCACATGAATTTTTTTATTTGCGTAAATAAGCAACACCTTGTGGTGGAAGAAAAAGCGTGTGTGTGTGGGGTTTTTTTTTTTTTTTTTTTTTTTTTTTTTTTTTTTTTTTTTTTTTTTTGTAAATAGAAAAAGCGTTTAATATTCATTAAAAAGAAGTGTTTAATAAATAAAATTTATCTTATGGAAAATTACAACTAAACTCACTTATAGTTTGGTAGAAATTTAAGTTGCCTACTTGTGGTTTAACATTTGACACTTTACTTATCTAAGATTAGCTCAGTTAAAGTTCTATAACTCACCACCATTAAAAAGGAACTAAATATGTAATTTTACTCTACTTTTATATTTCTCTTCTTAAAAAAAAACACAAAAAATATAAAATTTCAAGATCAAATAAGATCAAAAATAATTGAGTGGAACACTTGCATCATTGGATTTTAAATTACAAGTAAACAACTTAAATTTTGGTCAAACCTCAACTAAATAAAATGTCAAATTTTAAATTACAAAGAGGCAACTTAAAGTTCAGCCGAACTACATGTGTAAGCTGTAATTTGCCCTTATCTTTATTATTGGTTAGTTCCTTCAGCTGAAAAAAATAGTAAAATACTGATCCTTTTTCACGCATTAGCAACTTTATCTTTTCTTAATTCTAATAATATCAGTGTCAATCTTCTTTTGACCGCATTATCAGCGTGTCATGTTCCCTTTGCATGCATTTACACATAAAATTCAACAAAAAGAAAAATTACAACTATTATAAATAATTGGTTCTATGGGCTGTGAGAGCTCAGAAACCAAAATCATAATTGCAACATTGATTGCTCTAGTTGTGCTTCCTCTCATATTTATCTTCATTTTGATTGTTTGTATCATCGGGCATGGCATTGATTATGGGTATAAGGCCCCATAAACTTCTGTTCGCAATTTTTACTCTTTTACTACTCTTGAATCCAGCCTTTGGATTCATTTCAAAGGTTGGAGGCGATAACGTGTGGTGCATAGAGAGGGAGAGACAATCACTCCTTGAGTTCAAAGAAAGCCTTATTGATAACACCAATATGCTCTCTTCATGGGGGAGTGAAGATGCAAAGAAAAATTGTTGCAGCTGGGAAGGAGTTCACTGTAACAACCAAACAGGCCATGTACTTGAGCTTCATCTTGATTTTTATGGATTACGAGGTAAGATAAGTCCTTCACTGATTGAGTTGCATCATTTGACTTATTTAGGTCTCGGTGGCAATGATTTTAATAACAGTCAGATCCCAAAGTTTATTGGTTCACTCAGTAGCTTAAAGTGCCTTGACCTAAATAGCGCCAATCTAAGTGGGCCAATTCCATTTCAACTTGGTAACCTTTCCCACTTGCAATATCTCGACCTTAGTTGGAATAATTTGAAACTTATCCAAAATCTTGAATGGCTTTCTCATCTTGTTTCAATAGAGCACCTTGATCTAAGTAATTTGAATCTTGGTGTAGCCAATGATTGGCTGAAAGTTGTTAGCGGTCTCCCTAACCTATCAGTGTTGTGGCTATATAATTGCTCTCTTCCTCTTGCCACTAAATCTCTTTTGCATATTAATTTCTCTAAATCTCTTACTTATCTTGATCTCTCTACCAACCCTTGCATCAACTCCTCCGTATTCTCTTGGCTGTTGAATTCTAGTAGCAACCTTGCTTATGTTGATCTCTCATATAATCAATTACAAGGTTCAATTCCAAATGTTTTCGGCAACATGAATTCTCTTGAGCGACTCTATCTTCATGATAATCAATTTGAAGGTGGCATTCCAAAATCCCTTGGTGATATATGTACTTTACGTGGATTGTATCTGTCGTCCAACAATCTCAATGGACAAGTTCTTGAATTCTTCCACAACTTGCAAGGATGTGCAAAAGATTCATTAGAGAGCTTACATTTTGGTGGGAATCAAATTAAGGGATTGATGCCTAAATTTGCAAAATTTCCATCATTAAGAGAGTTAGATCTTTCTAACAATAAATTTAATGGGTCTGTGGCCGAAAAAATAGAAACCCTATATAAGTTAGAGATTTTGGATCTTCATTCAAATATGTTGGAAGGTGTTCTCTCTGAAGCCCTACTTTCAAATTTCCCCAATTTGTTTTATTTACAATTATCTTCTAATTCTTTCACTTCAAATTTCAGCTTTGATTGGATTCCCCCTTTCCAATTAAATGGCTTATATTTGAGATCTTGCAAGTTGGGTCCTCATTTTCCAAATTGGATAAAAACTCAAAAAAACCTTATCTTCCTCGATCTCTCCAATACTAGAATTTCAAATACCATCCCTACTTGGTTTTGGAACATGCCTTTTGAGTTACAGCATTTGAATTTGTCTCAAAACCAAATCAAGGGTAGGTTGCCAAATATATCCAATACATTTTTAGACCTTGCCATACTAGATTTCAGTTCAAACAGATTTGAAGGCCCACTACCAGCAGTTTCTTCTAATTTGACCTCATTAAATCTCTCCAAAAATAAGTTTTCGGGGTTAAATTCATTTATATGCTCAAGTACTGGGGGTATGATGCACCTTGACCTCTCAAGCAACAATATATCTGAAGAGATCCCTGATTGTTTCATGCATTGGCAAGAACTTGAAATTTTGAATTTGGCTCACAATAAATTGTTTGGGGAAATTCCACGCTCTATAGGTTCTTTAATGCGGCTTATAGCATTGGACTTGAGCAACAATAGCTTGTCTGGGGAGTTGCCTTGCTCCCTCCAGAATTTCACTATGTTAAGATTTATGAACTTGAGAGAGAATAAATTATCTGGGAGGATACCAGCTTGGATAGGGGAAACAATGTCCTCATTGATCATTCTTAGCCTTAGATCCAATAAATTCCATGGAAGCATAGGGTTACAAATTTGTTTGCTAAGCCATATTAAATATTTAGACTTGTCTCAAAATAATATTTCTGGAACCATTCCACACTGCCTCAATAATTTTACTGCAATGGCTCACAAAATTTCAGATGTTATGACTGACAAGTACTCAACTTGGAATGGCCCTGAATATAGTTTTTCTACTGATTATGGAAAATATAGTGACAACAGTCTCAATATAATTGTTGGTTGGAAAGGAAATGTGTATGAGTACGGAAAGAATTTTGGAGAAATGAGGAGCATTGATCTTGCAAACAACAAATTGACCGGAAATATTCCAAAAGGGATATCCAGCCTCATAGAATTGAAAGCATTGAATTTATCAGGAAACATGTTGACAGGAATAATCCCTAAAAACATTGGTAAGTTGGAACAATTGGAATCTTTGGATTTGTCGAGAAATCGGTTTTCTGGTTCATTACCTGCTAGCATGGTTGGTTTACATTATTTGGGCTATCTTGACTTGTCCTATAATAAATTATCGGGAAGAATTCCAACAGGCACTCAACTCCAGTCCTTCAACCCTAGCAAATTCATGGGTAATGCTGGACTTTGTGGACCTCCCCTTATAGAAAAGTGCCCAGAAGATGTAACATTCAACGTTGGAGGCAGTAAAAACCATCAAGAAGAACGAGATGGAGGAAGTAAAAACCATCAAGGAGATCGAGACGAATTCTGGAAGTGTCTTTATGTTGGTACAGGATTTGGATTCGCTGCTGGTTTTTGGGCAGTCTGTGTCTCTTTATTATTGAACCGTTCTTGGAGACATGCATATTTCCTAATGTTGATCAACCTGAAGGATTGGTTGTACGTGACAATAGTGGTGCATACTAAAATATTGCTAAAGATGTTTCACAACTAGGGCTATCACAACTTCACTAAAGGTTTGCGAAAAAATTTTGAACTCGTTATATGTTTCCATCTATTTCTTCTGTTGGATTGATTTTAATTTTGCAAACTAATGACTGTTGTTTAACCTTGTAGGAGATCTCCTGCCTTTGATATTACGCCCTATTCATTCGCTTATGAACTCATGCTGGGGTGCAAGCTTTAGAGAAGACTTTCGAATTCCATTGTCAATTTGTGTGTGTAATATATATATATGTAAAATTTTGTGTGTACTAGGCAAGAGCTGGAATTGCCATTAATGAAATGTTGTTATATATTCGATTAATGATCTGGTTTCATTTGAATAGGTTAGTTGGCGTTCAAGTTCGACATAGGTTGAACGGTAATTCTACGGATTTCAAATCTTTTATGAACTTATTTTCCCGTGTTAAAGTTGAATCTGGATCTAAAATGTGCCACCTCTTTTAAAATGCCAATAACCTAACTCTAATAGCAAAATTAATTGTAGCTATGCCAACCAAACATTAATAGCATAAAAAATATATATATTATCGATAACTCTGCCTGAGATAGGAAAGGGAAAAAGAAAACGAGGCTGGCTAGTGATTCTAGTTTTATATTCGTACTTTTATATATATATATATATAAACATTTCTTTTATCTACTTTTGTTATGTGGATCTCAGAGGAAGTTTTTCCAATAAGAAAATAATATTTCAAACATGGAGGAATTACATTTTTCCCACATGTGATTTGTTTAGAAAATATTTTACCTATATGTTATTTAAAAAATGACATTTTGCTTACCTGTGTCTAATCTGTTAACCAAACGTTTACTCACCTCTTTCCTGCCTTTACTCTAATACTATTTCACTCAAAAAAAAAAAAAATAGCAACTGAATCAAAACACTTTCCTGAGAAAAAAAAAGCTTCTTTATCTTTTACAGACCCATCATCACCATTTACCCAGGCTTCAGCCCAGCTATCTTCGTTGCCAACCACTCTCCCGCACACAAAGCTCTTATTCAAAACAGTGCAGTTTTCGCTGACCGCCCAGCTCCTCCACCTACAGCCGTGATTGTATCTAGTAACAAACACAACATCAACTCTGCTTCTTATGGTCCCACATGGCGACTCTTTCATCGTAATCTCACTTCAGAGATTCTCCACCCTTTGCACATGAAATCTTACACTCGCGCGCAAGTGGGTCTTGGATATTCTCTTCAATCGCCTTCGTCCCAACACTGAAAAAGTTGTTAATTAAAGACCATTTCCAATACTCCATGTTTTGTTTGTTGGTTCTTATGTGTTTCAAAGAAAAACTCGGTGAAACCCAGATTAAGAAAATCGAAGAGATTGAACGTCGCTTGCTTTTGAGCTCTGGCCAGTTTGCTAATTGCTATACTTAATTTTTTTCCCCAGTATTGGAAGGATTTTATTTCGTAAGCGTTGGGAACAGTTGTTTGAACTTTGGAGAAACCAAGATGATGTGTTAATTCCTTTGATTAAAGCAAGGAGGAAAGTGAAGCAGGAAAGACAGAGTAAAACGAAAGAAGGCAAAGAAAATGACGATGAGTTTGTTGTGTCGTATGTGGACACGTTGTTGGATTTGGAGTTGACAGAGGAAAAGAGGAAGCTTGAAGATAAGGAAATGGTTAATTTGTGTTCAGACCAATTACTAAATTGCTTTCTCACAAGGCTCTTGCATTGGTCTATTTGCAACTGTCGTCGTCTTCTGAGCAATCTATCAAATAAAAGGAAGCTTTTTTTTTTTTTTTTTTTCTCTCTCTCTCTCTCAGAGGAATGTGTTTTGATTCAATTGCTATTGTTTTTTTGAGTGGGATAGTGTTAGAGTAATGGCAGGACAAAGGTGGGTAAATGTTTGGTTAACAGATTAGATCACAGGTAGGTAAAGTGTTTTCTGAACAAACCACAAGTGAGTAAAGTGTAATTTCCCATTCAAACATAATAATGAATGTGTCGGTATTATAATACTATGCACGCAAAACACATTGTGATAACATACAAAATTCATTCAATTTATTTCAAAATGAATAGATAAAATTTTAAGAACTCTTACTATCACGTCCCAAATCTAATACTTAGGTTTGGGACCATGACTGGCATGTTAATATCAAGCTTGAATCTAATATTAATAAGAACCAACTAAACTTTTTTTTTTTTTTTTTGAGAAAAAGGTAAGAAAAATTTTATTAAAAGAAAAAGCGAATTACAAAAATGTAACAAAAACCAAACTTAAGGAAGATCCGACTAGAAAACAACATCCATGTCCTCGGGTAAGTCTTCTACCTAAACCTCAAGATCTACAGATAAAATTGCTTTTTTAGCTAAACTATGAACTAATTTATTCCCATCTGTCCTAACATGTTGGAACATACAACTTCATAGTACTCCACCAAGTCTTTTTATCTCATCAATAATATGGCCAAATAGCAAAGGACAGAGGCCAAAGCACAGCAAAGCTTGAATAACAGTAAGACAATCACCTTCAACAATAATGTCGAATAAACTCATCTCCCTTGCAAAAGCTTTCCTCTTTCTTTTCATTCTTATTTCTTTACTTTCTTGGTATAAAATTTTCACTTAATATTCAGAGCATATACATTGTACTCAAGAAATAACATAATCCACCAGTCATTCAATTTTCACACTTTCACATAATACATCTCTAATTACACTAAAATATACAACTCTAATAAAAAAAAATCCTAAAATACATAATACTAAAGAGCTAAACACCAAATTGCTAAATTAGGATCTATACTTTTAAAACTAAAACTAGTTTCCTCCAAAACTCAACTAAGACTCCCTCTGCTCTAGAATAAAACCCATTGACTAAAAGAGTGGAAGGGGTAAGCTACATGGCTCAGTAAGGGTAAGTTACATGAGAATTTAATAAGAATGCATATAAATCAAATCATTTCATTTCATTTCTACGACTCTTGTCTTGCAATAGCTTCATTGTTTCTAGCACTTCTAGGTGGCTCTTCTCTTGCCATGGCCCCATAGTTTCTATCACTTCAAGCCAACTCTTTTCTTGCAATAGCTCTATTGTTTCTAGCACTTCCAACTGATTCTTTTCTTGCAATAGCTTTGTAGTTTCTAGCACTTCTAGCTTATTCTTCTGTTGCAAAAGCTCCATTGTTTCCAACACTATTAGCCAGATGTAGAATTCCTTCAAATTGTCTTAAACAAGGTTATAAAGAGTAGGAAAAAAAATTCTTTCTCATAACATGTGACCTGAAATACATGCAAAACAAGAATTCTTAATTGAAATATTAAAAGCAAGCAAGAGTGCACCATAATTTTTTTTTAATGAGTAATCATCCTAATTAATAATAATAATAATTAATTATCAAGCAATGGTTACAAAGGGGGCATTTTAGTTAGCACTATTTCAACCAAGTACACCATACAATCTTTATGTTAAATCATATAGAAAGTAAATCACATACCTATATACAAGCACACAACTCACATGTCATTTCTTGATTACACACATGCTAGAATTACAATAAGAACATGGCTAATTGATCATGATCTGATCCTACTCCTTGCATGTACCAGACAACCTAGAATACTACTAACTATAACCTAGGACAATGCTCACTACAACCTAGCTTGATGCTTCCAAAGACTTCATTCTCAATGCAGTAGTACTTATGAGGAATGGCAGCAACAAGGCAAGGCCACGCCTTCGGACTTCAGTTGCAGCAGCACATCAACACATCATAGTTCTACAAAGAATAGTCTCAAGAGTGGGTTCTCAATACAAGCCAAAACTTTCAGATTCATTATAGCATGATTACTGACATTCTAAGGCATGAGACAGGTACTTATTTTTCCAAAATTAATTCTATCCATGGAATAAATCTAAAGGCTAAAATATTGAGTGTAAGTTTTTTTGTTTGAGCAACAATATTGAGTGTAAGTTGTCACAATAAAAAGAACTAAAGTAAACTGTACGCTGCCACAACAAATACTTTTGTTTTTGTTGCATTAGTATGGACACTAAATAGCTGATATAGGCTAAGACATGCAACTCCAACCTACAGACACGGCCATACTCCACATGATATGAAATATAAATCACAACAGCCTAGAACCTATACAAGGATGGTTCAAAAAACAAATGCCATTAATTGACACTCCTCACAATGAAAATGATCTATAAAAAAAACACCAAACAGACCTCTTTTTTAATTCCAAGTGATGATGCTGAAAATCATCAGTAAGCCACACAACCTCATGTGCTCTAGACAAAACTTGCACAACAAAAAAGAAGAAAAGCCCTATAGAGGGCACCGGTGTAGTACCGGCCAAAGACCTTTCGAATGTTAAATTTGAGAACTTTCACAACTCTAAAGTGCCAGAACTAGAGTAAATTATGAGTACCTTTTTTTTTTTTAGGGCTTGAGGTTTTTATAGTAGTGTAGAACTGACTCCTATTTCTCGAGTAAGAATATCTTTCCTCATAGGAAAGATCCTAATAAATATATGTATTTTGTGGAATTCTTCCCACATAGGGATACGATTGACCATGGTCAATCATAGAGTGTAAGATATTTTCATTTAGGATTCCTTCGAGTTTACTTAAGCCATGTGGGTGCCACATGGCCTTGATATCCATTGGCCTCGAGCCCGTGTACCTAGAATCCGTCCATCATGGAGGATCATCTGTCCACTATAAGGGACCATCTGTCATGTAATCTCTCCATTTAGTACCTCAATCCATCATCTTATTTTTGATAATCCATTAACTTAGTACCATCACCTATAGCAGGTTTATCTGAACGAATCCGTCAACCTTAATTTTTGTCCTCTTCACCAAGTGCCAATGACAATACAGCAACTATGATCAAGATGATAAGGTTTAAATCATGCCAAGCTTCCCAAAGGAACCTCGCAGGAAAATAATGGAGCATGGAAACAAATAAATACACATATAGCATCAAAAAAAAGTAATAGCTATAGATTATGTCAAAAAAAAAGTAATTCTATCTAATGTTATTTTTTTTTTCTAATTTAAATTTGTAAGTTGTAACACATGTTTAAATTTTTAATTAGACCAAGACCAGACCACATGTGTGACCTTGAATAGTGGCTTGAGGGAAAATTCTTAAGCATGACTCATGCATTGAGAACTGAAACTGGCTGCAAATTAAGTACAAACTTTGCTTTCAAATCACTAATACAAAATTTTGGGAAACCACCATTCCATCTTTTGACTAATATGTTACTTAGTTAGTTCCAAAAGACCATTGTATAGACACTTGATTTTGCACCCATAATTTAATCAAGGAAGATGACTAGAATGACCATTCATATACCCAATATTCATGATTACATTACATACATTAATTCATCCATTTCATATCATAAAAACGATCTTGAGATTCTAAAGGTCGCAACAGTATGCCAGATTTCCAAATCAGACCGTCGTATTGAAAGATATCGCTTGATGAAGTTTGCATGATCAACATGCATTTTGTTTGGACGAAACCGACCACGCATGATTAATTTAAATTAATTCTGATTGGTTGAGTGATTAAAATTAATCAAGTAATTTTGTGATTGGTTGTTAGGTAGTGTAAAAAATAAGCTTGCATACATGGGAATAAAGAGGATAATCAAATAACAACAAAATTATGGATAATCAAGACTTTTTGTAGTATTTATCTACAAAATAATTATTGCTGAAAAGACCTGAATTATCAGAAAATGAGTCTAATTTCTAAAATATGTATTAAAAACACGTCTAAGTGCAAGTCCCAGCTCAAAAGAGCCTCAAAATAGGAGTCCAAAATGGACCAAAACTCAAACGCAAGTCTAGCACCCAAGAGGGCCATTTGTCACTTTTGGAGTGTCGATTGGCACAAATGTGGGGCATCGCCCGAAGGCTTTTGGGTTGAGATAAACCTTATCCTTTTTGATATTTCAGAGATAAGGATGTGTCCCAGTTCGTATTCTAATCATTTAGCTAATTTTTCAAAGCATTCTCACCCCAATAAATAGAGGGTGCCTCTCAAAATTCAGCACCCTTTTTCACGCTTTTTGACCCCTCCCCCCCCCCCCCCCCCCACTTTTTGGCTCTTCTCTTCTTTTTTGTTATCTCTTACATTAAACACATTTTGGAGGCTCTTGCTTGCTCACTCCCAAGTGCAGGAGATCGTAGCAATATAATTCTCGGAGTATCGAGGTCGAACCACAAGGAGCAGAGTAAATTTAAAGACAATATAAATAAACAACAATTTGGGTGAAGAAGAAAAGTGCTTTTGCTTGGTGATTGTTAACAAGAATAATAATAAAAACTGATTTAAATCAATATTGTAAATACCAGGGTATTGGGGTGTTTCCTTATATCGATATGAAATTCTTTGTGATCTAAGAAATTATATATTTCATAATTGATTGTTCTTATACAATTAAAAACTTATGATACGGTTGAACTGAGACAATTCAAGAATGCATGATAATCTCGATTAATAATGCAGTTAGAAAAGTTTTCAAAAAAACCCATTCACTTTAAAACCTGATTTCTATTTGAAACTATTAGAAATTCATCTAAACAATAAGAAAAACATGATTGAACTTATTGAAAGCATGGAAGAACTAATACATCAAAAGAAATCTAATTAAACAATCAAATATGCTGTTAATAAAATCCTAGAAAGAATCACATTGAATATTCATACCGTATAGAAGAAACATAACCCCT
Organism: Quercus variabilis; assembly: GCA_030445155.1. NCBI lineage: Eukaryota > Viridiplantae > Streptophyta > Magnoliopsida > Fagales > Fagaceae > Quercus > Quercus variabilis. The sequence goes on from CP129446.1 coordinate 58,634,029, forward strand.
AGCCCTAGCAAAGATTTTAGGCTGCCATTAGAGAAAGGAAATACAAGGTTTTCTCTGCCCAAAATTTGTTTTCACAGCCTCCCCTTAAAACCCTAATGTCTAAGTGTCCAAAGAAAATAAAACTTATACTATTTTAATTTCCGTCCAGGTTTACAGCAGTAACTTGTGAGTTAATTTCGGCCTTCAAAACTTGAGAATTTCAAAAAACTCAAAATTGGAAAGTTGTAGATATTTAAGTTACGGTTTCAACCAGGGATGGAACCAGGATTCGAACCTCGGGGGGGGGGGGGGGGGGAGGGGGGGAGGCAAAGCTTAAAACAATTTTTTTTTTTTATGAAAATAAAAACTAACATTTATTTCAAATTCAACAAAATACTACATATAAAATAAGTGTTTCTTAAGCATTTGATATTATAAAAATATCGACAATCTTGCATCATCAGCTATGACTTCAGAATTATTTAGATTTTTTCTTTTAAAAATATTTAATATTGTAGTGGACTTACACATGATCTACCAAAAAAAAAAGTTTCATTATTTCCATATTTCGTAGGTCTATACACACCAACTAAAACAAAGGGACTTCTAAAAAAAAAAAAAAATCTAAAACCAAAATAATAACAAACAGATAGGCACTAGTTTATATATATTACTAATATTAATCACATCACACAACGTGACAAAGACAAAATTCACAAGTTCATATATATTATTAATATTGACCACATCACACAAAGTGAGAAAGAAAATTTTTGATAAAACCATAACATGAAACAATCAAACCAAAGACTTTGGTCAATTGGTCTCACTAAAAAGTCTCTTATGACTCATCAAAGACTAGTCTTACAATTTCAAATTCACTATCATAATTCGGTCAATTCAGCACTCACGTCCGACTCCTAGTGGTCCCAATTTACTTCTTTATAGATAAAACCAAAACAAACAAAAAAAAAGTTACAAACAATTGAAACACTAAACACATGTGACCACAAAAAATGCCTCAATTACATATTACTCAATACAAAGCCACAACCAAGATCTAGTCTACGGTCCACATATGACCCAACACACCAGTGACCAGTCCATAAAAACTAAAACGCCACAATCACAAACACAAGACGTCATAAAAAAGAAATGCAGAGGGCAAAGAACCAGCTAAGGCAAAGCAAGACAAAAAACAAAAACAAAAACAAAAACAAAAACAAAAACAAAAACAAAAAAAAAAAAAACAAAAAGCAAAAACAAAACAAAACAAAACAAAAATATGAACTTGAGAGAGGAGAGAAATTTCTTAGATTTACCAGATTTGTGTGTGACTGTGATCAAGGATCTAAGGAGGAGCAACAACAGCAACACCGGATTTGATCTGAGGGAAAGAGCAGCAACAGTAACACCCAAATTTGATCTGAGGAAAAGAACAACAACAGCAGTGATAGAGGCGTTGATGAGGTTGAATGAAGGAAAAGTGAGGCTAGGGTAAAAATTTGAGCATTGTAATTTAGGTTCAATCCATATTTATTTTTTATTTTGTAGTTTTAATTTGTCGGTTATTATAATTTTTTGGATGAGTTAGTCGGTTATTTTTTCAAATTACATTCGTATACCAGTGTTTTTTTTTTTTTTTAATTGGGGGGGGGGGGGGCTATTAGGACGGAAAAAAAATCAACATATATATATATATATACTAATTATTTTTGGGGGGAGGGGGGGGGGGGGGGGAATGGCCCTCCCTGCCCTACTATAGGTCTGTCCCTAGTTTCAACCCATCTGGCCTTGTATCAATTGGATTTTGAGGAGAGAGATACGCCCAAAATACTGATCAGTGCTCAAATCAGATTTTTCCTTTTCAGATTCTGCCTCTTTGATTTCTTTCCTTATTTGAAGCTTCCAATCATGATAGAAGATCCAAGCACTCCAGCCGCACCTCCTTATACATTTAAGCATGGTTCTTTAGTTCCACTTTAATTCTAGTTTGGCCTCCATTCTCTCACAAATTTCTGTAAACTCATCTTTATCACGTGATTTCTTGAAAGTAGAAAATTACATACAATGAATAGCATCTTATTCAAGAAATTATGTAAAGATAAATAATAGGGACTAATGCAAGTCATAGCTTAATTATACAAATTAAGAATAGTAATAAGGAGAAACGCCCACATAAGTATATAACAAGTATACATTTTAAGGCGTTATCACACCCCCCAACTTAAATCTTGCTAGTCCCTAGCAATCCATAAAGCACCCATGTCTACTAAAAGTGAAAAATTAAAACTAAAATACAAGCCACTTTCATAGGCTACACGACTGCACTTCCCATGTGCAACAAGTCTTTGAACTCCTAGGTCACCCCTAGTGGACGAGTTTACTCTCGTGAGGGTTTACAGTGACTCTACCCACAAAAGTCAAAGGTTTCTTGAAAATTCCTGGAGCAAAAGTTTGTCTGCTTTATCATTATATTATACAAATGAACTTTCAATTTTGAGTTGGGATACTATTCATCATATTAAAGAGCTCTCACTAGCTTCACTTTTGGAGTGTATGTGTGCATAGTCTATCCAATCAAACTAGCTTTTCCAAACATCCATAGACCAGAATAATCTAGATTAGAGCCTCTACTCCAAAACATCTCTTAAGTCATCAACACTCTAAAAGAACACACATAGAAGTAATGGTTTCTCTCTTCAAATCACATGTGAACAAAAAGGAAAGAAGAAGGTTTAAGAATATCACATGTGTATACAAAAACAGCCGCTAAAACAACGAAAAAAGATATCTTGGAAAGGATGTTGAATTCCTGGAAACATGAGATTAACACCATTCTCATCCATAGTTTTTATCCCAAACACATACCAACCATGCACCTTTAGGATCAAGTAGGACTTTAAGCTTAGTGGTAGTATAATCTTATGGCTAGGTAAAGGCAAATTGCTCTCTTTGAAATATAAGGTACATGAATCAAATGAAAAATATTCTAGCCAAACCCAAATCATAGTAGTAACAACCAACTTGAATCAAAACAACCTTTACTCAACCATATAACCCTTTTGAAATACATGAAAGATGTGTAAGACACCAATGATTTATTGATTGATTATGTATGTCTCCTCTTTCTTTTTCTTTTTCTCTCTCCTTTTTTTTTTAATAAGAAAAGAGAGACAATGGTGGTATCTAAACACATCAATTGCTCAAAACTTGAACCCCCATGAGAATACTCATAAATAAAAATGTTTTGTGGTATTGTAGAAGTATTTCTCATGGCTCAAATGATGGTGACAATGGTTAATGTAAAGGTAGGTTGAATATTTGTTTAGGTGGTGACAAAAAATTGGTGGTCTTAGGCTCTCATCTCCTAAAATTTCACATAAACCAGCATGCCTAACGACAAAAATAAGTAGGATCATAGTATATCTCCTGTAATGTTTCCAGTAGTCAACGAAAAAATATAATGATCTTTTACAAAAACTGAAGCATATGAGAGAAATTTAAGATTTCAAACAAAGATATACTCTCACAAAGAAAAGTAAGGCTCAAGAACTCTCCATATGGGTTGAGTTTTAGCTTATATCTAGCTTGTTCATTATCCATGCATATCCAACATCCAACCGTTCACTAACTTGGCTATTGTGCTTGAAAGTTTCCAATTGTGCTCTTCATGAAAGAGTCTTAATATAACAAATAGTAAAACCAACTCAGTATTATTCATTTCATCATATGATATAAAAATAAAGCCTATAACTCTTCTGCATTCAAATTCAAGGTTTTTTTTTTTTTTTTTTTTTAATAATTGAAAAGTTGCAACCAAAAAAAAAAAAAAAATCATGCAAGGTGTAGCAAAAAGTGTAGACCTCTCCTCCCAACTAAAATATTGCATTGTCCTCAATATATCAAAGCCAAAATAAATTCTAGTATAAAGGGAAGAAGTTACCTTAAGCATTTATTTATTTATTTATTTATTAAATTTCTTTCACACCTACAAATGTTAGCTCACAAAAGAAAAGTAATAACAAAACAAAAAACAAAAAATATAAACTTAAACAAAAACAAAAGGAAAAAAGAAAAAAAAAACAGAAAGAAAAGAAAATTAAAACAAATATGGTACAACTTCATAAAGCTCTTTCAAAGTTCACGTAGCATCCCAATAGGCAAGGATCTCCAGTGACATAGTCTCCTCCTCAGGTATAACTCCCCTTGAGAATGGTTTTAACCTTTGTCCATTTATTTTCAAAATCCTACCATCTCTAGGGTCCTCAACTACTACAACTCCATGGCTAAACACTTCCCTTACAATGAAAGGGCCATCCTACCTAGGTTTTAACTTATTAGAGCCTAAATATGCATATTTAAGACCACTGGGCAGCGGCTTAAGCTCCACCTGTGGTGCCTCTTCACTTGAATGCACGAGCTTTCTTTCATTTTCTAGTAGCTCCTCAAAGCAAGGCTTACATCCTTTATTAATTGCCATCATCTATTGTTCTTTCAAAACCTATGAGGAATCTAACAAAGAAAAATTTTTAGATACATGAATATCACATTCTAAATCATAAGAACCAACAGAATTATTAAGAAGAGTTTCAAAAGGATCGAAAAAACAATTCTTATTAAACTCTTCTTTAACCACTGCCCCAATGAGGTTCACATAAGCACAGTCATCATCCTCATGTGGTTATTTAGCCATATGAAATATGTTTAGCTCCAAAGTCATGGAACCAAAAGTGAGCTGCATCCTTCCATTCCTACAATTAATTAAGGCATTAGCTGTGGCAAGGAAAGGTATACCCAAAATAATAGGGGTATGAACACTAGGATGTAAAACAGGTTGGTAATCTAGAACAACAAAATCAACTAGATAATAAAATTGTTCAATTTTCACCAACACATCCTCAACAATCCCTCTCAGCTCCCTCACAGAGTGGTCAGCCAACTGTAAAGTTATTGAAGTAGGTTTTAACTCACTAAGTCCAAGTTTTTGCTATACACTAAAAGAGATCAAATTAACACTTGCCCCAAGATCTAGCAATGCATGCTCCATGATGTAATCTCCAAAATTACAAGAGATTGTAGGACAACCTAGATCCTTATACTTTGGTGGGATCTTATGTTGAATAACTGCACTTACCTGTTCTATTAGGAGTGCGGTCTTCTTCACATAATGCTTTCTCTTAATGGTGCATAAGTCCTTAATTACCTTGGCATATGTAGTCACTTTCTTGATAACATGCAATAATGGAAAATTTATCTTGACTTGATGTAAATGCTCTAATATCTCAGACGCAGTGCCCAATTTCCTAGGTAATTTTAAGGCTTGTGGAAATGGTGGAGGGATTGGGCATTGTTCAATGTCATCAAGCCCAAGTGACTCAATTTCATCCTTCCCTTCTTCAACTAGGGTCTCCTTAGATTTCTTAATTATTAAAGGAGCTCTTTTACCAATCTCTTTACCACTCCTCAAAATGGTCACAACTTTTACTTCCTCATGTTTATCCTTAGAGCCAATTTTTAGATTCTAATTGATGGGATTTGGTTGAGTTTGGGAAGGAAGCTTCCTTCTCTTTATCCCACTCAATGAATTTGTAAGCCTAGTTATATGACTCTTGGTCTCTCTTGCGTCTTCATCTAGCCTAGTGAGCACAAATTCAAACTTTTGATTTTGCTCACTTTGCCTTTGAATGAAAGTACTTAGTGCATCCTCCAAGGAAGGTTTGGATGATGATGATGATGATGATGATGCATGTGGTGAATTAAAATTCCTTGGAGTAGGAGGATTCAACACATTTTCACTCTTACAACTCAAATACGGATGGTTTTACATATTTGGTTTATAATTGTTAGAATATGAAGAATTATTTGGCCAATATGAATTAAATGCATGTACTTGTTCTTCTGGCACATTTAGGAATGATGAGAGTGATGCACATTCATTTGTAGCATGGTTTATCTCATGACAGATTTTACACACCTCCATTGGGTCCTCTCTAGAGGTAGCACTAACACTCCTACTTCCTTTCATTTTGAGTTTCTCAATTTCTTTAGTTAACATGCTGATTTTTGCACTCATGTTATCATCTTCCCTCAACTTGAAAAAACTTCCACTTAAAGTGGTAGTGTTAGTTCTAGTCCTATTAGTGGAGTTCATAGGGCTAGGTCAAGTCCATGTGTTAGAGTTTTCAGCTATCTCATCCAGATAATCTATTGCATCTTCGGGTTCTTTTTGTAAAAGTCCCCTCCACATGAGAGTTGAAGAAACTATCAGTTCCTAGGTGTAAGTCCTTCATAAAAATAGCTAACTAATCTCTAATCTTCATACCCATGAGTTGAGTAGAAATTTCAAAGCTTGGTATAAGGTCTCATTTTCTCCTTGGATAAAACTAGCTATCCTTCTTTTTACTTGTTGGACTTTGTGGGGAGGAAAGTGTTTCTTAAAAAACTCTTTGGCCATCCCCCCCCCCCCCCCCCATCTACCTATAGACCTAGGTTTCAAGGTGTAAAGTCAAATTCTTGCCTTATCCTTAATAGAAAAAGGAAAGAAACGTCACTTAGCAGTCTCAATAACATTTTGTGCATAGAAACTACTAATTATCTCTTCAAAAGATCTAACATGGACATAAAGATTTTCATTTTCTTGTCCCCTAAAGTCAGGAAGTATTTCTAATAAACCTTGTTTCAGTTCTACATGTGGTGCATTCGGTGGAAACATGATGCATGAAGGAACAGAATTTTGTATGGGATGGAACAATTCATACATAGTTCTTCTATTCTCCTCATGATTATTACATGTTTCATCACCTATGATTGATGAAGGTGAAGGCAAAGAGGTGTCAAAAAGATTACTAAAGTAAGTTTCAAAATTTTCTAATCTGCCTCTCTTGTTTCTAACCCAAATGCTCATGCAACAATGAATGCCAATCAAATTAAATAAATTAAAATCAAACAGAAAAATAAAAACAAAATAAAGGGGAAAAAATGAAACGAAGTTACCAATAGAAGAATTTCCACCGGTTATGCTTTGCTCCCAAAAATTGCCTTTAAACACACAACAACTCCCCGACAACAGCACCAAAATTACTTGCTTTTACTTGGTGATTGTTAACAAGAATAATAATAAAAACTAATTTAAATCAATAATGTAAATACAAGGGCATTAAGGTGTTTCCCTATATCGATATGAAATTCTTTGTGATCTAAGAAATTATATATTTCATAATTGATTGTTCTTACACAATTAAAAACTTATGATTCGGTTGAACTAAGACAACTCAAGAACGCATGATAACCTTTATTAATAATGCTATCAGAAAAGTTTTCAGAAAAACTCATTCACTTTAAAACCTGATTTCTATTTGAAACTATTAGAAATTCATCTAAACAATAAGAAAAACATGATTGAACTTATTGAAAGCAAAGAAGAACTAATACATCAAAAGAAATCTAATTGAACAGACAAATATGTCATTGATAAAATCCTAAAAAGAATCACATTGAATATTCATACCGTATAGAAGAAACATAACTCCTAACCCTAGCAAAGAGTTTAGGCTGCCATTAGAGAAAGGAAAATACAAGGTTTTCTCTACCCAAAATTTATTTTCACAGCCTCCCCTCAAAACTCTAATGTCTAAGTGTCCAAAGAAAATAAAACTTATACTATTTTAATTTCCGTCCAAGTTTACAGCAGTAACTCGTGAGTTAATTTTGGCCTTCAAAACTTGAGAATTTTGAAAAACTCAAAACTGGAAAGTTGTAGATATTTAAGTTATGATTCCAACCCATCTAGTTTCAATTGGATTTTTGAGGAGAGAGATACACCCAAAATACTGATCAGTGCTCAAATCAGATTTTTCCTTTTTAGATTCTGCCTCTTTGATTTCTTTCCTTATTTAAAGCTTCCAATCATGGTAGACGATTCAAGTACTCTAGCTGCACCTCCTTATACATTTAAGCATGGTCCTTTAGCTCCACTTTAATTCTAGTTTGGCCTCCATTCTCTCACAAATTTCTGTAAACTCACCTTTCTCACATGATTTCCTAAAAGTAGAAAATTACATACAATGAATAGCATCTTATTCAAGAAATTATGTAAAGATAAATAATAGAGACTAATGCAAATCATGGCTTAATTATACAAATTAAGCATAGTAATAAGGAGATAACGCCCACATAAGTATATAGCAAGTATACATTTTAAGGCGTTATTAGCTCTCACCTTAGGAATTTCTTTTCTGTAAGCAAAATATTTTAGACTTCATAGAGAATTGAATAAATTTCTTTAAGTCCTAAAATGTCATTTCACTAAGAAGAACATGCTCATGCAAGAGGTAGTTTATTTCTTTCTTTTCTTTTCTTTTCTTTTTTTCTTTTTTTTTTTCTTTTCTTCTTTTTTTTTTTTTTTTTTTTTTTTTTTTTTTTTTTGTGCTCCTTTCTATTGTTTGATGATGCATGAATATGTTTAGGATGTTTTTATTATTTCTTAATTTTTATGTAATTGCCATGTGTTGTTTAAACTTTTCTTTAAATATGTTCTTAGTAGATTTTTGTTGTAATCTTTCTCTTGAATCTCAAAATCTGCTAATTAACAAAGATCTCTTTAAACTAAAAACTAATTTGAATTTTTTAAATTTGATTTTCTAAATTAAAAACTGATCTATATTTTCATTAAATACAAATTTGATTTTTTTTGCACATAAAAACTTATTTGTAATTTTATTAAATACAGAATTGATTTTTTTTTTTTACAACAAAACTAATCTGTATTTTTATTTGTTAGGACATATGTGAATCATATTAGGAGCATATATCAATATAGAATTGGCTAATTCTTTGACAAAACACACTTTACTTGTAATTGTGTAGACCTAGGATGTGTTTAATACTTCAAGGAATAAGGTTTCAAGTTCAAGTGTTAAAGTTATGTAAGTCTATCCAAGAATTAAGTGAAGAAGTGCTGGATTTTAAAACTCAACAGCTAGCTCGGCAACTAGTATCTATTAAGGTTTAAAAGGTTGTTTAAGCCCGATACTCAACAGCTGCTCAATAGATAGGGTATCCATAGAGATTTAAGAAATTCAGATTTTCAGTTCTGATTTTCATCCAATCCGCGTATAAATGTTTGGGCTTTCTTTTCTCACAACCCAAAACATATATAGGGATTGTTTTAAGGGTCATCATAGCTAATGCACTTCAATGAAAAAGTTTTTCACAAGCATAATGTAAATCGGAGACATATACTCTAGTTCATCTTTCTCTTCAAGAAGTTGTTGTGTTTATATACTATAGGGTTTTGTAACCAAGGAATTTCGTAATCTTCATCGTGTTAATGAACTAAAGAACTTTTCAACCAAAATCCTTCTCAAGTTGGTGTGTAAGCCATGTATTGGGACTTATGCATCGAATTGGTTAGTTACGTACTGGAAGCTGTGCATTGAAAAGAGAGATTGTCACCACATAACAAGTCCAATTGGGTATTGGCGTAAAAGTTCAATTGTAAGTTGGTATAAAGTACTGAGATTCCTTTACTTGTAACCGCTTGTTGTGATAATAGTGACTTTAAAATCACCTAATAGGGTTTTTGCCATGTAAGTTTTTTCCATTCATAAATAAATCACCATGTCAATTTATTTTTTGTTGCATATTAACTTAGTTGGTAATTTGTTTATCCTACCATGCTTATTGGATGCTAATTAAATTAATTAATTAACTTAACTAATTAATTGGTTAATTCATCACAAGGGGTCAATACATTCTTGGCCTATCATTATTAAATACAAATTTGATTTTTTTTTTAAACACAAAATTGATCTGAATTTTTCAGATCTAATTTTTTTTTACACAAAACTAATTTGTATTTTCATTAAATACATATCTAAATTTTTTTTTTAACACACAAAACTGATCTGTATTTTCATTAAATACAAATTTGATTTTTTCAAGGAAATTTTCTTTGTCACAAAATAGCAGATTTTGAAATTTAAAAGAAGAAGTCAAAAGTTGAGATGATCTTTGATTGATGCATGTAACATAGATTTATCTCATGAGTGTAGTTCCTCTTCTAAAAAAGACTTTTTCTTATGTTATTCACAAAAAATAGATTTGATTTTTTTTTTTTCCTACAAATTTGGATTTTCTTAATAAAAATCACCATTTTTAACTTTGCTCCAAAATAGATCTGATATTTTTTTAGCAAAAACCTTGTTCTTTCTTTATATAAAATAGATCTGATTTTCTTTACAAAACTAATTTTTTTTATCTACACAAAAACAAATCTGGCTTCTTTTTAAATGAATCAAATCAATTTTCTTTACTTACAAAAACATATCTGAATTTATGATTGGATCATTTTTGTGAGCATCTTGAATTGATTATTTATGTGAGCATCTTGTATATGTTTTGAAAACCTATGGCAAGTCGTGATTAGAAGCTCAGTATGGTATTTAGTCCTTAGCAAGGGACAGTCATACTACAGCTAGTCCTTAGCAAGGGATGGTCCTAAAAGGGGACAGTGCACATTTGATAGTTCCTTAGCAAGGGAGTAAATTATTGAGGATCAAAAAAGGAAGCTCCTTAGCAAGGGAGTGCACCTTTAGGTTCCAAAGGAGTCATCCTTAAGAAACGGGATTAAAAGGAGGTTCCAGTCCCAAAAAGGGGACAACACAACCCTGTCAACGGGGCGTAAACGTTGACCACGAGAAAATCCTAGGAAATTGTTTATATGATGGTATTAATATATATATATATATATATATATATATATATATATATATATATATTATGATGGCTCACGATATAAAGATATTTTTCTTTTACATGAAATATTTGATGATAAATATTGTTGAGTTACAAGTTATGAAATTGTTGTAAGAATTATTTATTGAAGGTTTGTTCCCACACCCCAATGTTAATGAATTCCACTTATTGAGTTATCTCACACCCCCCCCCCCTCTTTATTTCCCATTACAGATACATTAGAGGGATTACTAGAGTAGAGATCTTGGGAGACAGCAATTACAAAATATTTTTGTAGAATTGAGGATTTTATTATTATTTTATGGCATTAAACATTGTATTGGAGAATTATTTTGAGGATGTTTTGTATTTGGTGAATTAGAGCTCTGACTTTTGTGATGAGATTCAAGGTTGCTAGTTTCTTTTATTCAACATATTTTATGGATTATTCAGATTAAATAGACATTTATTGCTTATGATTTTGGGGCGTTACAGTAACCATGGATCACTAGTCTTCATTAGATTCGAGTACCTAGTAGTGAACTCACCAACTCATAGCCCAAAGTCACTGGATCATTTCTTGTTGACAATAAAGGATAGACCATGCCATTCGGATCAATGCAATGTTCATTACATTACAAGTTGGGAGGTGCAACAGCCTAGTTATGGGAAACAATAAAAGAACAAACCCACTCTATAATGTAATGACTTAGAACCTACCCTTAGGCTGGTCCATGTTAAAATTGCATTGCATGTTGTGTGTTTGTTTTGCTTGGTTGGTTGATGTAGATGGTAACCTAGCTTTAATTGACCCAAGATAGCATGTTCTTATGTTCTTAGAGAGAGAGAGAGAATTTGGTCAAGATCAAAGGGAAGACTCCAAAGAGAATCCAAGGATGACACTTAAGCTAGCAATTCCAGTTCCAAGCCCATCACGATACTAAAGCCCGTGAGCATAGAAGACACTCTACTACTACAACATCATAATCCCGCGTTTGACTTATAAGACATCCCAAAGCCAAAGTCCATCGAGATTTCAACCTTTTGGATCACAAGTTCATCGAAAGTCAAGCCCATCAAGCTTAAGGAAGGTTCAACCCTAATGAGTCAAGAAAGAATTGAAGATTTTCTCAACTCTATCCTGGAAGGTTAAGAGAAGACAAATGAAGAGCTAGCCCAAATCTCCTAGATAGCCAACTCTGCATTACAAGTCAGCTTGGCCAATCATGCTATGTTATCTACCTTGTGTAAGGATAATTCACCAGAACTCGAAGAGATTCCACACTTCCAATTTCTAAAGAAAAGAGATAGGGATTTCCATGAATTGCCTTTCCAACTATCCTCTCCAATAAATAAGAACATGTCAATGGACTCAATCCCTATGTAGGTAGTGCCTTGCAACATTAGTAATGGTATAGTCAAATCATCAACTGTCAATTCTAGGCATTGAAGAAAGTTCAGTGAACTCCACATGCCAATGGGCCAATTGTTTGAAAAACTCAAACTTGAAGGGTATCTTGGCCCGCTTGAACCTCGACCTCCTCCGAGCCCACTACCTAAAGGTTACAAATCACATGAATTCTACAAATATCATTAAGAATCTCGCCATTAGACAGATAAATGTATCAATTTGCGACATGCCATTCAAAATTTAATTGACAAACAAGTCATTACTCTGCCATCATCAGCTAGCCATCTAAACTTTGCTTGAATTTCATCTTACAAGTTTTTAGATTGGCTATTTGGTTTTATTGTTTATTTAGGATTTGCTTTCTAGTTGGTTATTTGCTCAATAAAGTCCATGTTGTGTTTGATGCATTTGATTCATCATGTTGTTCATATGTACATAATTTTTTTTTTTTTTAAAAAAAAAGACCTTTTGGACTAGGGGCACTAGGCCTTCAAATTATTTCAATTTATTTTCAAAAAATTGGACTGAGGGCATTGGGCCTTTTTAGTAACTTTTTTTCTAAAACCCCTTTTCGTTCTTTCAAAGACTACAAGATTTTTCCAAGCCTCCCTTTCAAAGACTCCAAAATTTTTTCAAAAGCCTTCTTTTCAAAGGAATATAAGAAGATCCATTTGATAAAACTTTTTCCAAATCATGATGATTAATTTCTCTACCAATCAATTTGTTCCAAAGAGGGATTTAACTTCATTCAATCCATCTAAGGACTTTTGCTAAACATTTAGAATATGAGAAGAAAAGGTCCTAAAAGGCGATCAAATAAATTCATCAATTCATTCATAATTCTCAAGCCATATATACTCAATCCCAATCTCTCAAGATTTTGTCATATCATTTGAACTCTTATTCCAAGAATAACTTATAAAAAGAGCTTATGACACTGTGCTAACAAGTAAGCATCACTAGGGTGTAGACACTCGATTTTGCACCCATGATTTAATCAAGGAGAATGACTTAAATGATCATTCATGTACCTGAAGAATCATGATTGCATTACATGCATTAACTCGTTCATTGCATATCACAAAAATGATCATGAGATTCTAACAGTCGCGATGGTATGTTCAATTGGACCATTGGATCAAAAGATATCGCATGATCAAGTCTGCACGGTTAGCAAGAATTGTGTCTAGCTTCAATTCTTTCAAAGTAGATTTGTTTTACCTTGAGGATAGTTAAGTTAAATTCTCCCCAGGTTTTTTACCGGTCTAGTTTTCCTAGGTTATCATATTGTTGTGTTATTTATTTTTCGCACTTTACAATGATATAATATATTTATGTTAACCTAGATCTGTTTAATTTGACTAAGTAATCACTTGACTAATTAACTAGGTTAATTTGATTGTGTTTTAAAAGGTCTAAAACTGTACAACAGCAATTTTAAACTGCCACAATAATTTCAATTTTAAAAAAATTTTAGAAGCCTAGTTTTTTACTTCAGACCTATAGGGGTGGTTTTAAAACTGCCATAATAGGTGTTCTATATGAGGAAGCCTATTCTAGCTCTTTAAAAACCACTGGGATAGGTTATTTCAAAAACAATATATATATAAATATATATATATATATATATATATATAATTACCAAAAATAGATGAAGACTTATTGCAACAGTTCTGAAACCGCCATAATAGCCCTTGCAATTTTTTTTTTTTTTTTAACAATCATAATACTAAGTATTGTTGTCCTATATAAAATTAATTTATATATACTTAAATTAAGTGATCTAAAAGCTGGAATATTATTAAATCTGAAATTCCATGCCTTGTTATCACTTTTGAAATTACAAGTACAATTTGAATATTTTTTATTGTGGCCCATGGGTATTTTGTATCAAGAAAAAAAAATATTGGGTATTGGCTCCAAGCATTTGGATTACTTCAAATAGAAGGACTATTTTATATTTTTAATCAAATTACAACCACATAAAATGTGACATTTTTTTAAAAAGAACTAACAACTAAGTGTAATTTTTTGCAATATATCATATATTGCCTACAATATTCTCATGAAAAATATATTGCCTACTATATTCCAATGGGATCCATGCCAACATAAAACTCAAAAACCAACAAGTCCTCAACAATAACAATGGCAACAACGTACCAGCTGCAGTAATGGAGGCAACATGATCGATGGACCCGATCCTCCACTTTCTCCACATTGGACCATTCCAAAACTATACCCCTAAACCTAAAAAATGACCAAAAATACCCCCTAAGCCTAAAATATTGACTAAGACGCCCTCAAAACCTAAAAAATGACCAAAATACTCTCAAAAACTAGAACATGACTAAAATACGCCTAAGACCTAAAAATGACCAAAATACCCCTGAAACCTAAAAAATGACCCAAAATACCACCTAAGCCTAAAGTAATGACCATGATACCCCCGAAACCTAAATATTGACTAAAATACCCCTAAAAACTCAAAAATATGACCGAAATGCCCCTATAACCTGAAAATGACCAAAATACCCCCAAAACCTAAAACAATGGCCAAAAATACCCACTAAGCCTAAAATAATGACCATGACACCCCTGGAACCTAAAAAATGACTGAAATAACCCCAAAAACTAAAAAATAACAAAAATACCCTTACAACTTGAAAAAGACCAAAATACTCCCAAAATCTAAAAAATAACCAAAAATAACCCTAAGCCTAAAATAATGATTAAGACATCCCTGAAACCTAAAAAAATGAACAAAATACCCAAGATACCACAAAAAATGACCAAAATACCCTTGAAACTTAAAAATGACCAAAATATCCTTGAAACCTAAAAAATAACTGAAATACCCCATAAGCCTAAGCAAATGACCGAAACACCCCCTAATCCTTAAAAAAAAGACCAAAATACCCCCCTAAGCCTTAAAAATGACCAAAATACCCCTTAAACCTAAAAAATAACCGAAATACCCTTGAAACTTAAAAATATACTAAAATACTCCTGAAACCTAGAAAATGACCAAAATACCACTAAGACCAAAATACCCTCGGTCATTTTTTAGGTTTATAAGGTATTTTGCGAAATTTCTAAGTTTCGGGGATATTTCGAACATTTTTTAGGTTTCATGGCGATTTTGGTCATATTTATATTTTGGGTGTATTTCAATCATTTTCTAGATTTCGGATGGGTCATTTTTTTTTTTTAGGTTTAGGGGGTATTTTGCTCTTTTTTAAGGTTTCGGGGGTATTTTTGTCAATTTCTAGGTTTCGAAGGGGTATTTCGGTCATTTTTTAGGTTTAGAGAACAAACAAACAGTTGGGATAGGTTATTTTTAAAAAAAAAAACAAAAAATAATAATTTGAAAATAAAGATTCTAGTTTAAAACCAATAGCGACAATTTTAAAACTGCCGTAATAAGACATTTATAGAGAAAAAGAGTAAACCCGATTACAATGCTTTTAAAAGTAATGTAATAGGTCATTCACAAAAGAAAAAGAGTAAACCCTATTATAGCACTTTTAAAAGTGTTGCAATAGGTCATGCACAGAAGAAAAAGAGTAAACCCTATTACAGTGCTTTTAAAAGCGCTATAATAGGTCATCTATAGAAGAAAAAGAGTAAACCCTATTATAGCATTTTTAAAAGTGCTATAATAGGCCATCTGTAGAAGGAAAAGAGTAAACTCTATTACAGCACTTGTAAAAGCGTTGTAATAGGCCATCATTAGAAGGAAAAGAGTAAACCTTATTACAGTGCTTTTAAAAGTGCTGTAATATGTCATTTAAAATAAAATAAAAAATAAAAATATTAATGTAACAATAACAATTAAAAAATATAATAATTAATGGGAAATAATTATTTTAATTTGAAACCTATAGCAGCAGTTTTAAAATTGCTAGAATAGGCTATTTGCCAAAAAAAAAATTGAAAATTCAACCCTATAACAGCAGTTTTAAAATACTGTAATAGGTCCACCTATACCAACGGTTTCGAAATCTACCGCTATAGGAGACATATAGCAACGGTTTGGAAAGCACTGGCTTTAAACTGCTATAATAGGTCAACCTATACTAGTGGTTTCTAAAAGCGCTGCTACAGGTTGACCTATTATGGTAGTTTTGAAAGGTGCTAGAAAAAAAACGCTAGTGTAGGACAAGTTTTTTGTAGTGACACTTCTAGCCATATGTAGAATTCCTTCAAATTGTCTAAAATAAGGTTATAAAGTGATAAGGGTAAAATTGTGAATGTGAATACTCATGAATATACTACCATAAAGCGACATTCAAAATAAATCCGTTGGCTTCACTTGTCATAAATGGCAGTCAAACAGCTTTAGGACGTTTACAGCTTTAAGAAGACGGGGTTAACTTGTCATAAATGGAAAGCTAACACTACTAAGCTGAAGGGAATATGCGAAGCTAACGACCTAGACGAGATAGTAGGCGAAGCTGATGACCCTGACGAAATAGTAGGTGAAGCTAATGACCCTGACAAGAGAGCAGGTGAAGCTAACAACCCCGACGAGGGAGTAGGCGAAGCTGACAACCCTGACAAGGTAGTAGGTGAAGCTGTCTACGACTTTAAGCTGACGAGGTCAATGTAAGAAGGGTGGAAAGCTGATGACCCTAAAGCTTACGTCTCTAATATAATCTTGACTTGGCCACCACGCATGAGTATATAAGGAAATGTCTTGTATCTCACACTTAGTGTTAGTCTCCTACAAGGAAATGATTTCGCAATATACGCCCATGAAGATTCCTATAAGGAAAAGGCTTCTAACCCAAGGAAGAGATGTCAACCCTCTACTACTATAAAAGCTCCAATACCCTCACAACCCAAGGTACACATAATTCACCCCAGTTTTGGCACTCTAGAGTTATGAACAAGAGATTTCTCTAACTTGACCATCGGAGGGTATTTCGCCGGTATCACACCAGTGCTCCTCTTAAGGTCTTCAACTTTTGTGTTATACAAGTGTTGTTTCGAACGTGTGAGAACTGTGCAACTCACTGGTGATTTTTTGGCATCATTAGTTGGCGTTGTCTGTGGGAAATTTTTACGACTTGTAAGCCATACTATCGCTTCCTGGACAAAAAGTTGCATGGTACTTACTCGCTCGATGATGACCACCAACAACATTCAGGAAGATGAACCACACCCAACTGCACTCAAAAGACAGGTGCAGACTCTTACTGCAACCGTGGAATGCCTCACTAAGCAAAACAACAATTTGGAAGAGCAACTGCGCCAAAAGAATGCAGGGCATGGCACTCAAGAGGAGGACCAAGAAGGTACCAGTGCCAAGCAAAGAGACCAAGAGGGGCCGAAAGGTAGTAATGCCCCAAGCAAACCAGAGCGACAAGATATGAGCTGTCCATCCGCCACTGATATGGCTCAACCCCACATTGTCGCGGAGATGCAAGCGATGAAGGAACAGATGGACGTCATGATGAATGCCCTCAAAGGATGGGTCTCCAGCGACCTTGATGATCTGATCCACCAAACCGACTCGCCGTTCATCGCGTCTGTCAACTCCTTCCCCTTTCCACCAAAGTTTTGTATGCCGCAAGTGGAAAACTACGATGGAAACAAAGACCCTCTAGATCATTTGGAGTCTTTCAAGACCCTGATGCACCTTCAGGGGGTACCTAACGAGATCATGTGCAAAGCTTTCCCCACCACGCTGAAGGGTCCCGCAAGGATATGGTTTAGCAAGCTGACGCCTAACTCCATCAGTACTTTCAAGAAGCTAAGTGCCCAGTTTGCTTCGCACTTCATCGGGAGACACAAGTATAAGAAGTTTACAGCATGCTCGATAAGCATCAAGCAGCGGAAAGATGAGACGCTAAGGTCTTACATAGCACGCTTTAACAAAGAGGCACTTTCAATCGATGAAACTGATAACAAGATACTTGTAGCTGCTTTCACAAATGGGCTGCGGAAGTGTACGTTCCTATTTTCACTATACAAGAACGACCCGAAGACTATGTCAAATGTGCTTTACAGGACAACCAAGTACATGAATGCTGAAGACGCGCTTATGACTCAAGAGAAGAGAGAAAGGCAGGACGATACATGACAGGAAAGAGGGTGGAAGATGGCAAGAACTGGAGACGCTGGATAGACAGAAGCTACACCACCTGTGGAACACCAAGCACCTACGGAAGTACTACCAGTAAAAAGGATGGCATGAAGAGCAAAACCCCTTTATTTCTAGTTTACCTTAGTGAATTTTAGCTATACTCCTCAATTTTTCTATTTACTTTAGTTTTTTCTACAATAACTCTTTTAAAGCCCAAAGGGTAGGTTTTCGTTTTCTTTTTAAGAATTACTTTTTCTACAAATGCATGGTTTATTATAATAAGAGGAGTTTATTCAGACATGGCCAAAGTCGCCTACGAGTGGACAGTCACTATGCTAAGTCACCTACGGGTAGACGCATGGCCAAAGTCACCTACAGGTGGACGGTCACTACGTTAAGTCACCTACGGGTAGACGCATGACCGAAGTTGACTATGGGTGGATGATCACCATACTAAGTCGCCTACAAGTAGACGACCAAAAAGGTAGCAAGGCACCAAAATTTAGTCACCTCAATTAGTCCACAACCCCAAGTGGACAATTCACAAGCTGACGAGGTACCAACACTTAGTCACCTCAGCAAGTCCACAAAGTGGAGGAATCCAAGTCTACAAAGTAGACAACCCTAATATGCAGTCCATCAAGTGGACAACCTTATCTCAAAAGGATGAAATGTTATCAAGTCCATAAAATGGACAAGCTTAATAAGTTCACAAGATGGATGATTTCATCCCAGGAGGATGAAAAAATTATGAAGTCCATAAAATGGACACAAAGTGGATAACCATGTGTTATTAAGTTCACAAACTAGACGACCTTATTAAAGTCCACAAGGTGGACGACCCTATTAAATCCACAAAGTGGACGACATTGATAAGTCCAAAGTGAATGACCTCATCCTAAGAGAATGAAAAATTATTAAGTCCACAAAGTAGACAAGTTTATCATTAAGTCTACAGATTGGACGAGTCAATTAGTAATACCCACAAAATGGACGATTGTGCCAAGTCCCCAAAGCGAACGAGCCCATAAAGCTGACAAGTTTGTCCACCAGAGGATATGACTAATATTACAAGACGATGGTTTTAACATAAAAGATAACGAGATGAACAAGTCTACTGAAGAGACGAGTTGGAATTGTCCAAATGAAAAGGACTTAAACTCCATAAACCTGTCAGTTTAAGCTGACGAGATCATGGAGTGGGGGGCAGCTAATAAGGGTAAAATTGTGAATGTAAATACTCATGAATATAATATCATGA
Organism: Quercus variabilis; assembly: GCA_030445155.1. Lineage (NCBI taxonomy): Eukaryota > Viridiplantae > Streptophyta > Magnoliopsida > Fagales > Fagaceae > Quercus > Quercus variabilis. Next base: position 58,653,508 of record CP129446.1, read on the forward strand.
AGCAATGTTCAAAATAGATCCGTCGGCCTCACTTGTCATAAATGGTAGTCAAATAGCTTTAGGACGTCTACAGCTTTAGGAAGATAGGGTTAACTTGTCATAAATGGAAAGCTAAAACTACTAAGTTAAAAGGAATATGCGAAGCTGACAACCTAGACGAGGTAATAGGTGAAGCTGACGACCCTAACGAAGTAGTAGGCGAAGTTGATGACCTCGACGAGATAGTAGGCAAAGCTGACGATCCCGACGAGGGAGTAGGCAAAGCTTATGACCCTGATGAGGTAGTAGGCGAAGTTGATGACCCCGGCGAGGTAGTAGGCGAAAATAACGATCCTAACGTGGCCTTGCTTGGTCTCCACGTTTGCATATATAAAGAAATATCTTGCGCCCCACACTTGGTGGACTTGTAATATGAAGTCTACGGCTTTAAGCTAACGAGGACAATGTAAGGAGGGTGGAAAGCCGATGACCCTAAAGCTGACAGCTCTAATATAATCTTGACTTGGCCACCACGCATGAGTGTATAAGGAAATGTCTTGTATCCCACACTTAGTGTTAATCTCCTACAAGGAAAGGATTTCGCAATATACGCCTATGAGGATTCCTATAAGGAAAAAACTTCTAACTCAAGAAAGAGATGTCAACCCTCTACTACTATAAAAGCCCCAACACCCTCACAAACCAAGGTACACATAGTTCACCTCAGTTTTGGCACTCTAGAGTTGTGAACAAGAGATTTCTCTAACTTGACCATCGGAGGGTATTTGGTCGGTACCACAGCGGTGCTCCTCTTAAGGTCTTCAATTTTTGTACTGTGCAGGTGCTGTTTCGAGCATGCGAGAACTGTGCGACTCACTAGTGATTTTTCGGCATCATCATAAAGAGTAGAAAAAAAAATCTTTATCATAATATATGACCTACAATACATGCAAAACAAGAATTCTTAATTGAAATATTAAAAGCAAGCAAGAGTGCATCATAATTTTTTTTTTAATGAGTAATCATGCTAATTAATAATAACTAGTCACTAACTTGTGCAATGCACGAAAGAGTCGAACAAAAGTTGTAAATTTTCACTTATAAAAGTTAAATCTTAAAAGGGAAAAAAAAATACTAAGACCAATAGCGATAATTCTAACACCATTAGTGTTATATACTCTCAACTTTTAGATGAATAAAATGACTTTGTTAGAGAGGGAAGACAAATAAATGTACAAAATATTGAGTAAAGATTACTTCAGTCATCTAGCTTAAAAACTTCCTTTGGACACTTTTAAGCCAATAAAAAAAACAAACACTCATCACACACACAAATGGGAGAAATTTAGAAAGAATAGATTTTGAAATATATGAGTGTAAAAAGAAGAAGAAGTACCAATTGAAAGGCAAAAAAGAGCATTAATCAAGTAAAAATGCAAATAGATTATATATATGAAAAAAATAAATAAATAAAGGATGAGGTATTAAATTCAAGCTGAAGATGAGCTACTAATAACATATTACATTTCATAATTTATATCAAAATTTAAATCTATAAAGATGTAATTCATGCCTCTTAGCCGACCTTTTCTTTACATACCAACAATAAAATAAAATAAAAAAAACAAAATAAAACAAAGTTATAAGTCAAAGTTTACAATTGTTTTATGTGTTAGTTTTTTATTTATTATAATTTATTATGGGTTTTTGATGACACCTAGCATCATTGTATATGAACACTAAAATTCAAATATATTCGTAATAAATTGATGGTGACATATGTCTGGTATTCCATAGCAAAAGTGATTCTCAATAAGATTTGAAATCATGAAAAAGAAATAAACTAACAAAAAAAAATATCCAAAAGATTTTCTTTCCTTTTCAAATTAGTGGTGAGGGGGAAAAAAACTACAGCTCCTCAATCTTTAATCTCTCTCTATATATATTAGTAATATATATATATATATATATATATACCTACCAGTCCTTCATTGAGGCATTCACTTTAAAAAAAAAAAAATCATCAACATTGCTAAAATCAATGCAATAAACTCTAATATGCCAGAACTAGGAAAATTGATTTTTTTTTTTTTTTTTAAATTCTGCCCAAACTCCTTTCATAATTCATACCCAACAAAAGCTAACACATATTTTAAAAAAAAAAAACAAAAAACAAAAAACAAAAAGGTGGAAAATTTTTATTACCTTTAGCCTTGGAGTAAGGTTGCTCTCTAAGAAGCTTGGCTCATTCCATAATGGTTTGCGACCACCTACAAATCAAAAAAATCTCAAATTAAACAGTTGAAATTTTGAGATTTTTCAATTTAGGGTTTTGTTTTTCTCTCTCTAAACATAGAATTATAAGTTAAATAAAAAGAGGTTGAGTTAGGTTTGGGGTTAGTGTGGTGGAGGATTTCAGGTTAGAAATATATTTTTTTAATAAGCTAATGTGTAAAAACGTGAGAGCTCTAAAAATGTGGGCTGAGTTTATGTTTGTGTTTGAGTGAGAGACAGAGACTGAGAAACAATTTGAAACAATTTGGGTATGTGTTTATGTATCGAGTTTTACAAATATAAAATCCTAAAATCAGATTTTGTATTTATTTTTTATTATTGGGTTTTAGAAATATAAAATCGGAATTTTTGTTTTTTGATTTAAATAATGCTAACGTGGAAATTTGTGGAACTTGGCAAAAAATTAGGAGGCTTTAGTTATATATATATATATATATATATATATTGATTATTATTAATTATCAAGTAATGGCTACAAAGGCTGTACTTTAATTAGCACTATTTCAACTAAGTACACCATACAATCTTTATGTTAGATCATATAGAAAGTAAATCACATACCTATATACAAGCACACAACTCACATGTCATTTCTTGATTACACACATGCTAGAATTACAATAAGCACATGGCTAATTGATCATGATTTGATCCTACTGCTTGCATGTACCAGACAACCTAGAATACTACTAACTACAACCTAGGACAATGCTCACTATAACCTAGCTTGATGCTTCCAAAGACTTCATTCTCAATGCAGCAGTACTTACGAGGAATGGCAGCAACAAGGCAAGGTCATTCCTTCAGACTTCAATTGCAGCAGCGCATTAACACAGCATAATTCTACAAAGAATAATCTCAAGAGTGGGTTCTCAATACAAGCCAAAACTTTCAGATTCATTATAGCATGATTACTGACATTCTAAGGCAGGAGACATGATTACTGACATTCATTATACTTATTTTTCCAAAATTAATTCTATCCGTGGAATAAATCTAAAGGCTAAAATATTGAGTGTAAGTTGTCACAATAAAATGAACTAAAGTAAACTGTATGTTGCCACAACAAATACTTTGTTTTTGTTGCATTAGTATGGACACTAAACAACTAATATAGGCTAAGACATCCAACTCCAACCTAGAGACACGATCATACTCCACATGATATGAAATATAAATCACAACAGCCTAGAACCTATATAAGGATGTGGTTCAAAAAATAAATGCCATTAATTGACACTCCTCACAATGAAAATGATCTATAAAAAAACACCAAACACACCTCTTTTTTAATTCCAAGTGTCAATGACAATACAGCAGTTATGATCAAGATTATAAGGTTTAAATCTTGCCAAGCTTCCCAAAGGAAACTCTGCAGGAAAATAATGGAGCATGGAAATAAATAAATACACATATAGCAATATAACATCAAAAAAAAAAAAAAAAAAAAAAAAAAAAAGCTATAGATTATGTCAAAAAAAAAAGTAATTCTATATAATGTTATTTTTTTCTAATTTAAATTTGTAAGTTGTAACACGTTTAAATTTTTAATTAGACCAAGGCCAGACCACATGTGTGACCTTGAACAATGGCCTGTGGGAAAATTCTTAAGCATGACTCATGCGTTGAGGACTGAAACCGGCTGCAAATTAAGTACAAGCTTTGCTTTCAAATCACTGATACAAAAATTGGGGAAATCACCATTCCATCTTCTGACTAATATGTTACTCAATTCCAAAAGACCATTGAACATACCCATTATCCACAAGTTAGTTCCTGGAAACTCCATCTATTTACAACTTAAATCTAAACTATTAAAGCTATAAACTAATTATCCTCCACAAATCTCTTATTCTTTGTTTCCCTTTTAATTTAATTTTTACTCTCTAGGTTATTTCCACAAGCACTTGGCACACATACTCTATGTCTAGACTTGCACAGACTAGGTAGAAGGATAGAAAATGTTTTCCACTTCCAGTCAAGGAGTCTAGCAATGTCAAATACATCAACTTAATGGAGCAGCTAGGAAATATCAATTTAAAAACATATGGCTTTATCAAAAGTTATTCTATAGTTGAGGAAGTTTTATCATTGACTTCCTCATCACATCACAATGGGTAAATTATCTAAATCGGAGTTGCGTAATGCCTAACACTACTCTTCCTATGAGTATTCTGCAATTGAAGGAGATATTTGAAGCCAAAATAGACAAAATTGAAAAAAAAACCTAAACTCGAAAGCATTTTGCATTTACATGAATGTAAGTTTTTAGATCCCTGTAAACTAAATTGTTTAACCTAATTAATTAACCAAGTGAATACTTAGATTTATTAGTCAGATTTAGGTTAAAACAATGAAGTCATATCATGTAAATAATGCAAAAATATAAAGAACACAGCGATATGATAACCCAGAAAAAGTCCTATGACACCAAGTACAAGATCTACGCCTCTAACAAACCCAATGGACTCACCAAATAATAAAGATGCAAGTATAGCCACGGTTAAAGATTGAGAGTCAATTATCTAATCATCAAAACTCAATTTCATGTTTAAACTAGCATTTCCATTGGTCAAGAAAGCCAACTTCAATGGCGGTAAATAACAACTCAGCCATTTTTGTGATAAGTAAGAGTAATTATATTAATAAACAACAATTCTAGATTTGCAATTTAATTATACAAGATAAATAAAAAATTACAAAATCAAAATCAAAACGTTTACGCTATCAGAGTTTTCTTTTTTTTTTTTTTCTTTTTTTTTTTTTTGATAATCAGAGTAATATTGATAAAAAGAGAAAGGAAAAAGTAGTGATTCATCCAGCTAAGGAAGACAACCCCACACAAAAGATATCCACATGCCACAAATCATATATCATAAGCTAAACAACTAACTGAATGCAACTTCCATAACAACAAACTAACAGTTAGTAAACTAACTTGACTCTAACAACTCACACGCCAATTCTTGACTACACACATGCCGGAATTACAATAAGCACATCGGTAATTGATCATCATCTGATCCTACAGCTTGCATGTACTAGACAACCTAGAATACTACTAACTATAAACTAGGATAATGCTGACTATGACAAAGGTTATACCATAATTAACCAAAACAAAGGGTTACATCATACAGTCAATTGGGCAAAAAAATCAAGTTTGAAGAACAAGATCTTCTTATCATTACACATCGAAGAAGAAAAATTAAGAAAGTGAATGTACACAACCGGGTTTTTATTAAAAATATATATATATTTTGAAAGCTAATTCAAGAGGGTGGGGGCAACTAGTCCATGGAAGACCATGCCTAGGCGTGACCATAGCAGCAGCTATCCACTGATGACCAATGACTAAGGGGCCTAAACGGATGAGAAACTAATTGAGATGGTTTCAATTATAGCTTAAGTTCTAATGGGGTCCAACTAGTATTATATGATACTCTCTCTTGGGTTACTGTGAGGTTTAAGAGATTGTACCTGTTGGATGTTGCACTTCCTGTCATCAAAATTTTGAATTGTTTTCCCTACATTATCTCCCAATCAAATGGACAAGAGACAATATTGAAATGGTGTATATCACAGAGTATATTCAATGCAAATTATAATCTTTTTTTCTTTGTTGGTTGAGATAAATACCCTAATCTCAGTAGTATGATTTCTAAATATTTTTTAACTTTCAATCATTCTTATTGGGTTGCCACAAAGAACAAGCCCCCACTTAATTCAACCAGTACCAAAAATTTAAGCTTAATCAAAAATGTTTTCTAAACTAAAAACTTCCACCAACTAATATTTTCTTATAGCATCAAATATATTCATCAGAAACCAAGAGCCTCAGCATAATGAAAAACACTTTGTTGTTTACATATAGAATGGGAAAAAGCTTTGAAGAGTTTTTGTACCTGATGGGATGACAAAAAGGTATGAAAGATCAATTCAAACTTCAAAGTGAGTACTGAGACTGTAAACCCGTGATTCGATCAATTCTAGTGGCTTGCACCACTAGATACAACTCATACAAGTACTTTTTCTTTTTCTTTTTTATAATTAACTCATACAAGAATTTTTATTTTAAAAAAAAAAAATGTATTTCACTAGAAAAAGCATAACATCTTTAGTCCTTAACCAAAACAGAACCAAAAAATTGAAAATTAGCAACCATCTATATCACAATGTGCTTACTAAAATTTACAACTAAGCACATCTAATCAATTGCAACTACACATAATTCTCAGAAACCCCCCTAGTTGAACAACCAACAAATGTAAACAATACTACAATAGTAATGAAATTTATCAAGAACCCGCAACTCACTCACTCACTCACCAAATAATAGAACATTTGAGTCAAGAATTCTATTTGGATGCCTAGAAAAGAATAGGAAAATTGACACCCAAGACCTATGAAAAGCTTGCAGTTGAGAGAGAGAGAGAGATGGAGCAATACCTATATGAGTTCAGTGTCTTTATTTTCGACATTTTTCAACCTGTTGATAAAAAATATTTAATTTCTTTTTTTCAACATTCATCCCACTGTTGATGTAAATTATCCATATTTAATCTTTTTTTACCACTTATTTCTGAATTTCTCACCACTTATTTCAATAGTTATGCCAACTTTGAAAACAAATATGTGAATTTTTCAATAGTTGAATGCAAATGTAGAAACCAAAGGCTTTTATCAACATTTTTAAATGACCGTGGATAAAAATATGTTGAAAAAGCTCAAATTTGTTGTAATGCCTAGTAATTCTAGAAGGTCTTAATTCACAACTGAATAACCACATTAATGACTTCAAACTTTCACCTGAATCTGCATTGAGTGGGGCATAGATGACTTAAGTTGAATTATGAAATCGAAACAAGTTACTGGCTTACATCCTTTAGTTACTAGTAGTAATGTTTTCTTGCCATTTTGTTTTCTAAATATAAATAAATAAATAAAATTATCAATCTCACTATGATGAAGTCTCCCACACCATTGACAATATAAACAAATATTATTTACCAGTACGTACTGCGTAGGTCATCCACATGAAACATGAAACATGAAACATGAAACCTCCAATAAGCCATCCGAAGTAGAAAGACGTACGTGCTGCAGAAGGCAGCGCAGCACGAAGTCTATTACCTCTGTAGGAAAATTAATGAATTCTGTTCTGATACCTGACACGCATAGGCAGGGAGTAGAAATAGCAACCGGCCAGGTTTGGGCCAAATTTTTTTATGCTCAAACCCACCTCGCGGCCTGTACCCGTTACCCGAACTCAGCCTGTTTAATAAACGGGTTTTTTATGCTCACCCAAACCCGCCCCATCCGGCCCCACAGACCCTGTTTAGCCATGCCAGATTTGGGCTCAATACACAGCCCAATAAAAAAAATAAAAAAAAATAAAAAGATTGAATTGAAGCCTATACTATGGCCCAAACAGGAAAATTCATTTTTGCCCAAATTCAAGCTCTATAACGTCCAAATTCAAGCCCATATAACATGGCCCAAATGCCAAATCAATCCAAATCATAAGACAATTACAAACCTATTAATAATAAATCAATAAATCACCTGTTAATTATAAATTTATAAATTAATAAATCATAACTAATATCATAAATCAATAAATCAACTGTTAATAATAAATATATAAATTAATAAATCATAACTAGGGTCATAAATCAATAAATCACCTAGCTAAGATCGCCATTTAATCATAAATCAATAAATCATAGCTAAGATCACCTACTAAATATAAAAATAAAATAAATCCAACAAGTCCAAGAAATAAGTCCAACAAGTCCAAGAAATAATTATCACAAGTCCAACAAGTTCAAGAAATTAAAAAGCTACAAAACAAATCCCACAAGTTTAGGATAATTACAAACCAACAAGTTAATCCAACAAGTCTAAGAAATTAAAAAGCTACTAAATTAATACAACAAGTCTAATCCTCCACAGCTGTGACACAACTCCCATCCTCTTCATCAGGCTCCCCATCACTTTTCAGCTAGTTTGGTGACAATGACTTCTTCCTCACTTTCCTAAAATTGGTAAAATTTAAGAAGATATAATTAGCTTTAGTTTCAAATCAATGTTTATGGGAACTAAAAATGTGGTTTAGCACACTTCTAGCTCATGTATATACTTCTTCTCCTGACTCAAAAGAAATTATTCCAGGAAAAAAATTATGTTTATATATATTAATCAACATAAAAGAATAATGAAAACATCAGTGTAGCTCGCTTGCATTATATCATGTAATAGAGATGGTTCAATTTCCAATTTCTCACCAAAAATAGATAAGGATCAAAACATAAAAGACACACATAGTACCATTTTTATGGAGGCTTTACCTGTAAGAAACACTTAACAGTCATAGATTATTGACAAATAAGGCCAAAAATATTATGAAACATTGCACTAGCATAAAAATTTGTCAAACAAGATTTATTCTCGATGGTAATCTAATCAATTAAAAACCAGTATAATTATATTAACATATATCATTCAAACTTTCAATATAGCTACTCTAGACTCTACCATCACAAAAATTCCAACATTGTTGCATCTTCACACCTCATCATATGATTTCAAAGAAACAGATTGCAATTTTCCCACATACCATTTTCATGATAATATATCACTCCCATAATATTATATTATTTTCTCACGGCTACCGACAAACCCAAAAATGAAACATGTCATTTTATGGGATTTAATATCAAGAAAATCAAGTTCATGCTTTTACCCATAGATTCCCCTTTTGATACCAAACTTTAAAATCCTAATAATATTTATATCTCACAAATACAACATAATTTCAAATTTCCCTTTCAAAATAAAAACCACAATACAAAAATCCTAAATAACTTTCAAGATGAAATAATAAATAAAAAAAATTAAAACCCTAAATAATATCACATTTGATAATAAGAAAAACAACTACACAAGTTCACAATACAAAATCCTAAATATTTTTGCAATAAGAGAGAAACAAAACGAAAAAAAAAAAAAAAAAGAAAAATAAAAATAAAAAAAAAACAAAAAAAAAAAAGATAAATGATAAAGGGAAATAACCAAGTTGGGGCGTGAAAGGGGGAGGAGCAATGTGTGGCATCGACGGTAAGGAGGAGTTGGGCTAACTCAGCGACTGAGATTGAAAGTGAAAGTGAGAGTGTGGCTATATGAGTGTGAGTGTGAAGAGTGAGGACAAGGCAAAGAGAGAAGTGAGATTAGGGTTTGAGAGAAAATAAGATATTTATACTAGGAACTTAGGGATTTTTTAAATATATATATATATATATATATATGAGTCAGGTTCAAGCCAAGTATGCCTAATAGCCGAACTCGACCCAAGCTCGCTTCAGGTTTTTTAATGAAAACCTAGACCCAACCCTAATGTTTAACTGGCTGGGTTTTAGGATTGGCTCAAGTCAAGTTAGGTACATTTTGCCATCCCTAGCAGGGAGGCCGTGCAAGCTAAAGGTCTATAATCTATATATTTGACCAAAGTGATGACCAACCGAGAAAAGGACAAAAGAACCAAGTGAAAGTGTGTGCAAACAAGTATTGAACAAGCCTTTATTAAGATTAAGAAATAAGAAATATTGGAATCAAACTTTCTATCCCTAGTGGAGTTGCCATTGTGAGCGTTATGCGTGGTTTTGGGAGTACACCTTGGCCAAATGGACCAGGGCAGAGAAAATGAGTCGCCACCTAGTTTTATGGTCTAGGAAATATGTATATAGCAACCTTATGTGGAAGGACACGATCTTACTACCAAAGTATGGGTTCGAAGGCTAGGTACGGTCTTGAGAAGGTGTTACGCACCCCAAACCGCCCGACTTGTGGGTCGGTTTCTAGTCATTGTGTCTTACATTTAAATCCTATTAAAGGCATATTCAACATTGCATCTTAAACACAAACACACTAGCATACATCTAAGCATACAACATGGCATTTCATCCCAAACCTTAACATACATCTATCATGGCAACATATCAAACCTATTATACATCTATCATGGTAATCATCTTATCCAAGACAGCAGATAAATCAAGGCAAAAACATAGACATGGCAACAAGGTATCGATCATCAAATATATCCCAAACATCTAGACATGAAATCAAGCATCAAACAAACATATTCATCATCAAAACACATTTTCATTTGAATGCATGACTTACCTAACTTACCTCATTGCATCACACAGCACCCATGGCATCAATGCATGATCATGTTATATGCATGTTCATGGTAAAACAAAGAAAACATAAGAGAAAACTCTAATCTAGCATGTTAAAGGCAAACAAGTATTAAACAAAAGAATAGAGACTTAGAAAGCATAAAAAGGAACAAAACATAGGCATATGACATGAAAGAAACAAAAAAACAGAAGCAAAAGCAAAAAAACTTAGATTAGGATTTTTGGGCACGAGTATGCATACGCATACTTCAAGCTTGCATACGCATGCATAAGCATGCACACGTAGACACGCCTTAAAGAACTCTAACCTAGAAAGCAAAAACAGAAACTAAAAACAAATAAATCTAACAACCTAGATTGCTTTAAAACAGAAAACAACTAAAACCCTAAACTAAGCAAACACAATAAAGCAAAGAAACTAGGTTAAAACAAGATTAAAAAGCAGAAATGAGAGAAAAGAGGTTAGAACATATGCCTTACAGCAAAAAGCTCTTTGGCTTGATTTTAACCATTCACATCAGTCAAATCTATTCACAACCAAACAAAAAGGATTAGTAAACTTCAAAACTCGAGGATCAAGACCAGAAAAGTTCCCAATCAAAATAAAATTGACTTTAGAATGTTTTGTGAAAAACTCCATTTGATTCACTATCTTTAGCGAATCTTAGGTTTTCCCTTATGATTTTCTGTGTGTTTTGAAAATATGTCATGTATAACTTTATATAGTGAGAAAATAGGAGTTTGAAACAGCTCCCAAACGACGTGGAATTTGTTCTAAGCCTTAATATTAATGCAAAAAAACTTATCTTTTGTAGTTTCTAGAACCCTAGCTACGTGCATAGGTCCATACCTGCATATGTATACATCAGACCTGCGTACGCAAGTCCTTGCCTACGTATGCAGGCCGAGAGTTTCCTTGGCCTTTTATTTTTCAAAAATAGATTTATTTACTCAAAAAAGTTATATTTTTCATTTTAAAATCTCTCAAGTTTATTTGTAATATGATTGGGTCCTAAACCAACCTTGATCTTTAGAATTTCAGCATCATTTAGGAACGGGGGCTCGAGTCGTTAGGGATATAAAATGTGCTGTCTACACTACCCAATAATATATATATTAGCAAAGACCTCACTTGAGAAAGCACGAGGTTTTGCCAAGTGACGCATTCTATGCAAAGAGAATTGAAATATTCTCAAGTGTCACACAAGAGATAAGAACAAATTGAATATTGACTTTTTTGTTTCATTTGCTTCAATGTTTCAAGACTTTTCTAATTAAAAAATAAATATTCTTTGTATCCTTTGGTTTAATGTTTCAAGACTTTCTTCTTTCACACGTACACACAAGCCTCTTTACATCTTAATTCACAATTTTCACCTTTTGCACTTCTACATCTTTATATATATCTACATATAGCCCTCCATGTCATCCCATATCAAATACACACGAACCAAAAACAATGTCATTTACCTTCAATCTTTCGATAACACCTACCTAGCTCTAACATTATTATTTCATCTTATCCTAACTCATATGAGTTGGCTACAACAAAGGAAATGGGGCTTGTATTTTATATTGAGTGACAATGCCAAATATGATTTTGATGTTAAAGTCGAACGTTGTGGATTTGTGAATTTGGTAAATGATATAATTGACAATAGGTGTTTAGGATGTGTACTTTGTTTTAAAATTACGAGAAAAAAAAAAAAAGAAAAAAAAGACATTCCATACCAACTTTTATTTTATAATATTCCTCTAAAGTTTTTTTTTTTTAATTACTTCAATTGAATAATTATAATGGTTATGTGTGTGCAATTTATAATTTTTTTTTTTTTTTATGTTGATCTCATTACGAATAAAGTTCTATAATAATTATGCTATAATACTAATTTAATATTCTTCAAAATCATCTTACATAAAACATTATAATATCTAACAACTACTTACTAATTACATTTTGACTGCAATGTCCCATGAAGGCATTGTAAATTGAGTCAAAGCAGTGGCCATAAAAATCATCATGGGTGGCAGTCTCTTGCTGTGCATATTTAACATACAATACTTTTGACTGTACTTGAAACTAGTTCTTCCAATTAATTCAAATGCGGCTCCTTGAGTTCACACTTCACAGTGCACACTCTCAAAATCATGAAAAATTTAGGAACTCAAAAATTTTCACAATTTCTTGATAGAATTGTCAACCGAATCTACGTTGAGTTAGGCTGCGTTATAGGGACGGACCCAAGTGCAAGGCAAAGGGGGCCCAGGCCCCCCCTGGCCCAAAAAAAATATATTTATTATGTAAAATTTTCAAAAAAAGGCTCGAGCCCCCTTAGTTTTTAGCTCAGGCTCCCCTTGGCTTTTAGCTCGGACCCCCCTTACCTCAACCATCCCTATCCCAGCCAACCAGCCCAAGAGTTTTCAAGAGCCCATGAAAACCTTAAAAATACAAAGACACCATTCTGAGGGGCTATAAAATGCATTTTAAAAATACAATTTACCACAAATACCCCCATCAAACTTGAACAAAGAGCTCAGATAAATATTTCTCATTTTTTCCTCCATCATACCTTCACCTCTGCTTCACCTTCCATTTTGTTTTCGCCCTTCTCTTACTCTCACCATAGCCTGCTAAATCCTCAATAAGCTGGAGCACTCATATTCATCTTCTTTCTTTTCTTCAAGACTTAAATGGAAAGTATCATGGACAACAAAAGGATGTGTATTTGATCAATGAGGATGGCTGCTAGTGTTACTGGAGGATAAGTGCAAAAGTAGGACTATAAGAGTAAAATGAAATTGGTAAAGTGAAAGGTGTGTAGGTGATAGGGTATCTTTGTTAGGTGAAGTACTTCATGTGGAGTAGTGTCTTCACCCTCTGTGTAGTTTTTTTTTTTTTTTTATTTAATAAATGGAATACTTTTTTCATTTCTTTTTTGGGAATTGAATACCTTTTTTTTTTTTTTTTGGAGAATTGAGAACTGAATACTTTAGTTTTATATATAAGATTGAATTTAATAAATGGAATACTTTAGTTTTATATAATGTTAGGTTCTAAGGTCTTAGGATTTTATGTATTTAGAACTCTAATTTGTAATGTTGACAAACCATGATCAAAACATTGTATTTAGTCTTGTTTAGACTTGCTCAAAGTTGGTTTAATATTGTAAAGTTGGAATCGAGTGGCTGCAGAAGTACTTGGGACTTTCGGCCTGGCTCGATCGATCGAAGAATAGACTCAATCGATCGAAAATCGCACAGGTTGAATTTTCTGCAGATTTTCCAACTCGGCCCTACTTCATTAAACGTTTAGGGTTTTGTGTTTTTACCCTAGGTATATAAACTAAACCCTAGCCACGTTTTTGAAGGTTGTCCATATTACTTTGTTGCTCATACATTGCTGTTTTGTGTGAATCTCGTGTGAGATCTTTGAGGAGATTTCCTTTACACAAAACTTAGAGTTTTCAAGGTAGAGATGATATCAACATCTTGAAGATCATTACTGTTGCAACCATTGGAACTTAAAAGAAAAGCAAGTGGGGAGCTTGTAGCTGATTGAAGAATTCAAGAAAAAAATAGTCCGTGGATTCGGAGCCTGCGCGTGGTCGTGTCAGGAAGTTTTACTGGTGGGTAGCATTAGGAAGTCGAGCGGGGAGCTTGTAGTCCTTCTGTAAGAAATTCAATTCTTTCATAGTGAATTCTGTTATGCCTTGAGGATCGGTGGGTCAAATCCTCCCCAGGTTTTTACCGAGTGGTTTCCTGAGTGATCATATCTTATGTTTATTTATTTTCCGCTGCTTTATATCTAGATATGATTATTTGATTATTTTAACCTAGAATTGCATAATTTGACTAAGTAACAACTTGGCTAATTAATCTAGGCTACACAATCTGTATGTTTAAGGGGTCTAAATTTCCATCAAGTGGTATCAGAGCAGGTAGCTCTTCTTGTTGTAAATCTTTTGATCTAAGAGCTGATCCTTGACCCCTGTTATCATGGATAATTTGAAGTGTCTTTCTGCTCATGCTTCTGCTGATTTTATTGATGCCTGTGATGTTTTGAATAAAAAAGACACTATTGTTTCTGTTGATTTTTTTAATGCTTTTGAAACTCTTCATAAGGAATTATCTAAATCTTAAAAATTTCTAAGAAATTTAAAGAAGAGTTAAAATTGGCTAATCTTAAAAAAGAGGATTTGATTGTGAGATTAGATGAGTCTAATAAAAAGAATGAATTTTTGAGAAATCAAATTTCCTCTCAAGATGAGAAGATGAAAAGCTTGGAACAAGAGTTAGTTAAGTCTCAAACTAAACTTGAAAATTTGACTAGTACCAAGCCTGTTGTTGATAACAGAAGTGTTTCTGTTTCTTTTAAGCCTAAGACTGAGAAAGTTTATATCCCTCCTTTCAAGAGGAATAATAAAGAGAAGGCTTATTTTGCTAGGTTAGACAAAGGTAAAAGTTTTGATGTTGACGCTGAAGTTTCTAAACCTAAGTCTAAACCTACTGTTAGAGAGCATAATAAATCTGTTTTTGTGCCTACTTGTCACCGTTGTGGTGTTGTTGGTCATATTAGACCAAACTGTTCTTTGTTGAGGTAAAAACCAAAATCTGAGACTAGATTTACTGTTAGGAATACTGATGTTCCTAAATTTGTTCCTGTTTGCCACTTTTGTGGTGTTTCTGGTCATATTCGTCCTAATTGTCATAAATTGAAATTTAAACATTCTGTTTGTCAATCTAGGATATGTGATGATATTTCTCTTGCCATAAGTCCATATAAATTGTTTCATACTTTTTTGAAAAATTTGAGCTTGTTGGCTTGTGAAAGGAATTTGCAGGATTTTAGTCTCTCTCAGAAAATTGGTATAATCCCTCAAATACACTCTGCTTCACATGGATTCTCACCTACAAAGCCAAAGACTCGTGCTAGATGGGTGAGAAAAGATTCTCCAAGGTGAGTGTTGCTAACTTGTCCCTGATTTAATTCTTTCAATTATTTGTGGACATGTTTTGTTTTTTGTTGTTTTGTTTTTTAGGTTGTTTTTTTTTTATTTTTTTTTTTAAATTCCAAAAACATTGAAAATTTCTCAAAAAGACAAAAATATTTTATTCTGTGTCTTGTTTTATTTTTCTTGAGAATTACATGAGTTTTAATATCTCTCTTGTTTTAGAACATGCCTGACATTGTGGAGAAACTTGAATAGTTTGTGCTAAGCTATTTTTGATTTTGAATGAGTATGTACTAGTTTGTACATGTACTCAAGGGTCAATTAAGAAATTGATATTTCTTGTTTGTGTACCCTTTATAGCTTAGTTTTGCACTGTCATGCATTGCATTTGCATTGTTCATTTAGCATAATGTGTGCTTTTTTGTTTTTGGTTATAAAGTTTGTTAAAACCAAAAAGATTTTTGTGTTTTGTATTATATATCTTGGATTTATAATCAAGGATTGGCCATATTATCTTTACATAACAAGCTTATGTACCTTGTTTAGCTTAGATGAGCTTATTTTATTGCACTTGACTAGTTTGAACTTTGTAGTGCATGTTGTGTGGAAAAGATGTTTATGGTGTTTATCATTTTGTCTTAATCTTGAAGTCACATATTATTTGACTGTCGGACTTGATCCTTTTAAGAAAGACATAAATAACCATCTCACCACTGTTCACTAGCCAATCATGAACGCCTTAGTGCATATTATAAGATTTTGTGCTCGAGAAAGTGTAGCACATGCACAAAAAGAACATAAGGTGTAACCTCTTTAATTGCTTAATGTTTAAAATTGGTACGTACTATTAGGTTTGATGCCATCTCACATAATTACAACTGGTGTGTACTATTAAGCTTAATGCCAATTCACTTAATTCAAACCGGTGTGTACTATTAGGCTGAATGGCATTTCATACAAATAAGAGGCAAAAATGCAAAAAACTTACATGATTGCAAGCTTTTGTTCTAGGAGATGTGGAAGTTATAAGATATAACTCTTTAGGTGATAGTCTCTTTTAAATTCTATGTGATGAAATGTGTAGACTTTGTGTTTGATTGGTATTCCCATATCACCTCATATGTATCTCAAGCTTTTGCTAGTTGCACACACTACACAAGTTACTCTTTGTTAAACTTAGTACATTATATTGTGTGTGATTTTGTTGTAGCCATCCAAAATTAAAAGTTCCTTGATTTTAATGCAAAATGTGTTTCAAGTTTGAAAATTTTGAAATTATCTTGAGATTTGTGCAGAACATATTTATTGCTTAAGAAAATTTCAATGGGAGAATGATTGAAACTTATTTTTAAGAAAATTGGGTTTAAAATTTGGGTTTTTGAAAAAGCATTCCATCTCATACTCATGCATTTTGCTTTCGTTATTTAATGTTTTGAGGAGTTGTTTTAAAATTTTAGGTTTGTGTCTTTCAAAACTGGATTTTCTCTCAAAATTTAGTGAGCCTCTGCCCATTTCGATCGATCCAGCCTGTTTTTCGATCAATCGAAAAAGTGCTTTCGTTTGTTCTAAAAAGTCTATCACATTCGATCGATCGAATGTAATTTTCGATCGATCGAATATCGTGAAAAAGGTTTTTAAAAGGTTCTTTTCTAACTTTTTCAAAGTTCCTATTTCAAAAACTTTTCAAAGCTTTTTCCTCTCTCCGTGTTGGCAAGCTCTATTTGTGGTTTTTGTCGTTTTCTTCCGAAGTTTTTGCAAAATCTTTCTCTCCTCAAGCCGGTAAGACACTTTTACCCTTCCTTTTGATTTATTTTTCATCATTTCATGCATAAAATCATGCTTTTAAGGGGTCTAAATTTCCATCAAGTGGTGTTAGATGAACTGAGCGTAAGTAACTGAGCATTCTATGTTGTTAGATGAACTCGATCCTGCCATTAGGGCAAATTTTGAGCTTCGAGGCTGGTTACCTCTGGTGGATGTTTCTGATCCTCCTCCACCTTCTGCCTTGATTAGAGAGTTCTATTCGAACATCTCTATCCACATCTATGATTCCAACACTTTAGTAAAGAGTTGGATACGAGGCGTAGAGTACTCCATTACTCCTCAGGTAGTGGCTGATGCTCTAGGGGTACCTTTGGTCCGGCATCCTATCTATCCATATGATGAGTCTCCCGAGTTGAGCGATGTTTTGTCTTACATCACTGGTACTACTGTCTAGTAGGGTTCTGATCCTTGGATCACTTTTGCTGAGCTCTCCGGGTTACATTATCTTTTCTTTAGGATAGCTTGCCATTCTATCTGGCCCATTTCTCATGTGCACATCATTCCTCTTGAGAGGTGTGTGTTTTTGTATGCCTTAGTTACTGATGCTCCTATCAGTTTTTCCCATCTTTTTCTTCGTTCTTTGAACGAAGTTTATAGGAGTTCATCCACTTCACATGCTCTTGTACATCCTATTTTCATTCATAGGATTCTTTTTTATCTTGATCTTAGTGGCTTTCCTTCCTCTGAGCCTGTTCATGTAATAGCTCCTATCGGTGCGTCTTTTCTTAGACAAAGGGCCGCTCATCTTCGAGCTGGTTCTAAACACCCTCGATCTGAGCCCTCTAGTAGCGTACCTCTTGCTCCTTCTTCTTCTGCAGGTCTTGCTGGTGAGGATATTCCTGATCCAGTTGGTGCTAATACTGTTGCTGCTGATGTTCCTCCACCTCCTTCGGCCGACTTCGACGTTCGTCGTACTTTGGAGACTGTTATGACCGTTCAGCAAGCTCATGGTCAGATTTTGGTGGACTTGCTAGATGAGATTCGTGCTCTTCGAGTTGATTTAGCGCGTCTTCATTCTCCCTCACCACCTCCTTTTGATGGCGACTTGTGATTGCTCTTTGGCATTCCGTCACAAAAAAGGGGAGTGGAGTTTTGACTTGTAGAGGAGATTTTGTAGTTAGGGGGAGATAATTTTTTTAGATTGTATCTAGGTGCTTCACTATGTATATCATTTTTAGGGATATTCATGTTAGGGGGAGTAACATTGATTGATATACATTTATTTTTTATTAATTCTTGTTGTTTTATGATTCACTGCATATTGATTTATATTTATGACTTAATCATTCTTATATGTCTTTATTGTGTGATTGTGTGAATCTTACAAGAATATTATACCTGTTGTTTTACTTTTTTCTGTCACACATGCGTTTATGCGTTTGTTGAGTATTTCAGGAATATACAGGTTGATTCAACTAAGCTGCTGTCTACACTTGCAACTAATGGATAGTAGTTAGGCTGAATTTGATTTTATGAGCATTACTTCTGTAAAGGGCTTTTTATTTGTAAAACTTTGAGCTGTTAATTAGGGTTTTGTCACGGATTGCCAAAGGGGGAGTTTGTTAGGTTCTAAGGTCTTAGGATTTTATGTATTTAGAACTCTAATTTGTAATGTTGGCAAACCATGATCAAAACATTGTATTTAGTCTTATTTAGACTTGCTCAAAGTTGGTTTAATATTGTAAAGTTGGAATCGAGTGGCTGCAGAAATACTTGGGACTTTCGGCCTGGCTCGATCGATCGAAGAATAGACTCGATCGATCGAAAATCGCACAGGTTGAATTTTCTGCAAATTTTCCAACTCAGCCCAACTTCATTAAACGTTTAGGGTTTTGTGTTTTTACCCTAGGTATATAAACTAAACCCTAGCCACGTTTTTGAAGGTTGTCCATATTGCTTTGTTGCTCATACATTGCTGTTTTGTGTGAATCTCATGTGAGATCTTTGAGGAGACTTCCTTTACACAAAACTTAGAGTTTTCAAGGTAGAGATGATTTCAACATCTTGAAGATCATTACTGTTGCAACCATTGGAACTTAAAAGAAAAGCAAGTGGAGAGCTTGTAGCTGATTGAAGAATTCAAGAAAGAAGTAGTCCGTGGATTCGGAGCCTGCGCGTGGTCGTATCAGGAAGTTTTACTGGTGGGTAGCATTAGGAAGTCGAGCAGGGAGCTTGTAGTCCTACTGTAAGAACTTCAATTCTTTCATAGTGAATTCTGTTATGCCTTAAGGATCGGTGGGTCAAATCCTCCCCAGGTTTTTACCAAGTGGTTTCCTGGGTGATCATATCTTGTGTTTATTTATTTTCCGCTGCTTTATATCTAGATATGATTATTTGATTGTTTTAACCTAGAATTGCATAATTTGACTAAGTAACAACTTGGCTAATTAATCTAGGCTATGCAATCTGTGTGTTTAAAGGGTCTAAATTTCCATCATATAAGATTGAATTTTAAAATGTTGGTGTATATAGGTCTTTTTGGTAATTTGCAGTTAAAATAACAATTGAAAATCACACTTTTACAAATTTTGCCTAGCACTCTAAAATTGCATTTTCAAAACGCATGTTTTAAAACTGCTACTTTTTCAAAAATGTACTTTTACAAACAGCTTATCCAAATGGAGTCATAAATTGAAAAGAAGTGAGAAATACTAAATTTATAATTAAATGCTTCATGCATATTACATAAATTCTAGTATTTGTCTTTAGTTAGTAACAACAACCGTTTGTGAGATAATATATATAATTCTTATTTTATTTGTAGATTATGAAAAAATTAACTATAATGTTTGATTTTTTCAAAAGAAAATATTCAAATTCTTCCAAAGTCATCGTGGGATTGCCAACAACTAATGTTGCTATTCCAATTCCAAAAAATGTGGATGTTCCAATTTTAGAAAATATTCATTCCCCGATTCCAGATAATGAAGCGTAAGTTCATCAATAGAATAAGTTTGTCAGTAGAGTTATACTGATGAAGCGTAAGCTCGTCAGTCAAGTTGGTCAGATGGAAGCAAACCTCAGCCTATATGAACGTACTCTCAGAAGTGGTCACCGGTGTGGTGCCTGCCACAATGCCTCCGATGCCAAAGTCAGTATAAGAAGCTCTCTTGGGAATAAACAATGTAATTGAACAGAATGAAAAAGATCTCTTAGTGTCTATGTGTGTGCATACCTTGTACTTGGCAATGTGTGGGCTTTATATATGCTTTTCATAGCTTCTAGCCGTTGGGGTAGTTATGGAGGTCTTAATGCTCCTCTTGGTAACATTTGGTGCTGTGTAATGTGGCTTTAATATGCTCCAACGATTCATAGAGTTGGCTTTGTAACCATTCTGGGCGTAATTGTGCTACATTGAATGGCCTTCTTGCCTTCGTCAATGACGTGGGTATTAATATGCTCGTCCAGGGATATCTTCATTGATATTATGGTCGTCGTCTTCGGTAAATGAGTTCGTCAATACCGTCAGATGCCCCCCGATTCTGTGGTCGTCGTGACTTGTAAGGAAGACCGTAGAATGTGAAAGGTTTTGGGATGTAAATAACTCCAATTTATGTGACCATTGGGTTTCCCGCTAGTTTCCAGTTTTCTGAGTCTTTGTTTCTAAACTTCTCCCCTTATCTTCATCAGTACTTTTTGTCTATAACTTCGTCAGTACCTTTTGTGACTTACACCCTTTTAAGTCATTTTTGGCTTAGCCATTTTTGGCTTTTGTGACTTACACTCTTTTAAGGATTTTGTCATCGTCAGTAACTTACATCCGTCAAGGCGAAATCTTGTTACTTAGCCATTTTTGGCTTTTGTGACTTACACCCCTTTAGGGATCTTGTCATCGTCAGTAACTTACATCCGTCGAGGCGGAATCTTGTTACTTAGTCATTTTTGGCTTTTGTGACTTACACTCTTTTAGGGATCTTATCATCGTCAGTAACTTACATCCGTTGAGGCGGAATCTTGTTACTTAGCAATTTTTGGTTTTTGTGACTTACACCCTTCTAGGAATCTTGTCATCGTCAGTAACTTACATCCATCGAGGGATCTTGTTATCGTCAGTTACTTACATCCGTCGAGGCGGAATCTTGTTACTTATCCATTTTTGTCATTGTCAGTAACTTACATCCGTCGAGGTCGAATCTTGTTACTTATCCATTTTTTTTCATCGTCAGTAACTTACATCCATCAAGGCAGAATCTTGTTACTTATTCATTTTTTTTCATCGTCAGTAACTTACATCCGTCGAGGTGAAATCTTGTTACTTAGTCATTTTTGAGACTTGTAGCTGCTCAGACTTGCTTGTTATGGAGACATTAGCTGAATAATTCATTTATTAATTTCAATGACGAATACATTTTCTGTTACATCTATTGGTGGTATTTCTTCAAGTGCTCGATGTTCCATGGCCTCAGGAGCCTCTGTCCGTCTAAGGTTTTCAGGTGATAGCTACCTTGTCCAGAGTAGTGGGTCGCTCGGTAAGGTCCTTCCCATGTGGGCTTACAGAACCACAGCGAGAACCCTAACGAGAGAAACCCCCTTTAGACTCACCTTCGTCACTGAACCTACGATCTGAGCGATCCTTTTTCTATCCTCTACATTCATCCTCCTTCCTTTCCTTATTCTCTGATTTTTCCACATCCCTCATGGCAGCCAGTGCTTCTTCTGCGTTCATGTACTTCTATGCTTTCAGGAACATCTCTGCCATCGTTTTTGGAGGGTTTTTTGCGAGTGAAGAAATGAACTTCCTGGATCGCATTCCCACTTTGAAGGTCATCAATTGCACCTTATCGTTAGTTTCGTCCACCTCCAGGGTTTTCTGAGTGAAGCGTTTCACATAGGACCTTAAGGTTTCTTTCTCTCCTTGTTTGATGGTGAGTAAATGATCCACCGGCCTCTTAGGACGTTGTCCTCCAATGAAATGACGTAAAAAGGAGCTGCTCAACTGTTCGAAGTTATCGACGGACAACGTTGGCGACTTTGTGAATAATTCCCTTGCAGCTCCTTTAAGAGTGGTAGGGAAGGAACGACACAATATCTCGTCTGGAGGCTGCTGAAGCCCTAGTGTCGTCTTGAAGGTATTAAGATGATCCTGAAAATCCTTGAACCCGTCGAACGGTTCAAGTAGCGGCAACCGAAATTTCGACGGCACGGGACATTCGAGGACTGTCGTGGTGAAAGGCGAATCTGTTGCCCTGACCATTCGATCCACACTCCGTTCTGTTTTCTCTTTGATGGCACTTCTTAATTCATCCATCTCCCTCCTCATCTCTCGAAGAAGGTCTGAATTTTGCTCGACGGGAGTGTTTGGCCTTCGATGGTCACTTCTTCTGTGGCTGTTTCCCTCGTCATCCTGGTTCTCTTTAGACCGATTATCCTCCTATTGAAGCCTTAGCTTCATTTCCTGATTTTGCCTGGTAAGTTCTTCGACGGTAGCTGCAAGAGCCCGGACCTGTTGAGCCAAGGCTGCAGAATCTTGATTGGACTCCATCTGATCGTAATAGTTGGTCGGAAACTACTCTTTCGAGTCTGAACACGAAAATTTCGTCCCCACAGACGGCGCTAAACTGATGAAGCGTAAGTTCGTCAGTAGAATAAGTTCGTCAGTAGAGTTATACTGATGAAGCGTAAGCTCGTCAGTCAAGTTGGTCAGATGGAAGCAATCCTCAGCCTGTATGAACATACTCTCAGAGGTGGTCACCGGTGTGGTGCTTGCCACAATGCCTCTGATGCCAAAGTCAGTATAAGAAGCTCTCTTGGGAATAAACAATGTATTTGAACAGAATGAAAAAGATCTCTTAGTGTCTATGTGTGTGCGTACCTTGTACTTGGCAATGTGTGGGTTTTATATATGCTTTTCATAGTTTTTAGCCGTTGGGGTAGTTATGGAGGTCTTAATGCTCCTCTTGGTAATGTTTGGTACTGTGTAATGTGGCTTTAATATGCTCCAACGGTTCATACAATTGGCTTTGTAACCGTTCTGGGCGTAATTGTGCTGCATTGAATGGCCATCCTGCCTTCGTCAATGACGTGGGTATTAATATGCTCGTCCAGGGATATCTTCGTCGATATCATGGTCGTCGTCTTTGGTAAATGAGTTCGTCAATACCGTCACCGGAAAATATTGATGTTCCAATCTCATGAAATATTCATTCCCCAATTCCAGAAAATGCCGATATCCCAATTTCGAAAAATAACAATATCTCTCAAACACAATTTCAAAAAGTTGATCTTGATATATTAAGAAACAATGTTTTTTAGGTGTTTGTCTTCGTTGATAGTTTATTAATACTACATGGATGCGTATTTGAAATTTTTTTTTTCCGCTTATCTCCGGCCCTCCAGCTTAAAATCCTGGATCCGTCCCTAACTGCGTAGATGACTTAAGTTCAAATATGAAATTGAAACAAAGTTACTGGCTTACAGCCTTTAGTTACAAATAGTAATATTTTCTTGCCATTTTGTTTTCTAGATATAAATAAATAAATAATTATCAATCTCACCGTGAGGAAGTCTCCCACACCATTGACAATAGAAACAAATAAATATTATTTTCCAGTACGTACTACGTTGGTCATCCACATGAAACATGAAACTTCCAATAAGCCATCCAAAGTAGAAAGACGTACGTGCTGCAGAAGGCAGCGCAGCACGAAGTCTATTACTTCTGTAGGAAAATTAATGACTTTTGTTCTGTTACCTGACACGCATAGGCAGGGAGGCCGTGCAAGCCACAGGCCTATAATCTATGTATTTGACCAAAGTCATGTCTAGTCTATGTATTCCAACAACACCTACCTAATTTTAATATTATTATTTTAATTAATCTTAATTTATATGTGTCGGCTACAATAAAGGAAAGATTTGTATTTTATATTGAGTGACAATAGCAAATACGATTTTGATATTAAAATTGGATACTGTGGATTTGTAAATTTTATAAATAATATGATTGATAATAAGTGTTTAGGATGTGTACTTTATTTTAAAATTACGAAGATAAAAAAAAGATATTTTATATCAACTTTTATTTTATAATATTCTTCTAAAGTTTTTTTTTATTACTTTAATTGGATAATTATAATAATTATGTGTATACCATTTATAATTATTATTTTTTATAATAAACTCGTTACAAATAAAATTTTATAATAATTATACTATAATATTAATATAATATTTTTTAAAATCATCTTACGTACAATACCTACCGACTAACTTACTAATTACATTTTAACTGCAATGTCCCGTGAAGGCATTGTAAATTGAGTCAAAGCAGTGGCCATAAAAATCATCATGGGTGGCAGTCTCTAGCTGTGCATATTTAACATACAATACTATTGACTGTACTTGAAACCAGTTCTTCCAATTAATTCAAACGCGGCTCCTTGAGTTCACACTTCACAGTGCACACTCTCAAAATCATGAAAAATTTAGGAACTCAAAAATTTTCACAATTTCTTGATATAATTGTCACCTGAATCTACGTTGAGTTGGGCTGCATAGATGACTTAAGTTCAAATATGAAATTGAAACAAAGTTACTGGCTTACAGCCTTTAGGCTGCGTTTGGTTCGTGTAAAATATTTTTCGAAAAATACATATTTTCCAGAAAAAGAAAATGTATTCAGGTTGTTTAGCTGTCTCGAAAATCATTTTACAAAAAATCAATTTCGGTGTTTGGTTTAGTCAAACATTTTGCAGAAAATACTTTCTATTTTACGGAAAATCAATTCTCATGTTTGGTTCAGTCAAACATTTTACGAAAAATGAAATTCGTTTTTTACGGAAAATCAATTCCCATGTTTGGTTTGTGGATCATTTTACAGAAAATATGAAATGCCTTACAAATTTCTGCTCTTGCACTACCTAGACAAACCTGTAACAATACAAAACTAATCATCCATTTCAACATCAACATTAATCATCCAAATTCAAGCACCTGCATTGCCTAAACATATATGTAACAATACAAAAATAATCATCCACTTCAACATCAAAGACAATCATTTAAATATACCCATAATATTAATATAAAAATAGCCACATTAATCGTTCACCATTGTCATTACACCTCCATGGTGTACAAAAATGATACCTATTCGTGGTATCTGAACAGTACAAATACATAATTTGGGCAATTGTATTGTCCCAATAATACAAAATACTACATATATAATACAATGGTAGGTCAATGCTAGTTCTACAACAAAAGTGATTTCCTAAAGCTACCGTCACAGTCTATATGAAACAAACAAGTCAAAGTTGTGAGAAAAAAAAAAAACTATCCAACCACATCTTTCGCAGCCTAGCATTCTTGGCTAGAAATCCCCGTGCTACCTTCTCATTTTAACACAGATAGTCAAACGCAGTTACGAGCATTTCTTCGCTATACCCATCCGCCATCATAGCCATGACCTCATTGTAAAGAGCTGTGTAATCCACCGGGCCTCGATTGATTTCTTTAGGAGCCACAACTATTTCCTTCAGCTGATCAGACAGATCAGTCAGCATGCTATCATCAGCATTAGAAGATGCATGCCCTCTTTTGCGGGACTTGGAAATTCCTGACCCAGTGGTGGATAACTCGACTGCATTCTTCCCTTTTTCGACCACTTCTTCCTCCACATTGTCTGCAACAAACTCAGCACTGTCCCCATTATTTGGCTCATTCTCAATATCTACAAAGGACTTCAAAAAGCCACCTGTGGCTGTGTCTTTCCCCACAACAATAGCTAACTCATCATACATCTCAAATCACATTTATAACGAGTACCAAATCACATTGCATTCTATTTACAATCAATATTTGCACCTTCACAATACCATCACATTGATAACTGCACATTGATATCATCACAATACCATCAATGTCTCAATTTAGTCGACACAATACAATTTAAAAACACACATATTCTATTGCAAGAAAATGATAATACCAAATGCTGAAAAAAAAAAACATACAATTTGTCATGTCTCAAGCTTGAAAGTATACATAACCCAATAGGCAACATAATAACATTTGCTACATCAAAGTATACGTATCAAGCTCTAAAATCGTATACAAAAACCCAACTAGCTAAATTCCAAAAAAAAATAAAAAATAAAAAATAAAAAAACCAATCCTGGGTCAAGCTCCAAAATTTCAATACATAACCCAACTAACCAAATTAAAAAAAAAAAAAAAAAAAAAAAAAAAAAAAAAAAAAACACACAGCAACAGTTCTGCACATAACCCAACTAGCCAAATTCTAAAAAAACTCACAACAAAATTTCAAGCTCCAAAATTTCGTTCACAGTTTCATACCCAAGTAGCCAAATTCTCACCAAAAGCACAGCAAAAACATTGATTACCCTAAACTCAGCTCTATAGTCCATTCATGAAACTGCTTTGTTACTTTTAATTTTTTCTGTTATTAACTGCTTTGTCACTTTAGAAGGTGGAAGACACTACAAGAAAACTGAGCTATTGCGGCGGGTGCAAAAACTGCCGCTATATGTCACCTATTGCGGCGCATTTTTCGCCTGCCGCTATACATGAGATTTATTGCGGCGTTCTATATGCCCGCCGCAATAGTTCTAGTATTTTGCGGCGTACTACAGTGGCGGGTCAATGACCCGCCGCAATAGACCTGTTTTAGCGGCACTAAGCTTAGATATAGCGGTGGGTCAGTGACCCGCCGCAATATGTACTCCTTTTTGCGGCGGGTTGGACCGCCGCAATAGACCTTTAAATTTTCCACTATTTTTTTCACCTTCCCACTTAAAGATCAAATAGTAAATTACATCCGATTGGCATGAAAATTGGCATGCATGTTAAGAATATATAGAAAATGTGATCCAACGGTTGGATTTTCAAAATATGAATTCCACAATAAGTTATTGGTTGATGTAACATTTTTTTAGAGTTACATCAAGTGTAAATTGAACCCAATCATATATTTCTTAATTCAATGTAAATTTTGACAAATCTACTGTTAGATTACATTATCTTTATATATTTTTCATGCTTGAAAATTTTCAAGGTGATCAAAGATTAATAGCCATGTCATCAATCAATTGTTTAAATTCAAGTTTACGTAGTTTAAAAATAACACATAAAAGATGAGTTTATAGATCAAATTGTAAATTACATCGGATTGGCATGAAAATTTCCATGCATCTTAAGAATATATAGAAAAGGTAATCCAACGGTTGAATTTTAAAAATATGAATTTGATAATAAATTATTGGGTGATGTAACATTTTTTAGAATTACACCATATGTAATATGAACCCAGTCCTATATTTCTTAATTCGATGTGAATTTTGATAAATCTACTGTTAGGTTACATTATGTTCATATATTTTTCATGCTTACAAAATTTCTTGGTGATCAAAGATTAATAGTCATGTCATCAATCAAGTGTTTGTAGTCTAAAATAACGCATAAAAGATGAGTTTAAAAATCAAATTGTAAATTACATCGGATTGGCATGAAAATTTGCATGCATGTTAAGAACATATAGAAAATGTAATCCAACAGTTGGATTTTCAACATACGAATTCAACAATAAGTTATTGGTTGGTGTAACATTTTTTATAGTTACATCAAGTGTAAATTGATCCCAACCCTATATTTCTTCATTCGATGTGAATTTTGACAAATCTATCGTTAGATTACATTATCTTCATATATGTTTCATGCTTACAAAATTTCATGGTGATCAAAAATTAATAGCCATGTCATCAATCAATTGTTTAAATTCAAGTTTTTGTAGTTTAAAATAACGCATAAAGATGAGTTTAAAGATCAAATGGTAAATTGAATCCGATTGGCATGAAAATTGGCATGCATGTTAAGAACATATATAAAATGTGATCTAACGGTTGGATTTTGAAAATCTGAATTCAACAATAAGTTATTGGTTGGTGTAACATTTTTTAGAGTTACATCACGTGTAAATTGAACCCTGCCCTATATTTCTTAATTCGATGTGAATTTTGACAAATCTACCGTTAGATTACATTATATTCATATATTTTTCATGTTTACAAAATTTCAAGGTGATCAAAGATTAATAGTCATGTCATCAATCAATTGTTTAAATTCAAGTTTTTGTAGTTTAAAATAACGCATAAAGATGAGTTTAAAAATCAAATGGTAAATTACATCCGATTGGCATGAAAATTGATATGCATGTTAAGAACATATATAAAATGTGATCTAACGGTTGGATTTTGAAAATATGAATTCAACAATAAGTTATTGGTTGGTGTAATATTTTTTAGAGTTACATCACGTGTAAATTGAACCCTGCCCTATATTTCTTAATTCGATGTGAATTTTGACAAATTTACCATTAGATTACATTATATTCATATATTTTTCATGTTTACAAAATTTCAAGGTGATCAAAGATTAATAGCCATGTCATCAATCAATTGTTTAAATTCAAGTTTTTGTAGTTTAAAATAACGCATAAAGATGAGTTTAAAAATCAAATGGTAAATTACATCTGATTGGCATGAAAATTGGCATGCATGTTAAGAACATATATAAAATGTGATCTAACAGTTGGATTTTGAAAATATGAATTCAACAATAAGTTATTGGTTGGTGTAACATTTTTTAGAGTTACATCACGTGTAAATTGAACCCTGCCCTATATTTCTTAATTCGATGTGAATTTTGACAAATCTACCGTTAGATTATATTATCTTCATATATTTTTCATGTTTACAAAATTTCAAGGTGATCAAAGATTAATAGCCATGTCATTAATCTATTGTTTAAATTCAAGTTTTTGTAGTTTAAAATAACGCATAAAGATGAGTTTAAAGATCAAATGATAAATTACATCCGATTGGCATGCATGTTAAGAACATATATAAAATGTGATCTAACGGTTGGATTTTCAAAATATGAATTCAACAATAATTTATTGGTTCATGTAATATTTTTTAGAGTTACATCACGTATAAATTGAACCCAACCCTATATTTCTTAATTCGATGTGAATTTTGACAAATCTACCGTTAGATTACATTATCTTCATATATTTTTCATGCTTACAAAATTTCATGGTGATCAAAGATTAATAGTCATTTCATCAATCAATTGTTTAAATTCAAGTTTTTGTAGTTTAAAATAACACATAAAGACGAGTTTAAAGATCAAATGGTAAATTACATCCGAATAGCATGAAAATTAGCATGCATGTTAAGAACATATATAAAATTTGATCTAACGGTTGGATTTTCAAAATATGAATTCAACAATAAGTTATTGGTTAGTGTAACATTTTTTAGAGTTACATCACGTGTAAATTGAATCCAGCCCTATATTTCTTAATTTAATGTGAATTTTCACAAATCTACCGTTAGATTACATTATCTTCATATATTTTTCATGTTTACAAAATTTCAAGGTGATCAAAGATTAATAGCTATGTCATCAATCAATTGTTTAAATTCAAGTTGTTGTAGTTTAAAATAACGCATAAAGATAAGTTTAAAGATCAAATGGTAAATTACATCCGATTGGCATGAAAATTGGCATGCATGTTAAGAACAAATAGAAAATGTGATCCAATGGTTGGATTTTAATATATGAATTCAACAATAAGTTATTGGTTGGTGTAACATTTTTTAGAGTTACATCAAGTGTAACTTAAACCCAACCCTATATTTCTTAATTTGATGTAAATTTTGACAAATCTACTGTTAGATTACATTATCCTCATATATTTTTCATGAATACAAAATTTCAAGGTGATCAAAGATTAATAGTCATGTCATCAATCAATTGTTTAAATTCAAGTTTTTGTTGTTTAAAATAATGCATAAAAAATGAGTTTAAAGATCAAATGGTAAATTACACCCGATTGGCTTGAAAATTGGCATGTGTGTTAAGAATATATAGAAAATGTGATCCAACGGTTGGATTTTTAAAATATGAATTTAGCAATAAATTATTGGTTGGTGTAACACTTTTTTAGAGTTACATCAAGTGTAATTTGAATCTAACCCTATATTTCTTAATTTGATGTTAATTTTGACATATCTCCCGTTAGATTTTTAGAGTTACATCAAGTGTTTTCATATATTTTTCATGCTTACAAGAATGAACCTTTCATTACACTCTTCAAATCCAATGGTTAGATTTCAAATCTAAGAATGGCACGTGATAGACATGTGTTGTGTACTTATATGGCTATATATATTCTCTCAATCTGACCATCCAATTAGTCATATTATTATTTTTAAAGTAAACGTAGTTTTTTTTTTTTTTTTTTGATGGGAAAGTAAACGTAGTTAGTCACATATTAAAATTCTTATATAAATTTAATATATAATAGCTATGATCATTTTTTTTTTAATTTTTAATAAAATAGAACGTGTGATAATTTTTGTTGTGTGTTATTTTTATGTTTTTGAGAAAGTTGTGTGGTGATTTTTATTAAGTATGTGTGATTTTTTTTTTGTTTTTAAATTTTATTTCATATCTCATTAATATTAGATTTTTAATATTTTACACTCATTAACTCACTTAAATATATAGATGTGTTTGATTCATGTACAATTACAAAATGCATGAGAAAATGGTAATTGCCTGTCAAAAATGGTAATTTATTTAATATAATAATTTATTATAAATTATATATTTATTATAATATTTTATATATATTAAAAAAATATACAAACACAGCCTTAGTTATAAGTAACAATATTTTCTTGCCATTTTGTTTTCTAAATATAAATAATTAATTAATTATCAATCTCACTGTGAGGAAGTCTTCCACACCATTGCCAATATAAACAAATAAATATTATTTTCCAGTACGTACTACGTACGTCATCCGCATGAAACATGAAACTTCCAAAAAGTCATCCGAAGTAGAAATACGTACGTGCTGCAGAAGGCAGCGCAGCACAAAGTCTATTATCTCTGTAGGAAAGTTAATGACTTCTGCACTGTTACCTGACACGCATAAGCAGGGAGGCCGTGCAAGCCACAGGCCTATAATTTATATATTTGACCAAAGTGATGGCAAATATAAATTTGATATTAAAGTCAGACGTTATGAATTTATGAATTTTATAAATGATATAATTGATTATAAATATTTAAGATGTGTATTTTATTTTAAAATTATGAAGAAAAAAATATTTTATATCAACTTTTATTTTATAATATTCTCCTAAAGTTTTTTTTATTACTTTAATTGAATAATTATAATAATTATGATGTATGTGAAATTTATAATTATTATTTTTTATGATAAACTCATTATAAATAAAATTCTATAATAATTATGCTATAATATTAATATAATATTTTTCAAAATCATCTTCCATAAAACATTACAATATCTACCGACTAGCTTACTATTTACATTTTGACTGCAATGTCCCGTGAAGGCATTGTAAATTGAGTCAAAGTAGTGGCCATAAAAATCATCATGGGTGGCAGTCTCTAGCTGTGCATATTTAACATACAATACTTTTGATTGTACTTGAAACTAGGTCTTCCAATTAATTCAAACGCGGCTCCTTGAGTTTACACTTCACAGTACACACTCTTAAAATCATGAAAAATTTAGAAACTCAAAAATTTTCACAATATCTTGATATAATTGTCACCTGACTCTACGTTGAGTTGGGCTGCGTAGATGACTTAAGTACAAATATGAAATTGAAACAAAGTTACTGCCTTTAGTTACAAGTAGTAATATTTTCTTGCCATTTTGTTTTCTAAATATAAATAAATAAATAATTATCAATCTCACTGTGAGGAAGTCTTCCACACCATTGACAATAAAAACAAATAAATATTATTTTCCAGTACGTACTACGTAGGTCATCCGCATGAAACATGAAACTTCCAATAAGCCATCCGAAGTAGAAATACGTACGTGCTGCAGAAAGCAGCGCTGCACGAAGTCTATTACCTCTGTAGGAAAATTAATGACTTCTGCTCTGTTACCTGACACGCATAGGCAGGGAGGCCGTGCAAGCCACAGGCCGATAATCTATATATTTGACCAATGTGATGACCAATCACAAGACACGTTTAGGTTCTTACATTTTTTTTTTTTTTTTTGGTCAACTAGGTTCTTACATTTTGAAGTCAATTAATTTAGTTCATTTATTTTTGATAAATTTGATTCATTTCGGTACTTCTTTTAAACAGAATTTTCTTTTTGTATGACGAGAAATTGTTACATTACTCATTAATTAAATAAAATATGAAAATAAAAATTTACTATTACTTATTATTTTATATTTAAAATACAAAATATTCCCAAATGTCATACAAAATATAAGAACAAATTGAATATTGATTTTTTTGTTTCATTTGTTTCAATATTTCAAGATTTTTCTAATTAAAAAATAAATATTATTTGCATCCTTTGCTTTAATATTTCAATACTTTTTTCTTTCACATATACACACAAGCCTCTTTACATTTTAATTCATCATTTTTACCTTTTCACTTCTTTACATATACTTGCCTATAACCCTTTGTATCATCTCATGTCAAGTACATACAAACCAAAAACAATGTCATTTACTTTTAATCTTTCGACAACACCTACCTACCTCTAACATTGTTATTTCATCTTATCCTAACTCGTATGAGTTAGTTACAACCAAGGAAAGGGAGCTTATATTATATATTGAATGATAACAGCAAATACAATTTTGATGTTAAGGTCGAACGTTATGAATTTGTGAGTTTTGTAAATGATGTGATTGACTATGAGTGTTTAAGATGTATACTTTATTTTAAAATTATAGAAAAAAAGAAAGACGCATTTTATATCAACTTTTATTTTATAATATTCTTCTAAAGTTTTTTTTTTTTTTTTCATTACTTCAATTAAATAATTTTAATAATAGTTATTTAGCTGTAATTTATAATTATTATTTTTTATAATGAAGTCGAATAAAATTCTCTAACACTTATCTTATAATACTAAAATAATATTCTTCAAAATTACCTTGATAAAACATTACGCACAAAAAGTAACTTACTAATTACTTTTTGACTGCAATGTCCCGTGAAGGCATTGTAAATTGAGTCAAAGCAGGGCCATAAAAATCATCATGGTGGCAGTTTCTAGCTGTGCATATTTAACATACAATACTTTTGACTGTACTTGAAACAAGTTCTTCCAATTAATTCAAACGCGGCTCCTTGAGTTCACACTTCACAGTTCACACTCTCAAAATCATGAAAAATTTAGGAACTCAAAAATTTTTGATATAATTGTCACCTGAATTTACATTGAGTTGGGCTGCATAGATGACTTAAGTTCAAATATGAAATTGAAACAAAGTTACTGGCTTACAGCCTTTATTTACAAGTAGTAATATTTTCTTGCCATTTTGTTTTCTAAATATAAATAAATAATTAATTATCAATCTCACTGTGAGGAAGTCTCCCACACCATTGACAATATAAACAAATAAATATTATTTACCAGTACGTACTACGTAGGTCATCCGCATGAAACATGAAACTTCCAATAAGCCATCCGAAGTAGAAATACGTACGTGCTGCAGAAGGCAGCGCAGCACGAAGTCTATTACCTCTGTAGGAAAATTAAAGACTTCTGTTCTGTTACCTGACACGCATAGGCAGGGAGGTCGTGCAAGCCACAGGTATATAATCTATATATTTGACCAAAGTGATGACCAATCACAAGACACGTATAGGTTCTTACATTTTGAAGTCAATTAATTTAGTTCATTTATTTTGATAAATTTGGTTTATTACGGTATTTTTTTTAATTAAATTTTTTGTTGTGTAATGAAAAATTGTTACATTACTCATTAATTAAATAAAATATAAAGATTAAAATTTATTGTTATTTACTATTTTATATTTAAAATAAAAAATATTTAATTATAATAATACTAAAAATAAACCAAACTCTATTTTACTAATAGACCATTTAATTATTATTATTTTTAACTTGTAATCAATTTACTATCCATCTAAATCTTTACAATTAGCTTATTAATATATTTGACCAAAGTGATGACCAATCACAAGACACGTTTAGGTTCATACATTTTAAAGTCAATTAATTTACTTCATTCATTTTGGTACATTTGGTTTATTTCAGTATTTTTTTAATTATAATTTTCTTATTGTTTAATGAAAAATTGTTACATCACTTATTAACTAAATAAAAAATTAAAATTAAAATCTACTTCTACTTACTATTTTGTATTTTCTTTTTTTAAATATTCAATTAAAAAAGTATCAAAAATAAACCAAACTCTATTTTGCTAATAGTCAATTTAATTATTGTTATTTTTAACTTGCAATAAATTTGCTATCAATCTAAGTCTTTATAATTAACTTATTAATGAAAAGAAATTTAGTAAATATTTGAAAATGCCGTGTCAGTATATAAATAATTAAAAAATATAAATAAAAAAATTACACAAATTAATTTATTAAAATTTACTTTTCTTTTCTTGCAAGTTCTTAACTGCAAAAACACAAGTTTTGCTTCTGCCCAATAATTATTTTTTAACTGCAAAGTCTCGTGAAGGCGTTGTAAACCGAGTCAAAGTAGTGGCCATAAAAATCACATGGGTGGCAGGTCCATTAACTTCTCTAGCTGTGCATATTTATGAAAGTTGAAACTAGTTCTTACAAGGAATTCTGACGCCAATCCTTGAGTTCACACCTGAAACTCAAAACCATTGCCAGTCTTCAATGTGATCAGCTTTCTTCTTCTTAACGTAATCATCAAAGCAATTGAGATCCCGGAAATTAAAGGAAAATTAAAAAAAAGACAGTTTGACACGGTCGTTTAAATAATATTTTTTAATTTTTAAATATTATTATACATATTGTTATATATTTTTTTATTTGCATATATTTTTAAAAAATATAAACAATATTACTAAAATAACGTTGCCAACGGAGCTTTCTATTTTTACATATTTTTTAGGCTCATGCTAACGAGTGCCCTAAAAGCACTCCTTAATAATTTATTTTAAGAAAATTTTAATACCACTTTTATAAAAAATGAAAAAAATTATGAAAATATTAATTACTTTTTTTTATTTTTCATAAAAATTTTCTTTAAATAAATTATTAACCAAGACACTAGTTAACATTTCTCTAATTTTTAACCGCAATGTCACGTGAAGGCATTGTAAGCCGAGTCAAAATAGTGACCATAAAAATCAGTCCATTAACTTCTCTAGCTGTGCATATTTATGAAAGTTGAAACTAGTTCTTACCATGAATTCTGACGCCGATCGAGTTCACACTTGACACTCAAAATCATTGACAGTCTTAAATGTGATTTCTTAACATAATCATCAAAGCAAATGAGATTCCCAAATAATAATAATGATAATAATAATAATAAGGGTATTTGCTATGGTAATTTAAGTAATATTTTTTTAATTTTTTAATAATTTTACACGTATTTTATATATTTTTCCATTAACACGTATTTCTAAAAAATACAAATAACATTACTAAAGCAACATTATCAAACGGCCCCCTATATTCTGAAAGCGCGCAATAACTCCCTCAAGTTCAAAGACTCCATCACAATTTTTTACCAATAAGAGGATAGAGTGTTTCAAGATCCCAGATAAAATAGAGGGCTATAAATAGTATCTGTTTGGATCCAGCGTTTAGCTGAGCGTTTCTGCATTTGCATTTTACACTTCGTGGGACCCATGCTACACTGCGTAAAAATAAATGCGCAACTCTTCCCAGCTGAAACGTAGGATGAAATCAGCTTGAATGCATCGTTTCAATAAAAGCTGGGCATGTGCGAGTACTGTTCTTCGTGTTCTTCACCGATCAAACCCAGAACATGACTATTCATGTTCTTAAAACCCAGCAAACCCATCAACCAACAAGTGATCAAAACAGTGAAACCAAAACCATATGAATCAAACCCATGAGAAAAAAAAAAAAAAAAAAAAATCAAACCCATCAAACCTAGCAACCAATCAAACGATCAAACCTAGCAAACGCAACCGATCAAACGAATCTACCCAGTAAACGAAACCGATCAAACCCAGCAAACCCGCCGCCGATCAACCCATCCACCACCACCACCGAGTTCCCAAATCAAGAAAAGAAACTAAAACATTAGTTCTTCATAAGACCAAACTCCATGGGAGAAAGAGAGAGGAAGCTCCACCTCGTGCATATCGAAGAGAGAGAGAGAGATCGAAGTTTACTTGGAAAGGAGTAAAGAAAAAAAAAAGGCTACTAGGGAAGGAGTGAAAAAAAAAATTAAAAAAAAAAAACAAAAACAAAAACATGCTATAGTAGTTTTCACTTATTTGCTATAGTATTTTCAGTTTTCAGTTTCAGCAAAATAAGTTCTATCCAAATAGATCCATAGTCTGAATTTTTTAATGGTATGTTTCAATGGCAGGATTTGGATTTTAGTGATTAAAATCCAAATATATACCTTGTTTGGATAATTTAAAAAGGGTTAAAGATTTAGATTTGATAAATTTACCAAGAATTTTAAACCTTAAAATCCTTGAATTTGAAATAATTATAAACTCATACAATTTAGAAATTTATAAAATATATTTCAACATTTATAGATTTGGAATTAAAGCATTTCAAATCCACAATTTTAAAATTCAAATCCAAATTCAAGTAACCAAACACAACTTAAAAGTATATTGCTTACCATCTCCTAAATTCAAAGGATAGGTACTAGAATAAAATTTTATAAAGTTTAGATTTAGTTCAAATGTAAAATCCATTATGTTAAAAGATATCCAATCTAATGCGTTAGAGCTCTTGTCCAATTGATACAGTGTGGAGCTACAAGAAACAAAACATATTTACTTCAAGAAGATAACCTCGAATCCTTGATGAATTCCTTAAATCCACAATGTAATAAAGTTGGTAAATTACCAGAAAATAAGAGGCAAAGTCTGTATTTTTTGTTAATTTGAAAAAATGAATTGTCTTGGAATCTACAAGCATTTAAGTCGTAAAAGAAAATTCAGGGCCACCCTAAAAACTCAAATTCACAGTAATTACAAAATTAGGTGACAAAATAGTAAATAGGAAATATTACTAAAAATATATATATATATATATATATATATAATTGAGATTATTGCAAAATTAAATCCTAATATTTTTAGGAGATGTCTCAAAATTGATGAAATTTTATTCTGGCTTTTTTAAAAAATAAAAAATAAAAAATTATAAAATAACAATTACTAAAAACAGCAAAAATGTATATGACAAGAACTAAAGGAACGAATTTGCATGAAAAGTGATTTCGGTCATGGCCAAAGACAACCTGTTTGGTAGAGCATTTTAGCAATATGTTTTTAGTTTTTAAACAACGTTACACATATTTTTACACACTTTTCATCCACACGTATTTTAAAAAAATACAAACAACATTACTCCTAGCATCATTTTCCTTTTCGCACCAATTTTCATGTAATTTCATCTCTATTTCCAATGATTTCTAATACTTCTCAAGGAAAGTTTGTATTTTCTATTTTACATCACCAATTCAATATTTTAATCCAAAAAGAAAAAAGAAAGCTGTTGTCCAAAAACAAAAACTAACTCAAAATGTTATATATAACACTTTTTTTTTTCATAAATATAATTATATTAAACACTTTTTCTGCCACCAGAAGGTG
The DNA here is from genome assembly GCA_030445155.1 of Quercus variabilis. Lineage (NCBI taxonomy): Eukaryota > Viridiplantae > Streptophyta > Magnoliopsida > Fagales > Fagaceae > Quercus > Quercus variabilis. Next base: position 58,691,416 of record CP129446.1, read on the forward strand.
CTGCAGTTGCACTGCTGCTTTGCTTACCATTTACGGTGCTTTTATTTTATATATATATATATATATATATATATATATATATTGTCGGGTCCAATTTTGTAGCCCAAAAGATATAGGCTTAAGGCCCAACGACCCAGAACAATGAATTTGTAGAGAGTGGATCGAAGGTTTAGGCGCTCGCCGGACTTAACGGAGTATAAACTACTCTCTTTTTATTAGAAGATACTAAGATTGATTTTACAACTGAGGGACGCTCCTCGGCCCATGGCCAAGGAGGTTTTCCCTTTCCCAGCTCACATTCCCAAGCCCCTCCCAAAAACAAGAACCCTCTTTTACACTTTGCTCACGTTTTTTATATATCCCTCTCTTCCTCCTCCTGTTGATCATCTATTGGCTTCTCTTCTGACCGTTTGTCCTATCAGAGGTCTTATTCGTGCTCAAGTGACTCACCCTGATCGATGTTGCCCTGTCGAGAAGTTACATCCCCATTAATGCGGCCAGGAGGGTTAGATAAGCGCATTCAATGCCGAGGTAACGGTTCACCCAGGGTTTGCCCCTTCTCCACACTTCTGTTGCCAACGCGTGGCACTGGGCCATCCCCTCCTCGGACAGCAAAGGAATCTCCTTTGGTGGGGTGGTCCTAGTGTTCCCCCGAGGTCTCGGACGCCCGAGGACTGGGCCGTCCTCGGACATGCTCCTCGGGGGTTGGTCTTTGTGCCTTCATCCTCAGACCCATCATGCATCTTCGGCGTGGGCCGTTTGGGCCTGGTTTTGAATGGGTCAAGGCTACCCGATTTTCTGACCCCACGTATATATATATATATATATATATATATATATATATGACATGGTCCTCTCCTCTCTTTACTTTTCTTTTCTTCTCTTTTTAATTTTTGAGCTTGGTCTCCCATTGGTCAATGTCATCCACGTGAATTTTTTATTCGTGTAAATAAGCAGCACCTTGTGGTGGTAGAAAAAGTGTTTTTATTTTTATTTTTTGGTAAATAGAAAAAGTGTTTAATATTCATAAAAAGAAGTTTTTAATAAATAAAATTTATCCTGTCTTTATCTTTATCATTGGTTAGTTCCTAAAACTGAAAAATAGAAAAATGCTGATCCTTTTTATGCATTAGCAAGTTTGTCTTATCTTAATTGTAATAATATCAGTGTCATTAACCTTCTTTTGACCGCATTATCAGCGTGTCATGTTCCCTTTGCATGCATTTTACACATAAAATTATAGTTGGCATATTTGATTCTTTGAAGTCCAGATTCATAGAACATAAAATCTGCTTGTTTTTGTGCCAGTGGAATTGGTGCAGGAATGGATATCGTTGTTTCTAGCGTCAAGGCCTATGTTGGGGCATTAAATAAGATGTTAGGCTTCAAGGAAGAGCCCCCAGTTAAGACTCCAGCCAAAACAACCAGTGTGTCTGTTTGAGGAGCTATGGGGGGGAAGTCATCACATTTCCATGATGCCTAGCAATCAAATTGTCAGGATTATGGGTCTGTGATTTCTTGTTGATTGTACAAAGGTGGGATGAAGTATTCTGTTTTAACTTATGGCTGTTTCATTGTTGTGAACAAGTTTCAGCGATAGGCCTAAGCAGCCCGTCATTGGATTTTGGTTGTATTTCAATACCAATGTGTTATTTGTAGAAATTTTGCTTGAACCTGTGGAAGGATTAATTTTGAGAATAGAGATGATTGGTTGTTTAAAAGCTAAATGTGTGTAGATTACAAAGATTGTGAAGTCATTCTGAAATTATTCTTTTATGTTTGGCAGGGATGGGGTGTTGATAAACATTATACAGAGATATCTGGGTTGATCAAGAAGCAAAATGGTAGAGGAGATAAAAATAATCGTTTCCCATTTCCATGGGCAGGAACAATAACATCTTTTTCTTTTATTGCAATTTCTTTGTTAGGGTAGTGATTTTTAGGAACAATGTAAATCAAAGACGATCATTTGGGAGAATACCCCTAGCTTGTTTGGTGATTTTTTTTTTATAATCAATGTAAATGGAGACACTATCATTTGGACAATGCCCCTAATATGGACATATGCTTTGAGAACCTTTGAGCCAATTCCCCTAATTTGGGCATAGTTTGAAACATCCTGGCCAATATCCCTAGTTTAGGGAATTTGGAAAACAAGCGAATCCCCTAGTTTAAAATTGGTGAAGAAACCGATCATGTTTTTACATTAGCAATTGATGTTTTGCACAATTGGCAAACGGCTGGAAGTGGGTTGGGGGTAATTATAGAATACTCACAAATAGCATAAATGCATACTCTTCTTTCTCACGTTACGGTAGATCTTACTAATTAAGTTTATAATAGGACCCATAATTTATGTGAGAAGGAAAAATACGCAATTATGATACTTTCATAGTATACACTAATTTCCAGTGGGTTTGGGTATGAATCTTTTTTCCGTGCATGCAATTATGTTTATAAATAGCTGATGCTAAGGGATGGTGAGCGCACACAAAACAAACTCAAACTTGAAATACTGATTGCTTTAGCGGTGCATCTTGATCTTTACTTATAATTGTTTGTATCATTGGCCATGACTTTTATCATGGGTGGAAGGTCCCTGAAACTTCTCTGTGCAATTTTTACGCTCTTACTGCACTTGAAACCAACTCTTGGAGTCATTTCAGGGGTTGGAGACGGTCATATGTGGTGCATAGAGAGGGAGAGACAAGCACTCCTTGCGTTCAAAAAAGGTCTTGTTGATGACAACAATAGGCTCTCTTCATGGGGGACTGAATATGCAAAGAAAAATTGCTGCAACTGGGAAGGAGTTCTGTGCAGCAACCAAACAGGCCATATACTCCAACTTAACCTTCAGGCTGGGGATAATCAGCCAACTTTGCGAGGTAAGATCAGTCCTTCACTAATTGAGTTGCATCATTTGAGTTATTTGGACCTGAGTTACAATGATTTTAATCAAAGCCAATTCCCAAATTTTATCACCTTACTCAGTAACTTAAAGGACCTAAATCTCCAATACGCTAATCTCAGTGGTCAAATTCCATCTCAGCTTGGTAACCTTTCCCGTTTGCAATCACTTGCCCTCGATGGGAATTATTTGAAAATTGCTGAAAATCTTGATTGGATTTCTCCTCTGGTTTCAATAGAATACCTCGGCCTAGATTCTGTGAATCTCAGTGTAGCCAATAATTGGCTGAAAGTTGTTGCTGGTCTACCAAAGCTATCAGAGTTGTCGTTGAGGGATTGTAATCTACCTCTTATCACTCTCTCTTCTCTTTTGCATGTTAATTCCTCTAAATCTCTTACCTTCCTTGTTCTCTCTGGCAACCCTAGCATGAGTTCCTCGATATTCCCCTGGTTGTTCAACTCTAGTACCAAGCTTGCTTATGTTTATCTCTCTTCTAATCAATTAAATGGCTCAATTCCGAATGCTTTTAGCAACATGAATTCTCTTGAGGCACTCTTTCTCGATGACAATCATCTTGAAGGCGGCATTCCAAAATCCTTTGAGGATATGTGTAATTTAGATACATTGGGTTTGTCGGAGAACTATCTAAATGGACAGGTTCTTGAGTTCTTCAAAAACTTGAAGGGATGCCTAAAAGATTCATTAGAGGCCTTATATTTAGATAGCAATCAAATTGAGGGGTTAGTGCCTAATTTTGCAATATTTCCATCATTAATATGGTTAGGTATTGCTAACAATAAATTAAATGGGAATTTGGCCAAAAGTATTGAGAGCCTACATAACCTACAGTTTTTGATTGTACGCTCCAACATGTTGGAAGGCATTATCTCCGAAACCCAACTATCAAAGTTCCCCCAATTGTCATATTTAGACTTATCTTATAATCCTTTAACTTTAAATTTCAGCTTTGATTGGGTTCCCCCTTTCCAATTGTACTATCTATATGTGAGATCTTGCAAGTTGGGTCCTGATTTCCCAAATTGGATAAAAACTCAAAGAAACCTTCACTTCCTCGATATCTCCAGTACTGGAATTTCAAATACCATCCCCACTTCGTTCTGGGACATGCCTAGTGAGTTATGCTATTTAAATTTGTCTCATAACCAAATCAAGGGAAGGTTGCCAAATATATCCACTAAAGTTTCAAACCTTCACACAATAGATTTCAGTTCAAACAGATTTGAAGGCCCATTACCAGTGTTTCCTCCGAATTTGACCTCAATAAATCTCTCCAAAAATATTTTTTCAAGGTTAAATTCCTTTGTATGCTCGGTTTCTGGTGGTAATTTAAGATTCCTTGAACTCTCAAGCAACCATCTATCTGAAGAGATCCCTGATTGTTTCATGCATTGGCAAGGACTAGAAGTTCTGAATTTGGCTCACAATAAGTTGTCTGGGAAAATTCCACACTCTATGGGTTCTTTAACACAACTTATAGCATTAGACTTAAGCTCTAATAGCTTGTCAGGAGAATTGCCTTGGTCCTTGCAAAATTGCACTATGTTAAGATTTTTGTACTTGGGAATGAATAAATTATCTGGGAAGATACCAACTTGGATAGGGGAAAAAATGTCTTCATTGATCATTCTTAGCCTCAGATCCAATGAATTTCATGGAAGTATGCAATTTCAAATTTGTTTGCTAGTCCATATTAGATATTTAGACTTGTCTCATAATAATATTTCTGGAACCATTCCCCATTGCCTCAATAATTTGACTGCCATGGCACACAAAGTTTCAAATTTTAGTATGAGCGACGACTTCTTCATTTGGAATGGCATTGAATATACAACTTTTGGTGGAACGTATGCTTCTGGGAGTAACAACGTCTTTGACGGTGTCAATAGTCTCAATATAACTGTTGGTTGGAAAGGGAATGTGTATGAGTAAAGAAATTTGGAGAAATGACGAGCATTGATCTTGCAAACAACAAATTGACTGGAAATTTTCCAGAAGAGATATCCAGCCTCATAGAATTGAAAACATTAAATTTATCAGGAAACATGTTGACTGGAATGATTCCACAAAACATTGGTCAGTTGTAACAATTGGAATCTCTAGATTTGTCAAGAAATCGGTTTTCAGGTCCATTACCTGCTAGCATGGCTGCTTTACATTTCTTGGGCTTCCTAAACTTGTCCTACAATGAATTTTCAGGAAGAATTCCGACAGGCACTCAACTCCAATCCTTTGATCCTGACAGATTCATTGGTAATCCTGGACTTTGTGGACCTCCACTTATAGAAAAGTGCCCAGAAGATGTAATATCCAACACTAATCGCAGTGAAAACTATCAAGAAGATGGAGATGAATTCTGGAGATGTCTTTATATTGGTACAGGGCTTGGATTCATTGTTGGTTTTTGGGGAGTCTGTGGCTCTTTGATGTTAAACCGTTCTTGGAGACATTCATATTTCCTATTGATGACCAACCTGAAGGATTGGTTGTATGTGACAATAGTAGTGCATACTACAAGATTGCAGAAGATGTTTCACAGCTAGAGGCTATTACAATTTTACTAGAAAAGGTTTGGGAATTTTTGTTGGATTGGTTATATGTTTCTAACTATTTCTTATGGATTGATTTTAATTTTGCAAACTAATGGCTATTGTTTAACCTTGTAGCCTTGGAGGAGATCTTGGGCCTTCGATATTACTAGCTTTTATTCTGCTTACGGACTGATGCTGTGGTGCAAGTTTTGGACATCACATGATTTTAGACTTCCAAATTCCAGTATCAATGTGTGCGTGCTTTTATGTATTCATATATATACAGAATTACGTGTGCACTTGGCAAAAGCTGAAATTGTTCTCAATAAATTATATGTTCTATATTGGATTAATAATTTGGTTTCATTTGATTAGGGTAGTTGGGGTTCAAAATACATTGAACAGTATTTCTACTAATTTCTATTTATTTATTTATTTATTTTCCTATATTAGTGTGTAAGAGGACACATAAAACAATTTCTACATCAAATGCATGATAGACTTCATGACGTAATTGTTAATGGAAAATGACTCTTACACACACAACTGCATACCCACATTTTGCACTAAAATTGTCAAGGTTGGGTGGAATAAGATGTGTATAATATATACCATTCATTGTTTTATTTAGCTAATTAGAACTACGGGTAGTTCAAGGGTGCCATGACCCCTAAGATTTTAAATTTTAAGCCCATTAGGCAGCAGCAGAATTTTTTTAAATCAATCTATATATTACTAAAAGCTGAAGCGTAGCATATAATGTTGCTATGCTCATGTTGAGCCACGTCGGCAACCATGTCATTTTCAACCTCTTTTTTTTTTTTTTTTTTGTATTTTTCCTACAAATTAAAAAAGTTTTTACTTCTTTTAAAATACTAATAATCTCCACTATAAATTTAAAATAGTTTTGATACATTTTAAAATACTAATAATCTCCACCATAAAGCCCCATCCCACCATAAAAGCCCACTTCTTATACATTTAATTCCACCATAAAGCCCAAACTCAAAGCCTTTTCAACTTAGACCCTTTGTGAAAACTTTCTGAAACATGGTTACAAAATTTTTCACTCAAAACCCTTCCCCTTCCCCTTCCCACGTTTTTTTCTCCACGTTACACGGTTACAAAATTTTTCAGGCAAAACCCTTTCCTTCCCCTTCCCCACGTTTTCTTTCTCCATGTTTTTTTCCCTCCCCACGTTTCTGTTCTAAGGTTTCACATTTACTGCACAGTTTCAGATTCCTTCCCCTTCCCCTTCCCCACGTTTCTATTAAACCACTTCTTTCTTCTCTCTATACATTATTCTCCCTCTCTCCTCTGCTCTCTTCACTCTATTTCCTATGACAATTTGAGACAATTTTTCCATACAAGTTATTTGAAAGCAAAGCCCCAAAAGCTAGAATGTTGTGAAGCTACCCACCTTCAATGGCATCCCACCACCGTAACACTGCCGGCACCACATCGATAAAGGTATTTTCTTATATACACAAATTTTGGCAATTATTATGATTTAGGTTTGATTGTTTTAGACTACTTAGTTTTGATTTACGAAGCAGGCCTAGATTTGGTTTTGATTAAGGTTTAAAATTTAGAATTGGTTTGAGAGAGTTAGAGAGATGAGAAAGAGAAGGGCACCATTGGAGGGCTCTGAAACAACAAAGAATGAAATGTAGACAGCTTTTATTGTTCTCCATTAGCCCATGCCAAAAAACCCACACTGTTAGCCCCTCTCCTATTTCAATCAATTTGCTTTCCTCATCCTTTACGTTTACAATTATGTTCCTGTCACCTTTTAAATTTTATTTTCATATGCTAGAAATTTGCATATTTCTTTAATATATTTTTTGAATAACTTTTCGCTATTCAAATTTAATCTTCTCCAATCTATTAGAGTCTTATTATTTGGATGAGTTCAGACGCTAAAAAGAATCTTTCTCTTTTGGTGAGTTCGGATGCAACCTCTGCCTCTCCATAGCAATCTCTCTCCATCAATTTTGGGGTTTCTTATTAATGTGTGTTTCATCTATGTATTTTGTTATTGTTGATGAGATTTGAAAATATTCTTTTTGTTTATCTATTAAAGAATACAACTTTGTGTTTATTAAAATTATAAACTGTTGCTACTTATTGGGTTGTGTTCAATGCATTTTGTGATTTGCCATTTAATCGTAGGCCCAAGGTGAACTCATCATCATCTCTCACCAAAGCCACTGCAAAGTTGAATAGAGGGAATCTAAGGTAAACAAGTTTCTTCCTTTCTTCTTTTTTTGGGAATTTAATTTTTTTTAAGATGAAGGCATAGATATATATATTAAAGTTACGATTTGGCAAAGGCATCCAAAAAATTTACAAAATAATTTATTAGATGTAGGCAGCCAATTGCTTGCAAGTAAGAGAGACTACAATTTCAATGAATTTGTTTTAAAATGTCAATCTCCTCCTATTCCTATGACACGTATTTTGGTAGTAAACTTGGGATTGTTTGGCTTGACAATTAGAACATTAACAAATATGCTCTTTGTTCTTTATGAGATATATACATGTTGATTGTGAGATTTATGCAGACATGTACTTATGCATGTCTATGTGCTTTTGCTTTTGCTTTTGGAAAATTGTACATTTTTGAGGTTCTTGAGTAAAGGATCTATCAGTTTTTTGTTTTTGTTTTTGTTTTTGTTTTTTTTTTTTTTTTTGGTTATGTGTATATGTGTGTTTTGTGTGTTAAGCATTCCAATTTTTAGTACTATTCAGTTTTGAGAGGTAGATGTTAAATTGTGTATATGTTTTAGCAATCTAACATTGATCATCTTGAATGCCATTTTATTTTATATAAAAATTGAATTACCATTAAAGCGGTAAATGTATTAGACAAAAAATAGAATATAGAGGCCATCTATCTATTCATTGCATGTACTTGCTATATTTATTTTTCCATGTTTGTGGTTGTACATGATGAAGATAGGGTTACATACTATTTTTGTTTTATTGATTTTTTTTTTTTTTTTTTTGGTAATAAGCTTAATTTAATTGCTGTATTTGAATTTTTTTCTTCTTTGTTTTTATTACTTTTTATTTTATATGTTGTTTTTAATTGGCACCAAAAGAATGCACTGCTATGTATGTACTTTACCAAAAGGTATAATTTGGTTTAATGAAAGAATTTTGACATATTGTGAGCAAGTTATTGGGGGTTTAATACATAAATTTTGAAGTTAGAATAGTGTGTTGAATTTGGCAAATGTACGATAATGGAATGGTGTGAAAATTTTAGAAACTTCTCTGTGCAGGAAGCCAACTTGAGTCCAACAATAAGGCCATGAACATCTAGGTAGTCTCTTTGCATGTTTTTGTTTCAATTCTTTTCCTTCCTCTAATATAGTTTTGTTGTTTAATTCGTCAGTTGAAATTGAAAAAAAAAATCCTTATTCTAGATGAAATTGTTTATGAGTTTGTATTTTGTGATCATGTTTAGTCTTTTTATGTGGGGACAATTTTGGGTTTTTTAATTTGAATGATGTAGGGCCCTAAGTTGCCAATGGTTTCTACAATTTTGATGAGCACCTTTTTTTTTTTTTTTTTTTTTTTTCATTTTTAATTTGAATTGTCATAATTCTTAACTAATAGCATCATTGAATTTTGTGCATACATGTTCTCCTGTTTGAAGATGTAAAACACCCTATCTTCATCTTGCGTTTTTCAGTTCATAGCCTATCATTAATATTGGGCTAGAATTTGTTGGTTTAGGCTTGGTTACATGTACATTTGTTAATCTTTTTCTCATGAGATGATAGGACACAAAAATGGGGTTATGTGCCTCTTGCAATATTTAAGCATGCGTTGGAGGTTGTGTTCTATATAATTGTATGTTTTTAGTACATGATTTTTGTTCATATTCATTGTAGCATAATAGTCTCCTACTTTTTCCCCTCTCCAATCTATAGTTACTTGAGTTATTGTTCTTTTTGGTGAATAATTATCTTTGATATTGTTAGATCCTTCGCATGTGGTCTTTTAGGGTAAATATGAAGGTGAATTTTAATGATTCAAACAAATCCATTGGCTTAACTATTCAATTATATAAGTTAGATTTTATTTCTTTTTGTTGTCTTATGCTTTGTCTCCTCCTTTTTTTACCAAAAAAAAAAAAAAAGGAAACAAAGTAAACATGTGTGTAGGGTGGTATGCCTTTGTTTACAATTTTTCTTTGGAGTAGCTTTGTGAATTCCAAAGGAGGAAGGTCATGGATACTTTGCTAATGCTTGCTATACATAGGGCTAAACTTGGACATTGATGCTGAAATATATCCGAGGAACTTCATCTTTGAGACTTATCAAGTTTTTATGTCTCTCCTCTTTCGAATAATGATTCAAAGTAATTGTTTATTCAAGTAACTACAAGTAATTGTGATTTTAATGCAAAGTACACTTTGATACTTTTCTTAGTGTTCTTTGATTCAACGTTTCCATGCTACTCACAATTTGGATGTTAAAGAATCAATGATTCCCTTATTTTAGGTTGGTACTATTTTTAGTTTAGGAAGAAAAGAAAAAGGTTTATGGTTATTTATTTGTACAATTAGTATTTTATTTTATATTTTATTTGTAGTTTTCAATGCAACTAATATCAATTCTGTATACATACATGAAGGTGGAAATGACAGTGCTTGATGATATTTCTTTTTTAAAAATTTTTTCGTGTATCGCACGGGTTTGCGACTAGTATATATATAAAAGCAGAGACCATATGCAAGAGTGCATGAAGTCTTGCCAAGTGCCAAGTGGCACTCTAACTTTGCTTTGTGCATTTTTTTTCTTTTTACCTCTTTCATTAAGTATTTTTGCTATTATCCAAAAGTTCATATTAACTTATTTTACTGTTAGCTTATTAATGTCTCATTAATTTACTGAACTTACACCACACCTTTCTCTATTCTTCATGTCTTTTAGCACACCCACCATTTTAGTATTTTTAAAAAAAAGCAAAAAAATAATAATTAAAGACTAATAATAATAACTAACCAGATAAGGCCTTGTGGAAAGATAAAGAGACACAAAAATGTTGTGGATTGTTATATAAAATGCACTGTTTCACTATACATTACCAAAATAAAAAATCTAAGACTGACAAAACATTTGAAAGAGAGAGAAAGAGGAATCTAAGGGGTCACCACCTTTGTTATATAGGCCACCTACTACCATCGAGACACTGAAACCCCTATGGGTTTTTTTTTTTTTTCCCCCTTTTTCTTTTTAAAATTAGGGGCTTAAATATGATTTAGGTTTACAAATATGAACATTAACATGAGCATGAACATGAAGGTAGATTTCTATTCATTTTCTTGAAGAAAAAATATACTTACAAAAAATTCCAAACTTTATTAGGTAAAGAAGAATCAAGTTATAGATAGCAAAATCAATAAACCAAAAATTTTAGGAGCCTAAGAGGAGCCATTACTCATTTGAAACAACCCAAAATACTCAAGGACTAAAAAAAAAAAAAAAAAAACCATCCACTCCACACATCCATTGCAACTGCTTTAGCTCAAGGAAAACAATATATATATATATATATATATATATATATATATATATATATATATTATTTAGAAATAATTACAGTATCTATGCTAACCCCACAACTTAAACCTTTTATCCTTGACTCCCACAATTTGAACATTTTCTCCCTTAAACCCTAGACACTTTGTGTATGAGGAGGTGCCAATTCAGCTACATGGCCCTCGACATATATATATATATATATATATATATATCTCATTCAATAAATATAAAACTTCCTTTAAATAAAAAAAAATTAATATGTTTATCATAATTAAGGGAAATCCTAATGGGTACTTCACTTGAGCATATGTGAAAAAGGCATATACATACCATAAATGGCAAAGGAGAAATAAAAAAGTTGCTAATCCCTTTTAATAGGGTTAATTGCTTGGCCTCCATTACTCGCCCAAACAACATACCGCTTATTCATTCCACAACCACAAATGACAATGCAGCATTGGCCATCAGTAATTGCTGATCTGAAAGTATAGATTTCTTTAATAGCTCTACATTCGTTTCTTTTGGCTAATATGTCTTTACTAAATCAAAAATAAAACCGCAAAAATCGTATAAAAATCACCAAATTAGAGTTTAAATTATAATTAAATTTTTAAAAGAAATGTAGGCACAATTGCAAAAAAATTCCATGTAACTAAGTCATACTCAGCAATATTGAACCCTTTTTCCTTTATATAAATAGGGGGGTCCCAATAGGATGAGGGGACTAACAATTTTCTCTTCAAAACATTTATTGTTGGAACATAAAAATTTTCCATCGTAGACTTTTCACGCTTAAAGAACATGATTTGCCAACTAATCAGCCTATAGTTTTTAGTACTTACAGCAATTTCACAACATCAAGAACAAATCTTAGTGTATACAATGTCGAATTCCATAGTCTCCTATTACATCTAATAAGTATTTAGTTTTTCTTGCAAAGTATTGAATAGTAAAGCTTTTGGGCCATAGTCTCAACTACAACTCTCAATCATGTTGGACTTGAATGACACCTTTCCACAACATATCATTATGAGATGCAGAAAAAATTTGGAGTGTACACAACGTTTAGTGTGGATGGAAAGAAATTTCATCCTATTCCAATTGATTAGGTCAATAAGGGACCTATTCTAATTTAATGATCTTGGAATTTTGTATACAAGTAATAATCAAGGAAACTTTTGCTTAAAAGTCGGACTTTTGGCAAGAGAGAAAATTGATGTTTAGACAAATCAAGCCAACCAAAATAGACCATATTCTTAATTTCTTATCTTAATTTATTTCATGAATAAGATTTATAGTCAATGCTTGACGTATAAAAGTTGAACATATATAAGTTAACAAAACAATATAAAAGTTGAACATACAGTCAATGCCGATTTACAGTCAATGTTTTGTTCAACTTTTATGCCAGAGTGCACGGGCCCACAAAGAGAAAAAGAAAAAAACAAACACACAGACACAAAGCAATTGATTAGACAACTAAATTAATTATTCGAGTTTCGAGAGTGAAGTTCTGTGGCTATTGTTGCATTTGTTTCAATGGAAATTTTCATTTCAAAGAATGTTTTTGACTTTTTAAAGGCTTTTTTTTTTTTTTTTTTTTTTTGGGCCAACGGGTAGAGATTTTTCAATAATATCTTTTGCAAAAACTGAATATTTGGCAAAAACAATACCCTTTTTAAATCATAAAACATTTTCTGAAACTTTTAAAACATCTTCTGAAATGTCATAAGCTCCATATAACAAAAGACTCCACAGTGGTAACTCCCCTCACTCTCACGCCATAGAACGACTGTTTATCGTTCTTGTCTTCTTGACCAACCCTCAATTTTTTTTTTCCCAAATGACTCTTTTACTCAAACTTGTCGCTTTTCTACTGGTTTTTTTGATGTAGAGTCTGAATTTGGGATCAATTTTTCCATATGAGATTCCTGAATAACCCAAAAGAAATAAAAAAAAAAAAAAAAAATTCCATTTGGGACATATGTTTTTATGAAAGAAAAATGTTCATATAATTATTTGAAATTATAAGAATTACTAATTATTTTGCATGCATGTCAAACAATAAAAAATAATTTTTAGCTCATTTTTTCACAATTAAACACAGGAAAATGAGCCAATTTTCTAAAAATATATTTTCCAAAAAAACGATCATTTTCCAGAAAAAAAATATTTCCATCAAAAGAAACCGAGTTCAAAAGCTTTTTCAATCCGGCCCTATTATTAAAAACACAATGCAGTACTTCAAACTAAACTTCACGGGTTAATAGGTTGCCTTACAACAACGTCACAAGTTAAGAGCACATTCCTGCTCAAATTATCAAGAGCAGTGACTTTTAAACTCAGTCTCCATCCTCTATAGGGTCTTATCGAGTGGCCATGGTTCTCCTGCCATCACCGCTTCAATCTCCCATATTTTCCGGGGACACTTTGTCATGTTCTTGCAACCACTGGCAGTGACATGCTGCAAAAATAAAAAAGGTCAAAAAAAAAAAAAAAATACAATAAGAAACTATAAAGTGAAATGCATGAAGGGACAAATTGCTATCATAGGAATATAAATGGCACTTTTCAAAAAAAAAAAGAAAGGAATGAATAGAAATGGCACAAGAATAATTTTAATATGGGAACATTTATAAATCTGCCTTGCATACGGCTCACTCAAAAGCATACTTGATGAAGAAAGAAAAATGAGCACATGATGAGAAATAAGCCAAAACAGTTAATTGTATAAGTTAAAATATTGACTGGCTTAAGAAAATTTACTGAATTTGCATTTCCAATGTATTAAAAGTTAAATTGGGTAAATCTAATATGCGATTTATGTGGTGAGATTGAAAACATATCATAACCAGTACTATTATGCAGATGCAAATGTCAAAGAAAGAAAATTATTTGATCCAGATAAAAGAGAGCTTCGGTAAATGGAGTACCAGTGTATCACATCACTTTCAATTCGAACCCCGCCAAAACATTTAAATCTGCCAATTACTTCTTGATTGAAGAATTTTGAAGTATTTGAACTTTCCATGGCTGGAAGCAACAAAGCATCAATGAAGTAGCATCCAGGCTCTACAGTTATCACCTACATAGAAAGCCCCAAAGAAATTGGAATAATGATTATTCTATGATATATTCTGAAGCATATAAGCCAAAGATTCATAAAATTATATCGACATATTACAGATAAAAGCCTTGAACATAAATGAAGTAGTTGGGAAGAGATGGTAGATAACTGTAACATCAAATTTTTTTTCTTTTTCTTTTTTTATAAATAATATCGGATCAATCCTTCCCCACCAAAAGAAAAATTAATCAATAAATCACAGATTTCAATCAAACGGAGCAATTAAACATAAATGAGCTCCCTCCCTCCAAATAATGTAACATGACCAGACCCTCCAGTGTATTTTCCACGTCTTAGCAATAGAGTTTACTGGTCCCAAGTGAATATTTATCCTCATGGCAAAGCATATACAAAGGTGCTTTAAACAATCAGTGATTATAATACCAATGAACAGCCCTGACAAACATGTTTGGCACATAATGTATATCAGTATATGTAAAATATTTCAGTTCCCTTTGAATAAGTTAGCCCTGAGAAGTTAGAAGTTACAACTTCTTAACCAAATAGAAGATAAAGTGATGCTGCAAATCCCAATTTAGGTTTTTAAATTTTAACTAATTATGAATTTGACATATAAAATAAGTCTGAATGAAGCATGATAAAAATAAAATAAAATCAGAAGGAAATCATACAACTTCACAATTATCATATGCAACACACATGCTTTAGGGTCTTAGATTTCAAAAATAGAATCACCCTTTGATTATGCAACTATGGAAGATTGATTTGCTATTATTAGGTCACAATCTGAATGACCCCTTGTGATTAACCCTAATTAATTAATTTAGCCAAGTAATTAATTAACCAATTAATCATGCAATTTTGTTGAAACACAAACAAATCACCAATCAACTAAATATGCAGCGGAAAATAAATAACACGGTGATTTGTTTACGAATGGGGAAAACCCTAATGGCAAAAACCCCACCGGGTGATTTTCAGGTTACCACTCCCAAAACTCCACTATTATCAAATCAAGCGGTTACAAGTAAAGGAATCCCAAGTACCTTACCAACCTACAGTTGAACCCTTACCCCAATACCCAATTGGACTTGATCTATAGCGACAGTTCCCACCTTTGATGCACGGCTCCCAAGTACGTGACTAACCAATGCGCGAATCCCAATACGCGACTTCAGAACACCAACTGAGGAAGAATGGTTGGCTGCAAAGTTCTTCAGATCATCCACTTGATGAATAGAAGGAAGATGCTTGGTTACAAAACCCTATGGTGCACATACACAGCAACTTCTTGATGGAAGATGAACTAGGTCAAGAACTTTGTCTGTTGATCATAATTTGCTTGAACAAAGATTACTCAATGATAATGCAACTTGTGTCACCCAAAACGGCTCTTAAAATAATCCTTTTATATGTTTAGGGTTAGAAGAAAAGAAGCCCCAAAAACACATTCACGGATCCCAAGAAAATCATATTGGAATTCTAACTTTTTAATTCTCGACAGATAGCAGGTGTCGAGATAGCTATCGAGAGGTGTCGAGATTTAAAAATTCTGCACTTCAACTTGCTTTTTCTTGGACAAACTTGATGACTTCAACACTTGACCTTGAAACATTGTTTCTTGAAGTATTAAAAACACCTAGATCTACCCAATTACAAGCAGAGTGTGTTTTGTCAAAAGATTAGCCAATATACATAATTAAGTGACATATGTTCTTAAACAAGTTAAAACATATATGCCCTAACAATCTCCCCCTTTGGCAATCCGTGACAAAACCACAACAAACAAATGAGCATATGAGAGAAGTTATAAATTACTCAACTCATATTCACTTGTTAAATACAATAAAATCTATCCTAACACAAACTCTTGAAAAACTTTGCAAGAAGAGAGCTTATGATAAGTAGACTTTGACAACCTGTATTTCTAAAACACTTTAAAACAAAACTCATCAAGGCATTTTGTGTGAAACAGAAATAATTAGATTGCATACAAGTATAAAGAACATGTGTATAAAGATAGAAAAGAAACAACACATGAAGAGAGAGGTGAAAGAAACATACATCAACATATATAAGAGATAGGATAAGTACAATGTATGTAAGAATGATCAAAGGACCTCATATACAAGACCAATGTATCTAAAAGACAAGAAAAAAAATACATATAGCCTCACTACATCCCTCAAAAATATGATAACACTCCCCCTATCAAAAATGTCCTATGCCAAAAATGTCCTATACTAACTCTCCCCCTAAGATGACTACTCTCATAGCCCAAAACTACTCCCCCTTTTTGTCACGAGTGACAAAGGGTAGAGTGTCATGTAGACATCTCATCGGCAGAGCTAGCATCCCCATCATCATCATCATCATCCTCATCATCCTCAGAATCTAAAGCTGCTGGAGTAGGTGGTGAAGGAGTAGCCTCTAGAGCAAATCCACCCATGGTCGTCTGCCGTCGTGCAATACGACCAACACAAACATTCACCTGATACAACTCAGCGGAGAGTGTATCAAGGCGAGTGTCCATGCGCTGCAGCTGCGCCATAATATCTTCAAGGGATACAACGCTCGAAGAGGAAGAAGGAGCAAATGTAGATGAAGCGGATCTGGATGGTGCTGAACGGGAGGGAGGAGTGGCACCTGGCTGTCTCGACCTGAACTGCGCCTCACTACGTTTTACGGTAGCGACATCTATGGCAGATATGTGTGTGAAGTGGTCGGACACAGGAAAGGGGACAGAAAAATGGCGTAGAATCCGCGTGATAGGAGAAGGAAAAATGAGCTTATCACGGGACGCCAAATCAAGATAGACCTCTATGATAGACCGGATGAAGTGAGAAGGAAAGTCTATAGTAAGATGCTCAAGCAAAAAGAGCAAAAATCGAGCACGAGGCTCTGTGATAGAGTTATAGTGAGAAAGAGGATGGAGAACAAAAGTCATCACCATGTTCATGAATCTAGGACCTTTAGCAAAAGGTCTACATGATGTGAACTGATGCTCACCCCAAACTGCAGGGCGCTCACAAAAAGCAGAGATGAGCTCATCCTTGGACACAGTCCTCAGACGCTCACAAGAGGGGTAATTAGGAAACTCCATCCTAGGTATCCTAAGCACATCCGCAACAAGCTGCGGTGTGACAGGAATGCGCATACCTCGAACGCGAGTAATAAAATGAGGTACTGAAAGATCAATCCCGTGGATGTTGGAGTAGAACTCCTGTATCAACACGAGAGGGCAAGTGACCGGGATGTCACACAGTGACCCCCATCCCTTATTGTGAATGACAGAAGGAAGGTCAGTATCGGCGAAGTCCGCCAGAATGACTTGGCGTTCCGAATGAACACTTCGTCTAGAAAAGTTCTCCGAAAATGCCTTATGGGCATCTCCATCACGGAACCGAATGTTACAAGGAGTATTATCTGAAGAGGAAGAAGCTCCAGAACGCAGAGGGTTCCGAGCAGGAGTAGATTTACGTTTGGGTGCCATAGACACTACTAACGTAAAAGAATGAGAAAAAGATAGAGGGGGAAACAATCAAAAAAGTCCCAAACACAGTTCAAATATATCAAATATGTTGAACAAGAATTACGTATGCATGAGAATGCATGAGCATGTGACATGCAAAGGAAAAACATCATGGGCTCAACCCAATCCAATCCTAGCAGCACACAAACATAAGGCACGCATCTAAATGCATGTAAATATCATTGTAATGCAAATGAAATGCAATGTATGACATTTTGAAATCATTTAAGTACAAACCCAACCCAAAATTTCAAGAAAAACTCAACAATTTTGAAAAACCCCAAATTTTATGAAAAATCCCAAAAACTAGGTTTTCAAAACATGAAATGCATGAAAAATGAAGAGAATAGAGATCTTACCAAGTGATTTGAGCAAGAAATGAGCAAGATCCAAGTGGGTTGAAGGATTTGAGTGAAAGGAGAGTGAAAGGGAGATGAACAGGCACGGAGAGATCGAGAGAAATCGAGTGAGAAATGAAGAAAAACGCGATCTGCACTTAAATAGGCACCTCAATAATTCTCGACAGCTGAGGTGTTGAGAGGTGTCGAGAAAGCTGTCAAGGAAGGTATCGAGGAAAAAGCCTTCGACAGATGCAGGTATCGAGAGCTATCGAGATGCAAGGAGAAATTTAGATATGAGAATCTAGATCGATCGCGAAGGTGTCGAGAAGGTATCGAGGAGGCAGAAGAAATCTCGATCGATCCGAAAGGTGTCGAGACAGGTGTCGAGAAAGAAGACACAAACAGCACAATTGAATCTCGATCGATCCAACAGGTGTCGAGGATCTGTCGAGAGGACAGAGACTTTCTCGATCAATCCATCAGGTGTCGAGGAGGTGTTGAGATTGCGATAAGAAACAACATGAGAAGCTCGACAGATGACCAAGTATCGAGGAGGTGTCGAGGTAGGTGTCGAGATCACACAAAAATGCAGTTTTTCGAGAAGGAAAAAACACAGACATGAATGCAATCTAACACACATCTCAATCAAAAATCCACAGAAGTGACAAACCTCTCAAAACATCTCTCAACAAGAAAATGAGCATAAGGATCATGCAAAACATACACACACACTAAACAAGTCTAACCAATTTTATATTTCAAAAACAAGTTATAACAGTTTAGTGAGCATACATTAGCACATGTAAAACCTTTGTGATGGCCAAATCACATTGTACCTGCACATGTATCAAAAGTAGCGAAGAATACTGCGTGTTGTGTGTGAAAAACATCGCAAGATTGCATATGTGTATACATGTTATGACGATCTGAGATATGAGAAAATAACTTTTAACTCACACACAATCATAACTATTTGATGGGGACTATCACCTTAGAGGTACATCCTATAACTCCCACATCTCCTAGAATACACGCTTGCAACCATATTTAAAGCATTTTTAATCTTTTTGCTTTTTATTTTCTTTGCATGTTTTCTTTTATTTTAGCATATCATACATGGGCATAAAAATGAGAAAAGAAATACCCAAGATGTTAAGCATTTGACATCGCACTTTTGCTATGCCGAAGCATACGAATGTCTTTGACACTGCACTTTTGCTATGCCGAAGCATACAGGTGTCATATTATGATTGGCGGACAACAGTGGTAAGATGGTTATTTATGCCTTTTTCTTAAGATTTTCTAGTCCTACCCGTCAAAAAGAGTGATATGAGTGTTAAGTTTTAAGAGATAACCTAATCTTACTCATTACAAACAAGAGCCACAAAACTCACTTGCTTAGTTGTGCATAGAGATGCTCATCTAAGCTACAAGAGATACAAAGTTTAGAAAACTTTGTTTCATTGGCCATCCAAGGTACACAAATACCAAAGTACACATAACACACACTGTTTTTGTATTTTTCAATTTTTTTTTATTTTTTATATCAAAAACAAAATAAATAAAACTGAAAGTAAACACACAAAACATGTTAACAAAACAAACCAAAAACTAGACTGACTCAGCAGAAAAGTAAAACACACAAGCAATGCAATAAACAGAAAAACAAGAAGGGAAAAAGAAAGTGATAAAATCACTTAAAGTCCTTTTTCTTCCACACGTTGGAAGAACCTTTCCTTTGATTGAAACCTTGAACAGGCGGTGAAGGGGAAGAATTTAAACCATTCAAGTTCGAAAGGAACATGAGGGCTTTCAGAAGATCTCCAAGAGGAGCAAGGGAGGATGGAAGCTGATTATGGTTTCCAGATGCTATCACTCCATTGCTCTGTTGAGTGGCTAACCACTTATAGCAATTTGGTCTAGTATGACCGGCAGCTCCACAATGATGACAGAGATGCTGCTTCTTTTGTTTAGGCTTTTGAGAGTTAGCCTTCTTAGCCCTAGAGTTTTTAGCATCTTTCTTATCTTGCTTAGGGGGTACTCCTAAAATAGATTTCCCTTTGTCTAAGTTCTCACTAGCTAATTCAGTTTTAACATCAATATTCTCAATTTCAGTATTATTAGCAGGAGGAACAAAAACAGTATTGCTAGTAGAGGCAGTATTAGAGAAAGAAATACCATACCCCAAACCAGTTCTTCTTCTTCATCCACTTCTTCAACAATCCCTTCAGTAGAATTAACTGTGGCAGTGAAGGCATTTAGGATTCCGTCATCCTCATTGTCAGAATCATCTTCAGGCTCAGTGTCACTTAGGGTTACAGCAAGGGCCTTGCTTTTCCCAATGCTCTTCAGATATGTAGGACACTCATGTTTCATGTGTCCAAACCCATGACAACCAAAGCACTTTGGTCCTGCGGGAACAGTATACTGACCGCCCTCCTTAGCATCCTTTTTCCCTTTGTCTTGGCTTTTAAACTAAAAAGAACTGCCTGCGGTCATTGTCGAAGCTCCTTCCATTGGCATTCTTCATAAACTTTTTAAACTGCCGAGTGATGTAGGACTTCATCTTGGAATCTTCATCATCAGAAGACTCATCTGTATCACTGCTCTTCGCCTTCAAGGCCATGCTTTTGCCTTTATTGGACTTGCCAATCCTAAATAACCCTATTTCATAGGTCTGCAAGTTTCCAACCAGCTCAGTCAAAGGAATCTTGTCTATATCCTTTGATTCCTCAATTGTCGTAATCTTGGCATGAAATCTCTTAGGCAGAGATCTGAGCACCTTCCTTACAATCTTGGGTTCAAGGATGATTCCCCAAGATTGAAGGCTGAGTTTACTATGTCCTTGAGCTTGGCATAGAACTCATCAAACGACTCGTCCTCCTCCATCTTAATTTCTTCAAAACTTGTAGTGAGCTTCTGAAACTTTGAATCTTTGACAACCTTTATTCCTTCATAGGTTGTCTGGAGGATGGTCCAGGCCTCCTTGGCAGTTTCAGTTGAGGATATCTTCTTGAACTCCTCATTGGTGACTGCGCTAAATAGGGCATTTAACGCTCTGCTGTTGAAGTTAGCCGCCTTGATCTTTGCATCATCCCAATCGGCCGGATCTTCTGTTGGCTTAGTCCAGCCAATCTCTATAGCTTGCCACACCTTTTCATCCAAAGACTGCAAGAAAACTCTCATGCGTACTTTTCAGTATGCATAGTTAGTGCCATCAAATAAAGGAGGTATAATTAATGATTGTCCTCTATCCATGACAAACAGGGGTCAATGGATCAAACACAGCAAAGATTAAATCCTAATCAGAGTGTGCCTGCTCTGATACCACTTGTTAGGTCACAATCTGAATGACCCCTTGTGATTAACCCTAATTAATTAATTTAGCCAAGTAATTAATTAACCAATTAATCATGCAATTTTGTTGAAGCACAAACAAATCACCAATCAACTAAATATGCAGCGAAAAATAAATAACACGGTGATTTGTTTACGAATGGGAAAAACCCTAATGGCAAAAACCCCACCGGTGATTTTCAGGTCACCACTCCCGAAACTCCACTATTATCAAATCAAGCGGTTACAAGTAAAGGAATCCCAAATACCTTACCAACCTACAGTTGAACCCTTACCCCAATACCCAATTGGACTTGATCTGTAGCGATAGTTCCCACCTTTGATGCACGGCTCCCAAGTACATGACTAACCAATGCGCGAATCCCAATACGCGACTTCAGAACACCAACTGAGGAAGAATGGCTGGCTGCAAAGTTCTTCAGATCATCCACTTGATGAATAGCAGGAAGATGCTTGGTTACAAAACCCTATGATGTATATACACAGCAACTTCTTGATGGAAGATGAACTAGGTCAAGAACTTTGTCTGTTGATCACAATTTGCTTGAACAGAGATTGCTCAATGATAATGCAACTTGTGTCACCCAAAACGGCTCTTAAAATAATCCTTTTATATGTTTAGGGTTAGAAGAAAAGAAGCCCCAAAAACACATTCACGGATTCCAAGAAAATCATATTGGAATTCTGACTTTTTAATTCTCGACAGATAGCAGGTGTCGAGGTAGCTATCGAGAGGTGTCGAGATTTAAAAATTCTGCACTTCAACTTGCTTTTTCTTGGACAGACTTGATGACTTCAACACTTGACCTTGAAACATTGTTTCTTGAAGTATTAAAAACACCTAGATCTACCCAATTACAAGCAGAGTGCATTTTGTCAAAGGATTAGTCAATATACATAATTAAGTGACATATGTTCTTAAACAAGTTAAAACATATATGTCCTAACAGCTATTACTTTGAAAATTTTCCTATTTAAAAATTATTGTATGGGGTCCACCTTTGAAGTTCAATTGAAGTAAAATTTGTGTTGCTTTAAAGGTCTAGGTACAAGTCTTTTAGGGATAAACAATTTTCTATTTGGAATTTTATTTTATTAGTTATGGTCAATTTCGTAGTCAAAGGCAAATCTGTAATTTCTGCAACTCCTGTGAATGAAGGATATTTTTGATACCTTAGTTGAGTCTAGAATTTTCTAGGAATCCTAAGTATCTTAGGTTTATTTTCTTTGAATCCTAGTTAGTCTTTATAAGTTGTTTAGTTTACTAGTAACTAGTCAAACTAGGAGTCTTAATACTACTAGTTCAAGAAAGAGTTTTAATATATATTTGTGCTCAATGTATTCAGAGGAGATGGAGTTGATTGATAAAATTATTGATTTGAGCATAGAGACATGTTGGCCTTTGCGTTTTCTGTTCTCCCTCTCTTCTTCTCTTTTTCTTTTTCCTTAAAACCCAAAATCAAGTCCTTTCTTTTACCTATTTAAGCCCTAAAACCCACATACTTTCTTCTACTAAATAGCCATCAAATAATTCATCAAACCACCTTTTGATTCCAGTCACAACTCCATGACCCTTTCTTCAACAAATATAAATCTTATTTCCACAAATCATCCTAACCCCAACCCCACCACAGCCACACGTAGCCAAATTCCCCCAATTTGACCTACATCACCCACACATATGATTTAATTATATTACCGAAAGAGAAAAAGTAAGAAAGGATAATTCCAATGACTGAGAAAAACCATTACTAACCATTCCCTCTTGGAGCTCTCTAACTGTACGTAAAGACCTCAATCCAGGTTCTTTTCGTCTCTCCAGCCCCTGCAAAAAAAATGCAAATTTTCAAGACAATAAAGGAAATGTAATACAAAACGTATGTGATATGCGCAGCTCTCTAAAAATATAAATTAAAGGAAGAAAAAGAAACTGAGCATAATAAAAATTATTATTCACTAAGACCTTTAAGTAGCCCCCAGGATCATGTGTATCAATACCAAGGAAATGCCCAAGACCATGAGGCATGAAAACGGCACCCAATCGTGCAGCCATCATATCATCAACATTGCTAGAACATAACAAAACATAAATTAGAAGATTTCCTTCTAATAAAAGGAATAAGTTGCAGGTAATTGAGGAAGTAACATTGAAAAAACAGATGTTACCCAACAATGATGCATCCTTTCTTCAATGACTCGAGTATAATTTTCTCTGCTAATCTGCAATTTTGAGGAGGGACGCAGGGGTGGAAGGGGGGGGGGGGGAGGGGGGGGGAGCAGAAGAGAGAATAAAGATGTAGCCTAAGAGAAGATATAGGAAACTTAAAAAGGATCAGTGTAAGACAGAAATATTATAACTACATTCTTTAAATTGAATGAATAATCTACTTAACCTTGAAATGCCACAAAATCTTTTAGATAAACCAAATAAGTTCCGTCATTTCAAAAATGCAATTATGAATAGCATGCAAGTAATACATTATGCATGTCTACCTACACTTCTAGAACACACATTTGGTTTAGGCTTGAATGCACAAGGATTTCTTTCTTTCTTTCTTTCTTTCTTTCTTTTTTGCCTTCTACAATTTCTGTAATTCAACATATGGTTTTTCGATGTTCAACAATTTCTGTAATGCAATTATGAATAGCATGCAAGTAATACATTCTTTCTTTCATATATGCTCTAATTTTTCCATGTAGTTCCCCAAAGAGGACACCCTATCCTTCCTCCCATATTTTCCTTACTCCATAAAACACATACAAGACATACTTATTACAATTGTTTTAACAGAAAGTTCAATATCAAGTCTTACAAGTGCATATCCACCCAGTTTACTCCAGGTTTCATTGTAGATATTACAGCATCGTGTGCATCAAGGACAGCCTGCAAAACAAGATAATTAGAAAAGGAACCACTGAACAACAAAATGCCAGCGGCAGTACACCCAAATAATATGTATGCATTTCTATTTGGTACCTATTTAGTACAGCAGTGATAGACAGTGGTTAGGTCTATATATATAAACAGTTGTTTAAGTACATTATATTTATCATTAAAAACCACAGATTACTGCAAATGTGTTCACAAATCTCAGACGACTTAAGAGTAGGTTTGCCACATACGAATTCTATCACCTAGCTTCAGACCATTACAAACTCACACAGCAGAGAGAAGAAAATTAAGTCCAATTGATCAGGTTGATACCACTCTAAGGAGTAAGCACTTACATTGTATATGAGCGACTGATCACTAGTGAACTTCCCATTCACCTGCACAGAAAATTTAACAAAATTATAATTCCTTACAACTGGAGAGTGAAGATAAATCTGCATCAGACATATTTAAATAACCTTGGCATCACACATATACTCTTTTACTCCAGAAATTCCTATCAAATTAGAGCACTGATTTGAAACCCTCATTGTCTAAGACATTATGGGTTTGATAATGGATCATTATGGTTCTTATAAAATCAGAAGAAGTCAAAGACTAGAAATATGTATGATGATGGTAGTGATAATGATGATTATAAGATGACCTAGTTAATCATCATAACTTCATAAGTATTCTAAGAGCAAAAGGATGAAGGTTGCAATGATAATGATGATGATCTAATCAATCTATGAACACCATCAAAGAAGGACCTATATGTAAAGGGGAAAAGAGAAACCAGATAAAATTGGGTAAGACTTAAGTGAGGAGCTACCTAAAATTTATTAACTGCCTGGATCAAAAAGTCAAGGCCCAAAGGTAAAAAATTGTATCTAATGTTATTTTACTAGCAAAATGGCCACTCACAGGAAATGAACAAGTTATGTCAAAACCATAAAAATGGTATTCAGCACCCATATCAAGCAATGCCATGTCTCCATCTTCCAAAGCCTGCACAAAGGAGATTATAAGGATTTGAAAACTTCAAAAGATACATCTGAAGTCAAGGAGATTCAATCAGAAAAATTGAATAATGAAATTGACGTAGGACAACCACAAAAACAATAGAATAAGAGATAAAACCCTAGGAGTGAACACCTAGGGGTTGCTTGGAGTCAGCACCTAGCAAACTGGAGTCGGCATCAGTAAAAGAAAACACACATTTTTTTTAATAATCATCAAAACTGTATTACAATAATCCCAAAAAGTGTTTAAATAGCTAACATAAAGAAACCCTAAAAAAACCCTAATTATTAAATGTTTGGGCTTGCTAAAACTCAAGCCCAATGACTAATAGGCCCTAGCCATAAGGCCACAGGTTGGGCCATCTTCTTTCTCCTATACGTGCGTGTAATTGGGGGCTTGTATCTCGTGTCTGCACCAACTTCCCCCAGGTGAGAAGAACTCGACCCCGTCGAGTGGAAATCTGAAGAGCTCTGATAATACTCCAACAAGTCAGGATCCAGTCGCTGTAGCTCATCTCGAGTAATCCAAGTGCAATCAGAATCTGGTCGCCCTCGCCACCGAACTAGGAAATGGTGAACTCCTCCATCCCTGATAGAAACAATCTGTTCATCTAAAATAACATTAATAGATTCTTTATGTGCATAAGGTAGATTTAAGGGTAAATGGGGTGGAAACAGGGGCATCAATAGGATTAGGCAAAGACTCATCAAAAGGGGTATCAGGAATAGCTGTGGGGCTTTTATAAGCAACTAGATCCTCAATATTAAAGGAGGAGCTAATACCATAATCAAGAGGAAGTTCAATGACATAAGCATTTGGGCCCACTCGTTTCAATACCTTGAATGGTCCAGCACTACGAGCCTGCAATTTTTTAACGGTCCCAGAGGGAAACCGTTCAGGTCGAATCCGAATCATGACATAATCCCCTACCTGAAACTCTGCATGACGCCGATGAGTGTCAGCATGAATTTTATATTGAGAATTACTTGCTTGAATTTTTTTGCGAATCTCATTATGCAAATCATGAATATGTCGTGCAAATGTCTCAGCAGACTCAGACACCCTAACATGTGGGGACATGGGCAAAAGATCTAAGGGCTTCCTAGGTGTATATCCATGCACAACCTCAAAAGGACTAGCGCTTATAGACCTATTGACAGAGCTATTATATGCAAGTTGGGCTACAAGAAGAATTGAATCCCAATTTCTATTGGCTTCACCCACTAGACATCGAAGGAGATTGCCTAGACTACGATTAACCACCTCAGTTTAACCATCAGTTTGAGGATAAAATGTTGTGGAAAATTTCAATTTAGTGCCCACCAAATGCCACAAGGTCTTCCAAAAATAACTCATGAAGCGAACATCCCTATCAGACACTATGGTTTTGGGAAGACCATACAGTTTGACAATCTCATCAAAGTAGAGCTTTGCGATCTTAGAAGCATCAGAGGTCTTCAAACAGGGTAGGAAATGAGCCATATTAGAGAAGCGATCAACAACTACTAGAATGGAATCATGCTTCCTAAAGATGCGAGGCAAACCTAACACAAAGTTCATACTCACATCCTGCCATGGGCGGTCTGGCACAGGTAGAGGCGTGTACAGGCCAGTGTTTTGTTTACGATGTTTGGCCAGTTGAGAGGTACAACACTGACCAACTATCTTGGCAACGCCCCTCTTAAGACCAGGCCAATAGAATTGACGTTCCACTTCCTCAATTGTTTTGTCTCGGCCAAAGTGACCTGCAAGGCCTCCTGCATGTCTCTCCCAAACTAGGAAATCTCGTACTGAAGAAGACCGAAGGATACATAATTGGTTGGCTTTGAATAAGTAACCATCTCGAAGGGTATAATCATCAAGGACTGGTCGTGGGGCATTACTTAGGCTAATGTAGAGCTCCCCAAAATCTGGGCATGACTCATATTCATCCTTAAGTCGCTCAAACCCAGTAACCTTAACACTCATAACAGATAGCAAAGACACCCTTCGACTTAGTGCATCAGCGGCCTTATTCTTAACTCCCGCCCTATGTTTCACCACAAAGTAATAGCGTTGCAGGAACTCAACCCAACTACCATGCCTAAAATTCAGCTTCTTTTGAGAATGAAGATAGCGCAAAGCCTCATGATCAGAGTAGATAACAAACTCTCAGGACAATAGGTAATGGCGCCAATGCCAAAGAGCTCGAATAATGGCATAAAACTCTTTGTCATATGCGGAGTACTTTTGCTTAGCGTCATTCAATTTTTCACTGAAATAAGCAATCGGGTGGCGCTCTTGACTAAGTACTCCTCCTATACCAATACCTGAGGCATCGCATTCCACTTCAAAAGGCTTGGTAAAATCAGGGAGACGCATGACAGGTGCCTCAGTCATCTTTTTCTTTACCTCATGGAAAGCCTTAGTAGCAGCTTTAGTCCAAACAAACTCCCCTTGCTTCGTGCAGTCAGTGATGGGGGACATGATGGTACTAAACCCCTTAGTGAATCAGCGGTAAAAGGAAGCAAGCCCATGAAAACTTCGAATTTCATGGATATTCTTGGGCTCGGGCCACTCCACAATTGCTTGAACCTTTTGGGGGTCAACAGAAACTCCCTCAGAGGATACTATGAAACCTAAGAAGACGACTTTATCGGTGAAGAAAGAGCACTTCTTGAGGTTGCCATATAAACTCTCCTGCTTAAGGGTAGTACAAACTTAAGTTAGGTGGTCTAAATGTTGCTCCCTAGACTTACTATAGATAAGGATGTCATCAAAGTACACAACCAAGAATTTTTCCATAAAAGGCTTGAGCACTTGAGTCATCATTCTCATAAAGGTACTAGGAGCATTGGACAATCCAAAAGGCATGACCATCCACTCATATAAACCATCCTTCGTCTTGAAGGTAGTCTTCCACTCATCACCAGAACGAACCCTAATTTGATGATAGCCGCTTTTCAAGTCTATCTTAGAGAAGATCGTTGCTCCAGCCATCATATCCAACATGTCATCCAATCGAGGGATAGGAAAACGATACTTCACAGTGATCTTGTTGATGGCACGACTATCAACACACATCCTCCAAGTTCCATCTTTCTTTGGGGTCAAGAGTGCAAGGATTGCACAAGGACACATGCTTTCATGAACAAAACCCTTCCTAAGTAGTTCTTCTACTTGCCTTTGTAACTCGGCATGCTCTGTAGGGCTCATCCTATAATGAGGTAAATTAGGTAGGGTCGCTCCAGGCATAAAATCTATGGCATGTTGTATGTCACGCATGGGTGGTAAATGATCGGGGAGTTCCTCAGGGAAAACATCCTTAAATTCCTGGAGCACTAATTTCACTTCCTCAGGCTGCTCTTCACAGGTCTCTCCATGAACTTCCCCAGCAACTAAGACAAGTACAATAGATTCTTGAACCGTTACCCTTTCGAATGCCTTAGGGCTTATAATGTTCAGGTCTTTCGCCTTTGGTGCTTCTTTCTTCTTGCTCATGTCGATTGGCTTAGGTTTTAAAGGATTGAGCACAATCTTCTTACCTTCACACATAAATGAGCAAGAATTGGATCACCCATAGAGGGTAACATCCAAATCATAAAGCCAAGGTCTGCCTAAGATAATATGCCCTACATTCATGGGAATTACATCACACCATATTTCAACCTTGTAGGTGAGGAATTGAAGTGGGACAACACATCTTTCTTTGATGGCTATAGAGGAAGTATCCACCCAAGAAACTCTATATGGGTTAGGGTGAGGGGTCAATTTCAAGCCTAGGCGGGAGACAACGTTAGAAGACACCACATTAATGCAACTCCCACTATCTATAATAACCTTGCAAGTTTTGTCTCCACACTTAGTGTAAGTTCGGAAGATGGCACTTCTTCGCCAATCACCAGTGTCTCTCTGTTCCGTCAAAGCGCACCTTACCACATTCACTCTAGGGACACCAAAGTCCTTGAAGTCATCAACTTGGGGAGAAATGGCCCTAATGCATGCAAGGTAGCTCGGATCATCTTCCCATTCTGCCTCAACATCTTGGGTTCCTTCAACATTTGGATCATACACTAGCTCCTCAACATCTTCAACCTTTTCATCACCCTCTTGAATGACAAGGGCCTTAGAGGGACACCTAGCTGCGATGTGTCCAACCCCATTGCATTTGAAACATTGGAGGCGAGAGCCTAATCTTGAGGGCTCATTGACCACATCTTTTCCTTTGTCCTCTTTTTCTATTGAGGTACTATTGGGGTTGACCTTAGGGGGTAAGGCAAGTCTAGGTCTACTACCAAAAGGTTGAGGGTTGGTGGGAACACTCTGGGGCTCAGAACATCGCCAAAAGATAGATTTGGATGCTAACTCACAATTCCTAGCAAGCTCATATGCTTCTCTTAAGGTAGTGACTCCTCGGGTGATAATCTCTCCTAGTAGGCTAGCATTTAAACCTTTCTTAAACCTATTGAGTGTAACAACCTCTTCCTCAACTATTTGAATTCGTCTCTTAAACTCCATGAACTTCTCTATATATTCAGCCACAGGAGTATTGCCTTGCCTTAGGCAATCCCATTCCTCAAGAAGGGAGCTCCTATAAGTTGAAGGAAGATAATTCCTCGAGAGTGCATTCTTCATCTCAAGCCAATCAGTAATGGGGGGCTCACGTCGTCGCCTAAGGGTTTCCTCCAAGTCTTCCCAAAAAAGGTCAACTCTTCCAATTAACTTCATCCTAACATACCTCACTTTCTTGTTTTCCAGCCCAATGGTAATAGTCAAAGAATTTCTCTATTTGACGCAACCAATCAGTGAAAACCCATGGGTCTAGGCAACCATCAAAGGTGGGTGCATCTATCTTGTCCTTAAACATCTTATCATCAAAATCCCTAGGGCCATTATGATTATAGTGATCAGGTTCAAAGTTTGGAGCCCTATTAAAGTAACCGAAGTTATGTTGCCTAAGCATATTATCTCCTTTATGGTTAATGGTCTCCCGTTGAGATGCTTCAATTTGTCCAACCCTATCCGTTAAATTTTGGACATTTTTTGCTAATTCACCTATGGTTTGCTCTAAGGAGGTCCTAGACTCAGAAGTAGATTGATGTTCAGAGTTTGACATGATGCGACCACTACGTAGATGCATGCACATTATATCTATGAATGCAATTGAGATTCACAAAAGCTCAAGTAACCAATTCTCAATGTAAAATTAAGGTCAAGCAAGAGTGCATGTAGGGATTAGATTAATGAGCCACATGAATAAATTGCAGTCAAGTAGTGACAGTAATCACAATATTGAAAAAATAGCCCAAATAAAAGTCAATTTCCAATAAGCTCCACAATTAATAATGAGAATCAGATATTTCAAAGAAACTGGGTTTTTTTTTTTTTTTTTTTTCTTTGGAGTTTTAGAATGAGTACTGAAAGAAAGCACAAATAATAAAATAATTAACTTAAGCACAAAATGGGTAGGCCAGTAAGGTATGGTGAGACATGCACATAAAAAATATAAAGATATTATTTTTCAATGAGACAAAGTTGAATCCACCAAAAGAAAGTAAGAGTTGTACCCTGGTCAGTGGCTAACTAACTGCACTTGATAGTCACGTGCTTGGCTTCTCAAATGACTAGATCTTACTTGGACAAATGTACCTGTGCATGAATAATTAAAAAGCCCAATACATGCAGTGGGCTATCATAGTAACAATTTTTTTTTTTTTTTTTTTTGTTGCAAAAGTAATAAGATACACGGAATGACAGACACGGACTAAAGGGAGTTCAAAAGAAAGAACTTAAAAAAAAAAGTTCACAGAACAGAGAAGAAAAAAAAAAAAAAAGAACAAAAATGGAAATCCACAAAACTGAAGCATCATAACCGGCTCGGCGATGGAGAAGAAGGAAGGAAATCTGGACACAGCGGCGCGAAGACAAGGAGTAGACCGACGAATGTGGCGGCGCGAAGATAGGGGAGGCAGCAGCAGCACGAGACACGGCAGTGATCGACGTCCTCAGAGGCGGTGGTCGACGGTGATGAGGGTGTCGGCGGCGTCCAGGTGCTGATCTAGGGATTTTGGCGGCTGATGGGCAATCCCATCGGTGGTGGAGCGAAGTTGCCGATGGGTATTGGCGTGGGTTTCTCCTTCTTTTTTTTTTTTTTTTTTTTTTTTTTTTTTGGGGTTTGTGGGTGTGGGTTCTGTGATCAGAGGCGGGCACGGATGGTGGTCACCGGCTTGGGAGGTGTCACTAGCTTCTCTGTTGGCTTGGGGATGAAAAACTCATGTGGGGCTGCGGGATATACGCGGATTGCAGGGGCTGGTTTGGGCTTGTTCAAGATTTCATGAGGCAAATACTTGAAAGGTAATGTCATCCTTGGCTGGTTTGCTCTTTTGACGGTTTGGCTTTCACGTGGTTGTCTACGGTTGTATTGAATGGATCGGAAGTTTACTCTGATACCAAAACTGACGTAGGACAACCACAAAAACAATAGAATAAGAGATAAAACCCTAGGAGTCAGCACCTAGAGGTTGCTTGAAGTTAGTACCAAGCAAACTGGAGTCGGCACCAATAAAAGAAAACACACGTTTTTTTTAATAATCATCAAAACTGTATTACAATAATCCCAAAAAGTGTTTAAATAGCTAACATAAAAAAAACCCTAAAGAAACCCTAATTATTAAATGTTTGGGCTTGCTGAAACTCAAGCCCAATGACTAATAGGCCCTAGTCATAAGGCCACAAGTTGAGCCATCTTCTTTCTCCTATACGTGCGTGTAATTGGGGGCTTGTATCTCGTGTCCACACCAGAAACTAAAAAGAATAACTAACTCTGTCATTATGCAATTAAGCCTAGTTTAAGTATTAAGACCATACAAAGGTTCTCTTATATAAAAATAAACATAAAAATAATAAAAAGACAATAAAAAAGGCTCCACAATGCATTAAGTCTAAAAGAATATCGAATTTACCATACCCTGTCATTTGGAGCCGCTGCATGCCCATAGTGCAGCACAGAACTGCGTTATGAAACAATACACCAGTTAGCAAACCTTTCTGTGATGGATGTAAAATTCTATATCAATACATTTACACTCATAATTTACCTTTCCATTTACACCAGTTAAAATCTTTTCAATCATGAGTTTGCCAGAAAGTCTACAAAAGTGCATAACTATATACAAATGTCCTAGTTAAAACCAGTCCCAGAGTATGTCCATATTATGGAAATTTGAATATAAAACACACATTTACATTTGTTTGCGTTTTACTTTTATTTTATTTTTTTTCTGTGATAATCAAAAGTTACTTCCTGGATGAGCATACATCATAGTTTCAGTAATGCATGGAAGAGCACTTGGCACCGCATGCATAGAACAAGAAACCTTGAGAACCGCCAAAGGTCTCACCTATTTTCACCAGTAGCGCAAATACACGTGTACGAACAGTGCCTACAGCCACCATACATATAGGTGTGGTGAAGAAACATGCTTTCCAACTGATACTCTTTCATTCCCACTCTAGTTTTTCTCATGATCTGGTCAGAATGTAAATAGCAAATAAAAAATTTATATTTATAACTACAAGCAAGCCAGGGATGATTCTACAAGAAAAATGAACAGCATACATGTACTCTACATCCCAAATACCTATTAAAAACAAGAAGATTCTTTTGAATATCAATACACACAAACACTTAAAATACGAATATTTCCCAAAAGCCAAAACACTCAGAGATTCCCCCACCCCTGTTTTCTCTTTCTGTCATTTAAGTTACAGTTGTGCCCAATGCCAATACCTTTCATAATTGAAGCAAACTAACTGCACATACATAATGAAGTTGCCAACTAATATTTTATTAATCAGAAATGCCACAGTAATGTAGAATTTCAGACAAGCCTTTTTCTTATATATATAAGTAATACTTTCATTAAAACTCAGACATGCCATTAGTACAAATAAAAAAGTTGACCAATTTCTGTGTTCAGTGTCATACATTTTGTTCACAGCCAATCCCAAGCCCGAAATGGGGAGAGGGATCAGTTGGTTGATGGCCAACATAAAAATTAGTCACTTTCTTATGAACGGATAGTAAAAAGGAATACATATGGCCAACCCTAACTAATTTGTTGAGAATACATAACTGACCCCAAAATTTTGGGACCAATGATATGTTTGGAAGGGAGATAGATGGAGGGAAAGGAGGGAAGAGAAGGGGGAAGGTGGCTGGAGGCTGGAATATACTAAAAATTTAATACATTCTATTATCTTCCATTCTCCTCTCCTCTCTCACCTCATCTCCTTTCATCTAAACATAGGGTAAGGCTTAGTTGTTGTAGAATATGAAAACATTATCTACTAGCTACCTATTTCCCTATTACTTTGCATACACATGTTACTGATTTGACCCCTTTAGCAACTACATCAGAGTCATGTACACAAAATTATACTTAGATCGAATGATGTGTGTGTGTAGTAAAATGAAGTAAGTACTGTTTATATAAATGCGTTTAGTGAATAAGACATTTTGGAAATGGTTACCTCGACATGAGCTTCAGAGCTTATATCATTGGCAAACTGGATGAGGGCAAGCTCCTAATCCGACTTCAAAACACGGCATTCAGTCAAAATTGGATGCAAGTTTGTCAAATCCTTCTCAAACTTATCCACACCCTACAGAGATTCAGAAAAAGAAAGAAAAGGTAAAACTTATCTGCAATAGTAATTCTAGTCTAAGAATAATAATATGAAGATATACATCAGAACCATGGAAATGCTATCAGTACAGAGATATTTAAAAAATGTAGGGAAACTAGAAAAACCAGATTCTCATTACACTATTCTGAAGGTATAAAGAAGTCATTTGTGATGAGAGAGAGAAATATAAGATGTAAGCACCTCAAACTCTGCTGGTTTTGCATAGTTATTGCTGTCGGTGTTAAGCCCATGCAACAGAAACAACAAAGGTTTACCAGATCCTTGGAATTGGTCATGCAAAACTCCTGTGATCCCATCAGTGTAGTACACCATGCTAACCATGTACCTTTCCTGCAAAAGAATGTACTTAGGTAAAACACAAGCTAAAATATGCAAAAAGGCGTACACTTCAAACCATCAATCAATTAATCACCTTAAAATGGGATAATGGCTTTATTTCTCCCATCCAAACAGCATAATCTGAGGGTAATCAAGGAGCGGACAGGATTGAGTTCCCAGTGGCAATGTCCTTCAGGGCAAAAATGACAGTAAATTAAGCAAAGCATCAATAGACATATAAAAAACCCATACATATACACTATTTGTTCAGTTAAGCATGCGAGTACGCACACCAGAGAAATTGTTGAAAGCTTTCAAACCATTAAAAAAAAATTAAGGAAAATTGTACTTTTCCCCCCTTAACTATCCCGAAGTTGCAATGTCTCCCCCAAACTACAAAACTAAGTAATCTTGTCCCTCAACTATTGGTAATAAGCATTTTGTCCCTATCATTTGAATTTCCATCAAATTTAACAGAAAATTCAAATTTCTATTAGACACATTTTTTTTCCGACAAAAAAAGACATTTACATTTCCAATAAATTTAACAAAAATTGTAAATAGGTAAGTGGTGAACATTGCTTTGTTTAAAAGTTTAGGACGGCGTTGCAAGTGGATCATAGTTAAGGGGGGGAAAGTGAAATCAACCCAAGATTTTAAGCATTCTATGAAAATTGAAAATAATCATTATTCCATTAATGGTAGTTATGATCCAGTACTTAAACAAGAATGATAATGATGATAACTCTTTAGAAGCCAAATTTTCGAAACTACGAGTAAACCAGAACCAAGAGATAACGTGTTATAGATGTGATGTTCTTACAATAGCTCCATAGAAGCCAGGTTCTCTGACTCCAAACAAGTAAGCAAAGAAACTCTCCCGCCTATATAGATCAAACTAAACCCTCAATTAGCGAATAAAATGATCATCAACTTGCAAAAAAAATCAAATTTATGCCAAAAATTCTCTCCGATACCAACTCCTAAAAACAATTCAAAAAAGTGTTTCAAAAAAAAAAAAAAAAAAAAAACAATTCAAAAAAGTTCGATAAAGTAAACGATTCAATGTACCTATGTATATATAAATATGTGTGTGTAAGAGAGAGAGAGAGAGCACCTGAAGAGTTCGATGTGATCAGTATCGTGGCGCGTTTGTTCATCGCCTCCCTGAAAAACCGTTTGGTCGATAAGAAAATTTGAAGGAAAATTGCATTTCAAAATTTCGAAACCTCATTTATAGTCAGTACCTGAAGGAAGAAGAAGCCGTGGAAAGGACGAAAGGAGTGAGAGAGCTCATGGCAGAGAGAACTGAGAAGCTTCTCTCGATTGGTGACGTGGAGCTCCATTTTTTATACTTTGCTCAAACGACGGCGTTTTGATAGAGTTTGTTTCCAAGATATAGTTTATTTTTACTGAAACTGAAAACTGAAAATACTGTAACAAAATAATTTTTAAATATGTGAATAACGTCGTGGGACCCATAAACAGTGCATGAGCAGTGCACTTTGTCTCCTGCACAGTGAATCCATGTGCATAAATAGTATGGTTACTGTTCATACGCGTTGAAAAAAAAAAAAAAAAACCACAAACGTGAATATAAAACGTGAATCCAAACGCTACCTAAATATCAAAAAATTTAGTTCGATGTCACGTTTCAAAACAATTTTAAAAACTAGTATCTCGAGTGTCTAAAACTCGAGTTTCAAGATAAAACTTGAGCTTTTAAGTCTCGACTAACTTGAGTTTTTAAGACTCGAGTTCCACCATTTTACAAAAACTCATGAATATCATCGAAAAAGAGATTACCTTGCAGAATTTCATTTCCAAATAACAATAAATATTAAAAAATTTAGTTAGTTGTCACATTTCAAAACAATGCTGAAAACTAGCATCTCGAGTGTCTAAAACTTGAGTTCCAAAATAAAACTCGAGTTTTTAAGTCCCGATTTGTAAGAGAATGGCTCTGATGTGGAATAAAATCCATGTGAAAATCGAGTTTTAAAGACTCGAGTTCCATAAATTGCAAGAGAACGTCGCTATAAGGCTCTAAAACGTCACTATAGGGCTTAAAAACGCCACTATAGGGCTTCCTGAACCTGGTATGGGGTGAGCACACTTATTAAAAAAAAAAAATTGCAAGAAAATGCCACTATAGGGCTTTAAAACATCACTATAGAACATAAAAACGCCACTATAGGTGGAATTTTTTTTTGCATGGAACTGAAGTCTTAAAGACTTGAGATCTATGTGGCATTTTCAGTCCAAAAACACTTGCAAAGCGAGTCTTTGGGACTCGAGTTTTAATATGGATCTCGAGTTTCTAAAACTCGAGATGCTATTTTTCTTAAAACTTTAAAATATTGCCTAACTTACTAAATAATTGCCCCTCACACTGCTGGTCTGCCCATTCCCGCTTACCTTGCAAGTACAGGTTGCGCAAGTTGACGCAAGCAGTGAGATCAGAAGGAAGTGAACCAGTGAGAGCGTTGAGATGAAGACTGAAAGTGCGAAGATTGAGGTTTCCGAAAATGCCATTAGGAAGTTGGCCTGAAAGAGCCACACCAGGAAGACAAAGCATTATGACTCGGTTTTGCTCACAATGGTGGGCAACTCTTCGTTCTTCTTCGGCGCTATAGATCATCCACCAAATCTTCGAACCTCCAAATCGTTTCAAATCATCCTCTGTTTTTGGAGATGCTTTTCTTGTTTTTTTTTTTGGTTTTTGAAAAAAATTTCATGTGGGTTTCTTCTTTTTGTTTCGCTGGGTTTCATGGTGGGCGACTCTTTGTTCTTCTTCGGCTCTGTTTTCTGCTGGGTTTCTTCTCCTTCTTCGTTGTTCTCTTTTTTTTTTCACTAAGAAAATCGAGTCTTAAAGACTCAATTTTGATTTGGCAAAACTCAGGTCTTTAAGACTCGAGATCTATGTGGCATTTTATACAACTCGAGTTTCTAAAACTTGAGATGTTAGTTTGCTAAAACCTTTCAACCCGGTATTAACTTGCTATTTTATCCTCCCTTACTATGCTAGTCTGCAAAATTCCTCCAATTTTAAATGACAAATCTCTCATGGTTTTTTTTTTTTTTTTTTTTTTTTGGCGTGAAAGCACTTTTAGTCCCTACATTTTTACTTTTTTTCATTTTAGTCCCTACATTTTATTTTTACCACTTTTAATCCCTAAACCAATTAACGCCCTTCATTTAAGTCCTTGAAGCACCATTCTGTCACCAAACTAACGGGTAATCTGACGGATCAATTTAAAAAATCATTATTTTACACATGGATCAATAAAATAACTGGCCAAGCTCACGTGAAGCAATCTGGCGCACAGAGGAAAAGAAATCAGACTCCCACTTCAACACGTGGCTTTCCCACGCCACACGTGTGTCACTCACCAACCTCTTTGGCTTTCCCAAATTACTTAATCCCTAGATAGCTCTTTGCCTCTGCCGAACAAACAGCCATCATCATCAACCTAAAGAAAAATCTCACTTCTCTCTCAAACCCCCATCTTTCCCAAATCACTTAATCCCTAGATAGCTCCCTACCTCTACCGAACAAACATCCATCATCATCAACCTAAAGAAAAATCCCACTTCTCTCTCAAACCACCATCATCATCAACCATAAAGAAAAATCTCACTTCTCTCTCAAACCACCATTATTATCAACCATTTCTCAAAACCCATCCCTGAAAGACACCAACTTAAAGCACCATCATCATCAACCATCTCTCAAAACCACCATCTCTATCAATCTCTGTCACTTGATACCCACACTTTTTATGGAGTGGAGAAAATGAAAGCTAGGAGACCTCTGTCTTTGTGAAAAGGTCTTCTCTCTCTTCTCTCTGTCTTTATTTATAGCTTTACAATAAGCTTGTTGGCTTTTTCCTAGTAGGGGCCACAATGTTTTTGTATATTTTGGCTTTTTGACTGTTTGTTGGTCTTTGTCTGCATGTGTTTGTTTGTGGTTTATATTGTGGTCCATGTGTTCCTCATGTATGACAAAAGTACTCTTCTTTGTTTCTTTTAGTCTGACAAAACTATTGAAGTAAGTATTGTATTGTTACTTAAATATTTGATTAAGTGTTATGATCACCTAATACTTTATTAAGTGTTGTGTTGTCTACATGCATAATGGAATATTTTATTAGGTATGAGTGTTGTTTTGTTAAATATAATATATATTTTGTTCTAAATAATATATATTTTGTTCTGTAACTAGCACTGTTTAATTGGTTTTGGTGTTATGTTGTATGCAGAATGGATAAGCTATTTAGTATATTTGTGCATCATGGTGGCCATTTTACTAAGAATGACCGAAAATATGTAGGAGGTGCAGTAGATGTAGTTGATAATTGTGACCTTGACAGGTGGTCCAAGGTTGAGATAGCGAATATATGTAGGGACTTTGGGTACACATCTGTTAGCAGGCTGTAGTATAAAATGCCTGGAGTGGACCAAAAACTAGCAT
This sequence comes from Quercus variabilis, assembly GCA_030445155.1. Lineage (NCBI taxonomy): Eukaryota > Viridiplantae > Streptophyta > Magnoliopsida > Fagales > Fagaceae > Quercus > Quercus variabilis. The sequence goes on from CP129446.1 coordinate 58,730,127, forward strand.
ACTACAATTTGGTTGTAGATGATAGTGATGCCATGTACCTGACAGAATTAGTGAAGGGTCATCAAGATATTCATGTGTATGTAGAGCACCCAATACATGACCCTATATTAGTTGATGAAGGACAGGATGTTGGTGAGGGTGTGCAGCCATTGGCATTGGAGCAGGACTTTACAGGTTATTATGACAATGATGATGGCAGTGAACATGATAACCATGATGGGGATGATTTTTACAGCTTTTATGATAGTGATGACATGTATGCTAATGATCAAACTTTTAACAATACAGATGAGCTTGAGGTTAATGCTGATGTTCCTACTGAGGTGGCTGCTTCTTAAGTGGGTTCAATAAGAGTAGGTAAAGAATCTATCATTGAGCAACCATTTGAGGTCTTTCATATAAGTGATAGTAGTGATAGTGTGGGAAGTGATGGTGGGGGAAGTGGCCTAGAAGATGATGTAGAGTTGAACCATGATGTTAGGGACTTTGTTGAAGATAGTAGTGACAGTTGGGATGGTAAGGATGATGCTGATGTTAATGAACTAGGCCAAATAGGTGTTGGTGTAATGAACTTTGATTATGAGAGTGAGGAACTGCACAGTCTTGTGGAATCATCATTTGATGATGAGCTTGGGTATGATAGTGATGATAAGTCTGAGGATGATAACAGGACACATGTGAGAGATGAAAGGGAATAGAAAGAATGTATCCAAATACATGGAAGCAATCAGACATGATGGGAGTCAATCATCTGTGCATGGTCTAAGGAAATGAAGAGAGCACACGTTCATTTTTCCTTTGCTTGTTTTGTGTATTTATGGTGATAGGGTTAACTATGGAACAATGCCCTTGTTTTGTAGAAAGTGATGGTAATGGTGATAGAATTAACTATGGAACAATGCCTTTGTTTTGTAGAAAGTGATAACATTATATATGTTTAATCAATGTAGCAGAATTTTTATTTGAAGAAATTTGCAGCATAAATTTTATTTGATGCAGCAACATTTACTAAGCTTTGTTTAAGGCAGCAGAAATTTGCAGCCCTTTGTTTTGTATTTACTAAGTTTTGTTTGATGCAGCAGAAATTTACAGCCCTTTGTTTTGTATTTACTGAGTTTTATTTAATGCAACAGAATTTTTTTAATGCAGTATATTTTATTTGCAATAGAAATTTGTATTACAAAAATTTTCAATGCAGCAGAAATTTGTATTGCATAAATTGTTTTGCATGCTGAATGTATTGCGGATTCTATATTGCAACAAAAATTTGTATACTGAATGTATTTTTGGATGAAATGTATGCTGAAATTTGTATGCAGATTTTGTATTTTTTGTATGTTGAATGTATGCTAAAAATTTTTTGCAACAGAAATTTGTATTGCAGATTCTGTTACATGGGTTTCCTTTAGATTTTTTTGTATGCTGAATGTATTTTTGGATAACAAATTATTGGGGTTTCTCATTTTTTGTGTGTTTGATTAAATTTCTAATTTTTTTGGATGTGCCTTTGTCAATTTGTATTATTACTAAGCTGAAATGGAATCAAGCTCAAAAAGTTTGGTTCAAAATTGGTTTTTTGTTGACTAGGATTTTTCCATGAGTAATATTCAATAATGGGTTTATGTACTTATGGATGATAGTGTGTGTAAACAATATGCTGTAGATTGGCTAGTGGGTGTTTGATGCTTGTGTTTTGATGTGTAATCATGTTTTTTAGGATGGATAATCTCTTTTGGTATTTACTAGGTTTCTTATATGGTGGTAACTGGTAAATGTTTGGGATTCACTTCAAAGGATTCAGTGAGATCACTTTTGATTTGAGTCATGCCTAATGTGTGGGGTAATATTATATGGGAATTAATGGAGTTAGCTTTTCTTGGACATTTTTTAGTAAGTAAAATAATTTTAGTCAAAATAAGAGTTGGCTGCAAAGTTGACTCAATTAGTTGCAAAGTTGACTACATGCTTATTTGACTCAGTTAGCTGCAAAGTTCACTTCTATCTTGCCAAATTCTCCACAATACACAAAATACTACTACATGCAAGGACGGAACTAGGATTCGAAGTCGAGTTTTTGAGGGGGGGCAAATATAATTTTCTTGAGAGAAGCAAATATAATTTTTCATGGACTTATTTTTTAAAATCTTAAATATATACCTATTATTTAGTTTTTAAAAAAATTTGGGGGGGGGGGGGGGGAGGGGGAGGCACAATCCCCCTCTTTTTGTACATGGTTTCGTCCCTGACTATATGCTTTATTTGACTCAGTTAGCTGCAAAGTTGGACATGTTTAATAGATCTTTTTTCAAGATGTGACTGTACTACAGAAGAGGGAATATAGTATTACCTTAATTAAGTATCATTTACTCTCTTTGACTTTGAAATTCAGACTTACTATAAAATTTCATATTCACATCTCTTTTTTCAAATTGGTTATTTAACTTTGTATTTTTTATTTGATTAAACTGAAACTAGTATGAATACAATTCATAAACACATTCCAGCAGCCCCACATTGATGAATACTAAAAAAAAAAAAATGTTAAGCACACAAAAATTCCAAATCATTCAATGTGGCAAAAAAGTTACAAAGGAGAGAATGGATCATTATTAATATTTTACCATTGAACAACACAGTTAGAAAACAAAAGTATTCATTTCATTCCAGGAATGGTACCAAAAAAAAAAACCAGCAGGTGTTTCCATGCTAATAGCCTAACCAAAAAATTTACACACTGCCAACCCTATGCATTAGCAATTATAGAAAATTGAAACTCCCCCATCTATGTAACATGCTAACCAAACATACACTTCCACCACCCACCTAACCAAACATAAACACTTCCGCATTTTCCACTTGCTACCTAGTCAAACTTCCACTACCTATCTAACTATCCATACAATTAAAGAGACAAATCCCACATATCACCAATAAGAATGCCAAAGCCACAGTGTAAAACTTCTCTCTCTTGTAGCATCTTGCAACCTCAGCCTCTAGTCTGATAATCCATTGTCTTTCCTCTAGGATGAGCATCTTACCACGTTTACATATCTCATCATCACGCCATTGGAAGAATTTACACTTTCGCCCAACCTAAAATGCAAACCAATTTCTTCATCCATCAAGCTACTTAATGACCAATAAGGACTGTATAATTAACATGAAATTGAAAAACCATTGTTGTTTATATATAACCATAGTATTTGAATTTTATTGAAGGAACAGTAGTGAGTGTCTTAAACAAATGAATATAAAAGCCTATATGAAACTCTCAGTCTATTAAGTCCATAGAAAAAAAAAATGATTAATTACTCAAATATCGAAATACTCAAAACCTACATTCTGCCAACATGATTAGAAGTTGAGGTTTTTTTTTTTTTTTTTTTTTTTTTTTAACAATAATTGATATTCATTTATTTTACTTAGCAATTAAAATAGCCATAAACAACCCAAAATTTTAACAGCACATTAGAGCCAAAAGCCAAACTCAAATCCAATGATTGGAGCATTATAATCATACAAACCTTAACCAAAAGCTCAAAAACCAATATTTGTCAAATTTTTGGGAAATGCTAACAAAATTAGAGCAGAAAGCATAAAATAACTTAGATATTTTAAGCAAATTACCCAAAGGTTGAGATTTTCAATAATCTCCATAAACAGAGCACAGAACAAAATCACAGCTAAAACATTTCAAGCACCCAACTCAAAGATTCCAAGAATCACCCATAACTCCAAGGCTAAAACAGAATAACATCAATAACCCACCAACAGTAACAAAGCTTGAACTACCCAATAGAAAAAACATGATTAATTAAAAAACTACTCAAATATTGAAATACCCAGTAGTTTGGACAGCCATAAAACCTTTTGCCAGGGTTGTCTGGTGTCCACAAAACAACTAACATTGGTTTTTCAACACAATAACACCTAAATGGAGCTCTCCTCCTCAAGCTTGAACTGGTTGAAGAGCTTGCTTCCATCTGATCAGGGACTTCAAAAGGGTTGAGAGATGGTTGATGATGATGGTGGTTTAAGAGAGAAGTGGGATTTTTCTTTAGGTTGATGATGATAGTTATTTGTTCGGCAGAGGCAGAGAGCTATCTAGGGATTAGAGATTTGGGAAAGCCAGAGAGGTTGGTGAGTGACACACGTGTGGCATGGGAAAGCCATGTGTCAAAGTGGGAGTTTGGTTTCTTTTCCTCTGCGCTCTAGATTGATTCACGTGAGCTTGGCCAGATATTTTACTGATCCATGTGTAAAATAATGATTTTTTTAATTGATCCGTCAGCTTTCCCGTTAGTTTGGTGACGGAATGGTGCTTCAAGAACTTAAATGAAGGGCGTTAATTGGTTTAAAGACTAAAAGTGGTAAAAATAAAATCTAGAGACTAAAATGGAAAAAAGTCAAAATGTAGGGACTAAAAATATATTTACGCTTTTTTTTTTCTTTTTCTTTTTTTTCTTGATAGGATCTCTCATGGCATTTAATTTTAAATGAAGAGGCTATATACATTATTAGATCAAAGAAATAAAATCTAAACCATTTTATAAATTCTCTTCATTTCCAATGAAGGTCAATGATTTGATGTAAAATGATGGATTTTATTCCTTTATATGATGTGCTCAAATTTAAAAAGAGACATGCAGTTACCTTATAGAGTAGCCGTATAGGCATTTTAAAAAGTGATCATTTTAAACTTCTAGAAGCTAATAAAATCACTAGTGAGATAAAAGGTTAGGGATTTTGATATATTTTTACCATTTTTTTATAGTGCATTCATTCATCCCATGCATAAGATGGTTTCTATTTTACAAATAATTATTTATAATCACACTTCCAATCCTCTAAAATAATGATATGTAAAATTGTGACTACAAAAACCAATTGGTTTTTAAGATGGTTTTTGCTGCATTAGAAGCTATATATCTTGCTTGCCTAAAGCAGAAAAATAAAACAGGATTGAAATGAACAAAAACAATAAATTAAGACTACTGGTAAGAAGAACCTAATGGGTGCCTTGATTCAAACATGACTTTCTACATTAGAAGTTATGTATTTTGCTTCCAACTTCTTTTAAGACATAAGTTCCTTGCAATTTTTTTTTTTTTTTTTTTTTTACATAGAACTTGATTTTCACAAAACCAAGTCTCGTACAACGAAAGAAAATTACATAGAACCCGAATTTGTCAAAAGAGAGTTCCATTTACTAAGAACTCGAGTTTTGCAAAGTCGAGTTCTAAACAAGAATATTTAATAACATTCAAAAGTGTCTCTTTTGTAAAATAATTTGAAAAAAAAAAATGCATTATTTAGAGCATTAGCATTAGTGATGCCGAAAAGATACATTATCTATTTTACCACGTCACTTTATAAAACACCCAACATCAGTGGTTTTATTTTAGCATTCAACACATTAAAATAATATAAACAATACAATAAAATAATATATCCACTACAATAAACAATAACCACAATCACTATCACCGCCACCAAAATAAATCCCTAACCCAAAACCAAACAAAACTCAAATCTAAAGAGAGAAGAGGATGTGAGATGGGTCGGAGATGGGTTGACAATGGAGGTAGAGATGGGTTGGCTTGGGTTAGCAACAAGTGGAGGAAGAAAGATGGGTTGGTGTTAGGGTAGGAGAGTTGGGCTAGCGATGAGTGGAGGAAGAAAGAAAAAAAATGAAAGGGAGAAGGGAAGGGCGGTGACTTGGGTTGGCGGGGAGTGAAGGAAGAGATGGGTCAAAGCTGGGCAAGAGAGATGGGTTGATCAGCAGCTAGGTAGGCAAGATGAGTTGGCAAGATGAAGGAAGAGAGAAAAATATCAGGAGAAAGAGTGAGAGAAGTGAAGAGTGATAAGAATAGAGAGAAGGTGTGGTGGGAAAATGAGAAAAGAAAGGAAGAAAAAAAAATCATTTAATAATCTGAGCTATAGTGGAGGAGCTAATAAAATATTGCTTTTTTGTTTAATATTTGAGTTACAATGCATAGCCATCTTTGCGTATGTAACATCTAAGCTACATATGCAAAAATGACTGTGCACTGCAGCTCAATAGCAAAAATATTTAGCTTTTTTTCCACTAATACAGCCCACTTTTATTATATTTAGTTGTTAAATTTAGCATTTTAATAATTTGTCTCCACCAATACTGATGCTCTTACCCAAAAAAAAAAAAAAAAAAGGGGGACCTTATCATTATATAGAATTCAAAATAGTAACACAAGTCATTGTATGCAATTATCATCTATCATCTTGCATACATGTGAAAGACACATGCAATGACCATCTAGATTGTTGGGCCTCACCTTTTCCCGTATGAATTATGGGGAAGTCTAAAGTGGAGGCCTGGCTTTATAGGAGTTCTGTAGCATTAGGATTGTTGATGATTGTCTTGTTCTACCTGGGCCTTGGCCCTGAACTCTAGGCTGGCGAGCTGGGCTCAATAGAAAACCCCAAAAAAAAAAAAAGGGATTTATGGTTCTAGTTTGTGGCCTTGTCACGTGCCTGCAAAATCTATGGTTTAACCCTCAGAAAATGAGCACCAATACAAGCTAAAGGAATTGATTACAATTAAAGTTCACAAAGAGCAAAATTAAGCACCGTTTCCTTATATACATTACAGAATATTAGCGGGAAATAACTTACTCTAGAAACTGATTAAATATCTCTCAGACACTGCCTTGCACAGTGCGTTGAAAACACTTGTATATCATGAAACGACACCGTTTGAAATCTGGCCATTGCATCACTTGTATCTAGTTTGATAATGCCACGTGTTCCTTACCGAATTAATTCCACTAGTACAAAAAAATTTTGCGAAGATATTTTTTTTGATATAAGGAAATTATGTTCTAGCCTTTAGCTAGGTTATTCCACTCTTTGCCCGTAAGACATTACAGAAATCTCATAAATTAATAATGTGGTGGATTGAACCTGAAACCTCCAAGTTTATGTCATGCCCAATGTTGATAAAGTGTGAAGCACACTTGAGCATAAAAACCTCTTGGAGTCTAGGTAAAAAGTGCAAGCATGCTCTTGATTGAATTACAACGCACATTTAAATTCAAATATAAATATATATTAACTTTTGATAGAAATATTTATAAGAAATAGTAAAAAATTATCAAAACTCAAAATTTTTATACCTATTAGGTAAGTGCGATTTTATAATTTTTGTGTTCAAATTTTACATAAGTTACTTAAATTTTATATAGATAATTGAAAATAATTGTCATTAGAAAATATCATAATAATCTAGTTGTGGAAAGTTAAACATACATTTAGTATAATTTGTTGTGCTTTTATAAAAATAGATAATCATGATTGTTATGATTAAATGATGTATATGGTTCAATAAACATACATCTAAAAATCATAAACAAAAAAAACACAAGAATTCTAAATTAATCTTGTTTGCATCTTTTGAAATGTAAATAAATAAATAAAATGTTTGTGTAATATAACAACTTTAGAATAGTGGTTGAAAAATAAATCATTGGCTCATGTCATTTCTTTCTAGATTAAGCTATTATTTTCTATGATTCATATCTTATCTTTTTTTAGCAATAAAATAAAAAAGCATGTCTAGACATGCTTTTTAATTCTTAAAAAAACCATCCAAAAAAGCGCATCCCTCATTTAATGAGTTTTATTTTTTGGCCAAGCAAAGTGCTCAAGCCTTGGGGTTTTGAGTTTTGAACTTTAAGTACGCCTAAACGCACTTTTAACAACATTGGTCATACTTTAAGATCAATGAGTCTACCACCCAAGTAACTCCTTGGCTCTTTGCCAATACATTTGATTATGAGATTTTTCATTTTGTGAAAAATGTAATATATTAAAAACAAAACAATACACAAAAAGAGAGTGAGATAGCAAATATCCGAAGCATCAGCTAGCCTTAAATTGACTAACAGTAAAACTTTGAGGTTCCTACTTCCAAGTGCAAAACAAAGGAAACCCTAGAACTATGTCCTTTTCCCCATATTGACCTATCAGCTATGGGATGTAAAAAGTTCTCCAAGGAAAGGTCAAGTATTTAACTTTTTCTAGTGAGAAGCCTGAAATTTTAATGACTTAGCTGACATGTGACTGAACGATTGGCCTGTCTAGCAAGTTGGTGAGAGTTGGACATGAGCATCATTTGACACGCTTGATATGGACTAAAGACCCAGAGGCACAAGGTCAGCATTTGTGGAGTTTATCTATCTTGTCCAAACCTTCTATTTTTCTTTTTTATTATCATCCAATAACTTATTTAATATTAAAAACGACAATTATTACTGGTGATCAACTGTGTTCTCTCTTGGCAGCTTCTATTTGGTACGGGAAATGTTACATCAGTATTTTAATGTCAATTCAGGATATTATAAGTTTATACACTACAAAAAATGAGGGCTATAGCCACGTTTCTAAAAGGTGGCTATAGGCCCGTTTGGTCTATTGCCGTGTTCTCTATAGCAGCGCTTACACACATGGTCTATACTCCACGACAATAACTCTACAGGTCTATAGCCGCATTTTTTTTAACCGCGCCTATAAGCTGAGACCTATATCGGCGTTTTTCAAGATGCGGCTATAAAACATCTTTGGGGCTGCGTTTCAAAAACATGGCTACAAGTTTTTTTATTTTTTTTTCCTGGCTAAATCACATTTCTTTCTTCCCACAAAAAGGTACACATATGTTCAATAGCTCAATTAAACATTCTTTAAAGCAGTATTTTTTGTTTTTTGTATTTTTGGGATAAGAAAACATTCTCAAAGCCTTAACTAACATTACTTGAAAATAAGGACCATCTAAATTGGAATGTAAATCTTCCTAGTGTTCTAAAGCCAACACCATTCAAACAATCTACTAAAATATTCCCAAGTTCAGAGTTCCATTCTAGTGACATGATATGAGATATTTCAAAGCTACCATGAAAAAAGAAGAAATTAGTGACAGATTTGCTTTGTAATGCATACACTAGACCAGATGATGTTGGAGAAAAATCCCAAATCCCCTCTATGTCTATGTGTGAATTAAAATATACAACCAGGGCCGGCTTAACAACTTTTGGGGCCTTAAGCGAAAATTTTAAATGGGGTCTTTTTATAATTAAATATTAATCAAATAATATATATATATATATATATATATATATATATATATATTGATTTTTTTAATTTAAAATCTTTTTTTTTTTTTTTTTTTGCTTTTTGAGATGCAAAATTACTAATTAAGTTTTTGTATTTAAGTCCCTCTAACATTTCTTTTTCAATTGATAATATAGCTAATTCACTTAATCTTTCTTGTAACATAGTAGACCTTAAATAAGATTTTATTAATTTTAATTTTAAAAAACTTCTTTTTGCAGATGCAACCGTAAAATAAGATTTCTTGTGACATAGTAGACCTTAAAATATTTATAGATAAATAAAAAAAAAATTATAATTAAAAATGATAATTTAACTAAAAATAAAATTTAAAGTATAGAACAATAGAACCTGGTTATTACAATTTTTCTAAAGCCGTGACCACTTTAAAATTTAAACCTGCACAAATAAAAATTAATTTAATACATGGTTTAATAAATTAATGTCACTATAATACAAATAAGTTGATATGATACATATGAAATTATTAATTGGTACAATAATTTATAATAATAAACAAAATGTCACTGTGTCATATTAAAAAAAAAAAAAGATGAGTAACCGGCCAACCTGTACTCCACATCCTACGGCTAAGTTTTAAAGAAAAAACATGTCCTATCATTCTATCAATTGTCATGGCAGAGAAGGGTCCAAATAGGGGCTCAGGGTAGAAAAGCTATCATAGCAAAAAAGTGAAAAACGTGTCCCATCCCATCAAACTATTGTGCAAACTGCAGTGAAAGTGTGAAACAAACTAAAAATATATATAATTTAAGTTAAATAAATAGAAGACTTTGAGTCTTCATTTTTGGAAAGACAAAGAGAAAAGAGGGGAAGAACTGAAAAGTGTACCTCTGATGACTGCTGATTGGTATGCTGGAATTGACAAAGAAAAATTTCAAGCCAGACTGATTGACTGAATTTATAGAAAAAGATCAAGAATCAAGATAAAGATGAAGAAAAGAAAGGTGAGACAGTAAGAATATAGATGGAGAGGCAGAGAGATAGAGAGATGAGAGGTTTTTCTTTTTGTTTTGAAATTTATAATCTCTATTTTAGCATATTTCAAGACAATTACGATGTATTATTAATGAATTTGTCTATTATTAATTTTGATTTTAGCATATTTCAAGAATGAATTAATAAATTTATCTCCTAAAATTTAATTTGGTTAGCTAAGTTTGACTATTTTTATTTTTTTCATTTTAATCTTTTGCATTTTAGGATACAATTGGACATTTCTAATGCATTTTATTGACCAATAAAAGTGCTTAAAATTTTTTTAATTAAAATATATAAATAAATTATATATATATATATATATATATAATTTTTTTTTTACAAGTGGGGTCTTCTTCTATTTGGGGGCCTTAGGCGATTGCATCCGTTGCATCACCTATACCTATTGAGTTGGCCCTGTATATAACTACCAAGCAATAACAATATTATAGAAACAAAAAAATTCTAGCAAACATCACATAAACTCAACCACACAAGAATACCAAATCTTACGTGAAAAACCCTCTGTTATAGAAGGAAAAACTACGGGCCAACTCTGAAAAATATCCACTATGAAATAGAGATTACAACTCTTAATTTTGTGCTAGACTTGAGTCCACAATAAATTAGACATACAACAAATTAAATCTCATTTTGTGGTGTAGCCCTCCTCTATGTTTCTAACTAGAGACTAAACAATTAAGAAATCTGCAAATTTTAGATTCTACTTTTTAACTGGTTTCTTAAAAAAAAAAAAAAAAAAAACTTAAAAAAAAAAAAGGAAAAATCTTCTCACTATAGTAGTCATAAATAATTAAAATATCTAATGATAGGCCCAACGAACACCATTGCCCAAACAAACCCATCAAGCACCATCGTCCACCCTTTAACCTCGTGGACAAAGAAAGGTAAGCCATAAAGAAAAGAATTCAATATCTTGGACAGTTACAAACTAGCTGTCAGACCATTTAGAGCTCATCAAAACCCACATTAATGAGCCCAAATGTGTTACAAAAGAAGCACTAAAGCCACAACAACTAGGAGCAAGGGAGATATATATATATATATATACACGTAAACATTTTTTTACACACACACACGTTGTAGCACTGATACTCTCAAGTTCTCATAATCTCTCTTAGCTTCCATTCGCTGACTTTATCATCGGAGAATCCATGACCGGCACCACACCGGTGACCACCCAAAGAGGATTCCTTTCACGACCTTGTAGGTATGGAGACAGAGCTCATGCTAACTTAATCTGGATGAACCTACATGACTAATGATCTTAGCCCCTACTTAGCTACTCTCATTTCTCCTCTTTACTCATTAGACTTCTACTCCTCTCAAGTCTCACCTCTCAGAGACTCGGACTCAGAACTCAGTCACTCATCAGCTACCTTCATTTCTCTTCCAAACCTTATTCCCGCCGAACAAACATTAGTTTTTCCCTCTCAATCTCAGAATCTCAGGCTCTCACCTAACCATTTTTTTTCTTCTTTTTTGCTCTCAGCCACATAATGTTTCTTCCAAACCTTAATCCCACTGAACAATTAGTAGTGTTTCCTTCTCAATCTTAGATTTTTAGGCTCCCACCAACCATTTTTCTCCTCTCTTTTGCACTCAACCACATAATTTTTTTTCCATACCCTAATCCTGCCGAACAAATAGTAGTTTTTGCCTCTCAAATTCTCAATCTTAGGCTCCGACCTAACCTTCCACTATTTAAAAACATAAGCTCTCACTCTCACTCTCACTCTCAAGACTCGTCTCTGATTCTCAGTCTCACTCTCTCACAAAGAAAGACTTTCCCCTCTCAAGGTCTCACAAAATTCCTAATACCTAAGTCAGTCAATCTCCTTCTCATCTCCGTTCTCCATCGTGGCTCTACCACTATGTAGTTCTGTCTTTGGTAACCCTAACCCCTACTTTGTTTTAGTTTTATTTTATGGTCACTAAATGTTTCTTGTTGATTCTTTTTTTCTTTTCTTTTCTTTTTGTGTGGTTATTTTCTTGTAATTTCAAGGGTAATTTAAAAGATTCAGCTTCAACCTAGTAAAGGAATAAATCTCAAAGGCCTAAATAGTTCCTGGGTATTTTCTCATACTATTTATATTTGTTTTGAGTTCACTATTTTTTTTTCTTTTCTGTTTGATATTGTTGTAAGGATTATTTTTTATTTTGTTTTCAGTCCACTATGTTATGTCAAACTTTCATGTTTGTGTTTGATTTTGCTTTTAGTTTTAGTGTTTTTTTTTTTAGGTTCACTCATGTTGTTTGCTATTTAGTTTTGTTTCTAGGGTTCAAAGACTGTAAATTTATTTTTTGATTATCCTATTGATTAATCATACTGTTGTGATTTTAGTTTATATATATATATATATATATATATATATATATATATAATATTTCTTTTTAAGGTTCACTCATGTTGTTTGTTGTTTGATTTTGTTTCTATGGTTCAAAGATTGTAAATTTATTTGTTGATCATCCTATTAATTGATTATACTGTTGTGATTTTAGCTGATTATCTTGTTGTTGTGATATTAGCACTGAGAAAGTTGCTTGTATAGTTTTTTTTTACTAATATTTTATTGAAATTAGTGTATGATTGCGTGTTTAAGTTAAAGGTTGCTTACATTATTTGTTGTTGATTCCTTAATTACTATGTATATGTGATTGTTATTTATATTGATGTAATTAGATCATGGCTGCTTGTGCTTCTTCTTCCACCCCCCTTATTGAGCATTCTCCTAGTTCATGTGCTGAGGCTAATCAACCAAATACACAATCTCCCATTCCACCACCAGGTGCTGCACCCCCTCAAACACAAATAGAAACTCAACAAACTACTATTAATGGTGGTAAAGAGCCTTCAAAGATATGGGACCATTTCTCTAAAATAGAGGGATGTGGGCCCCTTTACCTTAAGTCACAGTGCAAATATTGTCAAAGGAGTTATAATTGTCACCCAAAAAGAAATGGAACCTTTGCCATGTGGTCCCATATAAAATCTGGTTGTAAGAAGTACCCCTATAAGTGTGATAAAGGTTAAACCACTTTGAGTTACCAAAGTAAAAAAAAAAAAAAAAAAAGAGGGGTGGGGGGGTGGGGAGAGGGAGAGGGTGGTAATGAGCTGGTGTTGAGGAAGTTTAGTGTGGAAAGACTAAGGATGGCCTTGGCTACGATGATAATTTTTTATGAACTACCTTTTAGGTTTGTTGAGCATGGCGGGTTCATTGATTTTATGGCAGAGGTAGAGCCTAGGTTTGAAGTTCCCTCTCGGGTTACTGTTGCAAGGGACTGTCTTAGACTTTACATTAGGGAGAAGGAGAGTTTGAGAAAGGTTTTAATGGCTGGTCAAAGAGTGTATTTGACAACTAATACTTGGACTTCAATCCAAAATCTTAATTACCTTTGTTTGATTGCACATTATGTTGATGTTGATTGAGTTTATCATAAAAAGATTTTGAATTTTTGCCTAGTACCTGATCATAAGGGTAAGACCATTGGTAGGGTGGTTGAGTCTTGTTTGCTTCAATGGGGGATTGATCATATTTTTACAATTACTATTGATAATGCAAGTTCAAATGATGTGGCTATAGAATATCTTAGGAGGAAAACAAAGGATAGGTTGGGTAGCCTCTTGGGTTGTGAGTTCCTTCATATGCATTGTTGTGCCCATATTTTGAATTTAATTGTGCAAGATGGGCTAAAGGACCTTAATGAGTCAATTGTTAAGGTTCATAATGTAGTGAGGTATGTGAAATCCACTCCTAATAGATTTGAGAAGTTTAAGGCATGTGTTGAAAAAGAAAAAATTCAAAACAAAAGTTTGTTGTGCCTTGATGTGTCTACTAGGTGGAATTCAACTTACTTGATGTTAGAAAGTGCACAAAAGTTTGTGGCTACATTTGAAAGGATGGAGGAAGATGATGGGCATTTCCTTCGTTATTTTGAGGATCCATCTAGCGGTCCCCCTCGATTTTTAGGTTGGGAAAATGTAAGACGTTTTACAAAGTTTCTTGGTATGTTTTATAAGGCACCTTTAAGATTTTCTGGTTCCTTGTTTTTGACTACTAATATGTATTTCCATGAGCTTGTTAGTCTTCAAGAACAGTTAAATCAATTGTGTAATGGTAGGGGTGATCCTTTGTTAAAGGGTATGGCACAAAGAATGAAATTGAAGTATGATAAGAATTTGTCAAGATATAGGATCCTTTCTCAAGTTGCTCGTGATGTTTTGGCGATTCTCGTCTCTACTGTTGCATCAGAATCTGCATTTAGCACAGGGAGTCGTGTCTTGGATCCTTTCTGTAGCTCATTGTCTCCCAATACTGTTGAAGCTTTGATTTGTACACAAAATTGGTTGAGGTCCAAGGATTCAACTAAACCAATTAACCTATGAGAGGCAATAGATGAAATGGAAAACTATGAACTTGAATCGGGTAATGCGTTTATGTTCTTTTCTAATTTTTTTTTTCCTGCTTTTGTTATTTATAAATTCTCTAATTTTTTTGTTATTTATTTATTTGTGAGTTATTATTATACAATTTTTTTTTTCCTTTTAGAGCTTGCACCAAAACCCATTGTGGGTACAGATTCTATTCTAGACTGATTTGGAAGGTGGGGTTGTTTTTTGGACTTAGCTATTTAAGGTAACTTACAAATTTATGTAATTTGCTTATGTTTGTTGATTGTTGTCTGTAATGGTGTTAATTCTCATGTTTTGCTTTCTACTTTCTACTTATCATTATTTTTTGGGGATTGACATTATAGGGATGGAGTTTTTTGTATATGATGATTTGGAGTTGGAGTTGTTGATTGGCTGATTGCAGAAATTTTTTGTGGTTAAATTGCTGACTTAATCATGGAGAGGACCAAATTATGAGTGTTTGGGTGCTTAGGCTGCTACTGGTTGCTGGCTTGATGCTTCTTTGCTGCTTTCTCCTTTATTTTTGTTTACTAGATGCACACATGACAACACAAGCACTAAACACACTTGAAAATTATTAGACTATTAGTCTTATTCGACTAGACTGCCTCCATTTTTTGTGAAAAATATGTAGTTGTATAGTGTACCAATTGTATATTCTGGTCCAACATCCATTATGTATATTTGTATAGTGCTTCTCAAGCACTACTTGACTATTTTGATTTGTACACAAAATTGGCTGAGGTCTAAGGATTCAACTAAACCAATCAACCTACGAGAGGCCATAGATGAAGTGGAAAACTATGAACTTGAATCAAGTAATATGTTTATGTTCTTTTCTATTTTTTTTTTTCTACTTTTGTTATTTATAAATTCTCTTGAATTTTTTTTTTTGTTATTTATTTATTTGTGAGTTATTATTTATATACAAATTTTTTTTTTCCTTTTAGAGCTTGCACCAGAACCCACTGGGTACAGATTCTGTTCTAGACTGATTTGGAAGGTAGGATTGTTTTTTGGACTTAGCTACCTAAGGTAACTTAAAAATTTTATGTAATTTTCTTATGTTTGTTGGCTGTTGTTTGTAATGGTGTTAATTGTCATGTATTGCTTTCTACTTTTTACTTATCATTATTTTTTGGGGATTGACATTGTAGGGATGAAGTTTTTTGTATATGATGACTTGGAGTTGGAGTTGTGGACTGGCTGATTGTAGAATTCTTTTGTGGTTGAATTGCTGACTTAATCATAGAGAGGGCCAAATTAGGAGTGTTTAGGTGCTAGGGCTGCTGCTAGTTGCTGGCTTGATGCTTTTTTTGTTGCTTTCTCCTTTATTTTTGCTTACTAGATGCACACATGACAACACAAGTACTGAACACACTTGAAAATTATTGGACTATTAGTCTTAGTAGACTAGACTGCCTCCATTTTTTGTGAAAAATATATAGTTGTGTAGTGTACCAATTGTATATTCTAGTCCAACGTTCATTATGTATATTTGTCCAGTGCTTCTCAAGCACTACTTGACTATTTTGTAGTGCTGCACTCAAGGCGCTCATAATAATTTTGTAGGGCTGCTGCTGGTTGCTGGCTTGATGCTTCTTTGCTGCTCTCTCCTTTATTTTTGTTTACTAGATGCACACATGACAACATAAGCACTGAACATACTTGAAAATTATTAGACTATTAGTTTTAGTAGACTAGACTACCTCCATTTTTTATGAAAAATATAAAGTTGTGTAGTGTACCAATTGTATATTCTAGTCCAACATTCATTATGTATATTTGTCTAGTACTTCTCAAGCACTACTTGACTATTTTGTAGTGCTGCACTCAAGACCAAAATGAAACATAGATAATTGTAATTGCTTTTTTTTTTTTTTTTTAATGAAATCTTACGTTGGATTCGCATTATTATCACTATCAGTCTAATTTTCTTTTAAAACGTAAAATATCAAATGTGTCAATAATTATGCCAACTTTAAGATAAATTTGTTGAATCAAGTCGGCTGCCGTGACCTTGACTTAAGCTACGTGTTTCTTTCTTTTTCTTTTTCTTGAGAGAAACTACACGTTTCTAAGAATAAAGAATTTATCATTGCACACATTTGATGTAATGCTCATTTCACAAATATAAGTATTTGTGAAGTGTGAGAAGAAGAGCCGGAATTCAAATCTTCAGAAAAGAACTTTAGACACATATACACTTAAATTATGCTAAAATAGAATATCTATCTTTATAAAAAAAAATAATAATAATAACAATAAATAATTCTGACAATAAGGCAATTAAGTCGTGTTTATGGTTTCAGTACTCAAAAAGGTTTGAATGTACTTGTTTGTCAAAAAAAAAAAAAAAAAACTTGAATAATGAATATAGTATGCCCTGGGCCGTCATCTGGAGCCAACTGCATTCCCATAGAGCTTTTGCAAGCTTTTGTGCACAATTCTGATCAGATGCAATTCTACTGACAATAACTGTCTCACAGTTTTTCCACCTAACAGCTAACTTCTTCTAGTTTTAAGTTCCTCCTAAATAATTTGGCGTTTGTTGCCTTCCAATTGGAATCCAGATTCACTGCAAGTTTGTCCAAAATGAGCATCACTTTATTTCTTTTCCTTTCTTTCATTCTTCTTCACATAACCATCAAAGCAATTGAGATCACGGAGATCAACAGAAAATTTTAATTTTCTGAAAGTAATAACTCCCTCAAAGAGCCCATCAATTTTTTTACCTATAAGCTGTAAGTGGCCAGAGTATTTCATTTCAAGTGGTGATTTTATTTTATTTTTTTTTTTTTTTTGAGATGAAAGTGGTGAGAAAGTTGTAAGCTTGTGGTGTGCATTTATTTAATTCAGCTCGGACAAAAACCCCCCAAAAACATTGAGGACCATAAATAGTAAATAGTGTGAATTTATAATAAGATTTGCCGCCTATCATCTCCTAAATTTAAACGCTAGGCATTAACATAAAATTCTGTAGAGTTTCATTTCAGTTCAAAATGTAAAGATTCATTGCTTATAAGATATGAAATTTCAATCTTAGTTGATACACAAGTCATTGATAAAACAAGTCCAAGAGTGTGTACAAAGTAATCCTAATCTTACCTTCTTTAATTCTTTTTTCCTTCACATTTTCTTGCATGTTTCTCTTCTTCTAGAAAAACATACAGCAACTCAGTAGGTGACATTTAAGTCTGGCAAAAAACAAGAAGAGAAACAATTGCACATCTTCAATTTTTCACAGTTGTTTGAAACCAAAATCAAGCGAGAGTCTTTACACTTCTTTATATGTTCTTGGGAAAAATACAGTTAACAACCTGGTCAACTTGGTCCCTAATTATTGTGAGAGAGAAAGGAGAAAAATAAATAACGATTTAGGATCCAATTTGGGATTAGGAACTAACAGTGGCGGGGGGAGGAAGGGGCATGGCCCCCCTTGGCTTTTTAGTTCTACCTCCCTCTTGTATTTTTGATATAAAAAAAAATTTTGGACATAAATTTAGATAATGATCCTCTTAGATTTTTACAAAAAAACATGTGATGCATTTATATAGGGCATAAATGCATTTTTAGTCCTTATATTTTGCACTTCTTTCATTTTGGTTCCTTCATTTTATTTTTACCACTTTCAGTCCCTAAACTAATTAACGCCTGACATTTAGGTCATTTTCGTCACCCAATAAATTGAAATATTTGAGGTGGCTAAGAGTGGAATAAAAATATTATTAAAAATCCACCATGGCACTCATCACCCATGCCACGTTAGAATTTTAAATATTAAAAAAAGTCACATCAGAAAAACAATTAAAATAAAATTCTAAACTTAATTTTAAAAAATAAAATAAAATAATTAAAATAAAATTTTCTTTTCTTTTCATTAATATTTCGGAAGACATGTTCATGTTCTTCTTCCCAAAATGTGACTATTCATGTTCTCCATGTTCTTAGCAAATTAATCCTTGTTTTATTTTATTTTCTCTGTTTTTCTTGTATTTTCTTTACAACCAAACACATTAAAATTCAAAATTCAGTTCAAACAATAATCAACCAATATCAATAGATCTATATATCTGAAATTGAACCTAGACACCGAACCTAGAAACTGAACACAGAAATTTGAACCCAACGTACACCAATCAAAATCAACAGACCTGAATCCTCTTTGTTCACAAAGTCAACACCAATCTCCAAGTTGGAAACCCACCAATCCAAATTAGAATCACAAAATCAGATGCAAATTGGAGACACAAAATCTAGCAATCATTAAAACACAAACCCATCAAATCAAACACTCAAAAAGACAAAAATAACCTACAAACAACTATCCACATTCCACACTATCAACAAACCCAGAATCTTTAAAGAAACCAATTGACCACAACTATCCTCACCAACACCAAACCCAGAAATTTCAAGCACAAACCCAGAAAATCAAATACAAGAACACAAGAAAATCAAACCCAGAACACACAAGCACAAACCCATAAAATCAAACACAACTCCTAGCACACCTCAAATTTGAACAAAATACCCACAACACCATTAACCCAACACACCTCAAACTCTTTTTGTTAGAAAATCCCCTTAATTGAACCTTAAGCCCTCCTCACCAACCTAGATTTGAACAAGGTGAAAACCCAGATCAACAAAAATCATAAGCCACAAACCCACCATCGGAGTGTGCCACCACCTATCCCCATTAAAATCTCAACCACTGAGTTAAGAGATAGAGAGATGAAATAGAGAAAGTCTCACTAATTTGAGACAAAAACTACCCAGTGATCCGAAGCACCCATCGATCTAAGAGAGAGAACCACTGATCTTTGAGAGACACTTATCTGAGATAGAGAAAAGTTTCGAGTCTTCAGCTTGAGTGAGTTTGAGATATGAGAGAGTTCAAGATGAGAGAGACAAAGATATGGGAAAATAAGTTAACAAATAACAATGAGAAAATAAAATTTTCTGGGCAACGAAGAACATGAGCAATCATGTTCTAGTGAAGAACACATCTTCCAAAAATATAATAAAAAGAAAAGAATATTTTTTTTTAAAATCCTCATAAGTTTATTTTAATTATTTTAATTTATTTTTCTAATGTGTTTTTTTTTTATATATATTTAAAATGCTAATCTTTCATTTATTATTTGTCAAATAAATTTTATTTATTTTAATGTTTGTTTTTAATTTAATTAATTAATGTGAGTGATTATATTTTTTTTTTATTCCACAGTCAGCCACCTCAACTTTTGCCGTTAGTTGGGTGACGAAAAGAACCTAAATGTTATGTGTTAATTGGTTTAGGAACTAAAAGTGATAAAAACAAAATATAGGGACCAAAATGGAAAAAGTGCAAAATATATGGACTAAAAGTGCATTTACGCCTTTATATAGTTAACCAATACATTTTTTTTGTTCTCTCTAATTACTCTTATGTCATATGTAGTTCATTAAATTAAAGCATGTTTAATGTATACCATACATAATTTAATTATGTTTTTTTTTTTATTAAATTGACTTGTATATTTTTACACCTTGTATATTTTTACACATGTCATGGCTTTTTTTTTTTTTTTTTTTTCCAAATATGTACATACTTACTTGAAGTATATATATATATATATATATATATATTTTATGTAAGAAATATCATATGTGTCATGTGAAATCAAGATTACAAACATTCTTCATGTGTAAGCAATAAATAAACATAATGTATATTAGTGTGTTATTTTTTGGATTATATATACATAGCTTGGCCCTCATTGAAAAACATTTCTAGCTTCACCACTAGGGACCAAGTTGGTTATTTTTTAAAAGTCCTGAACACAGCTGACATTAGCCCAAATCTCATGGTTGTTAACTGTAATTTACCCTATGTTCTTTTTAGTGTACTAGTATACTAGCGTTTTGCTTTTAAGTCAACTAGTCACAGACTTGTGCATTACGCTGAAAAATTTGACATCATATTCTTTTATGTTAAGTAAAAAATGAAAACAGTGGTTAGGACTTATAAATAATAGTCCCAAACCCATCTCACAATAATGTGATTACACTATAGTATATAATTTATATTCTGTAACTAAAGAAGTCTATATCTTGATTTTTTGTATATATATATTTGCCAAGGAAACATGTTGCGTTTTATTTTTAATTATTATATATGACAAAATATTTTGTAATACGTTATAATATAAGTGAGATATGCACCAAAATGCAACACAATAAAAAAGAAAAAGAAAAAAAAAAGAGAATGTATAATTTTTATTAGAACATGAAAATGAATCTTGATGATTTCATATGAAAGCTAACATTATTTTTCATTTTTGGAGATGTTAATGAGCAATTTATCCAAACTTTGTTTTCATTTTTTCTCATAAGAACTATTAAACAAAGTTATAACAATTTATATTTCGATAATCACTAAACTCATATATGAGAACCAACTATTACAAAAAAATTTCTCCCCAAAACATATATTGATTTATATTTTTCCTTTACACACAATTTAAAATTTTTGAAAAACTAAGGAAGCTAAATGTGTAGTTTTTTCTTCTTCTTTTTTTTCTTTTTCTTTTTCTTTTTCTTTTTCTTTTGAGAAGAAGCTATATGTATAATTGATTTTAGTCAATCAATAAAAAACATAAAAGGGGTAGATAAAAGCAAATGTATTCATGATATAATTGTTTATACATGTCCATATTTGTTTTTTTATACCATGGAATCACCTCATTATGTTAAGCTACTAAGAAATTTATACATTTAATACTCATGTTCTCTAAAAGATTAATGTAGTAGTTGTACAACTATATCTAGTTTGATCTTTCCCAGGTCTTTAACTTTAGCCTAACTTACAGCATATAAACCAATGATCATGAAAAAAGAACCTAGCAAGATGAAGCCAAACACAATTTCTAAATTTTAACAAATTGGCCAAGAAAATAGTAGGAAAAGATCTTGAATTATAAATTATCACGTGTCAACAAACAATGCAATAATCTATAATTATACTACAAGAGTAATGCATTGATGATTGTAGAATTGCTAAGGAAATCATCCAAATAGATGACTATATAAATATGGTCAGGAAAACTTGCTAAAAAGTGTGACCTATGTAAGAGAATAGAATACAAAAAGTGAAATAATGTAAGAGAATTTGATTAGTAATAACAGCATATAGACAACCTAACAACCATTTATCATTTAAGCTATGTTATTCAAATTGCTTTACTAACATAAAAAACTATTGTTATTATCTCAACAATACTTATCAATCTTCATATATTAACTTTCTCCATTCTAATTAATCCAAGAACTTCTAGAACTTGTAAAATGCCTATCATAAAGCATTAAAACAAATAGAATGTCAAGATTATAGAGAAATCTAAATGAGAGAGAGAGAGAGAGAGAGAGAGAGAGAGAGAGGTACCTTTGGTATGTAGTAAACATGTATTGATAATTGAAATTTTTCCATCACAAATACTAAGCTTATTGGTTTTTAAAAGAGATAAAAAGAGAATATATATATATATATTTAAAATATGTAGAGGAAGGGGAAAAGGTATAAATGAAACAGAAGTGTCATGGGAGAGGAAAGGTTTGAAGAGGAAGAGACCTTGTATATTTTGGTAATTAAAAATTGTTTTTGTAATTGCTAAGTTGCATGTATGGGTGTTTGTGTGTGTGTGTCAATGTGTGTGTGTGTGTGTGTCTATATATATATATATATATAAACTCATCAAATTAAATGTGGTAACATAATAGCAAGTCTGAATAGAGAATTTTTGGACTACCATATTGGTTTATGGAAAATTAGAGACTTTCCATATTCATTATTTTTTTTCCCAAAATTTTTTATGTGAGAATGAGATCACATCGAGGTATATGCTTCAAGTAAGAGTAATGGATGTTAGTATTATCATGGAAAATATAAAGCACTAGTTAAACATTGTAAGCGTTCCAGAGTTGTTTCCTTAAAAATTATAATTGGTAAGAATTTGTTTTTTTGAGATGATAAATGGTAAGAATTAGAGATTAGATCTTAAAAAGAAAAAAAAAAAAAAAAAACATTAGTATGTATGATTTGCCGTAAAGTTATTTACATCGTAAAATTAATGAGAAAACCATACAAAGCTAAGTTATAATCTCAAATACAAAGAAAAAGAGGAACACCATATGTTCCATACCTATCGATCATAATATGTAGAAGATTTTGTTTCGTCTTCCAAAGTATCCTAAGAAGTTAGAAGTTAGCATAGATTTAGATGAGACTAAAGAAAATTAGCAAGAATTTATGTAGTAAACATAAATAGAACAAATAACAAAGCCATTCAGAAAATAAAATAAATAAATGGGAGGAAAATTATCATGTACTAAATTAATAAAACACATTCCAATTTTTTAGATTATTTTAATGGTTAAAATGCAATTATGTATAGGAAAATTTTTAACATGAATATAAAGAAATAGACTAACAATTCACAATTGGAAAAAAGAAAAAAGAAACAATGTATTATGACATCGTAAAAAAATTATATATATATATATATAGCACAAACCAAAATATTTGTAGCTAAAAAGCAAAGAAGTTTAGGGGGAAGAAAAGAAAAAACTGAACTCAAAGGAACTTTCCAATTCTATTTGTAATTTGGTGACTTATGGGGTGGAAAAAGAGCAATTCAAAATTTATATAAAAAAAAAAAAAAATTAAAATCAGTGGGTTTTAAATACAAAAGGAGGCAAATGAATGTTTTGATGGGTAGAGAAGTCGTTTTAAAATGGCTGCCATGTGTTAATTAATGACTCATTTACCTTAATCAATTATTAACTTTTTTATTTGACTCTTCTAAATAAATAAATAAATAAAAACTCTTTATTAGTTGGTCCATTAAGAAAGCTCCTTGAATTGGGATAATATTGATGAACAAATACCATAACATTAACATCAATGCATTAAATGATTTTTACTGTAGAGGAGGCTAGGAGAAAGGTTAGTTTGCCAATTTTAAAAAAAAAATGGAACCATTAAAACTATACCATTTATTTCTATCTATGGAATCCAAACATAGTAATAGACAATACAAACCAAAAAAAAAAAAAAAGAGCTTAATTGTTTCACATGTACTAAATCAATAAAATGGTGGGTTCCAGTTCAGTTAGCTGAACTGGTAAAGTCTCTGATGGTTGAGTAAGAGATTTGGGGTTCAATCCCTACCTACACCAAAAATTAATTGGTGTCTTGATCTGATGATAAAAAGTATTATCATGAGCGGATGTCATAAGTTGAAACTTTCTAAAAAAAAAAATCAATAAAATGCATTCCAATTTTTTAGACACAAACAATTTTAGTGGTTAAAATGCAATTTTGTATAGAAAAATTGTAAACATGAATATAAAGAAAAAGACTAAAAATTGAAAAGTGGTAAGAAAAAAAAAAAAAAAAAACACTGTATTACAACATTGTATAAAAAAATCTAGCACAAACCATAAAATAAGAAGATGATAAGTCGGAGAGAGAGAGAGAGAGAGAGAGAGAGAGGATTGATTGTTGAATTTAAGGCAATTGAGATTTAATGGTGAAGTCATTAATAGGAAAAACATTAGCAATTTGTTTGGTGGGAAGATGATGTGTTTTTATTTTTTATTTTTTATTTTTTTTTGAGAGAAGAGGAAGATGATAAGTTGAGAGAGAGACAAAGATAAGAAGTGGCCTTTATGATGGAGATAAAGATGGGATTTATTTTATATTTTTTAGTATTTTAAAATTGATAGAAATTATTTTAAAATTGTTGGACAAATACAAAAAAAATATGGTGGAAATGAAATGGCTGCTAACGTGGTTTAACATGAACGTAACAACATTAAATACTACACTTCAGCCTTTAGTATTATATAAATTAAAACTATACTCTTTATTTTCAATCTATGGAATCCAGACATAGTAACAGACAATACAAAACAAAACATTACCAACCCAAAAAAGAAAAAGAAAAAAAGAGCTTAATTGTTTCACATGTACTAAATCAATAAAATGCATTCCAATTTTTTAGACATAAACAATTTTAATGGTTAAAATGCAATTATGTATAGAAAAATTGTAAACATGAATATAAAGAAAAAGACTAAAAATTGAAAAGTGGAAAAAAAAAACTGTAAAACAACACCGAAAAAAAAAAAACTAGCACAAACCATAAAATAAGGAGATGATAAGTCACACACAGAGAGAGAGAGAGAGAGAGAGAGAGAGAGAGAGAGAGGGAGAGAGAGAGAGAGAGAGAGAGAGAGAGAGAGAGAGAGAGAGAGAGAGAGAGAGAGAGAGAGAGAGAGAGAGAGAGAGAGAGAGAGAGAGAGAGAGATTGTTGAATTTAAGGCAATTGAGATTTAATGGTGAAGTCATTAATAGGAGAAACATTAGCAATTTGTTTTGTGGGAAGATGATGTGTTTTTTTTTTTTTTTTTTTTTTTTTTTTGAGAAGAGGAAGATGATGAGTTGAGAGAGAGATATAGATAAGAAGTGGGCTTTATGGTGGAGATAAGGAGATGATAAGTCAAAAAGAGAGAGAGAAAGAGAGATGATTGATTGTTGAATTTAAGGCAATTGAGATTTAATGGTGAAGTCATTAATAGGAGAAACATTAGCAATTTGTTTGGTGGGAAGATGATTTTTTTTTTTTTTTTGAGAAGAGGAAGATAATGAGTTGAGAGAGAGATATAGATAAGAAGTGGACTTTATGATGGAGATAGGGGTGGGATTTATTTTATATTTTTTAGTATTTTAAAATTGATAGAAATTATTTTAAAATTGTTAGACAAATACAAAAAAAATATGATGAAAATTACATGATTGCTGACGTGGTTCAACATGAGCGTAACAATATTAAATACTACATTTCTGTTTTTAATATTATATAAATTATGAATATCAATCTAGGATTGAGATCTAGTGCAATAGGTGCAATACCTATTAAGGGCTAAGATTGAAAGTTAACTTTTTTTTTCATTTTCAATTTTAACCCTTAGTTCATAAATTTTTTTAACTTTTTAACTTTTCTGATCTAAGGGGGAGATTCAAAGTTAACTTTTTAAATTTCAATTTCAATCAATGCAATACCCTAAGTATGTCAATCTATGCAAAATCATTACCAAATTATTGTGGTGTCACTCAAGAACATGGAGAGAGAGAGAGAGAGAGAGAGAGAGAGAGAGAGAGAGAGAGAGTTCTTTTATGGTTTTACATTGGAACCAGCTTCCTCTTTTACGGGCTATAATTTGCCTCAAAATGGTTTCCCAATCGAATATGCCTTTTTTTTTTTAAATAATTTATGTCTAAACATTTTTTTTTAGCTCACCTTAATTTGTTTTTTATTTCTTTGGTTTTTTTCACTTTGACATTCCTTTGTATTGTTGATCTTCAAAACCGTTGGATTACAAGCAAGTGGCTCTACTAGCAAGGTAGTTATAGAATATTTGGGGATTACAAAAAATTGTCATTTTTCCTCTTACATAGTTGTGGTTGAGATTTACTACTTATGTAACAGAAGGAAGTATAGTCTGAAAGTATTTTATAATTTTCTTGTGTTCACGATTATAAATAAGTTGAGAAGTATACTTTAGAAGTATTTTATAATTTTCATGCATTCATGATTATAAATAGTTGATGCTAGAGGTTGTGGAAGCTTAAAAAAAACCTTGCAACACAGATTGCTTTAGTGTTGCTTCCCTCTCTTCTAGATCTTAATTTTTAATTATTTGTATTATTGGGCACATATTTGAGATTAAACATTTAATTAACTCTTTATTTTTCATATTAACTTTCATACCTTTATATTTAAGTTTTAATTTTTATTAATTTAAATTATATAATATTAAATTCTACAACAACATGCACATTTCATGTTGTTAATCAACCTAAAAGATTGGGTGTACCGTACAATGGCGGTGTATGTGGCAAGATTGCAGAAGATTTTTTCATAGCCAGAACTGCCACAATTTCACTGAAGGTTTGCAAAAAATTCTAGACCTGCAGGTTAGTTATGTGTTTGAAGTGTTTTTAACTATTTCTTTTCCTAAGTTGAAATTAGTTTATGCAAACTAATGGATGTTGTTTAACCTTGTAGGAGATCTTGGGCCTATGATATGGCATGCTCTTTTGCCGCATATGGCATGGCGGAAGCTTTGGACAATATTTATGATTATTTTTATGTTAGTATATGATTTTAGAGTTAAATATCAAGTTTTTTGTGTACTTGGTAGGGGTTGGAATTGTCTCAATAAATTACTCGTATTGTATTCCATTAATGACCAGGTTTCATTTGAATTGTACTTTACATGGATTTAACATGGCTTATCATTAGTTTCTTTATCACCGATTGGAAAACATTTTGAGTTTTGTTCAAATTACACTCTTAAAGTTTGATTTATTTTTAATTTGGTCCATCAACTTCTATTTTTAATTTCGCGGTTTTCACCTATTGTCTCTCTCAAACGATATGTTTTCCACTCCAGGTTGCTTGTTTTGTTCAATGACCTTTAGCGCTTTGAAAGTTCCAGACCTCTCATCATACAAACAATTATATAGAGAACTTCCTGATTTTTGGATGCATTTTTAATGTTTAGTTATCCTTGATTTGGCCAATAATAATTTGCCTGGAAATTATTCCTAGCTCAATAGGTACACCGGTTGAATTTCAAGCTTTGCATCTATGATCTACCCAACAATCATTTTTTATGACTGCATGCATGCAATGTGTCATAAAGGCATTGTGACTGAGCACTGACCATAAAAATGGTCATGGGAGGAAGGTTTATTATCTTTTCTGTGCATTTTTAACTGTTTGACTGAATGACTGCACTTGAAACAGTTCTTGCATTATATTCAAATGGAACTCCTTGAGTCCATACTTTATACTCTCATAACCAATGGCACAGCACGTCCAATAGAATAATGTAAGATTAATTAATAGTTTAACACCAACATATGTATCAATTACCAGTTTCTTTACAAGGTTGGACCCTGTCGAGGAGGATATCCCCACATGTTCTCCAAGGCAAAAACAAAAGGTTCTACAATGGATTAAGTCTAAAAGAATTTTGAATCTACCATTCTCTCTCATTTTGAGACGCAGCAAGTCCATGGTGCTTTTGCTTCCTTTTGTGCACAATTCTGATCAGATTCAACTCCACTGAGATAAATGTCAACATTTTTGAATGTGATCAACTTTCTTCTGCACATAATTATCAAAGAAATTGAGATCCGAGAAATCAACGGAGACTTTTTTTAATTATCGAAAAGAGATACTCCCTCGTGGACTTCGTAACAAATTTAACCTATAATAAGAGCAGAGAGTATTGCCCTACGAAGTATTTATTGAATTCATCTATGACAAAACCCCAAATAATATAGGGACCAGGACCACAAAGTGGGCATTTATAATAAGATTCACTACTTATAATCTCCCAAAGGATAGCCACTCGGATAAAATTTTATAGTTTGTTTTTAATTCAAAATGTAAAGAGTCATCATGTTAGATATAGCAAACTTTTATACGACTTTACCGGCCAAAATGGCATAATAGCAATATTTACCAAAATATATATTAATTAATCTATTATTGTTTAAAAGATACGTAGAGATCTATCACTTTTTGAATACTCGAGTTTGGGGAACTTGAATTTTCCATAGTACTCAAGTTCCATAGAAAAAAATTTAAAATTTTTTATGGTACTCTCGACTTTCATTAAAAAATTTCCAACAAATTTAAAGGTTATTTTTTCAAATAACTTGAGTTCATGGAACTCGACTACCAAAAAGTGATAGATCTCTAGATATTTCTAAAACAGTAATAGATTAATATATACCGTATTTGGCCATTTTGACCCGACGTTACCGGTTCAATATATGTAATTCTACCTTAGAGAGCAAGCTTTTCTTGTTGTTTAATGTAGATTAGCTGATTGGGTAGTATAAAAGAAAAAAATAATCTATCTCGGAGAGCAAGCAAAATAATACTATTTTACTGGTCCAGTGTATTAAAGTGTTATAATCGTACCTGCAGCGCAGCTGAAAAAATAATTGCACTTCTTCATTCGCAGTTGCTTGAAACCTAGTAATAATGGAGTGAAAAAAATAAAAATAAAAATAAAAAACCTAATAATGGAGTGTGAAAAGTCTCTCTCTTAGAGCATTCTCATCAAGGTTTGTAAAAAATTTGGCATTTACCATCTCAAAACCTAAATTTATAACATATAACATCCCACTTTTCAATACAACCTACATCAAAACTTCTAATTTTTTTAGCATTTCATTTAAATAATATTTCTTTATTATTTTTCAATAATTTTTTTTTTATTTTTCCTCTCTCTCATCTGTCTCTCTCTTTCTCACAGCACCGCTGACACCACACAACCAACCACCCACCACCCATACCACAACCACCACTAACAAAAAAAAGAAAAAAAAAATCACAGCCGAAACCTCCACATCCACCCACAACTACCACATCCACCCACAACCACCAACCACAGTAGGAAAAAAAAAAAAAAAAAAAAAAAAAAAAAAAAGAAAAGAAAAGAAAAGAAACCTCCACCATCGTCGCCACCAGCAAACTCACTAGTAGTGAAAGCTTCTCCTCTCTCTCAAGATCGGCTTGTAGGCTTCAGATTGCCGTGGGCCAGTGGTGGTTGTGGCTCACCGTGGGTGGGGTTCAGATCGCAGTGGGTGGCCATGGGTGGGTTCAGATCACCGTGGATTTCCGTGGGTGGCTTCAGATTGCGTGTGTGGCTGTGGGTTGGTTCAGATCGCGAGTGGCCATGGGGCCATTGCTCACCGTGGGCCGCCATAGTTTGCTCACCTTGGGCCGCCGCGATGATAGTCGGTGGCTAATTTGGGGTTTGTGATTTGGACGGTCATTGGTTGTCAACTATGGGTTTGGAGGCAAAGCAGAGGGAGAGAGAGAGAGAGAGAGCAGAGAAATGAGAAGAAAAAAAAAAGTGAGCTGGACTTGAATAAAAAAAACAATAAAAATTTTACAATTGGTGAACAGTGTGGTCTCAAATATGAGACCGCACTGTTCACCAATGCCAAAAATTCTAGCATTTGAAATCCTTCATGGAGCAAGCTTTTGGAGCAAAAATGCTAAAAAAAATAATCTTTTGACATATAGAACCCCTAATGAGAATGCTCTTATATTCTTTTTTGCCTACTAGTCTAGTAGGCTAGTATCCTTTTGCTTTCGTAGTCTAAAGCCAATTATCAACTTTTTAGCCTAACATCTTCCACTAATTATACTTTTTCAGTTTTTCTGGGTGCGGACTATATTTAATTACTGACTGCTGTGTCAAACAAATCATGCCCATGGACGCACGTCATTACCATTTGGCAGTTGCCGCGCTCTCCTGCCAAATATACCCAAGACCAATTTTATTTTACTAGTAATACTAAGGACATTAGAACTTTATAACTTTTTACTTACGAGTAATGGAGATGTGAATCTCTCATTTGACCTCCACTGTTCACAATTTGTTATGTAACAAGTTGTAATATATGTGTCCTTAAAAATTATGAAATTTTATGTGTCCTTAATATAACTCTCATTTTATTTTATTAAGAGAATAGAGATTGTTTTACATTGGATCCGCATTATTATGAGTCTAATCTTTCTGAAAAAAGCGTCAATACACAACTAAACCCACACTTAATCAGAAATTTTAGGACCATAAATTGAGTTCTATTTAAAAGTGATAAATTGTTATTCATAGTTCGTCATATTAGAGTAATAGTAAAACAGTTATGGTCTTACTCTTAGAATTACTCACGCTCAATTTTACAACATAGTCAAGTTTCACTTTGTGATTAGCGTACTTAATTTTTTTTTCTTCCAATAAATTTATTTGGTAGCCAATTTAATGTATAAGTGAAAGGGTTTGGCTTACCTAAAATACTTTCTTAACTAGAATTTTCTTTATTTTAATGAGAAATTGTCACATCATCTATTAATGAAATAAAAAGTAAAGATTAAAACCCACTACCATTTGCTATAGTGTATTTAAAATAAAAAGAAATCTCCAGTTAAAAAAGTACTGAAGATAAGTCAAACCCTAAGTGAAACTCAATCACAACAGCCAAGTATGTTGTAAACTAGGTGTGGGTTGGGATAATTATAAAATACTCTTAGAGTACTATAAATACATACTCTCATTTTCACATAATTATGAGTGTTATTAATTAAATTTATAATGAAACTCACAATTTACACAAGAGAAGAAAGTACGCATTTACAAGTATACAATAATTTCCCGTGGATTTGGGTATGAATCTTTTTTCCGTGCATGCAATTATGTTTATAAATAGCTGATGCTAAGGGATTGTGAGAGCACAAAAAACAAACTCAAACTTGAAATACTGATTGCTTTAGCGGTGCATCTTGATCTTTACTTATAATTGTTTGTATCATTGGCCATGACTTTTATCATGGGTGGAAGGTCCCTGAAACTTCTCTGTGCAATTTTTACGCTTTTACTGCACTTGAAACCAACTCTTGGAGTCATTTCAGGGGTTGGAGACGGTAATATGTGGTGCATAGAGAGGGAGAGACAAGCACTCCTTGAGTTCAAAAAAGGTCTTATTGATGACAACAATAGGCTCTCTTCATGGGGGACTGAATATGCAAAGAAAAATTGCTGCAACTGGGAAGGAGTTCAGTGCAGCAACCAAACAGGCCATATACTCCAACTTGACCTTCAGGCTTGGGATAAGCCAACTTTGCGAGGTAAGATCAGTCCTTCACTAATTGAGTTGCATCATTTGAGTTATTTGGACCTGAGTTGCAATGATTTTAATCAAAGCCAATTCCCAAAGTTTATCACTTTACTCAGTAACTTAAAGCACCTAGATCTCTGTGACGCTAATCTCAGAGGCCAAATTCCATCTCAGCTTGGTAACCTTTCCCGTTTGCAATTTCTTGACCTCAGTGAGAATTATTTGAAAATTGCTGAAAATCTTGACTGGCTTTCTCCTCTTGTTTCAATAGAACACCTCGGCCTAAATTCTGTGAATCTCAGTGTAGCCAATAATTGGCTAAAAGTTGTTGCTTGTCTACCAAAGCTATCAGAGTTGTGGTTGATTGATTGTGATCTTCCTCTTATCACTCCCTCTTCTCTTTTGCATATTAATTCCTCTAAATCTCTTACCGACCTTCGTCTCGGCGGCAACCCTCGCATGAGTTCCTCGATATTCCCCTGGTTGTTCAACTCTAGTACCAAGCTTGCTTATGTTTATCTCTCTTCTAATCAATTAAATGGCTCAATTCCGAATGCTTTTGGCAACATGAATTCTCTTCAGTGCCTCTTCCTCGACGATAATCAACTTGAAGGCGGCATTCCAAAATCGTTTGAGGATATATGTACTTTAACAACTTTGGGTTTGGATGAGAACCATCTAAATGGACAGGTTCTTGAGTTCTTCAAAAACTTGAAAGGATGCCTAAAAGATTCATTAGAGAACTTATATTTAGATAGCAATCAAATTGAGGGGTCAGTGCCTAATTTTGCAATATTTCCATCATTAACTAGCTTAGTTCTTGCTAACAATAAATTAAATGGGAATTTGGCCAAAAGTATTGAAAGCCTACATAACCTACAGTATTTGATTGTACGCTCCAATATGTTGGAAGGCATTATCTCCGAAGCCCAACTATCAAATTTCCCCCAATTGTCCTATTTAGACTTATCTCATAATCCTTTAACTTTAAATTTCAGCTTTGATTGGGTTCCCCCTTTCCAATTGTACTATCTATATGTGAGATCTTGCAAGTTGGGTCATGATTTCCCAAATTGGATAAAAACTCAAAGAAACCTTGAATACCTCGATATCTCCAATACTGGAATTTCAAATACCATCCCCACTTCGTTCTGGGACATGCCTAGTGAGTTACTCTATTTCAATTTGTCTCATAACCAAATCAGGGGAAGGTTGCCAAATATATCCACTAAAGTTTCAAACCTTCACACAATAGATTTCAGTTCAAACAGATTTGAAGGCCCATTACCAGTGTTTCCTCCGAATTTGACCTCAATAAATCTCTCCAACAATATGTTTTCAAGGTTAAATTCCTTTGTATGCTCGATTTCTGGTGGTAATTTAAGATTCCTTGACCTCTCAAGCAACCATCTATCCGAAGAGATCCCTGATTGTTTCATGCATTGGCAAAAACTAGAATTTCTGAATTTGGCTCACAATAAGTTGTCTGGGAAAATTCCACACTCTATGGGTTCTTTAACACAACTTATAGCATTAGACTTAAGCTATAATAGCTTGTCAGGAGAATTGCCTTGGTCCTTGCAAAATTGCACTATGTTAAGATTTTTGTACTTGGGAATGAATAAATTATCTGGGAAGATACCAACTTGGATAGGAGAAAAAATTTCCTCATTGATCATTCTTAGCCTCAGATCCAATGAATTTCATGGAAGTATGCAATTTCAAATTTGTTTGCTAGTCCATATTATATATTTAGACTTGTCTCAAAATAATATTTCTGGAACCATTCCCCAGTGCCTCAATAATTTGACTGCCATGGCACACAAAGTTTCAAATTTTAATATGAGCGACGACTTCTTCATTTGGAATGGCACTGAATATACAATTATTGGTGCAAGTGGCATGTATGGTTCTGGGAGTAACAACATCATTGATGGTGTCAATAGTGTCAGTATAATTGTTGGTTGGAAAGGGAATGTGTATGAGTACGGAAAGAATTTTGGAGAAATGAGGAGCATTGATCTTGCAAACAACAAATTGACCGGAAAAATTCCAGATGAGATATGCAGCCTCATAGAATTAAAAACATTAAATCTATCAGGAAACATGTTGACTGGAATGATTCCACAAAACATTGGTCAATTGGAGCTATTGGAATCTTTGGATTTGTCAAGAAATCGGTTATTTGGTTCATTACCTGCTAGCATGGTTGCTTTACATTTCTTGAGCTTCCTAAACTTGTCCTACAATGAATTGTCAGGAAGAATTCCAACAAGCACTCAAATCCAGTCCTTCGTTTCTGACAGATTTATTGGCAATCTTGGACTTTGTGGACCTCCACTTATAGAAAAGTGTCCACAAGATGTAACATCCAGCACTAATCACCGTAAAAACTATCAAGAAGATGGAGATGAATTCTGGAAATGTCTTTATATTGGTACAGGGCTTGGATTCATTGTTGGTTTTTGGGGAGTTTGTGGCTCTTTGATGTTAAATCGTTCTTGGAGACATGCATATTTCCTATTGATGATCAACCTGAAGGATTGGTTGTATGTGACAATAGTAGTGCATACTACAAGATTGAAGAAGATGTTTCACAACTAGAGGCTATCACAATTTCACTAAAGGTTTGTGAAATTTTTTTGGATTTGTTATATGTTTCTAACTATTTCTTATGGATTAATTTTAATTTTGCAAACTAATGGCTATTTTTTTTTTAACCTTGTAGCCTTGTAGGAGATCTGGGCCTTTGATATTACAGCTGTACTTCCACTTACAGACTCATGTTGTGGTGCAAGTTTTGGACATCACATGATTTTAGACTTCCAAATTCCAATATCAATGTGTGCGTGCTTTTATGTATTCATATATATAGAATTACGTGTGTACTTGGCAAAAGCTGATATTGCCATCAATAAATTATTTGTTCTACATTGGATTAATGATTTGGTTTCATTTGATTAGGCTAGTTGGGGTTCAAAATGCATTGAACCATATTTCTACAAATTTCTATTTATTTATTTATTTATTTTTCTGCATTCGTGTGTAAGAGGACACATAAAACAACTTCTACATCAAATGCATGATAGACTTCATGACATAATTGTTTATGAGAAATGACTATTACACACACAACTTTTTTTTTTTTGTGAAGGACGATATCATTAAAACCAACTAAGGAAAAACACAAGGTTCAAGATATGTCCTGTTAAGGTACATCCCAATGAGGTCACCCTCAAAAACATCAAGAACGTCCACAAGCGGACTATCATAAACTTTAAAATCATCAATTCTAAAACTCATCCTAGCCAAACCATCAGCACACCGATTTGCTTGCCTGAAACAATGCATAATCTGGACTTGCTGAAACCAAGTTATCAGCTGCCTGCAGTCATCCGAAATGGGAGAAATGATGTTATTAACATAAGACAAGTTTCCTAACACATCTACAATAGATTTGGCATCCACTTCTATTTCAAGAAGCTGAATATTGAGGTTGTAACACAGCAGGAGGCCTTCTCTAAGCCCCCACAGCTCTGCTGCAGAACAACTGGTGTACCCAATCCGCTTGCTAAAGCCAGCAACCCAATGACCACGTTCATCTCTGATCACCCCACCACAGCCAGCCAACCCGTGCTCTCCCAAGGCTGAACCATCCGTGTTTAGCTTCTTCCATCCTTGCAAAGGTCTCTCCCAACAGATCCTTTTGTTCACTCTACGGTTTTGCACTCTAGGAGCTGTCACATAGTGATAATGTTCAACTGCTTGATTAATAATCTCTGCTGCCAGCTTCAGGTTTCTGCTCCTTCTGTTAAAAGCAATATTGTTCCTACTCTTCCAAATGCTCCATAAAGCAAAGGAAAAAACAACCTTCCATGGAGGGGTAATATTAAGACACTTACCATTGGATCTAGCATTGGTTGACAGCCACTCCAGCAAGTTGGAATGCCAAAATTCATGATTGGAGGATGAGACCCCCAGCTGATTCCACACTTACTTCAAAGGATTGCAATCTCGAAGGGCATGTAGAATGGTTTCAGAACCATTACAACAGATGGGGCAAACATTGTCATGGACCACACCCCTCCTTTCCAAACAAACTTTGACACCAATGCTATTGTGAACACACATCCATAGAAAGGTTTTAATTTTTGGTAGCAGGTTGCCTTCCAAATCCACTTAGCTGCAAAGGTACCAAACTCTATAAACCCCATTACACACACAACTGCATACACACATTTTGCACTAAAACTATCAAGGTTGTGTGGAATAAGGTGTGTATAATAAATACCATTCATTTTTTTTATTTAGCTAATTAGGGAATAGAACTACGGGTAGTTCAAGAGTGCCATGACCCCTAAGATTTTAATTTTTTTAAGTTTTATATATATATATATATATATATGGTGGCATTGTAAATTTTGAAAAAAAATTATACTTAACCTCAAATTCAAAATTGTCCCAAAAATTCATGTAGGTTCAACTCTTTATATTTCCAGCTTGGAGTAGCTGTCACTATGCCTCAAGTGAACCAAATTCAACACTTAAAAGATGAATTCGGGGCTGTTTGATAGTGTATTTTAAACAAAAGTTTTTAGTGTTTAAACAACATTAAACATATTTTCACACAACTTTTTCATCTACACTTATTTCCAAAAAATACAAACAACGTTACTCGAACAATATTACCAAACGGAAATCACTAGTTAACTCTAAACACAAGTATCAACATTGCAGATGATCTCATTCCTCATCCAAGCATTTGCTAAAGTGTGAAACCCCAGAAACAATGAAGAGTTTTTTTTTTTTTTTTTTTTCCTTTTCTGGCTAAATAGAAACATTAAGCCCATTTGGCGGCAGCATAATTTTTTAAAATTTATTTTAATGAATGAGCAATTTTATTCACCAAACAGAATGATAACACAGATAATACAAACAAGCAACAGAGCTGCAAACCTACATCAAACCAAAAATCCCAACAGCTATCAAATTCAATAAAACGAATGTTCACGACCCTATTTTGAATAGAATTCATTATATTTCTTCACAAAATCAGTGTATATCTCACATCCTGCAAGATAGCGTGGACAATTTCAACAGCAGGTTGAATTTTTCTCCTCATTGTGTTGGAGATAAAAATATTTTTTTATCTAAAATATATTCCTTTGATATTAGATATAATTTGATAGTTGTTTATTTTGAAAACATAAAATATGCCTACAAATAAATTAAATATACCTAAAGATGTTAGTTAATTAATAGTCACATATCCCCACTATGTTGTGTTATAATTTTTCAAGAATTATCATGTCACAGTTTTCATTTTAGTGTCTGTGTCCAAATTTCTTAACTTTTCATTGTGCACTTTAGAATTGTGATTTGGATAGTACGATAGATGACAGCAACTCAAGACTCAACCAGCTATTCTATTACTACTTTTAAAGTTGTTCTTCACAGCCAGCTGACAAACAAAGCAGAAGTTTCCACTTTGATCCCAAATGTGTGTTTTGCACTCTCTAACAATTTGTTTTTTGCCCTAGTTTTCTTGTTTTGTTCAATGACCTATAGCGCTTTAAAAATTCCAGACCTCTCATCATACCAACTATTTCGAGAACTTCATGGTTGTTAGATGCTTATTGAATTTTTAGTTATTCTTTATTTGGCCAATAATAAAGAATAACTAAATGGTTCAATTCTTTACTTAGCCAGAAATACCTAGCTCAATGGGTACCCTGGTTCAATTTCAAGCTTTGCATCTATCCAAAATCATTTTTCAACTGAAATGTCTCGTGAGGGCATTGTAGCTGAGTCAAAGCAATGGGCATAAAAATGATCGTGGGTGGAAGTCCATTAACTTCTCTTTGCATTTTTAACTGTTTGACTGCACTTGAAGCCAGTTCTTGCATTCAATTCAAATGGTTATGGCCCTCATTGAGTTCACACTCTCATAAGCAACGGCAAAACACTCCCAAAAGAATAATGTAAGATTAATACCAACATATATATTATCATTTGAATAAGAAGTCTAGATAGGATAAGGCAAAACTTAGTTACTATTTCATAGGCATTCTGCCTTAACTTTATCAACGTGATTGTGATGCTTTAACTAATAATTGGCATGACTGAATTCAATTAAGAAACCTAATATACAAAACCTATAGAGCAGTATACCATCACATTAGGACCTTTCTACCCTGCTTCAATTGCCCTTCGACTATCAAATTCTTAGTATAAGAAATTCATCCAGCACTACTAGAGTGCACGGACCCACAAAAAGAAAAAGAATAAACAAACCAATTGATTAGAAAACTAAACTAATTAATCGAGAGTAAAGTTCAGTGGTTATTGTTGCATTTGTTTCAATGGAAATTTTCATTTCAAAGAATGTTTTTCACGTTTTAAAGGCTTTTTTTTTTTTTTTTTGGCCAACAGGTAGAGATTTTTGAAAAATATCTTTTGCAAAAACTGAATATTTGGCCAAAAAAAAAAACCTTTTTAAATCATAAAACATTTCCTGAAACTTTTAAAATATCTTCCGAAATGTCATAAGCTCCATATAACAAAAGACTCCACAATGGTAACTCCCCTCACTCTCACTCCATAGAACGACACGTGCTTGTCTTCTTGACCAACCCTTAATTTTTTTTTTTTTTCCCAAACGTCTCTTTTACTCAAACTTGTCTCTTTTCTACTAATTTTTTTGATGTAGAGTCTGAATTTGGGATCAATTTTTCCATATGAGATTCCTGAATAACCCAAAAGGAATAAAAAATATTTTCCATTTGGGACATATGTTTTTATGAAAGAAAAATGTTCATATAATTATTTGAAATTATAAGAATTACTAATTAGCATGCATGTCAAACAATAAAAAATAATTTTTAGCTCATTTTTCACAATTAAACACAGGAAAATGAGTTAATTTTCTAGAAATATATTTTACAAAAAAACGATCATTTTCCAGAAAAAAATATTTCCATCAAAAGAAACCGAGTTCAAAAGCTTTTTCAATCCGGCCCTATTATTAAAAACACAATGCAGTACTTCAAACTAAACTTCACCGGGTAATAATAGGTTGCCTTACAACAACGTCACAAGTTAAGAGCACATTCCTGCCCAAATTATCAAGGGCAGTGACTTTTAAACTCAGTCTCCATCCTCTATAGGGTCTTATCGAGTGGCCATGGTTCTCCTGCCATCACCGCTTCGATCTCCCATATTTTCCGGGGACACTTTGTCATGTTCTTGCAACCACTGGCAGTGACATGCTGCAAAAATAAAAAGGTATTAAAAAAAAAAATTACAATAAGAAACTATAAAGTGAAATGCATGAAGTGATAAATTGCTATCATAGGAATAGAAATGGCACAAGAATAATTTTAATATGTGAACATTTATAAATCTGCCTTGCATATGGCTCACTCAAAAGCATACTTGATGAAGAAAGAAAAATGAGCACATGATGAGAAATAAGCCAAAACAGTTTATTGTACTTAACTGGCTAAAGAAAATATACTAAATTTGCATTTCCAATGTATTAAAAGTTAAATTGGATAAATCTAATGTGCGATTTATGTGGTGAGATTGAAAACATAACATAACCAGTACCATTATGCAGATGCAAATGTCAAAGAAAGCAAATTATTTGATCCAGTTAAAAGAGAGCTTCGGAAAATGGAGTACCACATCACTTTCAATTCGAACCCCACCAAAACATTTAAATCTGCCAATTCCTTCTTGATTGAAGAATCTTGAAGCATTTGAACTTTCCATGGCTGGAAGCAACAAAGCATCAATGAAGTAGCATCCAGGCTCTACAGTTATCACCTACATAGAAAGCCCCAAAGAAATTGGAATAATGATTATTCTATGATATATTCCGAAGCATATAAGCCAAAAATCCATAAAATTATATGGACATATTACAGATAAAAGCCAAGAACATAAATGAAGTAGTTGGGAAGAGATGGTAGATAACTGTAACATCAAATCTTTTCTTTTCTTTTTTTGTAAATAATATTGGATCAATCCTTCCCCACCAAAAGAAAAATTAATCAATAAATCACAGATTTCAATCAAACGGAGCAATTAAACATAAATGAGCTCCCTCCCTCCAAATAATGTAACATCACCAGACCCTCCAGTTTATTTTCCACATCTTAGCAATAGAGTTTACAGGTCCCAAGTGAATATCTATCCTCATGGCAAAGCATATACAAAGGTGCTTTAAACAATCAGTGATTATAATACCAATGAACAGCCCTGACAAACATGTTTGGCACATAATGTATATCAGTATATGTAAAATATTTCAGTTCCCTTTGAATAAGTTAGCCCTGAGAAGTTAGAAGTTATTAACCAAATAGAAGATAAAGTGATGCTGCTTATCCCAATTTAGGTTTTTAAATTTTAACTAATTATGAATTTGACATATAAAATAAGTCTGAATGAAGCATGATAAAAATAAAATAAAATCAGAAGGAAATCATACAACTTCACAATTATCATATGCAATACACATGCTTTAGGGTTTTAGATTTCAAAAATAGAATCACCCATTGATGATGCAACTATGGAAGATTGATTTGCTATTACTTTACAAATTTTCCTATTCAAGAATTATTGTATGGGGTCCACCTTTGAAGTTCAATTAAAGTAAAATTTGTGTTGCTTTAAAGGTCTAGGTACGAGTCTTTTAGGGATAAACAATTTTCTATTTGGAGTTTTATTTTATTAGTTATGGTCAATTTCGTAGTCAGAGGCAAATCTGTAATTTCTACAACTCCTGTGAATGAAGGATATTTTTGATACCTTAGTTGAGTCTAGAATTTTCTGGGAATCCTAAGTATCTTAGGTTTATTTTCTTTGAATCCTAATTAGTCTTTATAAGTTGATTAGTTTACTAGTAACTAGTCAAAATAGGAGTCTTAATTTAGTCTTTCTACAATAAGCTTCGTAGTCCCTTGCCTATTATCTTTCCTTGGAAAGGTATTTAGAAGGTTAAGGCTCCTCCGCTCATCTCTTTCTTTGTTTGGACTGCTATTTGGGAGAAGATTCTTACAGGGGACATTCTGCAGGGTAGAGGATTTGTTTTTGTTGACTGGTGCATTATGTGCCGTTGTAACGGGGAGACGGTGAATCATTTGTTGCTCCATTGTGAAAAAGCTTTTTAGCTGTGGAGCTTGGTTTTTAGATCTTTTGGGATCTCTTGGGTTTTGCCAAGATTGGTTGTAGATACGCTCTTTGGTTGGTGGAATTGGTTTGGAAAGCACTCTTCTAGTATTTGGAATTTAGCTCCTTTGTGCCTAATGTGGTGTATCTGGAGGGAGCGAAATTGGCGAACTTTTGAGGATACGGACAAATCCGATGACCAATTGCTTGCTTTTTTTAGTGGTTCTCTTTTTTATTAGTCTAGGGCTTGGGAACTCACCTCTAGTAACTCTCTACCTTTGTTCCTTAATTCTCTGCTCAGTACTTAGATCTTTGTTGGTTTATGTTTGTTTTGTTGTCTTTTCTTTTTGTTTGTTTCCTTCTCTATACTCCTTGCTCTACCTTATGTTTTTTTCATGAGGTAGCTGTTTGAGCATAGAGACATGTTGGCCTTTGCATTTTCTGTTCTCCCTCTCTTCTTCTCTTTTTCTTTTTCCTTAAAACCCAAAATCAAGTCCTTTCTTTTACCTATTTAAGCCCTAAAACCCACGTACTTTCTTATACTAAATAGCCATCAAATAACTTATCACACCACTTTTTGATTCCGGTCATAACTCCATGACCCTTTCTTCAACAACTCTAAATCTTATTTCCACAAATCATCCTAACCCTAACCCTAACCCCAACCCCACCACAACCACACAGCCAAATTCCCTCAATTTGTCCTACATCACCCACACATATGATTTAATTATGTTACCAAAAGAGAAAAAGTAAGAAATGATAATTCCAATGACTGAGAAAAACCATTACTAACCATTCCCTCTTGGAGCTCTCTAACTGTACGTAAAGACCTCAATCCAGGCTCTTTTCGTCTCTCCAGCCCCTGCAAAAAAATATGCAAATTTTCAAGACAATAAAGGAAAATGTAATACAAAACATATGTGGTATGTGCAGCTCTCTAAAAATATAAATTAAAGCAAGAAAAAGAAACTGAGCATAATAAAAATTATTATTCACTAAGACCTTTAAGTAGCCCCCAGGATCATGCGTATCAATACCAAGGAAATGCCCAAGACCATGAGGCATGAAAACGGCACCCAGTCGTTCAGCCATCATATCATCTACATTGCTAGAACGTAACTTAACATAAATTAGAAGATTTCCTTCTAATAAAAGGAATAAGTTGCAGGTAATTGAGGAAGTAACATTGAAAAAACAGATGTTACCCAATGATGATGCATCCTTTCTTCAATGACTCAAGTATAATTTTCTCTGCTAATCTGCAATTTTGAGGAGGGAGGCAGGGGTTGGGGGGGAGCAGAAGAGAGAATAAAGATGTCATGCCGAAGAGAAGATATAGGAAACTTAAAAAGGATCAGTGGAAGACACAGAAATATTATA
Source organism: Quercus variabilis (assembly GCA_030445155.1). Taxonomy (NCBI): domain Eukaryota; kingdom Viridiplantae; phylum Streptophyta; class Magnoliopsida; order Fagales; family Fagaceae; genus Quercus; species Quercus variabilis. The sequence continues at coordinate 58,772,015 of CP129446.1, forward strand.
ACTACATTCTTTCAATTGAATGAATAATCTACTTAACCTTGAAATGCCACAAAATATTTTAGATAAAACAAATAAATTCCTTCATTTCGAAAATGCAATTATGAATAGCATGTAAGTAATACATTATGCATGTCTACCAACACTTCTAGAACATGATGTTCAGTTTCCAAATGACACATTGAGTAAAAATGTCTTTGAGGTTTCTTGAGAACCACATTTGGTTTAGGCTTGAATGCACAAGTATTTCTTTCTCTTTTTTTGCCTTCTACAATTTCTGTAATTCAACATATGTTTTTTCGATGTTCAAACAAATGAAATGAAAACCACTCTATTTCAATGCTTTCATATATGCTCTAATTTTTCCATGTAGTTCCCCAAAGAGGACACCCTATCCTTCCTCCCATAAAACACATACAAGACATGCATATTACAATTGTCTTAACAGAAAGTTTAATATCAAGTCTTACAAGTGCATATCAACCCAGTTTACTCCAGGTTTCATTGTAGATATTACAGCATCGTGTGCATCAAGGACAGCCTGCAAAACAAGATAGTTAGAAAAGGAACCACTGAACAACAAAATGCCACTGGCAATACACCCAAATAATATGTGTGCAGTTCTGTTTGGTACCTATTTAGTACAGCAGTGATAGACAGTTGTTTAAGTACATTATATGTATCATTACAATCCACAGATTACAGCAAATGTGCTCACAACTCTCAGACAACTTAAGAGCAGGTTTGCCACATATGAATTCTATCACCTAGCTTCAGACCATTACAAACTCACACACCAGGGAGAAGAAAATTAAGTCCAATTGATCAGGTTGATACTGCTCTAAGGAGTAAGCACTTACATTGTATATGAGCGACTGATCACTAGTGAACTTCCCATTCACCTGCACAGAAAATTTAACAAAATTATAATTCCTTACAACTGGAGAGTGAAGATAAATCTGCATCAGACATATTTAGATAACCTTGGCATCACAAATATACTCTTTTACTCCAGAAATTCCCATCAAATCAGAGCTCTGATTTAAAACCCTCAATGTCTAAGACATTATGGGTTTGATTATGGATCATTCTGGTTCCTTATAAAATCAGAAGAAGTCAAAGACTAGAAACATGCATGATGATGGTAGTGATAATGATTATTATAAAATGACCTAGTTAATCATCATAACTTCATAAGTATTCTAAGAGCAAAGGATGAAGGTTGCAATGATTATGATAATGATCTAATCAATCTACGAACACCATCAAAGAAGGACCTATATGTAAAGCGGAAAAGAGAAACCAGATAAAATTGGGTTAGACTTAAGTGAGGAGCTACCTAAAGTTTATTAACTGCCTAAATCAAAAAGTCAAGGCCCAAAGGTAAAAAATTGTATCTAATGTTATTTTACTAGCAAAATGGCCAAACTCACAGGAAATGAACAAGTTATGTCAGAACCATAAAAATGGTATTCAGCTCCCATATCAAGCAATGCCATATCTCCATCTTCCAAAGCCTGCACAAAGGAGATTATAAGGATTTGAAAACTTCATAAGATACTTCTGAATTCAAGGAGATTCAATCAGAAAAACTGAATAATGAAACTGCAAAATATAACTAACTCTGTCATTGTGCAATTAAGCCTAGTTTAAGTATTGAGACTATACAAAGGTTCTCTTATTTAAAAATAAACATAAAAATAATAAAAAGACAATACAAAAGGCTCTACAATGCATTAAGTCTAAAAGAATATCAAATTTACCATACCCTGTCATTTGGAGCTGCTGCATGCCCATAGTGCAGCACAGAACTGTTTTATGAAACAATACACCAGTTAGCAAACCTTTCTGTGATGGATGTAAAATTCTATATAAATACATTTACACTCATAATTTAGCTTTCCATTTACAAAAGTTAAAATCTTTCAATCATGAGTTTGCTAGAAAGTCTACAAAAGTGCATAACTATACATAAATGTCCTAGTTAAAACCAGTCCCAAAGTATTGGAAAATTACAGAGCAGGTCCATATTTTGAAATTTGAATATAAAACACATATTTACATCTGTTTGTGTTTTACTTTTATTTTATTTTTTTCTGTGATAAAAAGAAGTTAATTCCGGGATGAGCATGCATCATAGTTTCAGTAATGCATGGAAGAGCACTTGGCACCGCATGCATAGAACAAGAAACCTTGAGAACCACCAAAGGTCTCACCTATTTTCACCAGTAGCGCAAATACATGTGTAAGAACAGTGCCTACAGCCACCATACATATAGGTGTGATGAAGAAACATGCTTTCCAGCTGATACTCTTTCATTCCCACTCTAGTTTTTCTCATGACCTGGTCAGAATGTAAATAGCAAATAAAAAAAATTATATTTATAACTACAAGCAAGCCAGGGATGACTCCACAAGAAAAATGAACAGTATACATGTACTCTACATCCAAAATACCTATTAAAAACAAGAAGATGTTTTTGAATATCAATACACACAAAAATACACTTACAATATGAAAATTTCCCAAAACACACAGAGATTCTTCCCCCCACCCCCCCCCCCCCCCCCCAACCCCTATTTTCTCTTTCTGTCATTTAAGTTACAGTTGTGCCTAATACCAATACCTTTCATAACAGAAGCAAACTAACCGCACATCCATAATGAAGTTGCCAACTAATATTTTATTAATCAGAAATGCCACAGTAATGTAGAAAAATTCAGACAAGCCTTTTTCTTATATATATAAGCTCTACTCCTCTGAGCTACAGGCCCCACCCCGTCTCCACTAGATCTGTTCAACTTTCATTAAAACTCAGACATGCAATTAGTACAAATAAAAAAGTTCACCATTTTCTGTGTTCAGTGTCATACATTTTGTTCACAGCCAATCCGAAGCCTGAAAAGGAGAGAGGGACCAGTAGGTTGACGGCCAACATAAAATTTAGTCACATTCTTATGAACGGATAGTAAAAAAGAATACATATGGCCAACCCTAACTAATTTATTGAGAATACATAACCGACCCCAAAATTTTGGGACCAATGATATCTTTGGAAGGGAGATAGATGGAGGGAGAGGAGAGAAGAGTAGGGGGAAGGTAGCCGGAATATACTGAAAATTTAATACATTCTATTATCTTCCATTCTCCTCTCCTCTACCCTCCCCTCATCTCCCTCCATCTAAACATAGGGTAAGGCTTAGTTGTTGTTGTAGGTGAAAACATTATTTACTAGCTACCTATTTCCCTATCACTTTGCATTATAGACACGTTACTGATTTCAACACTTTAGCAACTACAACAGAATCATGTACGAAAAATTATACTTAGATTGAATGATGTGTGTGTATTCAAATGAAGTAAGCACTGTTTATATAAATGTGTTTAGTGAATAAGAAATTTTGGAAATGGTTACCTCAACATGAGCTTCAGAGCTTATATCATTGGCAAACTGGATGAGGGCAAGCTCCTTATCCGACTTCAAAACACGGCATTCAGTCAAAATTGGATGCAAGGTTGTCAAATCCTTCTCAAACTTATCCACACCCTACAGAGATTCAGAAAAAGAAAGAAAAGGTAAAACTTATCTGCAATAGTAATTCTAGTCTAAGAATACTAATATGAAGATAAACATCAGAACCATGGAAATGCTATCAGTTCAGAGATATTTAAAAAATGTAGGGAAACTAGAAAAACCAGATTCTCATTACACTATTCTGAAGGTATAAAGAAGTCATTTGTGATGAGAGAGGAAAATATAAGATGTAAGCACCTCAAACTCTGCTGGTTTTGCATAGTTATTGCTGTCGGTGTTAAGCCCATGCAACAGAAACAACAAAGGTTTACCAGATCCTTGGAATTGGTCATGCAAAACTCCTGTGATCTCGTCAGTGTAGTACACCATGCTAACCATGTACCTTTCCTGCAAAAGAATGTACTTACGTAAAACACAAGCAAAAATATGCACAAAGGCGTACACTTCAAACCATCAATCAATTAATCACCTTAAAATGAGATAATGGCTTTATTTCTCCCAACCAAACAGCATAATCTGAGGGTAATCGAGGAGCAAACAGGATTGAGTTCCCGGTCGCAATGTCCTTCAGGGCAAAAATGACAGTAAATTAAGCAAAGCATCAATAGACATATAAAAAAACCCATACAATATACACTATTTGTTCAGTTAAGCATGCGAGCACGCACACCAAAAAAATTGTTGAAAGCTTTCAAACCATTAAAAAAAAATTAAGGAAAATTGAACTTTTCCCCCCTTAACTATCCTGAAGTCGCAATGACTCCCCCTAACTACAAAACTAAGCAATCTTGTCCCTTAATTATTGGTAATAAGCACTTTGCCCATATCATTCGAAATTCCATCAAATTTAACAGAAAATTTAAATTTCTATTAGACATTTTTTCAGACCAAAAAAAAATTTACATTTCCATTAAATTTAACAAAAATTGTAAAAAGGTAAGTGGTGAACATTGCTCTGTTTTAAAGTTTAGGACGACACTGCAAGTGGATCATAGTTAAGGGGGGAAAAGTGAAATTAACCCAAGATTTTAAGCATTCTATGAAAATAATCATTATGGACAAAGTTTAGCTACAAAATTGGTTGTAGCCTTAGGTTGCAAACTCACTTAATAAAATAAATATTAAGTATATTTTAAAAATCTAACCGCTGAATTACATATTCTTTACGTTCTTAATGCACATGTCAATTTTTGTGTCAATCGGATATCATTTACTATATAATCTATAATCTTATATTTTATACATAATTTTAAATTACAAAAACTTGCAATTTAAAAATTTGTTGATAACATAGCTATTGATTTTTAATTTTTTTGAAATTTTGCAAACATAAATGATATAAGAAGAAAATGCAATCCAATGGTGAATTTTAAATTCACCTCCAATAAAATGATATTGAGTGAGTTTGTAGCCTAAGGCTATAATTAATTTTGTAGCTAAACTTTGTTCAATCATTATTCCATTAATGGAAGCTATGATCTAGTACTCAAACAAGAATGATAATGAAGATAACTCTTTAAAGCCAGATTTTCGAAACTACGCGTAAAACAGAACCAAGAGATAACGTGTTATAGATGTGATGTACTTACAATAGCTCCATAGAAGCCAGGTTCTCTGACTCCAAATAAGTAAGCAAAGAAACTCTCCTGCCTATATAGATCAAATTAAACCCCTAAATTAGCGAATAAAATGATCATCAACTTGCAAAAAAAAAAATCAAATTTATGCCAATAATTCTCTCCGATACCAAATCCTAATAACAACTCAAAAAAGTTCGATATAGTAAACGAGTCAATGCATCTATGTATATATAAATGTGTGTGTAAGAGAGAGAGAGAGTACCTGAAGAGTTCGATGTGATCAGTATCGTGGCGCGTTTGTTCATCGCCTCCCTGAAAAACCGTTTGGTCGATAAGAAAATTTGAAGGAAAATTGCATTTCAAAATTTCGAAACCTCATTCGTAGTGAGTACCTGAAGGAAGACGAAGCCGTGGAGAGGGCGAGAGGAGTGAGAGAGGTCATGGCGGAGAGAACTGAGAAGCTTCTCTCGGTTGGTGACGTGGAGCTCCAGTGGAACTCCCGGAGGAGAGAGAGATGACGAAGACGATGACGAAGCCATGGAAAAATGGCTTCACGATGATGGACCAGTCAGTTCGATAACTGTCACTGCAATTTTATACTTCGCTCAAACGACGGCGTTTGTTTCTCTCATGGCATTTTTTTTTTTTTTTTTGAAAAATAATATATCTACAATATTTTTACAACATTTTTACAACAAATTCTAAGTGACAGGTTGTTACTAGTTGTTATTATTGGGACAAAAAAGTAATCTTAGTATTAGTTTCAAATTTAAACCAATAATAACTAACCACCTGTGATTTGTTGTAAGAATGTTGTAAAATTGTTGTAAACGTAGCATCTCTTTTTTTTTTTTTATAGGATCTCTTGTGGGATTTAATTTTAAATGAAGAGGCACTGTATAAATTATTAGATCAAAGAAATAAAATCTAAACCATTTTATAAATTCTCCTCATTTCCAATTAAGGTCGATGATTGTCAAAGGCCTTGTAGCTGAATTGGCACATCTCCATGCACAAAGTGCTTGAGAGTCTAAAATGAAAAAGTTAGAACTGTGATATTAGCAGTACGTTGTAATTATTTCTTTAAAAAAAAATGAAGGTCGATGATTTAATGTAAAGTGATGGATTACCTTATTGAGTATGCCGTATAGGCATTTTAAAAAGTGATCATTTTAAACTTTTAGAAGCTAATAAAATCACTAGTGAGGTAAAATGTTAGGGATTATGATATATTTTTACCTTTTTTTTTTATAGTGTGTTCATTCATCTTGTGCATAAGATGGTTTCTGTTTTACAAATAATTATTTATAATCACGCTTCTAATCCTCTAAAATAATGATATGTAAAATTGTGACTACAAAAACCAACTGGTTTTTGCTGCATCAAAAGCTATACATCTTGCTTGCCTAAATCAGAAAAATAAAACATGATTGAAATGAACAAAAACAATAAATTAATACTACCGGTAAGAAGAATCTAATGGGTCACACCCCTGGGTTTTTTTTTTTTTTTTTTTTGGTGATTAGAGAATGTAGTAATCTCAAATTATAATAAATGATCTAAATTAACCCTTACCCAAAAAATGGAAGAGCCTTTGAGCACGCGCATGAGCGCATGCTCAGGGGCTAATATTTCGTAATTATTATCTTTTTTTGCCAATTTTGTTTATGTAGTAATCAACATGTTATTAATTGGAAGATAATGGTATAATTTAGTATTAACCTATAGGGGGAGGAAAAAAAGATCCATTGAATAAATCTTATAAATAGTGCATATACTAAAAATGCATAATGAAATCGTAACAATAAAACTATTTACAAAATACATGAGGTGACCTTTACAAAAGCTATTATGAAAAGTTGTTGGATCAATGTAGAAAAGTGAAATATTTACATCAGGTAAAACTATAAAATAATTCACTACATCTGAAACATGGAATATGTGAACTTATTAATATTATACTGGCTACAGTGGAGAAGTTGGTGGAGCAATGTTATTTGTTCCACATTCTAATTGCTTTCCAGCAGCATTTGCCATGAACCTATGATACAAAATGTGTGTGTCTGTGTTATTAATAGAGACTTTAAAACGTAAACAATAATGATAAGTACAATAAACATCAAGCATAAACTTATGAAATGAAATATTTAAACTAACCTTGTGATGATATTGCATAGCTCCATGTATGTGAAATGATCTACTTCAACTTGGGACTTGAAGAACTATCATTTAATTACCAAAAATTAAAAAAAAAAAATTATATCCAAACTATGTAATTAAGTATTTTTTTTTTATTTAAAAAAGTAGATGTTGTAATGATTTGTACCTGCTTTATTATTGCATCATCCTTCACTCTCATTTTTTGTTTGTCTTTACTGTTTTGGATGTTGAAAATTGCATCGTCCTTAGTTTTTTTTGTTTGTTTCTTTTTTTTCTCATGGATGTTGGAAACCACATTGTCCTTAATTTTAATTCTTCGTTTGTCTCTGTTGGTAGGAGTGTTAGAGATCACTTCGTCCTTCATTTTTCCTTTTTCTTTATTCTTATGGATGTTGGAAATCTGATTGCTCTTGACATTGATTTGTTGTTTGTCTTTGTTCTTGGAATTTCAAAATGAAGAAAAAAAAATTGTTTGTATATTAAGACTATCAATTAGTTATTTTCCTATTTTTAAAAATAGCGTAACATACCTTTCCAATTCTTATGACTCTAAATATTTAAAACTCGTTTCACTTCTTTCCAAAGCTCTTTCTTGTCAGCTCGAATAGTGAATCCCCAACCAAGTGAATAAATTTCCAATTTTCGAACCTAACCTATACGCAGCATGACATTTTTTTAATATTAATTTTGATAAAATAATAGAAAGGGATGCAAATTAAAGATATCATTAAAAAGAAATATACCTTGTTATCAATGGCCTCCATGTTTAATATTGAATCATCATCCTTCCAATTCTCCCAATGAGCAGTAGGAACAGCATGCACTCCATTATTTAGCATAGTGGACTCGATCCTCACATTTGAGTTGGGCATCCTTCCTGTTACCAATTAATTGTATACATAAAAAATATCAAGATTTAAAATATTAAAATGTAGACTGCACAACCATTAAATTTGTAAATTATTAAAATAAATCTATATGTAAGATAGTTCTTTTTAGTTGTTAATTAATACCTATGATGAAGGGAACAAAACATCTTTATACACAATATTTCTTGTGTGAACACCTTCCTCCTCAGGTATTCTTCCTTTTTGCACCAATAGTTTTGTGGTGGATTGGGAGACTCTCCTTGACAGCACCACATATAATTGGCCATGACTAAAAATATGATCAGGAAGATAAATTCCAACATTTGGAATTGTCTAACCTTGCGCTTTGTTTATTGTAAGTGCAAAGCTCAAACATACAGGAAATTGTCATCTGATCATTACAAATGGTAGGTGTACATTTTCTGTTGTCTTCAAAGGGATTCTTGGCAAAAAAATGCGTGTACCCACATATTGTCCAATCAAAATTTCAGCGTCAATTACGTTGTTAAAACATCCACGGCATATTAATCTTGTACCATTACATAATCCGGCTTTTGGATCTATATTGCGCAACAACATAATTAGAGCACCCTTTTTCAACCTTAATATATGTGGTGGTAAACCCCCTGGAGATATAGAATTTAGGAATTCTTGTTGATATAAATGTTGCGTATCTCCTTCAACCTCATAAAAAGAATATAACGTAAACTCATCTCCTGGAAACTAAGAAATTATCTTTGCATTAAGCTGTTCAACATTATCATTTATAGGTGTTAGCAAAGCCCTATCAACCATATACCTTGCATTATTGGCATGTTCTTGCAAACTTGGGAAAACTTGATCAATCAAATTGTATATAGAATGCTGACCCTTCCATTGCATTGTCATTGAAGGGGGTAGTTTAATCAAATCATCCATTATAAATGGATCATTTCCATCACCGATGTGTTGTATACACTTAGCAAACTCTTCATCGTTGACAAACCTCATATTCTGCTTCAAATGTAGCACTTTAATGCCTTTCCATAATAGGGACTTGACTATGCATGCATCAATCACTTCTGCCTTTGTACCCTTTGGAACAACTGGAAGTACTTGACGAAAATCTCCCCCTAAAATTAGCACCTTCCCACCAAAAGGTAAATTTTCTTCCATAATATCTTTAAATGTTTTATCTAAAGATTCAAGTTCACGTCGATTTACCATTGGGGCTTCATCCCAAATAATTATTGTGGCATGTCTAATAAGTTCAGCTAAGTCTGATTGTTTACTTATTGAGCAAGTAGATGAAGCATCGGGAGTTAAAGGAATCTTAGACCTGGAATGCGCTGTTCTTCCACCAAGGAGTAATGTTGCTGCTATGCCAGATGTAGTTGTGGCAATTGCAATGTGATCGGCTTTTCTCAAGGTTGCCGATATTGTGCATACAAAAATGTTTTCCCAGTTCCTCCTGGCCCATCGACGAAGAATATCATGCTTTCTTTATGATCAATAACTGTCATGATTGTCTCATATGCAACTCTCTGATCATTATTCAACTTCTCAATTAAAGTGAGTTCTTCATCTACATTAGGAACAGTTAGCTCATCTTATATGAGTCTTGGTACAATTGAATCATTATCACATTCTCTAGTTGAAATCGGCAAATCATATTCTATGATGTGCTTTCCATGTTGCAAGAGCAACGCCTCTAAATCATTGAGAAGTTTATTTGTGCGAAGTGTCTCTATTGTAACAGATGTTGATGGGTAATCTTCTGCCATATATGGGTAGAACTCATTCCACAATTCTCTTACTCTAGTTGGTAGACAAAATACCAATATTGTTGCAAACAATCTTCTTAAAGCTGACGGCATTCAAATGTCTCTTGCTTCAAGCAAACACTGTCATATGCTATTATCATTCTCTAGTAAACCCCTTTGTTCAATTGCTTGCTTAAAAGTTGGATAGGTTATCCCATTAACAGTCAATAAATCGTCAAATCCTGTTGGCCCCTTGACATGATTAAGAAGAACACGCAGATTGAACTTCTCTCCATCAAATGGTGAAACAGTATATATCCTACCCACTACTTTTTTATGAGATCTTCTTCGTGTCCATGTTTTGTTTTTATAATCCCAACAATAATGCTCAGGGAACTCTTTATATAGATAATTTCATACATCATGATCAATCATATTCATATAAAAAAATTCAGTGAGCATTGTCTTTTTACTTCGCTCCAAAATATTAGCAATAGGTTCATGTGCTCTAAAACGTACTTGTTGTCTATCTGGAAGATGAATCTACAAACGAACAACGGCAAGGTACATTCGATACATAGGAAAAGAAAATATCTTCCAACATGCCTCTGGAGCACATACCCATCTTGCATCAATGTACTGTTGGGCCTCATCATAATTTGGGCCTGGTCTAACTTCCATAGAGACACGATCTGGGCCTTTATACACATATTTATATAAATACTTTACACTCATGATACTGCAACATATTTCAACATTAATATGGCAATTATATTTCAGCAGTAACCAAGGATTATATGGAACAACCCAAGTGTTGTCTACCATAATCCTACAATGATCATTCAATGGCACAGGATTATTAGTATCATATTGTTTCTAAACAGGATATGAGTCATTGCCTTGGTAGGTTTCGGGTAAGAAAGGCTTTGGGTATCCTTTTTTACATCGCCCACTTTTCATGCACGATGATCTTGGATTTTGTACTCTGCAAGGATCATGTATCATATGCTTTAGTACAGCTTTATGTAACTAAGGTTGTTCCTCCTTACACGGTATTTCTGCTTTAACAACTCGATCGTAATCCTCTGGATTATGTAATTTATCATCTTCATCAAAAATTATAAGCATGTGTGCATGTGGTAAACCCCTTTTTTGGAACTCAAAGACTTGCACATATACAATAACTCTTCCGAGAACCCCCTTAACCACAATATCATCTTTCTATTCTTTAAATTTTGATTTGAAAACTCTTGCGAGCAAGTTTGGATGATCTTGTGCGGTTTGTGTGGGTAAAATCTCATTTTGGATTTCTTCCCATTCTGGATTACACGTCATTGTGATGAATAAATCTGGTTTCCCAAACTTTTGAACCAATGACATTGCATCTTGAAATCGTTGGATCATATCGCGCAGGCTTCCCCTAAATGATGAAGGTAGAATGGTTCTATGTTCAACATTTCCTAAATATAAGATGAAAAAGTTGGGTCATTAATAAATATTGATACTAATTTGCCATTAATAAAGTAATGTAAATTTCAAGTGTAAAGTTTACATTACTGGTATCACTCTCTCCTTCATGGAAAGCATCTTGTAGGCCTTGGTACAGATCTGCCCTAATAGAATCTTAATTATGCTTAAACCACCTAAGCTTGTGTATTTCAATTTTTACATAATTATCAACAACATATTGTTGTGAAAGGCGTCCTCCATACCAAATCATAGATAGAGCATCATCGCGAATCTTGGACATTAGTAAAAATAGATGTAGGTTCAGTTATTTTATAGTGTAAGCAACATTTTGAATTAAAAAAATTTGAAAATAACAAAACTGTTACCTGAAAGATGTATGCATAATAATCACGACATGACACTTTAGTTCTATTAGTGTCGCGTGTGTTGATATCCCATCCATATGTTCCAAATAGGAAAAGTATTGGGTACTACAATGGATCATAATATCCTGTTATATCTTGAACATTGATCAAATTACCAACAAATGTTTGAACCAAAATTTCTCTGCCACTTAAATGACTAGCTTCTTCTCCTTCTACAATAATAGCTGCCACTTGGGAAGCATGGGGAAGGCAATATTGAGGTTGGTTTAGAGGTTGTTTTTTAATGAGGAGTTTACATTTATGTAAATTTGGACTTCGAGATAGTTGACGAAATTTCTCCACAAATGGGTTATGCATGTCTAAGATCCTTTGAATAAGTCACATAATATCTTCATGAGCTTCTACAGATTGAGACATTTTGCGTTGTATTTCAAGATCGATTTCATAGACATAAAATTGTAGATGTCTTACACTTAGAGGTGTATGTGGTAAAAGACTACCAATTCTATGATAGATGGCCCCTTGGGCACGAAATGTATATATTCCTCGACTATTCAAGGTCATGCTTTCATCCATGTGCACACCCATTGAGATAAATGCAAACATGTTGTTGTAAAATCGTATATATTGCCTAAAATGTCTGCCCCGTGGTGTTTGCTCACAAATGAGCTCCCTAAATTTAGGACAAATTGGTATGTTGGGTAAGGATATTTGTCCATCCTTGCAACACATCGAGGATGTCTCTCGATGGAACAAACGGCCATTACAAAAGCAACATGTCTTTGGTTGTGGTAGTTGGTACCTAATGGTCTCTATACCTTCTTTAAAATCCTTTGCACAATTGTATCTGTCTCGCATAAAATTTATTACATGTGCAGTACCATCAAACATGTTGTTAACACCTAATTTTTAGTTTGAGGAAAAAATTAGTGATAAAGAGTTTTATGATAGTTGTGAAAGAAAAAATTAAAATTGTACCAAATATTATGTTGTGAAATAAGCAAAATATTAATAATGTTTCGAATATGTAGCTTGTTAACAAATAAAAAAATTGATAATGATAAACATGTAAATTGAAATTAAAATGGTGACATTGAGTAACAAACCTTGTTCTCTATAGCCATCCCCGTGATTTTGATCATTTATATTTTCAACTTCTTCAATTCTTTCTACACCTGTAATATAATTATAGAAAATGCTCAATTGGTGAAAATATATATAAAAAATAATGATGAAAGCTTTATAGAAGGATATAAACATGAAATTGAAGATAAAAATGGTGACATTGAGTGGTGAACCTTGTTCTCTATAGGCATCCCCCTGGTTTTGCTCAACTATATTTTCAACTCCTTCAATTCTTTCTGTAACTGCAATGTATTTATATAAAATGCTCAATTGGTGTAATTACATATAAAAAATAAAGCTTAAAGCTTTATTAATATATTATATAAAACTTACCAGTATTAACATTAGAATTTATATGACTTGGTCCAACCTCAAAGTCATTTGCCATTATAGTTGGATAGGTTGGAGGGAGACCTAAATTTAATATTATAAACAGTGACTTAGTATCTTTGTACACATTGACATACAACTAACATGCCAGAAACTATGGATTTTTTCAAAATAATAAGATTCCAAGCAATGAAGAATGTTTATTGATACAAAACTATAATCTCACCACTGACTTCTTGCATAGCCCCATGCTTAACTGGCATATTGCGTGCCAAGTTACGAATATGTGTAAGCTGACGACTTTGTCTATCCTCATGATTAGGTGGTATTAGTGATAGGTTTGTTGATGTTGAATTAGAATGTACAACATCTTCTTCATTTAAATTTGCTGGGCCTCCCACTAAAATGTGATCACCACCCAAAGTATGCTGTCTTTGTCTTGAGTAACTAGCATGGCGTCTTGCCAATCGAATATTTCTGCTTTCATTGTCTTCATGTTGTCTTCTCAAGCGAGCATAATATCTCCATCATTCTCGACGACCTTCTATGTCATCGGTATTCACCATCGCTGTATTTTGCGAACTCATTTCTACATAAAATTAAATTAAATTTATAGTGGTCGTTGTACATACATACACAATAATCAATCGATTTTTCCGTGTCACAAATAGGGTGTATTAAAACCTCAATAAAGGGAATTAATTTTGAACAAATTAATCACATGTAAGAATTGTAATAATATGTGTAATTGTAATAAATTTTTAGTAAAATAGGAGAAATAAGTTACACTTCTTAAAATTATTAAATTATTATTTTAGGTAGAAGTTTTGAGAATATATTTAAATTTAGGTTATGATTTGTTAGATCAATATGATGAAAATATAATTTAGAAAATGTTTAATTTATTTCACAGAATCATTTATAGTTAAAATTAGATTAAATTTTTCGTACTCATTTCACACGCTTTTTAAAAAAAAAAAAAATCATGCCATTTTGGTTAATTTGGATGAGAAAATAATGTGTTTGTTTGTAACTTTATGTGTTTGTGTGTAAATGTAAGAGAGAGAAGAAGTGGTTTAGTGAGTTTAGAAGTTGAGAGTTGTGGAGGTGATGATTTAAAGGATTTGAATGTACATTTAATTTCTTACTTTACCAGATATAAATATAATATCAAACAAATATGCAAAGAGGCACCAAAGTCAGAAAAGAAAAATATTGTTGTTTTACGTTAAAACTTTTTTAATCTCTTCTTTACTAAAGTGCCCTTAATTATCCATAAAAAAATACCCTTAATTACGTGGGACATACTGAGCTCGCTGTATGCAATGAGTTCGCTGTATTTTGCAAACTCATTTCTACATAAAATTAAATTAAATTTATAGTGGTCGTTGCACATACATACACAATAATCAATAGATTTTTATGTGTCACAAATAGGGTGTATTAAAACCTCAATAAAGTGAATTAATTTTGAACAAATTAATCACATGTAAGAATTGTAATAATATGTGTAATTGTAATAAATTTTTAGTAAAATAGGAGAAATAAGTTACACTTCTTAAAATTATTAAATTATTATTTTACGTAGAATTTTTGAGAATATATTTAAATTTAGGTTATGATTTGTTAGATCAATATGATGAAAATATAATTTAGAAAATGTTTAATTTATTTCACAGAATCATTTATAGTTAAAATTAGATTAACTTTTCGGTACTCATTTCACACGCTTTAAAAAAAAAAAAAAAAACCATGCCATTTTGGTTAATTTGGATGAGAAAATAATGTGTCTGTTTGTAACTTTATGTGTCTGTGTGTAAATGTAAGAGGGAGAATAAGTGGCTTAGTGAGTTTAGAAGTTGAGAGCTGTGGAGGTGATGATTTAAAGGATTTGAATGTACATTTAATTTCTTACTTTACCGATATAAATATAATATCAAACAAATATGCAAAGAGGCACCAAAGTCAAAAAAGAAAAATATTGTTGTTTTACGTTAAAACGTTTTTAATCTCTTCTTTAATAAAGTGCCCTTAATTATCCATAAAAAAAATACCCTGAATTACATGGGACATACTGATACATGGCTTGCATTTTTGGATTGGGATTTTGATGCTTCTACTAATTTTTGGGTAAGATTTAATTTAGAGCATTTATTATAATTTTGGATTACTATATTTTCCAATCACCAAAAAAAAAAAAAAAAAAACCTAAGGGTGTGATGAAAAATTATTTCGCCGCACATAATACTCATCAATGGCTTGCATGTTCGATATTGCTTGATCATGCACTCCATTATTTAAATAGTACATTTTCTATGTACTATTTTAAAAAATCGCACTTTAAATTTAGACCAAAGCATTAAACTAAGTATATTCTCCTCTATTAATTTAATCTTTAATTTACTTTTTGAAGTAAATAATACGTTTTTTTTAGTGAAAAATAAAATTGTTTTTACTGCTTTCTCTTTTTCAAAAATTCAAAGTATTTACATCTTGTACTTTGTCCTTTATATATATATATATATACACACATCTATCCATGTACTAACCATATACTATTTTAAAAAATCCCACTTTTTAACCCACGTTAAACATCTCAAGTTTTCCTTTTTCTTTTTCTTTTTTTCTTTTTCTTTTTTAAATCTCTTCCATATTTTGGAAAAAAAAAAAAAAAAAGACTCCTACTATAAAACTATTACTATAATTTCTCCATCCATATCCTTATATTTAAGCACTAACATATATGATTTTGAAAGAAAAGAAAATGCTAAATTTTAGAGAAATTTAAAAGATTAAGGTGGGGAATTGGTGTGACCCTATCCTTATTTAAAAGTTTATCAAAAAAAGAAAAAGTACACGTTTGAAAAAATCTCATGCTCTATCCATGTACTATTTTAAAAAAAAATCTCACTTTCTATCCCACGTTAAACATCTCAAGTTTTCCTCTCTCCTTTTTTTTTTTTTTTTTTAAACCTTTTTGGTGTTGTTGATGTTGTATTTTTTTCAAATTTTATGTATGACGGTTATCATTTTTTGTCTAATCCTAAGATGTAGTTTTTTTAATCCTAAAATTTAGTCATTTACTACACATCCATAACATAAGTAAATAAAAGCTTAAATTGAAAATTTTATGGCAAAAGACACATGTTAATTGTATACAAAAGAAATATAGTTTCTATTACAAAAGAAATTTTTTTAGAACACTTTCTTAGATAACAACCACATTATGTGAGGTTTAATACATATAATAATTCTTACATATAATAATTTTTGTAAAGTCTCTCACCCGAACTTATCTAATATTCCATTCCAATGACTCCTCAATGCAATCCAAAAAATTTGTGCTTACATGAACCTGAGAGAGATAAAAGAATTAGGGTTAAACCAAGAATTAAAAAAAAAAAAAAAAAAAAAAAAAAAAAAAAAAAAAAAACATTAATCAACAAACCAAAGTTAGCGTGCGTGAGATCTCAGATTACTATGTTTGCCAAGTATTTAAAAAAAAAAACTATTTAATTAAGGATGAAAATTACATTGGTACATCAGAAATGACAGCTTGCATAAACTAAGCAAATGAATCTTCCAACCAATTACAATCATCATTAATAAAAACAGCATATTGTTAACATTATGCAACACTATTAATTTGGGTGGAAGAAATCAATGAAGAAACAAAATGTATATTAATCTATAATTTGGTACTACAGAACTTCAAAGCTTGAACAGTAGGCAACACATTTGTTTCAAAGATGCCAACATCAATAGCAAACTGAGCAACGTAATATGAAGCCTATAATGAAGTGTCCACATTCCACAATGCTTTGAACTGCAGAGCAACTCTATGGGAGGGCCTACAATAATCTTAAACCACATAGGATGTGGAGGAGTCCATTGAGGTGAACCCAACACATGCACCTAAATCATTTTCAAATCCCCACCTAGTCCCACGCAATCCACGTTCAAATACTATCCCACGTTCTTTTTATTTAAAAAAAAAAAAAAAAAAAAACCTACCTCAGCCACCCAAAAAAAGACACTCCCAGTACACCAAAACACTCCCCACATTCATCAACCAAAAAAAAAAAAAAAAATCTCCACGTTCAAATAACACTCTATCAATTATCTACCCACGTAACTTCTCACAAATACAAACTCATCCCAATAGTTTATAAAAATAAAAATAGTAAACCCTCCCTTGCAACACCATTTCAAATTCAAGTTAAAAAAAAAAAAAAAAAAAAAAAAAAAAAAGACTAATAAAAAAGAAACACACACTCTATCAAATATCTACCCATGCTCCTATTGAAAAAAAAGGTTCTATAAAAAAAATAAAAATAAAAATAAAAAACACTCACAGTGCACCAAAACACTCCCCACGTTCATTAAAAAAATAACTTCTCAGTAGTTGAACTTCTCACAAACACAAATACATAATATTCATCACATCCCTAGGAATTTTTTGTAACTGGAAAATGAAGTAATTCTAAATTATAATGGATGTAAATTATTTAAATTTTGATGAGATCATTTTTTTTGAAAATCCTATTAAAATTGTTCAAAATAAATATACATATCTAACTTTCTACAAAATAGGACAACTTTCTATTCGTTTTCAAAGCAAACTCACCTCACGTTCTCTCTCTCTCTCTCTCTCTCTCTCTCTCTCTCTCTCTCTCTCTCTTTTCTTTTTTTCTTTTATCTTTTATCAAGATTTATATATATATATATATATATATATATATTTAAACTTCACTTTCATTACTCACATTTAAAATTATTCAGTCACCACCAACTTTTCAAAATTACATTTTAAAAAAAAAAAGAATAGAGTTAACGTGACACAAATAAAATTAAAAAAAAAAAAAAAAAAAAAAAGTAGAACTCAAAGTTGCTACATACCTAAATAAAAAAATAAAAAAGTTTAACGCCAAAAACATATACATTCAGTCATCACCAACATTTCAAAATTACATTTTTAAAAAAAAAGAGAGAGAGAGAGAGAGAGAGAGAGAGAGAGAGAGAGAGAGTTAACTTGATACATACATACATATATATATATATATATATAAGTAGAAATCAAGGTTGCTACATACCTAAATAAAATATAAAATAAAAAAAATATAACTCCAAAAACATATACAATGATGGTAAAAAAAAAAAAAAAAATTTCTTCAGGTTTAATACCTATAATAATTCTTGTAAAGTCTCTCACCCGAACTTATCTAATATTCCATTCCAATGAATCCTCAATGCAATCCAAAAAATTTGTGCGTACATGAACCTACGAGAGATAAAAGAATTAGGAGTCTTTTGGCTAAATATTGCTAAATTTAAAACATATTTGCATTATAGGTACTGTTTCAAGTTATTTAGGGAAATGAGGAGAGAGATTGAATTTCGGTAACAATGTTGCCGAAATTCAACAAAAAGTAAGAGAGAGAATGACAAAAAGGAGGAAAGAGAAAATCCTAATTTCGGCAACAGTAAACCTTGAATTTCGACAACAGTGTTGCCAAAATTCATCTGCCCAATTTTCCTACGCCTGCTTAGATATGTGAGTGTGAGAAGTGCTATAATGAGTGAGTACCATAAAAAAAAAAAAAAAATTAATTGCGGCAATGGTATTGCCGAAAATGGTAGGGAAAAAAAAAGTGAATGGCAAAATCTGGGGAAGAATTAAAGAAAAATATAATGTGCTACGTACACAATATTTTTACAATATTTTCACAATAAATCACAATTTAAATTTGACATTGAGATTACTATTTTAATTTAACAATAACAACAAGTAATAGCCTGATACTTAGAATTTGTTGTAAATATTGTAAAAATTGTGTGCACTTATTATTTCGTAAAAAAAAAAAAAGTGTAATGGATTTGCCAAAATTTTTGTGGCAATTGTGTTGCCGAAAATGGGAGGAAAAGAAAAAGTTTCAATGGGTTTGTGGCAATTTTTTTTGGCAATTGTGGTAATGTCATTGTAGAAAATGGGAAAAAAAATAAAAACTTTTTTTTTCCAAATGGTATTGCCGAAATTCGGCAATGCCATTGCCACAATTAGTTTAAAAAAAAAAAAAAATTTCCCAATTGTGGCAATAGCATTGCCACAATTGGGGGAAAAAAAAACTTTTTCCCCAAATGGTATTTTGCCAAAATTGTGAGAAAAAAAATTTCCCCACAATTTTGTAAATGCCATTACCACAATTGGAAAAAAAATAATAAAAAAAAAACTCTTTCCCCAAATGGTATTGCTGAAATTGTGGAGAAAAAAATTTTCGCCGCAATTTCGGCAATGCCATTAACCCAATTAGTAAAAAAAAAAATTTTTAAAAAAACTTTTTTTTCCCAATTGTGGCAATGATATTGCCAAAAAAAAATTTTCCCTAATTTTGGCGATGGTACTGCCGAAATTGTGGGGGAAAAATTTTCTCCACAATATCGGCAATGCCATTGCCACAATTGGGAATGCCGAAATTGTGGGGAAAATTTTTTCCCCACAATTTCGGCAATGCCATTGCAACAATTAGAAGAAGAAAAAAAAAAAAAAAAACTTTTTTCCCCAATTGTGGCAATGGTATTGCCGAAATTGTGGGAAATTTTTTTTTCCACAGTTTGCAATGCCATTGCCACAATTGAGAAAGAATAAAAATAAAAACTTTTTTTCCCAATTGTGGCCTTGGTATTGCTGAAAATGGGAGAAAAAAAATATTTCAATAGGTTTGTGGCAATGCATTGCCGAAATTGTGAGTAGAATCTTTTTTGGCAATTGTGGCCATGCCGTTGTCAAAAATGGAGGAAAAAAAATGATTGACGTGCACGTTGTAAATCAAAAAAAAAGTAAAGAAAGTACATAGATTTTTATAATATGAAAGAAAAAAAAATGATTGATGTGCACGCTATAAACAAAAAGAAACTAAAAAAAGTACATAGATTCTTATGTGCACACTGTGAACAAAAAAACAAAACTTCAATCAATCACCTCAACTTCTCATCTCATCTTATTCTTATTCTCTGCATCGAATATATTTTACCTATTCATAACTCTCAAAGGGATTCGTTTTTGTCATCTCATCTGATTCTTATTCTTTGCATCGAATATATTTTACCTATTCATAACTCTCAGAGGGATTTGTTTTTGTCTTCTTCACTGTTGTAATCTCTCTGAGAGATTTTTTTTTTTTGTTTTCTTCACTTTTGTAATCCCTCAGATAGACCTCTATTCTTTTTTGTTTTCTTCTTAATTGTAATCTCTCTCAGAGATAGTTTTTTTTTTTTTTTTTTTTTTTTTTTTTTTTTGTAATAAAAGACGTCTTCTTTAGCGAAGTAATAAAAGGCAAGTGCAAGTGCAAGCGTCTTTTTATTTCTCCTCCTTTGTTGAAGAATTGTATCTCCTCACATAGAAGGTCCTTCGATTGTTCAGTTAGTCTTTTACTTTGCTTTAAGTGAACAACTAAGAATTGTAAGTTTTTTGTTAATGTAAGTTTTTTTACTTTGTAAATATTAAAAGCTAATACATTGTAAAATATTATGTATTGTTGTAGTTGTAGTTAATATTATTTGTATGCCTATGATTATGATTATTATTGTTGTTGTTGTTGTTGCTGTTATTCAAATTTTAGATTAATGAATTATTTTTTATAGTTATCTGATTGTGTTTTTTATTTTTGGCAAGTATCACTCTATAATTCTCACTCTTTCAATTGGTATCACAGTTGTGGTAAGCATCTCAACTCTCTAATTAAATTTGTATTTGTTATTTTTGAAATTATTTAATGTTATTTATTGTTATTATTAGTACATGACCACAAAAACTGTAATAAATTGTATTATTGTGATCTTTTTATAATCAATATGTGTTTTGTTATTATCAATTATTACATCTATAACTTGGAAAAAATATATTGCATAATATGTTTGTTGGTTTATAATAAAGTTATCAAGATATGTATGTGTATTATTATTATGATTATTATTTACTACAAATGGAAGTTGCATAGTTTAACTCATTGTAGCATTTAATGTAGGATATATTTGAAATGGAGCGACAACAATATCACATCTCTAATGGGTCCATTTGGATAGCACTTATTGTTGCTGAAAGTTGCTAAAAACTGATTGTTGCTGAAAACACTGTAGCAAAATAATTTTTAAATGTATGAATAGTACTGTAGGACCCACTTTTAATATTAAATATTGCGTGAACAGTACATGTACAGTGCGTAAACAGTGCACACACAGTGTTTTTTGTCTCCCAAAAGTCAATAAGTCCGGCTGCTAAAAAAAAAAAAAAAACTGAAAACGCAACTTTACTTTGAGTGAAAAGTAGTTCTATCCAAACTGGGTCAATGATGCAATGGAAGGCAATGTACGTTGCGTGATCCAAATTTATTAATGTCCTAATAATATCTACAATTATTCAATTTACATGAAAATAATTTCAACATTAGTAATATAACATTGTACATTTTAAAAAAAATCAGGTTTCCACCTTATGAGTGCGACCCCAACCGTTTGCACCCCCCCCCCGGTAGTTAGGTGAGCGTATTATCCCATATTTGTAGCAATGTAGACTATACCGTGTTACCCACCTCTCACATATAGATATTGACTGGGGCCTTATCACTTCTTTAGTGGAGCGGTAGCAATCTAATACCCATACATTTCACCTACGTACTTGTGAAATGTCAATCACTTTACAAGATATAGAATCCTTACAAGATTGCCTATTGATGGCAAAGCAGTGTGCGGGCCAACTAATTTGAAATGGGGAGATGTTTGTGATAATTTACTTAGGGTGGCACCACCTACAACAGCATTAAAATATGGTGGCCTTAAAATAACATGGGTAAGGGATACATTCTCAAACTTACCAGAGGGTGCCAATGCTATAACAATCTAACGGTATGCTAGGGCATACGTGTTCCAGGTTTTGGCTTTACTATTTGGAAATAAGAGCCAAAATAAATTGCATTGCTGTTATCTCAACCTGCTAGACGACTTTGGAAAAGTTGGGGAATATAGCTGGGGTAGTGTCACACTTGCTTTCCTTTATAAAGAGCTGTGTACTGCTGCTATTCAAAAAAGTATGGAGATTGCAGGTCTTGTTTTCATATTACAATTATGGGCGTGGGAGCATTTTCCATATTTGACCCCAATTCCAATAAATCCAATAAATTTAAATGGTGACGAACTATACAATTGCAGGTATAATATTTACTTTCTATTTCTATACAATATTGTATACTGTAGCATTTATCCTTGACACTTCCAAATCCTAAAATCAGTGGCAATCATTAATTGTGTATAGGTGGGATGCTAGGAGAACGTTTACTCACACACCAACTTATGTTCTGCATGCGTACCATTCTAATCACGACACACAATATAATGAACAGGTAATATATCATAATGCATCAATGGTTAATTTACTAGTTATATTATTAATTTTATTGATTATAACATAGTTATTGTAATTGGAATTGCAGGTTGTTTGGACACCATATGATAATTATTTGCATCTATGGTGTCTTGCAGAAAGACATATATGGACTACAACAGCATCATTGCTATGCTTCCAAATTGTCGAGTATTACCATTCAGAATGAGTCATGCGACAGTTTGGATTGTTGCAAAGATGTCCAAAATGGCCTACTAACAATTTGGATAATTCTGTGCATTGTGTAAAGATGACAGGGAAGCCTAATGTCAATTGGCTTATGCAGCATACACAATACTACCAGCTTTGGAACGCGCGCACTGAACATGTAGTTGGGGATGAGCATTCCAAGTTAAGTGTGGACTACGCAACATGGTACCAGCAAAATGGTCACCTATTCACGACACCAGAGGCGGCTGCCCATGCATACCAGGTAATTATTTTAGCTTTTTCAATAATACTGCACTAATATTAGAACAAATTATTTACACAAATAGAATGCTGCACTAATTGATAACAAATTATTGTTTTATCTTTCTCAATAATACTGCACTAATAAATGTTTTTTTTTTTTTGTGGTAGCAAACTGAGATCAATAATATGTTAAATTTAGCTGTTGCAAACCAACAAAGAAATGATCTCACTGCAGAGCAAGTCTTTACACTAATAGTAGAGGGCCTTACTCGAGTGAAGTTATCAATGGAACAAAATATTTCTTCCGTCCCTACTCAGAGGGTGACACACTTCGGGCGACGACAAAGGCAACAAAGAAAACGGTCGCAAACCCAAACTGAAACCGGACCGTCCACCTCTACACAACATGGAAATGATGAAGCATAACCATCCACCTTTACACAATAGAATATGTACAGCTCTACCCAAACTAGGCTTTCAACATCTGCTGGTAATGACCCAACCACCTTTAGTGAGTATAATCCAATTAATGTCAGCAACTACTGCATGAATTTAAATGAACAGATTGGATTACCCACTTCCATAGGACAAGGATTTGAGGGTTTGTTTAACTATGACCATTATCCCTAACCTAGTTCAACACCTTCCTCCTATCACCCATCGCTACCTCCATCCTATGCTGGGCAATACAATTATGGCCAAGATAGCCAATACAACTATGATTTCTACATACCACAACCTTCCCAACCAGCCCCTCATGTTGGTGATTTCTTCACGCCTCCAAATACATGGACATGTGCTCCAAACAATGAGGAAGAGGCCTTCGTAACAGACTCTAAGGAAGATGCCTCAAATGAGGATAGTGGGGAAGATGCAGAAGATGCAGAAGGTATGGAGGTGTCTTCAGATAATGATAGTAATGAAGGTGGTCATTATCAAACAGAAGTTGACATTAGAACACAGCCAAGGCGCATGGGGAAAAGTCCTGTGTCAGCACGAAGGTATCCACAACGAGTAAATAGGCATCCTTCATGTTGTGGAACACAACAAAAACTTCGTGTACCCCATCGACGCAATGACTAATCAATGTAAAATGACTATTTGATAATGAATATATTAAAGTACTATTGTTGTTTATGCATCATTGTAGCAAAAAATATTATGCATAAATAATATACATAGCACATTATATGACTAATCGTAAGACCTTTGTGAAAATAAGAAATGTGTACACATTTTTTGGCATTTGAATTTAGCGCCCAATTAATCTAATCATACATCTATTTACTATAATGTACATTTCTATTTTAATTCTTCGTGGCCTCTCTTCCAAATCCTCGTAAAAGTGACAAAGAAAAATAAAACTTTCACCATCTAATTTTCATCCAAATTTACAGCAGCAACTTGTGAGTTAATTTCGGCCAACAAATTTTGTGAATTTCAAAAACCGCAAAACATAAAAGTTGTAGATATTTAAGTCACGGTTTCATCCCATCTAGCCTTGAGTCAATTGGATTTTTGAAGAGAGAGATACATCTAAAATACTGATCAGTGCTCATATTTGATTTTTCCTCTTCAAATTGTGGCCCTTTGATTTCTTTCCTTATTTGAAACTTTCAATCATGGTAAATGACCTAAGCACTCCATAAAAAGTATACATTTTAAGGTGTTAAAATAAAAATAAAAGTGCTACTTAGAATTTGTTAAAATAAAAATTAACACTGAGATTAATTGTTGGGAGGAATTAAATTATTGGGAGGAATTAAAAAATAAATAAAAAAGAAGTGATACTTACACAACATTTTTACAATAAATCACATGTGATTAATTGTTATTAGTTCAAATCTAAATTTAACATTAAAATAACTTTTTTAATAAAGTAAAAACAACTAATAACAACCTGCCATTTAGAATTTGTTGTAAAAATGTTATAAAAATTACACAATCCGAAAATGGGAGGGAAAAAAAGTTGCAGTTGGTTTGTGGCAATGACATTACCGAAATAGAGGAGAAAGATAGAAAAAAGTACGCATATTCTTATTCTTCAATATTCACCTCAACTCACATTTTTTGTCATATTCACCTCAACTCTTCAGAGTAATTTTTTTGTCATATTGACTTCAACTCCTCAGAGTACCTTTTTTGTCTTTTTATTCTTCAGTATTTTTTTGACTGAAGCAGTTTGGTTTTTGTGCATGTCATGTTCTTTCCTTTCGTACTGTAAAAGTACCCTATGAAACAAATAGGGATAGATTCAAGTACAAAGCAACTTGATTCTTATTCTAAAAAAAGTACATAGACAATACAAAATGTAAGAAAAACAAAAAAAGTACATAAATTCTTATAGGAGAAAAAAATGATTGATGTGCACACTGTAAACCAAAAAAAGTAAAGAAAGTACATAAACTTTTACAATACAAAAGAAAAAAGTGATTGATGTGCACGCTGTAAACAAAAACAAAAAATGTACGTAGATTCTTCTATGCACGCTGTGAACAAAAAAAGCAAAGAAAGTAAACAAAAAACAAAGTTTCAATCAATCAATCAATTAAACTCCTCATCTCATCTGATTCTTATTCTCTGCACGCATCGAATATATTCCCCTCAACTCTCGAATATATTCCCTTCAACTCCTCAGAGTACCTTTTTTGTCTTTCTATTCTTCAGTATTTTTTTTAACTGAAGCAGTTTGGTTTGTGTTTCTTATTCCATCAACCTCCTTCTCCACTCTTATTCCCCTCATAATTCTACCAACCATTTTCAATTCATGCATGCCATACATTCTACAAACAACTATAAGTAACAACACTTGCAAATATCTATCCGTCATTTATCTCTTAGAATGTGAGTTACATCTCTTAAGTAGTTATTTTTCTTTTTATAATATTTCATGTTGACATATTTTTGGGCATAACTAAGCATGGAAATCTTGTTTTTGCATTATGTGTTTTAGGCATAACTAATCCTCTTTAACAGAATTCTCTCAACTCTAGCTATTTAAACATTGAATATTTTTAATGGATTACCTTCTTGTATTGCATTGTAATAGTTGTGTAATGTTAATATATTAATACTATTATTATGTTTTAGTGTAGATGGTAGAAAATTTGTTCATTTTTCTCATCCATTCCGGCGGAATAATTAAACATAGAGAAAATGGGGTTTATTACGAAGGGTCGCCTCCTTCTATGCTTCCATTAAGCCAGGGTGTTACATTTGAAGATCTATGTGATGGAGTAGCATCCACGCTTCATATAAACAAAGAAGATCCAAAACTAACGATTTGGTATAGATTTCCTTTTCAATGTCATCCACATCCTGTAACTTACCAGCAAGTTTTGGTAGAAGATGATCATGGTGTCAATGCAATATTCAATATGTTAGACCGCCAATATGGATTTGTAGGTGCAGATTTATATGTGGTAAAAAGCCACCGAGATGTTTTTCCCATTCGATATGCCAACGAAGGACCGAGTGCATCATTTACTTATTCACATGGCGGGCACTTCCATGATTTATATGCCACTCATATTGGTCTTTATTCTAAAGATGCGGCTCATTCCCCAATCAACATTGGTGGTGCTGACTACCATGCTCCATATACTCATGGCGCAACTGAGGACCAACATGTTCCTTATCAGTCAATGAACACCAGTGATGCTGACTATGATAATCTAACTGAGCATGTCTCACAAGAAACTACTAATGATCCCAATAATACATATCGCAAAGCTACTACTATTGAAAATGCGATCCATACATTATCAGAAAGGATGCGAGCCATGGATAATTATGACCAACTTGATGACAACGAGGTCTTTGATGATGACAAGGTCCTTGATGATGTTGGAGATGAACAAGAGCCTTTAAATGAAGGTAATCATGAAAGTAGTCTAGCTATGGCATTCCATCAACCTTCATCACTAAGCTTTTCACAAAACACGTGGGATAATATGATTGATCCAACCCCACCATTTGAAAAGTCCACTTAGAGTATTTGGGACCCTACCCAAGAGTTTTATGTGGGCTTGCTTTTTGCCGATAAGGATGAACTACAAGTCGCTGTAAAACACTATCACATCAAGAGGAACCAAACATTTTGTGGCAATGGCAATGCTGAAATTGCGGGGAAAATTTTTCCCCCACAATTTCAGCAATACCATTGCCACAATTAGGGAAAAAAAAAGTTTTCCCATTTTCGGCAATGTCATTGCCACAATTGCCAAAAAAAAATTGCCACAAACCCATTGAAATTTTTTTTTCCTCCCATTTTCGGCAAGCCACAATTGCTACAAAATTTTCGGCAAATCCATTACACTTTTTTTTTTTTAAGAATAATAAGTGCACACAATTTTTACAATATTTCTACAACAAATTCTAAGTATCAGATTGTTACTTATTGTTATTGTTAAATTAAAATAGTAATCTCAATGTCAAATTTAAATTGTGATTTATTGTGAAAATATTGTAAAAATATTGTGTACGTAGCACATTATATTTTTCTTTAATTCTTCTCCAGATTTTGGCATTCACTTTTTTTTTCCCTACCATTTTCGGCAATACTATTGCCACAATTACCTTTTTTTTTTGGGGGCACTCACTCATTATTACACTTCTCACACTCACACATCCGGGTAGGCAAAGGAAAATTGGGCATATGAATTTTGGCAACACTGTTGTCGAAATTAGGATTTTCTCTTTCCTCCTTTTTGTCATTCTCTCTCCTACTTTTTGTTGAATTTCGGCAACACTATTGCCGAAATTCAATCTCTCTCCTCATTCTCCTAAATAACTTGAAACAGTACCTATAACGCAAATATGTTTTAAATTTAGCAATATTTAGCCAAAAGACTCAAGAATTAAGGTTAAACTAGTATTTAAAATAAAAAAAAAATTTAAAAAAAAAAAAAACTTTAATCAACAAACCAAAGTTAGCGTGCCTATTATTAAAGATAATAGCACAAGTTTGTTAGAGTTTGTGTTTGATTTAAATTTTGATAAGATCATTTTTCCTAAAAATCCTATTAAAATTGTTCAAAATAAAGATACATATCTAACTCCCTACAAAATAGGACAACTTTATGTTAGTTTTCAAAGCAAACTCACTTCACTTTCCTTACTCACGTTTGAAATTATTCAGTCACCACAACATTTAAAAATTACATTTAAAGAAAAGAAAAAAGAAAAGAAAAGAGAGTTAACATGATACATAAAAAAAAAAAAAAAATTAAAAAGAGAGAGAGAGAGAGAGAGAGAGAGAGAGAGAGAGAGAGAGAAGTAGAACTCAAGGTTGCTACAAACCTAAATAAAAAAATAAAAAAATAAAAAATTTCACGCCAAAAACATATACATTTAGTCACCACCAACATTTGAAAATTACATTTAAAAAGAAAAAAGAAAAAAAAAGATAGTTAACGTGATACATATAAAAAAAAAAAATAGAACTCAAGGAAAAAAGAAAACTTTCTTAAAAAGAAAAAAAAAAAAAAAAAAAAAACAGAGTAACGTGGTACATATAAGGAAAAAAAAAAGTAGAACTCAAGGAAAAAAGAAAACTTTCTTCAAAAGAAAAAAAAAAAAAAAAAAAAAAAAAAAAAAAAAAAAAAAGTTAACGTGATACATATAAGGAAAAAAAAAGTACAACTCAAAGAAAGTCAATCATAAATAAACAAAAGAAAACAAAACAAAGAGGAACTTGTAAAAGATAGAACCTGAATATTTGTTGGAGCCTTCGACAGTAAATATCTTTAATTTGAAGAAAAAGAAAGGAAGATGTAGAGCTAAACTAAATGTTTTCAGTTTGAAGAAGAACGAGAGATAGAAAGTGAGATAGAACATACAAAGCATACATGAGTTTGTGAGTTTGTGGATCTTAAAGTGTAGGAGTTTTAATTTACATATTTATCCCCGTTAGTTGAAAACTTGTAAATGGGTATGATGAGGGTATTTTAGGTATAAAAAAATAAAGGAAAGTGGATTTTTACCAGAATGTCCTTTAGTTTTGTCTTTACTTAAATATAGAGGTGTAAGGGCATTTTTTTAACTAAAAAAAATGAGGAATCTAAACAGGGGAATCCCCTTAAATAGTAGTATAGATAAAATCACTAGTGAGGTAAAATGTTAGGGATTATGATATATTTTTACCTTTTTTTTTATAGTGCGTTCATTCATCTTGTGCATAAGATAGTTTCTATTTTACAAATAATTATTAATAATCACGCTTCTAATCCTCTAAAATAATGATATGTAAAGTTGTGACTACAAAAACCAACTGGTTTTTGCTGCATTAGAAGCTATATATCTTGCTTGCCTAAAGCAGAAAAATAAAACATGATTGAAATGAACAAAAACAATAAATTAATACTACCGGTGAGAAGAATCTAATGGGGGCCTTGATTCGAACACGACTTTCTACATTAGAAGTCATGTATTTTGCTTCCAACTTCTTTTACAACATTAGTTCCTTGCAATTTTTTTTTTCCCACATAGAACTTGATTTTCACAAAATCAAGTCTCATACAACAAAAAAAAAAAAAAAAAAAAAAATTACATAGAACCTGAATTTGTCAAAAGAGAGTTCCATTTACTAAGAACTCGAGTTTTCAAAAGTCTAGTTTTAAATGGGAATAATGTCACATTAGTACACAACATCTATAGTAGCGGCTTAGAACTCAAGTTTTGCAAAGTCGAGTTCTAAACAAGACTATTTAATAACATTCAAAAGTGTCTTTTTTGTAAAACAATTTGAAAAAAAAAATGCATTATTTAGAGCATCAACATTGGTGATGTCAAAAAGTTATTTTATCTATTTTCCCACCTCACTTTATAAAACACCCAACATCAGTGGTTTTATTTTAAAATTCAACACATTAAAATAATATAAACAATACAATAAATAACAACCACGACCACCATCATTGCCACCAAAATGAATCCTTAACCCATAACCAGAGGTTCCTTATCTTCAGGACATGCTAGAACTAATAAACCTGGTCGGACAAAGGGCAAACGGACTTGAGCTGTTTGGGGTGGTGGCTTGGTTTATCTGGACTCAAAGAAACAAGCTGAGGCTGAATGAGAAAGGGGTGCCTAGAGATAAGCTTTTTGAAACAGCTAGAAGTTACCTCTTGGATTTTCAATCAAAATTCCAAGTGACCAAGGTGCAGCAACGAAAGGAAAATACAAAATGGATACCTCCAGGGGACGGAATGTATAAAGCAAATTACGATGGTGCCGTGTTCGCCGAGTCAGAGGAAGCAGGGGTCGGGGTTATAGTTAGAGATAGTAAGGGGAATGTGATTGCTGCTTTAGCTGAAAAAATACCTTACCTGAGTTCAGTGGAGGTGCTGGAAGCATTAGCCACAAGAAGAGCAGCAAAATTTGTTATGGATTTGGGCTTAACGGCTGCTGAATTTGAAGGAGATTCTGAGGTAGTCTGGAGGGCTTTGAAGGTAGTGAACGAGGCTCATTCAGCCATAGGGGTGATTATCAAAGACACAATGTCTATAGTAGGTTCGCTCAGAACCTTTTCTTTCTCTCATACTAGGCGACAGGGTAATTGTGTAGCCTATGCTTTAGCTAAGAGAGCTATTGTTTCTTTTCCATTATTAGTCTGGATGGAGCATGTTCCAACAGACATTAGTCATGTTGTTATTTCTGATTTTACAACATCATAATAATAATACTCTGTTTTTGACTCTCAAAAAAAAAAAAAACTCAAATCCAAAGAGAGAAGAGAGTGTGAGATGGGTCGAAGATGGGTTCACAATGTAGGTAGAGATGGGTCAGCTTGGGTCGACAGCGAGTGGAAGAAGAAAGATGGGTCAGTGTTAGGGCAGAGGAGTTAGGCTAGCAATGAATGGAGGAAGAAAGAAAAAAAAAAATGAAAGGGAGATGAGAAGGACAGTGATTTGGGTCGACGAGGAGTGGAGGAAGAGATGGGTCAGAGCTGGGCAAGAGAGATGGGTTGATCGATAGCTAGGTAGGCAAGATGAGTTGGTGAGGTGAAGGAAGAGAGAAAAATATCAGAAGAAAGGGTGAGACAAGTGAAGAGTGATGAGAATAGAGAGAAGGTGTGGTGGGAAAATGAGAAAAGAAAGGAAGAAAAAAATAATAATCATTTAATAATCTGAGCTATAGTGGAGGAGCTAATAAAATATTGCTTTTTTGTTTAATATTTGAGTTACAGTGCACATTTATCTTTGTGTATATAACATTTGAGCTACATACGCACAAATGACTGTGCACTATAGCTCAACAGCAAAAAAATTTAAAGTATGTTTGGTAACTGTTTTTTCTCCTTATTTTCTATTTCTAAAAACAATTTTCTAGTTTTTAGATTAAAAAATTTTTTTGGCAATCCAAAATGGATAAAAAAAAAATTGTTCTCAAAATTCAATTTGTAAAAGAAACTGAAAATATGCAAAAGACTGTTTTTAGTTTCTAATTTTTAAAAACTAACAAAAACATGCATTTAATTTAATGAATCTATCTCATTTAAGGAGTTAACATTAGAGTTCAAATTTTAATAACAACATATTTTAATATTTTCTTTTTTTTTTCCTTCAAAAAACTATCTTTTTAATTTCAACTAACCAAACATGTTTTTTATTTCAAAAATACAAGAAAATTGTTTTTCTTTATATTTCCAAAAACAAGTTTTTGAAAATAGAAAATAAAAACTGTTATAAAACATAACCTTAGTTTTTCTTCCACTAATACAGCCCACCAATACTAATGCTCTTACCAAAAAAAAAAAAAAAAAAAAAGAAAAGAAAAGAAAGGACCTTATCATTATATAGGATTCAAAATAGTAACACAAGTTATCGTATGCAATTACCATCTTGCATACATGTGAAAGACACATGCAGTGACCATCTAGATTGTTGGGCCTCACCTTTTCCCGTGTTAATTTTGGAGAAGTCTAAAGTGGAGGCCTGGCTTTATGGGAGTTCTGTAGCATTAGGATTGTTGATGATTGTCTTGTTCTACCTGGGCCTTGGCCCTGAACTCTAGGCATGCGAGCTGGGCTCAATAGAAAAGCCCCCCAAAAAAAAAGGAATTTACGGTTCTAGTTTGTGGCCTTGTCACATGCCCGCAAAATCTATATGGTTTAACACTCAGAAAATGAGAACCAATACGAGCTAAAAAAGACAAATAGTGCGTCCCTGCAAAATCTATGGTTTAACACCCAGAAAAGGGATTTACGTTCATCTAGGCATGCTTTTTGCCTCTTAAAAAACCATCCAAAAAAGTGTCCCTCATTTAATGAGTTTTATTTTTTGGCCAAACAAAGTGCTCAAGCCTTGAGGTTTTGAGTTTTGAACTATAAGTATGTTTAAGCGCGCTTTAAACAACATTGGTCATACTCTGAGACCAACGAATCTAACATCCAAGTAACCCTCTTTGCCAATATATTTGATTATGAAGATTCTTCATTTCGTGGAAAATGTAATATATTAAGGACTTAGCTGACATGTGACTGACCGATTGGCCTGTCTAGCAAGTTGGTGAGAATTGGACACGATGAGCATCATTTGACAGGCCTGATGTGGACTTAAGACCCAGAGGCACAAGGTCAACATTTGTGGAGTTTATCTATCCTGTCCAAACCTTGTATTTTTCTTTTTTATTATCATACAATAACTTATTTAATATTAAAAATGACAATTATTACTGGTGATCAACTGTGTTCTCTCTTGGCAGCTTCTATTGGCATGGGAAAATGTTACATCAGTATTTTTCATGTCGATTCAGGATATTATTAGTTTACGATTCAAATGGCTTAAAGGTGTAACTTTGTGGTGTAATTTGAAGTCAAAATGGAACTTTCGCTGCCCTTGACAAGCCAAGCAAAGTAGTTGGTTTTACTTGGACTTAATTGGAAGCATGTTTTAATTAAGTGTCCTTCTCTTTTTGTTTTTGTTGTTGTAATAACTAATAAGTGCCTCTTTGAAAGGGCATAGATGGTGACTTCACTACTCCTGGAAATAGTAGGTTTTCAAAATTTTGAAAGGACTTGATTTAAGTTCAATGTATTTAGTGCATTAGAGAGGAGCAGCGTCACTTTAAGGCCAAGGTAGTCCTGAGACCTCCTTAACTTGAATTTTATATATATTTATATATATATATATATATATATATAATAATTTTAAAAAATTTTATTTTTCTACTCTTCAAAAAAATTTTGGAAATACCATCAGTTTTTTTTTTTTTTTTTTTATGAGATGTAGCTTGTAGCATTGATAATGAGATTATCATTCATCGATTTCAAAATATGAAAACACGTAAAAGGCAATTATAAACTTTATGTATTTGCGTGTTTTTTTTATTATTGTTGATGTTGTCAATATATAAATTTCTTTTTTTATTAGATTGTATAATTTATGCTTCTTAAAGAATATTCTAAGAAAAATTCCTGGAGCTGCTACTAGCACTAGACCCAGTTAGATGGTGACATATGTATAAAAATGGACACATGTCATCATTTTAACGAATCTAATACCACAGAACATTGAACCTAAGTCTGACTCAATCTAAAAAATACTTTATTGAAGAGCAATTGCTTTGGAACTGTACCAAGTTTGTAGAGTTGAAAGCTTTGCCGTCTAAACATGATCAGTTAGGTCCAATTAAAATAACTTCCTTTTCCCAAATCCAAAGAAAGCAACTAACCCAATTCAGTTAAGGTTTTTTTTCTTTTTCTTTTTCCTACCCCCAATGAACTTTTCTCAAAGAATTTTATCATAGCTTAAAGTATCTCGGCTAGAACTTGCCAATGTTAAAAGTATATGCTATACGGGGGTTGTTTCTTTCACACAGTGTGTCACGTTTTTAACTGACGTTTTTGGTCATAAAAACACACAAGATGTAAAACACACTATGCGGAAGAGTATTTTTCCCATATATGCTATATAGCCTATCTTCTAACACCCTAACGTGAATCATTTTCATCGCTTCATAATTATCGGAGTATGGTCTCGAATCTTTATGTACGGCAAGACTTTGCATAGAAAAATAATGTTAAAATCCTGCTCTCTTGTCCTTTTATGGCTGCTGTCCAGACAAGCTTCGCAGGTGGAGGAGTGATGCAATTACTTTCCGGTTTCCATAATAGAACTGTGTTATATGAGCTATATTTCACAGAACACGCACTTCTTCACAACCTGTTAGAAATGGTTGGTGTAACATATATTACCTGCACATGCACTTATGGCTAATACACAATTTGCACACACCAATCACAACTTACACCTCAAAAAACTGTGAAATAGGGTGTCCCTACTCCTTAGTCCTTTTGTCTTTGAGACAAGTGTGAGGCATGTGTTTGAATTTACGAGGTCTTTGTTTGATTACTGGAAAAACATTTTAATATGCAGTGTTTCATGAGTTCCAATGTAATAAGCTATGCTAGATGATTGGAACGCTGAGCGTGCGTGATATGTAGCCTGGTTGGCAAGGAGCTGGATTATACATAATAATTTAAAGATCAATAAGAAAATGAAATAATTCCAAGCATGAGTTCTAGTAGAGAAAGACATTTAGATTGTGAAATCATGGTCTGTTTAATTTATATAATACTCATGAATAAGCAACCCTATCTCTCTAGGCCTGTGTGGATGCTCTTGGATCACAATTTAGGGAGTGCAAGAAGCTATTTAATTTATTTAAGTATGCCATTATTAATTAATTATTCATAAACTAATTCAATCAATAATGAAAAATGTTCACGTTTTTTTGTGAGAGCTAGTTGAGGAAGCACATGGTTGATGTAAAATTAGATAGCTATATCCACAAAAAGGCGATTCTTGGTGCTTACGTACAGACAAGTGGCTTAAAAACTCAACGATAATACACTATTGTCTTTTTTTTTTTTTTTTTTTGCTTACAACTCAATGACAATATATATATACACACACACATACATATATACTGTGTTTTTGTGCACGTATTTTAAATGAGAGGAGGAGTAAAATCAAGGATCGAACTTACTATCTCCTAGTCTGATACCATGTTAAATTACCGATTGTCTCAAAAGTTTAAACTGTTAGGAAATAGTATATTTAATCACTTAACCATAAGTCTAACATTAAACAAGTGCAGGGCAGAAATGAACTACAAATTGTTTTTAAGTGCAAATAAATATAGATTGAGTTTGAATGGCCCTGATATATTGTTCATAGTCAAAGCTTATGTGGACGCCGGTGGATCGTACTTTGTGCTTTACAACTATAGCAACAACATTAAGATATTAGCTAGTAATACAAAAACATATACTATAACAAGAACATTAAAAAATTAATACAAATACATCTTTTGGGGTACCACATTCAAGGCAGAGTATCGTTTTCTCGATCAACATGCCTGAAGTTTCTAATATAAAGACAAATATTGTCGCGTATTTGCTAAAACTTTGTGATGAACACAGCAGACTATTCTACCTTAAAGGTCATCGTGTATATCCAATGGAGTTCTCAAAAACGTGTTTCTACAAACACGCAAAGAATCATCAATATAGATAAATTCAACATGAATATATTCGCATTGAATATAGTATTAAGGAAGCATAAAATAGGGAAGGTAGAAAATGGCCCCCAAGAAGGAAAAAATAAGGGAAGGTAGAAGAGAACATATATAATTTAAGAAATTTCATTGCAAATCTTATAGCTATTCCAATAGAACCAGAGTCAGTATATTAAGATCTGACCTACCCAATATTCTAAAGTGCTTTCTCATTGGCATGATTAGTATATTGTTTTCCACGTGGCTTCTTGCTATTGGTAATAATCTTCCCAGCAGATATTCATGCCCTTTGCATTCCACACACAAACATGCCAATTTATATCAACCCAGTTTAGGTTTACGAGATTAATTGAGAACCAAAATATATAGCATAGGAGGCTTAATTTGTCACATAGATAATGCAGCGAAATACCTACGAGAAACACCTTTAGTTTCAAAAAATTAATCCCAAATTTACGAGGAATTCCTTAAATTCACAAGGTGATAGGAATTTACCAGAGAAATAATAAAGAAAAATTCCGAATTCTATTATTCAAATACTGATGGCTTTAGAGACTACAATGTATTTAAATACTGGGAAAAAAAATTCTAGGGCAGCTAGGAAAACCCCCATCAAATCACAAGATTATGTGGTAGAATAGTAAATTTCACCAAAAAGGGAAAAATTAAGATAATTGATGAATTTAAAACTACTACCTCTAAGAAACATTCCCAAAAAGACAAGACTTTATTCTAACTTTTAAATTAAATGTTATAAAAGAAACCAATATAATAAAAACAACAAAAACATAGATTTCAAGGACTAAATGATAGAATTTTTCCCAAAAACGACTTTGGTTGTGACCAAAGGAGATGATTTTATCCTCAGAGTCATTTTTCTTCACGACACCAAATCTCACACAATTTTATTGTTGTTGCTAATGATTTCTACTAAAAATTTTGCTATTTTTTTAATTTCTTGAGCGCTAACTTTTGGCAGTTCCTTTACTCAAGGAAAGTTTATGTTGTTTGTTCTATATCAATAGATGACTTGTGCATTGTAATAGCAATGCACATGCCCAGTGCTATCTGGATTTTATTCATTAGCAAGCAAATG
Organism: Quercus variabilis; assembly: GCA_030445155.1. Taxonomy (NCBI): domain Eukaryota; kingdom Viridiplantae; phylum Streptophyta; class Magnoliopsida; order Fagales; family Fagaceae; genus Quercus; species Quercus variabilis. The sequence goes on from CP129446.1 coordinate 58,808,657, forward strand.
AGTACTATGATAGTATCACTATTTGGTGGGAATTCTGCATGCATATATATGCTTAGTGCATTAATTAGTCAATATAGGATGCAAATTAAAACAATAGCACATTCCGTTTTCTTGTAGTCCAAATCAAAAACATGAAGTGACATAGTCTTTGGCACCTTACTTAAGATGTTGACACAATGAGCTGTTGAGACAATTAAGATAATCCCATCTTATAATGTATGTAACCCCCGTGACTTTGGCTTAAAATAGTAGTTGATGTTGGAAAAAGGCACATCAGGGAAGTCCAGTTGCAACTATTGTATAAAGCCTATTGGCCCTGTCATATTCATACGTGTAAGTCCTAACGTCTAGGGTGCTTCCATAACATATGCTCCCTCCATACCAGTTGGAATCCACTTGGGAACATCCACATTTTCTCACCATTGTGCGTGCTTTCTTTGATAATATATATATATATATTTTTTTTTTTTTTGGGTACGATATGTTCATTAGTTTTGTCATTAATTTAGCTTCTGAAAAGCCAGTTTTGGCAATTACCACGTAGCCACATAATATATATATATATATATATACTAAAACTATTATCAATTTTTATTATAAAAAAAACATACTATTATTGTACTACTAATGTCTAGTAGTAAGTCTCATTAATTAAATTAATTGTAAGATTTACTATGAAAATAGGGAGCATTGCTCTCAAAATATTATATAAATTTTTAGTGTCTAAGGGTGCTTCCACGACATACTACCTCTTAGTTGTAATCTACATTGAGTGTATAATTAAACACATTGGCACCGGTGGGCTTTATATAATAATATTATTCTCTTGGTATGACGTATCCATTAGCTTGGTCATTAATTTAGCTTTTGATGGTTGAAAAGCCAGTCTTGGCAATTTTCAAACTGCCACATATTTTATAATAAAAATACTTAAAAAAAGAAGAAGAAAATGCTAAAACTACTATCAATATTCTTACAAAAAAAAAATTACAAAATGAAGAGGCGCAAAATAAATGTTGCCACTTCAATATATAAAATTTATTTGGTAAAACTCTAACATCTAGGGTGCTTCCATGTCATGATCTCTCTTAGTTGGAATCCACTTGGGAACTTAATAAGCACTTTCTCGCCAATGGTTTTTACTTGAAAATTTGTATTCATTATTTTGTGACTAGTTTAGCTTTTGATGGCTGAAAAAACCAGTTTTGGCAATTCCCACGTTGCACATATTTCATAATAAATTTTATAGATTTACAGTTTAAAAAAAGAAAAAGGAAATTGATAAAAATATTTTACAAGATTTTTTTTTATAGATAATTACAATATGCTACTAAACTTACCGCTCGAATTATTTTTCTACCCTTAAACCTCAAGTATTTTGTGCATGAAGAGATGTCAATTCAACTACAAGGCCAATGAGGAGATGTCATAAAAATATGTTACAAGATGTTAGCAAATTAATATATATATAAAATATAATTAGTAACACATCAATTTATAATATGTTATAAAATTTATAGTACCTCTAACGTATAAGATGCTTCCTTCACATGTTCCTTCTAAGTTGGAATCCACTTGGGAGCATAAACACTTGTGGTTTACTTTATAAATTTTTTTTACAACATACCCATAAATTTTTTTTTTCCCATTAAAATTAACTTTTGAGGAATGAAAAACTAGTTTTGGTCATGCCCGCACTGCCACATATTCTGATATTCTCATAATAAATTACACAGCTTTACAGGTAGATAAAAAGTAAATAACAAAACTATCATTAATTTTATTATAAAAAGTTTACAAATGGAAATGATAATGAATCTGATTAACTCTACGTCGATTTGAAAGATTTATATAATAAAATTTATAATACTTCCTACGTCTAGGGTGCTTCCATGACATGCTCCTTCTAAGTTGGAATCCGCTTTGAGAACATAAACATTTTTCACCAATGAGATTTAATTTATAGTGTTATTTTCTTCCAACGAGATATCCACTAATTTTTTCATCAATTCATTTAGCTTTTGATGGATGAAAAATCAGTTTTGGAAATTCCCATGCCGTTGCATATTTTATAATAGATAAACAAATTTATAGTTAAAAACAGGAAACTACAAAAAGCACTATTAATTTTATTACAAAAAAATTTACAAACTGACATAATAATAAATATGATTGATATCATATCAATTTATGAGATTTATGTATTAAAATTAAAAGTACATCTAAAATCTAGGGTGCTTTCATGGAACGATCCCTATTAATTGGAATCCACTTGGGAGCATAAACACTTTCTTAACAATGTGCTTTACTTGATGATTTTATTTTCTTGGTACAACATATTCAATAATTTTGTCATTAATTTGGATTTTGACAGATTAAAACTAGTTTTGGCGTGAATCACACATATTTCATTATAAAATAGATACCATTTTTGAAAGAAAAAAAAAAAGTTAAACTACTACTAATTTTATTACAAAACTAGGTTGCAACCCATACTTATGGATGAAAACATTCAACAATAGTAAAGATAAGATAGTGTTACCTAGATCAATGAGGTGATCATCTTAGCCTTCACATTGAATATGAATGGGTTACTTGCACCAAAATTAAGAAAATTAAACTGTAAATATGTCACAAAATTAGACAATAATTAAAAACTAATTTGAATTTTGATCATGCTTCTATTTTTAATATAATACTAGCTTATAACCCATGTATATTTAGGAACGAATGTAGTACATTTCTACCTACTAAGTAATAAACGGTACACATTCATTATTAAATAGAAGTATAACAAATTTGAATAGAGGTTTTTTTTTTTTTTTTTTTCATATTTTCAAATTTTAGATACATGAACTTGCTTGTAAACATAATTGACACAAAATTAAAGTAAATTGGAAAGACAAATGGCATGAAATTGTAGTGCATTTAAAATACATAACATTTGGCATCAAATGATAGGACAAATAGAATGACACTTGGCATAAAATTAAAATGCAATTAGAATCTAATTTGAATTCTTGATTGAATTTAGTCTCAACTTCCATTTTGATAAAATATATATAATATTATATATGAAAATTACAAATTGACATGATAATGAATATAATTAGTTTCAATTCAACTATATGATAAACAAATATTTGAATTACTCTTTTGTATTAAGTAACGCATCAATTTATAATGTTTATATAATAAATTCATAGCATCTCTAGAAGAAAACTTTTACATTTTTCTTTTTTTTAAACCATCAAACAATCCAAGATTTTTATATCAGTAGTTGTTCTCTAACATTTGTTGTCCATAATTTTAAGTGTGATGTTCATATATATTATTGATGCCTACATTTAAAATGTATATATATAGACGATGCAATAAGAAGTGCATGAAAATCAATGCAGTATTTCTATTTGGTAGAAGACAAAACCTCACTCCCCTATCTCATATAATATAATCTACTATTAGTGTTTTAATAGGGCTACAAGCCGTATAATTAATTCAAGGAGCATATATATTAACATCATCCACATACTTTCCAACCAATGATTAGTTTGAGGCTATTTCTGGTGAGTTTTTTTTTTTTTTTTAAATGCCTTCTAGAGTAAGAAATGGTACTGTAGTTGCATTGCCATGACCATGATGCCATTATTCAAAAATATGAAACACAAAAATATTATAAAATAGAATTTCCATATCTGGTGAAGACCTTTGGTTGATACTTGTCTCCCCCTTAGAGGCTGAGGTTGCCGAACAGTCGTCATCTGAACAATCCATTCACGTTCTCTTTTTCGCATTAGGATTCAATCTATCATTTCGCAAATCTCATGCTGTTGTAGTTCTTTTCACATGGATACTCATGATCTTGAACCCCACGTCGCTGATCTAAAGAAAGCATATTCTACTCATTATTGCATTTATCTTTTGCTTTCTTTTTTAGGTCCTGGATGTTGTTTATTCTTAATGTCAGTTAGTTGAAATCCATACGAACGACACAATCTTGAAAATAAATCTTAATTCCTACAAATAGCAGCTTAAATAAGAGTAACAGGCTTCCACATTATATGTCCATAGATACATAAATATATACCTACATGTACATATGATGCATGTATATGTATGTGCAACTTGATTCAGCCATATATATTTATATCTATATACACGGAGCACGCATTATATAGCACATACATTATGCAGCAAACATGTTATACAAGGAAATGGTTCACTCATTCACAACCATGTTTATGTAATGCATGAATACCTTGGCATCCGGATTTCACAGGCACTGGATGATCTAACATCTCATACATGACTAAACAAACCATAGATAAATAAAATATATATAAGGTGAAGATTAGCCAATGATTACTGCATTTGATCAAGAATGAACAAAATCTTGTAAAGCATAATTAGATCATGATGGAGAACCCATTATGGCTACAATCCTCAAATGCAAAAGCAAGTCATAAATTTTGTTGTTTGGAATTGATACACGTGTGGGTCCATCGGATCTGGCCGGAGCTTCTATTTTGTCATAGCTTTGTTTGCAAATCAGAATCATAATCTTGGGTAAATTGGTATCTTTGTCAGGTCATCAGAACTTAACTACTCTTAGATCTCTTCAAACTTTTGAATGTAAAATGTATTCTTAATGCATGATTTGGTTCAGAGTTTGGAGAAAAATTGATTAGTCATAGATTGGGGAAGTGGGAACGTATAGAGAAAACCCAACAACCATTATTTGGGGAAAAATAATGAGATTAATTATATGTAGATAGAGCCTGCAGTTTGGTATAATTTTTTCCCCAATTTATTTAGATTATTTGGTTTATGAATTTTGTTCCCCAACATTCGTTAAAAAAGCATCTATTGGATCCGACTTGCAACAGGGAAATAGTAAAAAGAACAAGAGTTAATTAAAATATAGGCTTTTTGATTAAAAGTGGTTTGATTCTACTGCCTATAAAAATTAGCATGACTACATTAGGTTTGCCAATAGTAAGATATTTGTTAACAAGACGTTTCATTAATATACAACTAAGATTTTTTAAAGCTTTACTTCTTCTTCATATTGTTAAGAGCAGTTGTACTTTTATCCAATTATTTTTTAAACCAATGAAGGTAAGCTATACCAAACACCACGGTATAGTCTATAAAGCAGAAAGTAATTTAAGAAAAAAAAAATGTTTATTCTGACAAAAAAAACTTGCAGAAGGATTGGGATTATAAAGAATAGCACCTACCCCTCATCAACCACCATTATTCGGAATAGATCTCATGAAGATTGAGATAAAGAAAGCTTTGACAAGATGACGGAGGCTAACAGTTGTCACCAGAGATAAAAACGATATCTGTAAAAGGTTAGCTTTGATCTTGCTTACTCTACAGAATCAATCATTGATATTTGTTCTTTCACTTATTGTTTTTTTTATTTTTTATTTTTTATTTCTTGGAGGTGTGAAGCTCTTATTTTATTTCAAAGACTTCCTATATATAAAGGGGTCTTCGACAAAAGCTTTCATTCATTCAACAAAACCTTCAGCTATCTTCTCTTATCTCTCTCATCTCTCATATCCACAGCAGCTTTCTTTAAAAAAAAAGGTGGGGGCTTCATTATTTACAAGAAAGCTAGTTATGGCCATAGAGATTGAGCAACCTTCTGTTGGACTATCAAAAGTAGCTGTTTCTGAAACTCATGGGGAAGATTCCCCATATTTTGCTGGCTGGAAAGCATATGATGAAAACCCTTATGATGAACTCAACAACCCCTCAGGAGTTATACAGATGGGATTGGCAGAAAATCAAGTAAGTGTGCACAAAGAATCTATCAAACAGTTATTGCAAAAGCTAAAAGAAGAAACTTTTCTGTTACTGTTTCTCACTTCATATAATTTGCATGTTAACGTTTGTGAGTTGCTTCTTGAACAGGTTTCATTTGATTTGCTAGAAGCTTTCTTGGAAACACATTCAGAAGCCTCTAGCTGGGGAAAAGGAGCATCTGGATTTAGAGAGAATGCATTGTTTCAAGATTACCACGGACTTCTATCTTTCAGAAAGGCAATGGCAAGTTTCATGGAACAAATAAGAGGTGGGAGAGCAAAATTTGACCCTGAAAGAGTAGTCCTAACTGCAGGTGCAACTGCGGCTAATGAACTTTTGACATTCATTTTGGCTGATCCTGGGGATGCTTTGCTAGTTCCAACCCCGTACTATCCCGGGTAAGATATAGTACTAGTACTTGATCAAACTTCCATTGAAATAGTTCATTTTATGTTATCTTGTTTATATGAATATATAACCTTGTACTGATGTCAATTTCTATTCTTTTTACTCAGATTTGATAGAGATTTAAGGTGGAGGACTGGTGTGAAGATTGTACCAATCCACTGTGACAGCTCAAATAACTTCCAGATTACTCCTCAAGCTTTAGAAGCTGCATATAGTGAAGCAGAAGCCATGAACGTCAAAGTTAGAGGGGTACTAATCACAAACCCTTCCAACCCATTAGGAGCAACAATCCAACGCTCAGTTCTTGAAGAGATTTTTGATTTTGTCACACGCAAGAACATCCATCTTGTCTCTGATGAAATCTACTCAGGATCTGTGTTTTCATCATCTGAGTTCATAAGCATAGCAGAAATCCTTGAAGCTCGTCAGTATAAGAATTCAGAAAGAGTTCACATTGTTTATAGTCTTTCCAAAGACCTTGGCCTTCCTGGTTTTAGAGTTGGCACGATATACTCGTACAACGACAAGGTTGTGACCACAGCTAGGAGGATGTCCAGCTTTACCTTAATTTCTTCTCAAACACAACATCTACTGGCCTCCATGTTATCTAACAAGGAATTCACTGAGAACTACATCAAGACAAACCGTGAGAGACTAAGGAAGAGGTATAATATGATCATTGAAGGTCTAAGGAGTGCTGGGATTGAGTGTTTGAAAGGTAATGCCGGGTTGTTTTGCTGGATGAATCTAAGTCCATTGTTGGAGAAACCTACAAGAGAAGGTGAATTGGCTCTTTGGAACTCCATGCTGCATGAAGTGAAGCTAAATATATCTCCAGGCTCTTCTTGTCACTGTTCGGAACCTGGTTGGTTCAGGGTGTGTTTTGCGAACATGAGTGAGCAGACACTAGAAGTTGCATTGAAAAGAATCCATAATTTCATGGAAAAAAGAGAGTTAGAAATCTAATCTCTTCTCAGTAAATCTTCAATTTTTTTTTTTTTTTAATGGTTTTACCCATTTTGATTCTTTGGGTGACAAAACCCATTTCAGGAATTGGGCTGGTCCCATTGTTTTACTATACTGTAAACAGATTGAATTGGAAAATATTTTGTTTTCTTGCTTTGCGAAGCAAGTTTCCCAGAAATTCCATTTGTCATTGAAGTAACACTGCAGAATTTTTCTCTCACTTGGAACTATTTTATAATTATTTTGACTTGGTCACGGACTCAAGATTTTAAGCTAGCGGAGTGCAGAGTATAAAGAAGAAAAAAAATCTTCAAATAGGCATTTATATAGTATTAAAAAATTATAAATATTCAAAATCGTTATTTCTAAATATATTATGATGCAATCATTTACTAACAAAGATAAAAACAAAAACAAAATAATTTTTTTTTTAATACTAGGCTGGTTATATATATATATATATATATATATTTTTTTTTTTTTTTTGGGGGGGTTGAAGTTAGAGCATTTAGGGTAGTGATGCTAAAAATTATAGTTTTTAGCACCTCAAAAATGTATTTTATTTATTTTACCACCTCACTTTACAATACACTAAATATCAAATGTTTTTTTTTTTTTTTTATCACTTCATTTAAAATAATATAAATAACTCATTAAAATAATAAAAGAAGAGAGAGAATTTGAGTTTTTTAATTGAAGGAAGAAATATAATCTTAATAAAATATTTTATTTTATTTTGAACAACTTGCTACAGTCAACTGATATTTATACCAGTTTACTGTAGTTGCAAAAAATTTAGTTTTATCTTCTCCAATAATACATAATTTTTTTGGTTCTTTGGTAGTAAAATAATTTTTTTTTAAAATACTAAAATATAATCACCATTATGAATATTTTTAATTTTTTATTAAATTTTTGGATTAAATAATTGCTATTTAAGTGAGACTGACTAGCTTTATGAGGAGAATGGGACTTAACTACAAAAATGACATATTGTTAACAAAAATTTAAATAATAAAAAATTTTGGACCCGGAGGGCCCGGGCCGCCATTTAGGTATGTCCATGCTTGGTCACCACTTAATTCTAAGTAAGAAATGAGTTTGTCTTGGAGTTCGCAGCTAAGCATAATCAACTTTGTGTATATTAATCAACATGCAGGGGACCAAATTTCTTGGTTAGGTTGGAATCTAGACACAGGAAATTCTTAACATTGACATTTGAATTTGATTTTTTGTCATGGTCGTGTCATGCATGATCACATAATAACCTGGCTTGATTAAGATGTAGTAATTTGATAAGGTATGCTTTGCTTTCCCCACACTATAATGCTCTATACCAAACAATGGTCCACCACATAATATCATTAAAAAGTAATGCAGTGGATTAGAATGAATAAACCTTAATTATGTTAATGTAATGACCAAATAGTGTACAACATAAGAGAACATATATAATGAAGATAATCTCATCGGTTAATCCTTCAAGCAAGGATTAATAAAAGGTAAGACATACAAGGTGTCATAAGCATAAAATTTTTCTCTGGCTTTTTTTTTTTTTTGTTGATAAATATTTGGGTTTTTGGTTAACTTATATCATGCATTCAGATCACGATATATAAAATATGTTTTATTGTCTATGTCATTACCATGGTGAGGAGTTTGGAACATATTTTTAAATTAAGTTTCCTGAATATTTTAGCATTTACTTTAAAAGTTTGATTTGACTTTAACAACCCTTTCTGAATTCAACTAAAACACAAACTGACAATGATTTAATGATATTATAAGTCATGGTTAAGTAGCTTTCTCGTCTTTCAAAACGACATTAAGCAAGAAACCTTTCTTCCATGCTAAAGTAATCACCTAACTTCCTCGTTAAACATGATTTTTAGTTCCCAATTAAGTAGTCAACTGTCATTTGCCTTAATCCAAACTCCAAATTGCTTTAGTTTACCTTCTCAAAAAAAAAAAAAAAATTGCTTTAGTTTAGATTTATTAATTTCTAGGATGTCAGTTTCAAAACTCTTTAACCTTTTTTTTTTTCTTTTGGGTCATGAATTCCTTGCAGGCCTTTGACTAACAGCCTATACTTATAGGCTAATAGGCTATTAGTATTAACTGTCTATTTACTAATGTGATTTGCCTCAAAGATGGTCAAGCTTAAATATTTTACGCTCCAATTTACAGTGATTAGGTAGTTTCACACTTCACAGCATTTGACTAAATTCGTTAACATTTTTAAAATTAAAAAATATACAGTTAATAAAAACTTGGGTAATTGCATTTTTTTTTTCCCTTCAAATATGAAGTTTGTTCAAATTTGGTCCTTTAAATTTTTTTTTTTTTTAAAATGTAATAATTTAGTCTCACATTCTATTTTAACTCTACTAATTGCTTTACATCCGTTTCTTACTTGTATTTTTGTTCAATTATATGAGATTAGTTTGATTACTAATTTAATAGTGCCTTATAGGTTTAGATTGATTTTGATCTCTTAAATATGGTGGGCTCAAAATCCTACTAGTCAACTAAAAAAAAGGAATAACTAAATTTTTATATTTTAAATTTTGAAAGATCAAAATTGAATATTTTATAATTGACGGACCAAAAATATAGTAAATTCCAAATTTGAGGGGCCAAAATTATATTATACACTAAAAATTTTAAATTTTTAATGAAAATCTTGTTCAAAGTAGCCACAAGATACCATCAAACACCAACTTATTATGCATCAAATTAGCAACTCAATTTCTTTAAAAGCTTATGTTTCAAGATATGTTGAAAGCAAAAAGAAATTGGGTGAAAAAGGGTTTGCCTTACAAGTTACATTGAAAAATAAAGTTGTTTGATAGAATAATATTGGGAAGAACAAATTTAAAAATAAACTAAACTAAAAGCCTTGAATAAAAGTCATTATTAAGGAAAAGAAAGCATATCCTTTCTCACGTCTAAAGGCTAATTAACGTAGTTAAGTTAGGATTTTTTTTTTTTTTTTTTTTTTTTTTTGGTGTGTATTTACGTAGACGTAATAGAGTTTCGTGTTGACATTTTGTTACCGCCAAATACAAATATCCCTACGCACCATACCAAACCTGTCTCGTTGATAGGATAGGAGTGTTATAGTCAAAAAATCAACTGCGCCACTTTGATTTTTTTTTTTTTTTTTTTTTTTTTTTGGAGGAGCTTGCCACTTTGATTTGATGTGCCCCCAAAACACTTTGATATCCAACAAAACAAAAATCAAAAGTAAAAATGAAGCAAGCATTGAGTTCCACGTAAGTGTACCAAGTACAACTGCTTGTTTGGATTTTAGTTCGACAAAAAATGGCAACTTTGTCAATGAAAAGTCTAAAAGGTTTTTAGTTGCGTGGGGCAGTTTAATGCATTTGAGTGTCTAAGGTGAAAATTGAAAATGATAGTTTTTTATATATTTAAATATAATTTTTAAAAAATAAATATTATTTATACTCTGTTATTTTGTTTTATATGTAAAATTGCTTCTAATTTACATAAACTATGTAGATTTTTTTTGAAATTCTATAGACAACTTTTCATATTTGTTAATATGATAGATTGATAGTAATAAGTAAAAAAATGATATTTAGTATACGTTTGGATAGGAATTAATTTTCCTATGTCTGGAGTTTTGTGTTTTCCTTTTTCTTTTTCTTTTTTTTATATGCACACATTTCAACTTTTATAGACAAAGTGCACTGTTTATGCACTGTTCGCTGGACCCACAACCATTTTATTCAGAAAAAATAAAAATAAAAATGGGTCCTACAGCACTATTCACATATTTAAAAATTATTTTACTGCAATATTTTCAGTTTTAAATCTTTAGTAAAATAAGTTATATCCAAACAAATCCTTAGTGGTGAACTTAGATAAAAACTAGTAAAAGTTTATTAACTCAACTTATGAAAAATGTTGTGAATTTTTTTTTGTATTGCTCTTTTTTTTGGAAGTGCTAAATTCATAATATTTTCACAATAAATCATAGGTGTTAATTTTTACTGGTTCTAATTTGAATTTATCACTGAAATTAATTTTTGTCGTCAATAATACCCTGTAACAACCTACCACTTAGAATTTATTCTAATGGTATTGTAAAAAATGTTGTGAGCGTAACATTTTTTTTTCATTTGATAAAAAAATATTATTTTATTTACTGGATAATATTTGTATTTAATTAATACAATTATAATATTAAAAAAACCCTTATTAGTTAAAATTTGGGGGGTTTTTTTCCTACTTGGGGCCTTAGGTGGCCGCATCAATTGCTCACATATAGAACCAGCACTAGTTGCGTGATCATTATTGCAACAAAGGGAATCCCACTGTGGATTGTTCACATTTGATTTGATCAAAGCAAAGGCATTTAGGTCAAATGATAAAAAGTTTTCTTATAGTTAAAAAAAAAAAAAAAATATATATATATATATATATATATATATTTGGAATCAAATCGCGTTTAAACTTGGGAAAATTAATTAAAATTACTAACCTCATCATACTCATTTGAGTTTTTTTTTTTTTTTTTTTTTAAGCAATTAGAGAAAGAGAGACAAAGAGAAAGACAAAGGGAAAAAGAAATCAATATAATAAAATTTATTAAAAACAAATGGTATGTTCATACATTTTTAATTGAGTTTTGACTTTTGAGTTATTGTCTTCCTTTGAAATTAGTGGGAACCTAACAATAAGAGCATCTCTAATAGATGCTCTATATCTATTTTTTGGAGCAAAAACACCACTGTTCACACTCCAACAGATTCTTTATCTCCATTTTTTAGATTAGATTTGCTACAGTGCTTCTCTACAAATAGAGAACACTATAGCTTTTATTATTCATACTTCAAATATTTTTTTCTATTATAATAATCAGGTATTGAATAAAAAAAATGTTGGAGAATGTGTAGCTGTTAAAAAAAGAATAAAGAATGAATAAAAAAATAATATTTAAATGAGATGGAAAAAAATGATAGAAAATCTGTTGGAAAGTGTATTTAAAAAAGTAGATAGGCAAAAACTAAATGTCACTGTTTATTATCAAATAGTACAAAAATTTTGCTAATCTGCTAGAGATGCCCTAAGGTTGCGTACAGGATAAGCTTATATTATGCAACTTATTTTACTATTTAGCTTATTTTTAGTATGATTCATTGGTCTCATTGCACTTTTTTGTACTATTTGTGAGTCTCATTGTAGTATTTCAATTAACTTTTAGATTTATCTACAGTACTTTTAGTAAATAGTTTTCAGTTTCAACTAAACAAATTGTTCACAAACAGACTTAAATGTGCATAATTGGATTTGTTTTTTAGAATTCGAAGAAGAAAGAGAAAATATGATAAAAATGGAGAGACATGTAGAACTAAGTAACTACTTGTTATTGAGAGTATAAAGTTAGTGGGAACGTGAGAGTAGATTTGTTCAAGAGAACAAAGAAAAAAACAAAACATGTATGTAACTTTTTTTTAAAAGAAAAGCCATTTATTGGTAAACTACTTTTTTAAATTTATTTAAAATTTAGGAGTTTTAAAATTAGTAATTTTATATATCTAACCCTATTATTTAAACTTTCTAAATAGTATAATTTGAGAGTATTTTGGACATCAAAACATAGGAGTCCAAAATAATAGTATAGAATATTGATGAGAATTGTTTTTTGTATGGGTCAAAAACCGAGGACCCTGGTTATTGGGTTGGGCTTTTATCTGAAACAATTCATTTGTAAGATATCAGCGTTTGGACCAACAATTGAGTTAAAATAATATTTAAATGTAGAGAACATAAAAAACAACAAAAGCTAAACTTATAAAAGATAAGATCAATTCTTGTTTATTTCACCTTTCTCAGAATGTTCGAGGAATGTTTGTTCTAAGATGGGAATATAAGACAAAGCTCTACTCAATATTACAAAGGTTTTACTCTCTTTCTCTTTTTCTGGATTAGATCTCTATACATGGGGGGTCGTTTCCTATTTACATCTCTAATGCTTCAATCCAAGCAATCCACCTGTAGAGTGGATGATTCTTCAGGCAATATACTCATCCCATCTTTCTTCTCCCCTCCTTTTAAGGCTATGCTAAGCAGGTAACTGGTTATTGAGACATTGTTTAGAAGTCCTTCAACCATTAATGCGACATGTTTGGTTAGTGCAGAGCATTTAATGTTGAAAGGACGGTGGCTTCGTTAGGAAGCTTCTTCCTTACTGTTGCTTTCCTCAGCTAACATCCCTAGCATGGTTCAACAATACTCCGTCCCCCTCATACAATTCCTAATTCCTCTCTTTCCTCGATTCCTTCCTCGGATTACTTGAGCCCAGATATTCCACATGAATATTTAGTTGGGCCATCCTAGACTCCAAATTAGGCCCAATCTCCTTAAATTCATCTTGGCCCACACATTTTTCATTGTGTATAGCTCATATGAAAGTTTCTTTCTGTTAAAATATAGTGAGGAAGGAAAACTTCATCTTCAAGGGAAGGAAGAGAATTGTCTCCCATCTCATACCACATACACTTCATAAATCTAATAAATCTCTAGATTCCAGCATACCAAAAAACCAAAAAAAGTGCATAAAATTTGGAGAGACACACACAAAACAAAAGTTAGAATGATAATTATACAAAGAATATATGGAAGAATATTAGAAATATAAGCAAATCATGCAGGAAGAGGATGCATGGGTTGTAAGTCATTTTTCTCAACAAGTGAAAGAGAACAATTTTTTTAATTGGAAACTTCTGTTTTGTGAAATGTGTAGTTTCTGTATCAAATGCACTATCCTTAATTTAGAAGATATTTCTTCCAAAGAGTGTTACAAGTTGTTTTACTTTTCCCCGGAGCTTGGACATCTTCCCCCAAAAAAAAAAAACACTATGCTCATGGGAGGTTTTTTTTTTTTTTTTTTTTTGGAGAAACAATGCTCATGGGAGTTAATGGCCTGTTTAAATTGAGGGGGAATAGAGTAGAACTGGCCCAAAATTAGCTTATTTTTAGCCAACTCTACTCTACTCCCCTCCACTCTTCATCTCTTCCCTCTCAATCCAAACAGGCTCTAAATCTATATTAAAAGTTTTTTTTTTTTTTTTTTGGGTTAAAAAGAAATCACAAATCTTGTTGTCAAAAATAAAAATTAGTGTCATGATTCTGTTTCTAGACGTATGATGAAATTTATTATTATATTACTTACAAACTTAATAAAACATGTGGTGTTTATTTATACGAAGAAGAATTGATGTGAGAATCAATTTATTGATGTGAACTTTATGTAACATTAACTTCAAATCTGCCAGATTTATAAATAAATATTCGTGAAAATAGGTTCAAAGTAGCAACAATAACACAAATGAAATTGTAAAGAAAGACTAAAACGTTAAATCAACTAATAATCTTGAGCATAAAATTTAAAAGATACAAATTCAAAGCATATATAAATTGCGTATAGATTGACTTGTGATGGATTAAAATGTGAAAACTATTGTTGACGTTGAGCAACTTAAGAGCCTTCATCTAGACTTCTTGAGTAATTCTTTAATGTTTTCATCTACTTGATTGGATGACAAGAAGTTGATAAACATGGTTGCAGTGCTTCTATTTGCTAAGAAACCCTTCTCAACTATCATATGGAGATATTTCATTACCCTTGATGTCTCACTATGTTGCAATAAACCTTGGATGATTGTGTTAGATGTGAGATCATTAGGTGAACAACTGTTCTCATCCATTTTCTTGGAAAATTATTGAATACTCTAGGCGTACCATAAATACATACTTCCCCCCTCACATAAATTGTGGGTTCCACCATAAATGTAATTAGTGGGATCTACAATTATGTGAAATGAAGAAATAAGCAAATCACTCACTACATTTATTAACATCTCTTTGCAATTATGGCCATTGATTATTATGTTGTAAGTCCAAACATTATGTTGTAACCCTTTGGTGGCAATACTATAAAAGAATTTTCTTGCAGTTGCAAGTTGTCCAACATAACACAAACCATCAATCAAGATATTGTAAACCATGATTTTTTTGGTTCAAATTGTTGTCTTCCAACTCTTTAAACAATGTCATTGCTTCAGCAAAATGTTTGTTCTTAAACAAACAATCTAATAAGACATGATAGGTTTGGGCATTTGTATGTTGCCACAAGCTCGCATCTTATGAAATAGCTCTAGGGCAACTTGGGGACTCTCCCCTCAACAAAACCTCCTATAAGATTGTTATAAGTCACAACATTAAGAATTATTCCCTTATTGGACATTTCTTTAAAGAGACATTATCAACTCTTTTATTTTTGTAATATCCATGTTAAGCTAAAAAACTAGGTAAACAACTCATCTCAACCATTGTATTAAATGCTTTAGGGGCTATTTGGATTTAGAGTTTCCATCACCCATAACTTTGTTTCTATCACTTATAACTCAAAATATATGGGTCCCACGACTGAGAAGTGTGTTTGGCATTATTTCCAGTTTTTGTTTCCATAACTCAATTCGTTGATTTTTGAATGATGAGTTATGGAAACTAAAAACGCATTTAAGGTGTTTTCAGTTTCCAAAACTTAGTTTTCAATAGAATTTTGGTAATTAAATACACACTAAAGGACCTAGTACCAAGGGAGTCAATACCGTACCGGAGGCTGTACCGGTTCACCCAGCAGTACGATATATTTCAGATACCAGTCAATACCAGTGTACCGTTTCGGGTTTACCGCTATTTTTTATATTTATAAATAAATATATACATGTATGTGTGTGTGTATATATTATAATAAATATAAAAGTTTACCATAAAACATTTCCTCAATTCAAAACTAATTATTCATGGTTTTAGACTTTAGTATCAATTAAAAAAAAAAAAAAAAAAAAAAAAAAAAACATAAACACACACACACACACACGCAAAATATAAAAAATAGAAAGCTTAAAAGTTACCATTGCATACTAAGAAAACAAATAATACTAATAAGGTAATGCAAATAAGTTACCATTCTACCCTAACAAAAATTCAAAAATTACAAAACTTATAAAAATAAAAAAATAAATAAATAACTTTTTTCTGTATCGGCTGGTACGCCCGGTACAAGCCAGTATTATCTGAAATTGGCCGGTATGACCGGTACATGGCCGGTATGCCTGGTATTTAAACCGGTACAAAATGTTAATGTTTCGATACCGGTATGCAACCGGTACGATACGTACCGACTGGTACGGCCGGTACCGGTACGGTATCGACTTCCTTGCCTAGTACTAGTCAAGGGTCAGCCACAACTTCTTCTTTTTTTCTTTTCCCTTTCACGTTGGGTCTGGTCTGGTCTTCTTCATCTTCCTTTTTTTACTTTTTCTTTTTCTTTTTTTTCTTTCCTTTTCACACGGCTTCATATCCAAAACCATACCTTCATCCAAAAATGCAACATTAACCTTCAATTTAACATCAAAATCCATAATCCCCTTAAGGAAATGCAAAATCCATAATCCAAAATCCAAAATCCAATATCCATACAAAAGGAAAGAGATGAAGAAGAAAAAGGAAATGACGATGCGCACGAGGTACGGTGGGGATCGGCAGTGCGCTGGGTGACAGAGATCGCGATGCGCAGGTCCTTGATTTGCTAACAATGGCTAGGTTCATAAGGGTTTTGGTAGAATAAAGGGGCTGAGAAAGATGAGAGGCAGAGAAAGATGAGAGTCAAGGAAAAAAAAAAAAAAGGAGAGAGAAAAGGAAATGACATTGGGTTAGTGTGTGGGTCCCAGTTTTTTTAGTTTTTTGGTTGAAAACATAACTGAGTGATAGTGTCAAACGGGTTGGAAGTAGGGAGTTAGGGTATTTTAAATAATGAATGATAAGTGATGAGTGACAAAATTGAGTGAGGAGTGATTAAAAAAGAAAAAACTAAACAGCCCCTTAATTGCATCATCCTTTTTTTGCTTCTTTTTCTTTTTCTTTCTTCTTTTTTTCTTCTTTTTTTTTTTTTTTTTTTTTTTTTTGCAAACAATATTCATCAATCAAAGAATTGCAAGTGACTGTGTCAAGTTTAATGCCTCTTTGAATCATCACATCAAAAACTTCTTTTTCCTCTTTCAATATCCTCTCTTGGCAAAGTGTGTACGTCCATTAATATGCTGAAGGAACACACACTTGGCATGATCTTCAATTCCTCTACACCATCTCATTCAATAAGTAGTAACTTCCTTCCACCATACAAAATTACATAGGCCTTGAATTAAGGAATTGTAAGTACTGATAAGGTTTGGCTGAATGCCTCTACTCCTTATTTCAAACAAAAGATTCAAAGCATCAATTACCAATCTATCGTTTATATAAACCATCTATGATTGTGCTATGGAGCACCACATCAAGAAGTTCAAATTTCCTTTTTTTCCATCTTGAGCAACCTAATAGCTATATTAGTCTCACTGATCTTACACAAAGCATTGTGTTTACAGTTTACCATCGTTCCAAAAGTAATTATATTAGGTTCATACCCTACCTTCTCCATTTCATCCACCAACCTCACAATTCCAGCAATGTTACCTCGAAGACAAAGCCCCTTGACAAGAGTGGTTAGAGTTACATGGTCTAGTTGATAACCAAGTTTCAAATCTACACAGTTAAATGGTAGGAGCAATTGATCGAAGTATTTAGAGTATAAACATCAGGAGGGATTCCTAGTGATTCCATAACAACAGAATAATGTTTCATTCTTGCAATCACACACAACGAGTAAAATCCACAATGGAAGGCAAAGGGCACATGTGAAAATTGTTAGAGATATATATTATTCATATTAGCCCAATGTAATAGACCCAAGCTCATTCCTACTTGTACTAGTAGTTTAGGGTTTAATCGCCTATATATACTCATGTTAGGGTTCATTGTAACACAGGTTTTTGTACTACACTCTTATACAATAAAGATGTAGCCCTTAAGAGATTCCTCCGTAGACGTAACCCTTGTGTTCTCGATGATTCTATTCTATGCTTTCTTTTCCGTGTCTACTCTAGCATACACAATATGGTATAACGCATTCACTATTGCTAATAATGATAATGTTATTTAACATGGTATCACAGCTAATATTTAACAAAAATTAAACAAGCCTAAGGCATGACCATCATTCCTTAATTAACAAACAATACTTTCTTTTTTTTGATGAATAACAAACAATACTTTCTGCATTTAAAAACCCAAACAAAAAGTTTTCCTTAATCCACAATACTTTTTGTCTCACAGTTTTCATTTCCGCTACTTGGCATGGTGATACTTTACTTGCCCGAAAGATTCAACTATTGGCATTTGGCCCATTAACAAACAAAATCTTTCTGCATTTAAAAACCCAAACAAAATAAATTACTTGACAAAAATCAATTTTTTTTTTACTATTGTTTTAATAAAAATATTTGATACCTCGTTAATTTTTAAACTTAATATAAATATTCATAAAAATATTTTTTTAATTTATTTATTATTGTATTGTATTGTTGTTTTTCAAAAAATATTGTCTACCCATATCTCCTCACTTGTACAAGTGATTTCACATTGATAATATTGGCTGTGAGTATTTTTCAGGTAATCTCGTAAATAAGATAAGTACATCTTTAAATGAGAGTAATTTTAGGGAATGACAAAAAAAAAATTTAACAGAACCTCATGCACACACACTCACTTGGACTTTGCCCAGTCCTAGAAATTGAGGCATTTAGGTGGTAGAATATGCAAACATATATTCTCAGCTTTAAACCAATCATTTATTAATAATTTCTAATTTTTAAAGTATAAATATTATTAAAGAAAACAAATAAGAATGGCACCCTTAATTCGACCAACCCTGTCCTGTTGGTATAGCTAAATCCAAACACCTCCCAATGTACTTAAAAAGCAACAAATTTTTTTTTTAATTTTTTATACAAGATAAAATTTATACTCGAACCTAATCTAAGTGTATACGTGTGTAAAACTTCCTTCTGCAACAATTTTAATAATTGCTAATAGCGAAAGTATATTCAAATTAATAACTATTGAGAAAAATATTATATATATATATATATATATTTAACACAAAAGATGGTTGAGGGCCTAAGGAAATTAAATTTATCATGGGTTCCATTTTGAACAATCATAATGTTTGAGTCAATTCTTATCAATGTTTCACCAAATGCTTTAAATAGTGAAATTCAATTTATAATTCATTAAATTTATGACAATCCTTAGGAGCTTTGTCCATAAAAATACATGTTTTATCATGATCTGAATTTTGGGAAAGCTATTTATTTTTCAATCATCAATAAAATTGTATTCATAATTTTTTATCTCTTTTTTTTTCGTCGAAGGGGAATCATATATATAGAACAAAATAAAATATTATTAGGATTTTTGGGAAATCAAATATTATATTTTTAAAAATAAGCAGAACAAAATAAATGTTTTTTTTTTTTTTTGATGGGAAGACATATCTTCTTTTATTAATCAAAGTCTGAGGCGTTTACATCCTGAGAACAGGCAGACTCTATAAGGTTAGGAGTTTCCTCCAACCAAACTTAAAAGTCGCCAATCTGTTTCGCAAATTGCGCTAAAATATGGGCAAGCCTATTGCCCTTGCCTTTTTACATGGGAAAAACTAAAAAAACTGAAATATTGAACTAAAGACAAAATACTGGAAATAATGGTTTCAATGGAAGACGGCGGTTCAGAAGTGCCACAGAGAGAGCTGTGGAGAATCAGAGAATCTGTCTCAAAAGACACCTCACTGAATCCCGTTTCCCAAGCAAAAATTACTGCTGCCTCCATAGTCTTTGCTTCAATCTCCAAAGCTGCCAAGGGTGCTGGGAATCTTCTGCTCATAGCTGCCATGACTCTGCCTTCTGCGTCCCTCACCAACATACCCATTCCTGATGCTTTCAGCCCTGTGAACACGGCTCCATCTATATTCAACTTGTACTTAGGACTCTCGGGTGGGTGCCATTTGATTGCTTCATAGGGATTAATGGAGCTTACCACCTCATTTGCAGATCGGTACTCCTCAACCAGCTCCATAGCACCATGAACAATTGCTCTACCCTGTTTTCTTGTGCCACCATGCCTAAATGCATTTCTATTTTTCCAAATTCCCCAACACATAGTCACGGTTTTCTCCAACAAATCAGTATTTGTGGGCCTTTGCCTAATAATCTGCCATATCACATCAATGAAGTTCCATCTTTTCTCAATTTGAAAGGGGAAGACTAGTTTACAGTTGCTCCATACCTCAGTAGCCTTATCACAAAACCAGAATAAATGGCTATAGTTTTCTGCCTCTTGTCCACAGGTCTCACAGAGATCATCAGCTATGACATGTCTCCTTTTCAGATTTTCTTTGGTTGGTAAGATGCCTCGGCAAGCCTTCCAAGCAAAGCTTCTGATTTTGTTTGGAGTCTTCATACCCCAAATGGACCTCCATATTTGTTTCATTACTGTACTGTCGGAGCACTCCCCTTCCCTGCAGGTGATATGGCCCTCCATCAGACTCTTATAGGCACATCTAACTGTAAAATTACCCTTAGGATTTCCAGCCCATATGCATCGATCCGGAGGTAGGTGCGAGCTCAAAGGTATTCCAAGTACCAAACCTGCCTCTTCATCACCTAGTACCTGTCTGACCAGTTGCTCATTCCATTCTTTTTTCTCCAAATCAATTAGTGTGCTGACTTTAGCATCATTAGGCAGGATGTGGTTCATGGGAGACAAGATTTTTTGAGCTGCTGGTGCAGGTAACCATTTGTCCGACCATAAAAGGATGCTATCTCCGTTCCCTACACGCCACTTCATACCCTTCTTCACCACTTCCTGGGCTGACATGATACTTCTCCATGCATAGGATGGGTTTCGGCCTAGTGAGGCTTGGGCAAAATTGCAGTCTAGGAAGTACTTTGCCTTAAATACCCTAAAGAACAGAGAGTCGGGATGGGTTTGTAACTGCCAGCCTTGTTTGGCTAGGAGGGCTCTATTAAAGGCTTTAAGGTCGCGGAAACCCATTCCTCCCTTATCCTTGGGAAGACACATCTTGTCCCAGCTCAACCAAACCATTTTCCTCTCCTTCTTTTTCTGCCCCCACCAAAATTGACTCACCATACTTGTAAGCTCATCACATATCGAGTTGGGAATTTTAAAGCAACTCATTGTGTAGGTTGGCACTGCTTGAGCAACTACTTTAATAAGGACTTCCTTTCCAGCGAGTGAGAGAAGCTTCTCCTTCCAACCGGACAGTTCTTTCGCCACCTTCTCCTTCAATTGAGCAAAGGAGTTGGTTTTTGATCTGCCTACTAGGGAAGGAAGACCAAGGTAAGTATCATGTTGTTTGATCACCTGAGCCCCAAACAAGGTCTTGATAGCTTCCTGGACCTTTCTGGCAGTATTCCGGCTAAAGTACAAAGAGGTTTTTTGCTTATTTAGCTGCTGCCCCGATGAGTCCTCATATACTTTTAGGATTCTCATAATCTTAGCACATTCTTCATGGGTGGCTTGGCCAAAGATTAGGCTATCATCAGTGAAGAATAAATGGGAGAGCTTTGGGCCACTTCTGCTTGCCGCAATCCCTCTTAACCTTCGCCTCTGAACTGCTTGGTGGAACATGGCAGAAAGACATTCCGCACAAAATAGAAAGAGATATGGCGATAGTGGGTCTCCTTGACGAAGACCTCTTAAAGGTGTGATGTGGCCTTGAGGAACGCCATTGATGCGAACAGCATAGGTGACAGAACTAACACATTGCATGATGAGTCCTACCCACCTTTCTGAAAAGCCCAACTTAAGCATGATTTGATGAAGGCAGCTCCATTCAACCCGGTCATATGCTTTGCTCATATCTAACTTGAGTGCCATCTCCCCTAATTTCCCCTTCCTTTTCTGGCTGATATGGTGCATGGTTTCTGATGCGACTAGAACATTATCAGTGATTAGCCGTTCCGCCACAAACGCACTCTGATTTTCACATACTAGTTTTGGCAAAATCTGCTTGAGTCTGTTTGCAATGGTTTTAGATGCGATCTTGTACGCCACGTTGCAAAGACTAATAGGGCGGAAATCTGTCACTAGTTTTGGATCTTTTACTTTTGGAATCAGCACTATATGTGTCTTATTAAAGTTTGGAGGAATTAAACCGCAATTTAAAAAATCCAAAACAGTTTTAGAGACAACAGAGCTTACCGTGGGCTAGTGGTGCTGGTAAAAGATCGGAGGCATTCCATCCGGGCCGGGTGCTGTGGTTGGGAACATCTACTTCAGTGCCCTCTCTACCTCACTAGCTTGGAATTCTCTTAGTAGTAAGCTATTCATTGGGCCCGTAACTTTGCATTGGACAGCAGTGAGAAGCTCATCACTTACCACTGGGTTCGAGGTAGTGAAAAGAAAGTCGAAATACTCCACAAAAATCTTGCCAGTTACTTCCCCATCCTCCTGCCATTCTCCATTTGAGTCTTGGATTCTATCAATGGTGTTTCGTTGAAGCCTGTAGGAAGCTTTGGTGTGGAAAAAGGAGGTGCTTTTATCACCTGACTTTAACTAAGGAATCTGAGACCGTTGGTGCCACATGAGTTCCTCAACTTCCAATAGTTTGTTTAGCTCACACCGCGTACAGTGGATTTCCTCCAATATCAATGGGCTACCCTTCTGACATTCTAACATCTCCAATTTTTCCTATAATGAAGCTATTTTTTTCCCAACATGGCCAAAAACACTTTTATTCCAAGCACTCAATGAAAGACGACATTCTTTGAGGCAATGGTAACGGGATGAACCCGAATCGCTACACGTACCTTTGAGCCAAGCAGTACTTACGACATCAGCACATGACTCCTCTTTAAGCCACATTGTCTCGAATCGGAAGGGTTTAGGACCACGTTTTCTCCGAAACGTTGATGGGCTGTCTTTCAGCAAGAGCATACAATGATCTGAAGAGGAGTTGGCTTTGTGATATAGACGCCTCTTTGGGAATTTAGCAGCCCAACCGGAAGAAACCAATGCTCTATCCAGGCATTCCCTCACCCATTCTCTGTTTCCCAGGCGCCTACTCCAAGTAAAATCCTGACTAATGTAGCCCAAATCACGCAACTGACATGAATTTATCGCCTCACAAAAGTTAGCCATTTGTCGCACTGGCCTCGAGCGTCCACCTTCTTTCTCTCCACTGTGCATGAGTTCATTGAAATCTCCAGCACATACCCACGGCAAACTGTTATTACTAGATATCTCTTTAGCAATACCCATGACTCTTCCCTTCTGCTAGTGTCCAGGTTACCATAGAAACCCGTGAACCTCTAATTCTGAGACCCATCATTTTGGTTAACGATCGCATCAATGTGACTCTCTGAGTAAGATTGTACCGAAACTGATAATTCTTTCTTCCATAATAACACTAAACCCCCACTCCTTCGTATACTAGGCACCACCAAACCTTGGAACCTCTTCAAACCCTCCTTTATTGAATCAAACTCTGCAACAAGAAGTTTAGTTTCCATTAAAAAAATTAAAATGGGATCTTCAGAAGACACTACCTTCTCAAGGGCGCGAACTATACGGCGGTTCCCAAGCCCACGACAGTTTCAGACTAATGCACTCATTGATCTCGGCGGGGTTGCTTAGCAACCTTCGCCGTTCCTAGGTGTTTTGCCATCAACTAACCCATTGCCGAAACTTGCGCCTCCATTTTGCTCCTTTTTTCATTGAAAATGTTCTGCTGAATTTCTTTGAGCGGCACCGCATCTTTCCTTTTGGCACCCACTACCTTCTCTCTATTAGCTCAGTCTTTCCCTTCCACCGATTCTCTTGGTATGCGTTTCCAAGTACCCAATTTTTCAGTGCATCTATCCCCATTTGTTTTGTCTACCGTCGAATCCCTTGTTTTGTTTTCTTTACCCAGAGAGTTGTTATATGAGAGCTGATAGTCCGAAGTGTGCCCGACACCTTCAGGTATAAAGGTGTTAAAAGATCCATAGGTAAAGGTCTGGGCCAAAACCTGTGCCTCCTTATGCTTCACAATTGGCTCTCGTGGACTCAAGTTCTCTTTTTGCAAAATTGGGGAGTCAATGGGCCCATCAACTTTATTAGTCACCCCACCCCTCTTCTCAAGGACCGTATAGGCCTCCATCCTTTGTTTTGAGCCCAAGTTTAAATTCTGCTTCATTTGTGGCCCACTATGGCTATCTGGCACCCTTCTGTTATAGACCACGTGATTGTCCTTCCCCTTATTTTTCTCCTTAAGGATATCAAATTCCTTAATTGCCTGGTCTATTTCACGTAACTACTCTGAGAATAACGCTGCGCGAGATCTTTGCGGCGAAGTATCCTCCATTTCCAAATCCACAACTCGGTGAGGGTTCGTTCCCTGTGGAACGGTTTCGCTGCCATGACTCCTTGCCGCCGTCGTTGGCCCAGGTTTAGAGACTGTCCGAGGCTGCTCACTGGCTCGTCCACTACTTTTTTCTCCCCCGTTGCGCTCACTAGGCTTTCTCTTGTCAACCTCCGCAACCATGGGTCATTGGAGACGTTCGGAATCAACCCGTATCCACGGACCGAACTGCCTGTCTTTCGAACCAAGGGATTCCTTACTGTTTATCCAGAGAGGGCAGTCTCGGTTATCGTGGTCTATCTTACTGCACCAATAGCAGAAAATGGGGAGGCGCTCATAGCGAAAGTCTACCCATCCTGTTTTCGACCCTCCCATCCTTATGGTTCTTCCTCGGCTCAACGGTTGAGATATGTCAAGCTTCATTCGGACTCTAAGATACTTCCCCAAGCTAAAGCCTTTTTCCCCCACATCAACCTTCTCCACGTTGCCTAAGGGCCCTACAATCTTCTCGGCGACTTCTCTGGTCTGCATTCTCATGGGCAACCCGTGAATCTGAACCCAAAAGGGTGCCCTGTCAAAGCTCATAGTGGAGACTAAGTCTCCAATTTCGAATTTTTGTAGAACCACTAGATACTTGTCGAAGGACCATGGACTCGACCAAAGCACTCTTTCCATGTCCTCCTCATTCTAAAACAGAAAGAGCACTGTATTGTCACTAGCATCCTGAACCTCAAAGTTCTCTGATGTCTTCCAAATGGGTTTTAGTGCTTTAATCACCGCTTCTAAGTTTATTCGTCTCTTTGTTAAAAACTTTCCTGCTAAAATCCATCCCTTCGTCGCTTCCTGAACGTCAATATCTACCTTATCCCCCTCGTGCTCTGAGAGTTTAAGTTTCTCACAACGTCTTGATAAGTCCTCCATGAGACTCGATCAGACAATGGAGAAAGGAAAAAAACCAGTTTTCTACCTAAACAGGAGAAACTTTTCTTGTCAACGACAAGCACCTTTTTTCACCTCTAGGGTTTCAGAGAAAACCTAGAGAGAAAACAACTACAATATTGACTAAAGTTTTTAACAAAATAAATGTATGATTAGGCTATAATGTCATTGACAAGATTTTCAAAATTGATGAGCTCATTCAATAGAATCTAATACTAGTATCATTAACTCTCTTTTATATATATAGTATCTTTAACTCTTAAATGCTGAGGATTATCGCAATAGCAAGTAAAAGTTACCAATATTGAGGATAAGGTGACAAAAAAAAATGTTTTTAATGATATATAGGGACATATGCCAAAAACTTTAGCTGGGAAATAGCTCAGCAACTTAAAAGTCACTAGTAAATGATTTCCTGATCTAGAAATTTCTTGTTTTCCTACCTGTCGAATGGGTAATGTGGAGTGAACACTGATAAAGCAAGAAGAGAATATAGAAATTTGGCAGGAACTAACAATATTAAACATTTTTCTCACGATGCTTTTCCTCTTAGCAACAGGTTACTGTAGCAGCTTGTTTAAAGTATGCTTCAGCATAAATCAAACCTGAAACAAGAATTAATACATGCGATTTAGAAGAAGAAAGATGGGTGCACAAAATAGTTGAATGGATTCATTAAATACTGAATCATTTGTAATAGCAGGGAAAAAAAATATATGAATTTTAATGTTGTTATGCAGCGGAACTAATGAAAGTGATCATAATATAGAGAATTCAGAATATAAAGGTTGCTAGCACTTACCAAGTCACGTTTCATTTATTGTAAGGCTTTTAAGACTTCAGACCACATTGCAGGAGAAACAACTGCCTTTTTTGGAATAAATGGAGATACTTACAATCTCCAATTCCCTCGCATCTGGAACAATAGCAAGCTTGTCTAGAAAATAGCTCCAGATAATTCCACTCAGCTTGCTGAAAGATGATTATAATCATTGTATTAATTTTGAATGCCTATGATCGGCATTAACTCTAAATTTAATCTACAAAGTGAAATTAATCACCTTGGATCCAGCTGATTCATGAATTAAGAATGAATGTCAAATTACTTGTGATAGATTAAGTTAATGAGCATTTATTTCATCCATTTTAGAAAGTGGATTTTATGATGACTAATCTAGGAGAAATCATTCATTCCTCTTGGATGAGTCCTCCCATAGGAGTGAATAATTTCTCGCTAAACTAGGGCTTTGCTTTACAAGATTGCAATGTATGTCACCCTTCTCTTAGTCAACAGACAAAGAAGCATGTAGATAATTGTCAGCAACTTCCTTAGGTAGACCACCTAACCAAACTACCCTACTCAAAATTGACTATAGATTCTAACGTTAATACAGCTCTAGAAAGCATATGAAACATATATTCAGGTTACAAACATGCATAAAAAGTTAAATGCATCATATCACAAATTACACTAAAATATTCCTTTGAGCAGAACAACCATGTCATTCTTACAAAACATTTAACATGCAACTCATGAATTTAGTTTAATCAGGTCAAACACTTCAACCATGTCAATCACCTAAATATAATGTTTATGCATTAAAATGATGCTTCTGACAAGTGTTTATATGGCATAAGTTAAGGGGGCCTAAATCTTACATTTTCTGGATCTATTTCTAAGAAAGTGTTATTTGTATCTTTGATAGTTCTTAAACAGAAGTATTTACATTTGATTGAAAGAATATACTGCTTGAAATATTACTAATGCATGTAGAAATGAGTATAATTGGTCTAGCATATTTATGGAGTTAGAATTCATTTTCTTCTTCTCAAACCCTTGAATTGGAAGCTCTAGTATCTTAGGATTCATATGTTTGGACATGGGTCTGCACCAAATTAAGTTTTGTATTTCTAGATATGAGGTCCATCAGCAATTCAGCATAGACATTCCAATATCTTCCAATGCTCTGCCCTTTGATCCACACTTGTGACTTGACCCTTTTCCATGCTTCTCATGTCCAAAGTGAAGGCTCTTCTAGTTCTGGTGCATCTAAATGTCTTGACGGGTTCAAGTGACATGTTGCCAACCTAAGTAAATAGCATAAAGAAAACACATAAACAGTTGTTACAAAGACTCCTAGGTTCTCAAACTTAAACCATGTCAGTGGTTGTTTCTCTGCCACTAAGGAATATTGCATCCACTCAACTGATGAGATAAAGCTTAGAGAACGTAAATTCAAGGAAGGATCAACAACTACAGACCTTCAAAATCCTTATCAACCTATTCAAATCCTAGTCTTCCAACTTTTCCCCAGCATCGTTGAACTCAACCCACGCCTTGGACTTGCAAAAATTCATGAAGAAGTACCAAGCAATCCCAGACAAGTACCAAGCAGAGCATTTATGAAATAGATGTTTTAGTAGCCACTGCCATTAAATAGACCAAAATCCCAAGACTGAATCAAGCATGCAACCACCAGCCCTGCTACCCCATTGGAACTGTACATGGCCTCTTGCAACTTCCTACTCAATCAAAGAAATGATGCAAATTCCAATAGTATTCATTAATCACAACAAAGTTAAATAAAAAAAGGAAACCATGCAGGAGCGACTGTTTAGATTCACAGGCATTTATATGTAAACAAACATGAAAACGAGGAGTGAGAGGGTAAAGAAGGCAACATCAGAAACCTCTTGTAAGACTGGGTCATATTTAAATCATACTACTGATGTTCCAAGTCTAATAAATAATCTGTTGAGGATCCATATACGATCCCAAAGTATGGACTATGGCTTTGCTGTTATTGTTGTTGTATATATTTAGTGCATGTCACATCAATATTAATAAAAGCAAAACACTATCAATTAATGACTCAATCAAAGATTGGGAAAACAAACAAAATTTTATTTATCAAATTCACATCGAGGAATGATAAGGGAGCCAAGCATTTACCAGCACCACCATGGAGTCTCTTACAGCAATGACCACTAAGCTAACACATGAAACCACTCTGTGGTAGAGCTTCTCTAATTTTCCATAGCCTTTACATACTGCCTACCACCTCCAAACTGCTTAATAAATTTCTATTTGGCCCATAACTCTTTTGCAAGTGATTTTGTTGAAGCCTGTGAAATAAAATGAGATTTATTCAAGTTCCAATTTATCAACAGAAAAAATAATATAAGTACAAAATGGAAGAAGGAAGTAAAGAAGAAGATTTAACTGAAGTAAATGTATAAGGAGAAAGGCTTCCATCTTCCTTCCCAATCTAAAGCAAGACCCTATTACTTAACATACAGAATTTGACGATGATAGATTGGGCAATGTAGCATAGAGTCTCCAGATACATAAATTTTCCCTGAACACAACTATAGAGAAATTTTTTAATACAAAATGTTAATGCATACCTATTAAATAAAAAAAAAAGGACACTTTAATCAAACTGACAGCTCTGCATGCAAAGTGGAAGCAAATTGGAAATTCATAGATTAACTTGTCTACAACATATTCCATAATGACAGCCAAATCCAAAGAGTGGGTTTCTTGTAAATAGAGCCACGTACAATTAAAGGCAGGCTGTTTATAAAAACTTCATCCAGAATATGTTTTCATGTCAAAACCAAACTAAAAAAATGTTTGAAGGTCAATTTTCAAATCAAGTCCAAATAAGTCAAAGCCAAACTAAAAATTTATGGTGGAAGAAAAAGCATACAGCTGAACTGCCTGACCATTTTTCAATGTTTGTGTTCTTCAATATCTGTACAGGCATGAATCAATTATCAATCTAATAAATATTGAGAAGAAAGTAATATAACTTTGAAGAGGGAAGAGAGTCATAATGGTGAACTGAATTGAATTGGGAAGTCTAGCAAAGAAAAACAGGAAGGAAAAAATAAGAAAAAAGGGGGGGGGGGCGCACGGTGGTTTACTTAGGATGTTAACCACAATAATGCAAAGCAACCAGACAGTTAGAGGCATCTGATGGTTTTCATATTCAATCCATAGTAATTTATGAGCTAGATGAATAGTTAATAGGGAAAACAGGTGCATGCATATTAGAAGCATTGTCAGAATTTGAGAATGTTAGTAGATAACTAACAAAAAAAAATCATAAGTTTGGAGTATGACACATATTCTTCTACTTTGATTTTCAAACTTGTTATTTTGTTACTCAAAACAGCAAATGTCAAAATGATTAAATTGTGAAATTATTTGTATTGCACTGCAACTATGAAAATTACTGAAGAATGATTTTATTGATCTGAATAAAATAGATACAATTACATGTATTTATAGCATCACTAAGCAACTAAACCAAAACCAAAACTGACTAATCTGATCTAACAGACTTCTAACAACCTTCTTAACCAACTAACAGAAATGTACAATTAATTAGTCACGTGTAAGTCACATGCCCACTAACCAACACTATACTACACGCAGCTTTACACTTTAAACTACTCGTCGTTGATCTCTGCTTCAGGTCTACAGCTTGTGGACTCTTGTGATTCATTCTGTTGCTCTGATTTCGTTGACTTCTGATACTCCCCCTCAGGATGGACATCATGAGAATGAATATTTGAAATGCCCATCCTGGTAAGAAGATTGGAAAATTGATTCCAACTTAAAGCTTTTGTTAACAGATCAGCTATTTGACATTGAGTTCTAATATCCATTAGCTTTATAACTCCTGCTTGCACCTTATCCCTCACAATGTGACAGTCTATTTCAATATGTTTTGTACGTTCATGGAAAACTGGGTTAGTTCCTATGTGAATTGCAGCCTGTGAATCACTGAACAGCAAGGCTGCCTGGCTGTGTTTGACATTCAGATCCTTAAGCAAATACAAAATCCATGTCACTTCACACACTGCAACAGCCATTGCTCTATATTCTGCCTCTGCCGTGGATCTTGACACTGTACTTTGCTTCTTAGACTTCCAAGAGATGAGAGAGTCACCAAGAAACACACAGTAACCAATGATAGACCTCCTGGAATCAATGCATGCAGCCCAATCTGCATCTGCAAATGCTTTGATGTGTAAGGTGGATTGAGCTGAAAAGAATAAGCCTTGTCCTGAAGTACCTTTAAGGTATTGAATTACTCTATAAGCTGCTCTGAGATGAGGCTCTCTAGGTTTGGACATAAACTGACTCAGCCTATGTACTGAGTAGGTGATATCAGGCCTAGAGATGGTAAGAAACAGCAACCTCCCTATTAATCTTCTGTACATGCCAGCATCAGTCAGCAACTTGCCCTCATCTTTGCATAGTTTGATATTTTTCTCCATTGGAGTTTTAACAGGTTTACACCCAAGCATTCCCACATCATTGATCACTTCAAGGGTATACTTTCTCTGGCACAAGGAAATACCTTTCTCAAATCTAGCAACTTCTAAGCCCAAGAAGTATTTGAAACTGCCTAGATCTTTTAGCTTGAATTGATTGTTTAAGAGAACTTTTAGGTCTGCTATAGATTGAGGATTATTGCTGGCAATAAGGATATCATCAACATATACTAAAAGTGCCATGAAAGAAGCTCCTGAGTGCTTGGTGAACAAAGAGTAATCTGCCTTGGACTGCAGAAAACCATATTGCAATAAGGTAGTTGAAAACTTGGAATACCATTACCTTGAGGCTTGTTTAATGCCATACAAGGACTTGTTCAACTTGCACACAAGCTCCCCCTTGCTGGGCAGGTCTGGAGGAAGACACATATATACTTCTTCATGCAAGTCACCATGAAGAAACACATTGTTTGCATCCAACTGATGAAGAGTCTAGCCTTGCACAGCAGCCAAAGACAAGAAAAGTTTGACAGTCACCATCTTGGCAACAGGTGAGAATGTCTCAGTATAATCCAAACCTTCCTGCTCAGTATATCCTTTGGCAACCAACTGTGTCTTGTACCTCTCTACACTGCCATCTGACTTGTATTTGATTTTGAAGACCCACTTACAACCAACAACCCTTTTATTTGAAGGCAAAGGAACAAGAGACCAAGTGTTATTGAGTTCTAAAGCCTGAATTTCAGCTGCCATGGCAGCATCCCAATTAGGATCACCAACTACCTGATGGTAAAACTT
Organism: Quercus variabilis; assembly: GCA_030445155.1. Classification (NCBI taxonomy): domain Eukaryota; kingdom Viridiplantae; phylum Streptophyta; class Magnoliopsida; order Fagales; family Fagaceae; genus Quercus; species Quercus variabilis. The sequence continues at coordinate 58,840,209 of CP129446.1, forward strand.
AGGTTCTTGAATAGTGGAGATACTATTGCAAAAATGAGAGTAAGAAGGAGAGAGTTTGTGACTAGAGATATAATTGGTAATGGGGTATTTGGTGGAAACAGCAGAGCACTTAAAAGCTTGAAGATAAGCAGGTGGTCTGGAGACTCTAGTAGACCTCCTTGGAACAAGAATTGGTGAACCAGGACTGACTGGAAGAGAAAGAGGGGCAGGGACAGGTTCAATGGACAATGAAGCATCAGGAATAGGAATAGTAATGTCATTAGGAACAAACACAGATAATTCCTCAGGAAGATCAGTAAAATGTGCTTCAAGAATGGTGGAATCAACATGATCTGAGGAGGCTGGGACAGGAGTAGAATGGTGAATAGAATCAGTGACAGGTAGAGGAGGAGAATTAGGAAAACAATCATGGAAAAATGGGTCAGGTTGAGATAAAGGAACAAAAGTAGGAAGAGACTTAAAAGGAAACACAGATTCATGAAAAAAAACGTCTCTAGAAATAAAAGAGGATCTGGTTTGCAAATTTAAAAGCTTGTAACCTTTAACCCCAAAAGGATACCCCAAGAAAGCACATCTAAGAGCCCTAGGATCAAATTTGCCTCTATTGTGAGAGAGAGTAGAAGCAAAGTATAGACAACCAAACACTTTGAGATGGGAATAGTTTGGAGGCTTATTATAAAGAAGCTCAAAAGGAGATTTGTTTTTCAAAAGTGGATAAGGAAGTCTATTTATGAGATGAACAGCAGTAAGGATACAATCACCCCAATAAGCAATAGGAATATTTGATTGAAGCCTTAAAGCTCTAGCAACACAAAGTATATGTTGATGTTTTCTCTTCACAACAGAATTTTGTTGTGGAGTGGCAACACAACTATGTTGATGAATGATGCCATGAAACTTAAAGAATTCAACCATTCGAAATTCAAGTCCATTATCTGTCCAAAAGATTTTAATAGACTTACCAGATTGAGTTTTAACCATGGTATAAAAGGATTGTAATAAGGACCTAGTTTCAGACTTAGATTTCATGAGATAAACCCAAGTTGATCTAGTACAATCATCAACAATGGTAAGAAAATACCTATGACCAGCAACAGTAGGCACCACATAGAGACCCCATATGTCACAGTGTATGAAATCAAAAGGAAATTTAGAAACATGATTAGGAAATGGAAAAGGAAGCCTTTTATGCTTAGCCAAAGGGCAAATTTCACATATCTCATTAGAAACAGAATAGAGATCAGGAAGTACATGTTTCAAAACAAAAATCTTAGTATTAGATGGATGCCCAAGTCTAGAGTGCCAGACAGAAACAGGAATTTTGACACTATTGACAACATGAGATTTATTTGTACTAAAAATGGATTGAAAAACAGAATTAAAAACAGATTGAAAAGATGGAGTAGCCTGGGACTGAATTGGAATGGCACAAGTATCAGAGGGGCTATGTTGAAGAAGATACAACCCATTATGAATTTCACCCACACCAATCGTCCTCCAACATTTGAGGTCCTGAATGAAACAAAAGGCAGACAAGAAAATGAGACAACAATGCATTTTCTTGGTAAGTTGGCTGACTGACAAAAGGTTGAAAGAGAAAGAGGGAACACAAAGCACATTGGTTAAGACAAGATTTTCAGATAGACATATAGAACCAATATGAGTTACCAAGGCAGTCTCACCATTAGGAAGAGCAACCACACAATCAACAGCAGTGAAATCAGTCAATAAATGAATAAAATACACTATATGGTCTGTTGCTCCAGTATCAATCACCCAAATATTACCACCAAAAGCTGTTCCATGTGTAATTTGAGCAGAAAAAACTGAATGCCTCAAATCAAGACAAGTAGAATTAGACATACCTGCCATGGTGAGAGCATCTGTGGCATTGGAAGAAGAAGGCACAGCCAGGCTAGGCCTAATCACATTGCTAGCCATGTGTGATTCCTTGTTTCCCAAACTGAACTGAGTCTCATTGCCACTAGAGGTGAGATGAGCAGCTTGCATTTGAGTCCCCAACTTGGTCAAAAAATGTTGACATTGCTCTTGAGTGAAAGGAAAATTAGCAGAGGTATGACCATTGTCTGTGCAAGCTTCTTGAACATTGACTTGATTGACCATAAAGTTCTTCCCTTTTGGCTTGAATCCCAGAGGAAAACCATGGAGCTTGAAGCATTTTTCCATAACATGTCCAAGCTTCCCACAGTGAGTGCATATAGTTCTGTCTCTGCCTTTGGAATTCTTGCCAGAAACACCAGAATTGCCAAAGAAACTAGGAAAATTGGGATTAAAATTGGCATTAGAACCCTTCACTGCAAGGGTAGTAGATTCTATGTGAACAGAATTACTAAGCCCTATGCTCCTCTGCCTCTCTTCTTGAATTAGCAAAGAGTAAACTTTGTTGATGGTTGGTAATGGTTCCATCAACAAGATTTGACCTTTGATCTGAGAGTATGACTCATTGAGCCCCATCAGAAATTGCATGACTGATTCTTGGACGAAGATCCTCAAGTTTATGATGCATATTACAGGTACACTTCCCACAAGAGCAAGTAGGAGTGGGCCTAAAATTCTGAAGTTGATCCCAGAATAGCTTCAACTGAGTAAAATAATTGGTGATTGAAGACTCACCCTGACACATTGAAGCAATGTCTTTCTGAATTTGGAAAACCCTAGGTCCATTCCCTTGAGAATGTGTGTCCTTGAGGTCATTCCAAATTTCCAGAGCAGTGTCACTATATGTGATACTCACTCGAATTTGAGGTGACACAGCCTTCATCAACCAAGAACCTACCATGTTCTCACAACGAATCCAAGCATTAACTGCTGCTAGAGTCTTTATCAATGGTGAAGAGAGAGTAATACTACCATTGACAAAACCAAACTTATTCTTGGCAACCAATGCTTTCCTCATTGAACGAACCCAAGCGTGGTAATTCTCACCAATTAACGGATCAGACACAAGCATAGCTCCAGGACTTTCAGCGTGATGAAGGAACAGAGGATTTGAGATATGCTCCACGAGTGCGGGATCTTGCACAGAGGAAGAAGACGAAGTATTTGTTGTTTCAGCCATTAACGAAGCTTCAAAGCTCTCAAGAACAAACCCTAGAAATTTGGGAGAAAAAAGAGACTTCAATGCTCTGATATCATATGAAAATTACTGAAGAATGATTTTATTGATCTGAATAAAATAGATACAATTACATGTATTTATAGTATCACTAAGCAACTAATCCAAAACCAAAACTGACTAATCTGATCTAACAGACTTCTAACAACCTTCTTAACCAACTAACAGAAATGTACAATTAATTAGTCACATGTAAGTCACATGCCCACTAACCAACACTATACTACATGCAGCTTTACACTTTAAACTACTCGTCGTTGATCTCTGCTTCAGGTCTACAGCTTGTGGACTCTTGTGATCCATTCTGTTGCTCTGATTCATTTTGTTGCTCTGATTTCGTTGACTTCTGATAGCAACCTAAGTTGGCTCTCTCTTAGACAATGCAAGAAGAAGCAGGTCATTATCAACTAACACCTTGAGTTGATAAACACACCAAGCTACACAAATAAAAATTGTTTTCACAGTTCACTGTACATATAGATCCACAAAGCTTAACGCATTTGCTGCACGATATAATAGGCAGTGTTACAATGTGCTTGAGCATTATACCTATATTGCCATCCATAACATTGAACGTAAATCCCATAAAAAACAATACTTTGAATTTTCAGGAGTCAAACTTCTGAAAAGAAAAGTTCATTAAAAAAAAAAAGAAGGATGCGAACAATAACAAAATAGAATTTTTTTTATAAAAAAAATCTCCAATGGCATGTAAAGAGACATTACTTTATAAAAATTAAATATCAACTTCCAACAAATACACATACTCATTATATGACTAGCTGTTAGATTTTGAAAGTTGTTCTTGATGTTAAAAAATAAAAGCCTTTTTTTGATAAGTAATAAAATTCATTCAAAAAAGAAGAGAAAATACAGAGAAAAAAAAAAAAAAAAAAAACAGGCCTTGTGCTAGAAGCTACAAGGGAAAAAACTAAGTAACAACTAACAATGAAAGTACAAAAATCAAGCATATCAAGTAAAGAAATAAAAGTAAAAACACCCATAGCATTTGCCCAATCAAACAAAGTTTGAAAAAAAAGAAGCTTCAACTCATGAATCGATCTTTCATTCCCGTCAAAGGTACGTGTATTCCTTTACCTCCAAATGACCCACATAAGACAATGAGCAATCATTCTTCAAAGCACCTAAGGTCTGAGTATGTTGAACTTGTTTGACTAACTTGCCAAAAGTTCCACAACACTACGCAGCATGACCCAATGAACCCCAAATAGTGAATGCACTAACAACTCTTGAGATTCTGGGCAAAGTAGGAGTAAGTGGTTAGTTGTCTCCCCATTGCACATACAACACCAATCCATCACACCACTTTAAGTTTTTTTTTTTTTTTTTTTTTTTTAAACTAAAATCCTTCATTCAAGCTATTGAATTAACTCTTGAAGTGCTATATTTGCTGGATTCGCAGATAACAAGTCAACTAATATTGTTGTAGTGGCCAGATTCACTGATAAGCTAGGAAGCACGGACACAGACATAGGTACGGGTATGAACACACGACCAATTTTTGAAAAATTATAATATGAAATAGCCAATATGACACGGGTACGACATAGATACAACACCCTAAATGTAGTGTCCGTGCTTCCTAGCTGATAAGCGCTTGTTAACCATTATCATAACAAATTCCATATCCTTTGATGTCTTATTATGTTGCAGTAACCTTATGTTGCAGTAACCTTTGGATACTGGTGTTATATGTGCAAACCATTCTCATCCATTTTCTCAAGTAGATCACCTACTTCATCTATAAGTCCCTCTTTGCAAAGCCCTTTGACCACAATATTGTAAGTTGGAACATTAGGTTGCAACCCTTTGCTGGCATGACCATAAAAGAGTTCTCTTACAATTGAAAGTTTTCCATTGTTACACAAACCCATGATCAAGATGTTGAAAATCGCGATATCATGGTCCAACTTTTTGTCTTTCAACTCTTGAAACAATGCCATTGATTTAGCAAAATGTTTGTTCTTAAATAAACCATCTAACAAGAGATGATAGGTCGGGGGATTAGGATGTTGGCCACAAGGTCACATATTACGGAATAGATCTAGCGCAACCTGGGGTCTTGCCACTCAATCAAATCCACCTATAAGAGTGTTGTAAGTCATAACACTAGAAGTCACACCCTTGTTGGACATTTAAGGAAAGAGACTCATTGCATCATCAATTCTTTTATTTTTGCAATGTCCACTGATCAATATGCTATAGCTAACAATCATAAATAATCATAATAAATAAATACATAATAACAGTGTCTATCTTACAATGAATTGACTAAGTCAAAATTTGAAATAAGTATTCATGAAAATGTCAAATCTTATGAGAACAATATGTAACCGTAACTTCACATCTTTTAAATTTTGAAATAGATATTTATGAAAATAGATTCAAAGCAGCAACATTAACGCACAAAGAAATTGCAAAGTAAGATTAGCAAACAAGCTTGTGCATAAATTTTAAAAGAAATATAATAATGTAAAAAGAATCAAATTCAAAAGGCATATATATATGACTTACAGATTGACTTGTGATGGGTTAAAATATGAAAGTTGTTCTTGACTTTGAGCAACTTAAAACTTAAAAGCCTTCATGTAGACTTCTTAAGCAATTCTTGAATGTTGTTATTTGCTTGATTAGATGACAACAAGTTAATAAACGTGGTTGCAGTGGTTGCACTTGCAAAGAAACCCTTCTCAACCATTATGTGGAGATATTTCATTGCTCTTGATGTCTCATTATGTTACAATAAACCTTGGATGATTGTGTTAAATGTGCAATGATGAGGTGAACAACTGTTCCCTTCCCTTTTATCAAGCAGCTCACTTGCTTCATCTATAAGCCCCTCTTTGCAAAGCCCCTTGATCATTATACTGTAAGTCCAAATATCAAGTTGCAACCCTTTGGTGGCAAGACTTTAAAGGAGCTCTCTTGCATTCATAACTTCCCCAACATTGCACATACAATCAATTAAGATGCTGTAAATCACGATATTGCAATCCATATTTTTCTCTTTCATCTCTTTAAACAATGCAATTGCTTCAGCAAAATATTTGTCCTTAAATAAACCATCTAACAAGATGGCATAGGTTTGGGGATTTGGATGCTGGCCACAAGCCCGCATCTTATGTAATAGCTCTAGTGCGGCTTGAGGTCTCTCTACTCGACAAAGACCACCTATAAGAGTGTTATAAGTCACAACATCAGAAACCAATCCCTTGTTGGACATTTCATGAAAAAAATGCATTGCCTCATCAATTCTTTTATTTTTGCAATATCCATTGATTAATATGTTATAACTAAACAAATCAGGTGAACAATCCCTCTCAAGCTTCATATTAAAGGCTTTAATTGCATCATCCATTTTGTTTTGCAAACAATAACCATCAATCAAAGAATTGTAAGTGACTATGTTAGGCTCAATGCCTCTTTGAATCATCCCATCAAAAACTTCTTTCGCCTCTATCAACATCCCCTCTTTGCAAAGTGTATCCTCTGATATGTTAAAAGTTTGCACATCTGGCACGACCTTCCTTTTCGCCATCTCATTCAACAAAACAGTAGCCTCTTTCCATCGACCAAAATTACATAGACCTTGAATTAAGCACGTGTAAGTGACAATATCTGGCCGACTGCCCATTATTTTTGATATCCGTTCATTTTACAATAAGTTGAGAAGCCCACTGCCCATTATTTTTCCTTGGAAAGGCGTTTGGAAGATTAAGGCTCCTCGACGTGTTTCCTTCCTTGTGTGGACTGCTGTATGGGATAGGATCCTTACAGGTGACAATTTGAGGGGTAGAGGGATGGTTTTTGTTGACTAGTGTATCATGTGCTGTTGTAATGGAGAGACAGTGGATCATTTGTTACTTTATTGTGGTAAGGCTTATCATTTGTGGAGTTTGGTGTTTAGATCTTTTGAAATTTCTTGGGTCTTGCCAAGATCAATTGCAAATACTCTATTTGGCTGGTGGAATTGGCCTGGAAAGCATATGTCTAGCATTTGGAATTTAGCTCCATTATGCTTGATGTGGTGTCTTTAAAGGGAGCGAAATTAGAGGACGTTTGAGGACATGAAAAGTTCGGATGACCAACTATTGGCTTCTTTCAGAGGCTCTCTATTTGACTAGTCTAGGGCTTGAGAACTCACCTCTAGTGATTCTCTCTCTTTGTTCCTTAGCTCTCTCTTGTGTAATTAGTATCTTTTTCTTTCTTTTTTCTTTTTTCTCTTTCTTTCCCTTTGTACTTTTCTCTCTACCTTATGTTTTCTGCATATGGTAGTGTTCTTGAATATGTATCTTTATTACTTATCAAAAAAAAAAAAAAACGCATTTACCCATCATTTCAGATAAAAAGTTCAAAGCCTCATTTACTGATCTAACCTTACAAAAACTGTCAATAATTGTGTTATAGAACACCACATTAGGTTCAAAATACCTTTTTTCTATCTTCCTAATCAACCCAATAGCCATATCAGTCTTACCAATCTTACAAAGACCATTTAGTATGGTTCCACAAGTAATTGCATAAGGCTCGTACCCTTTCTTCTCCATTTCTTCCACCAACCTCACAGCTCCAGCAATGTTACCTTGAAGACAGAACCCCTTGAGAAGAGTGTTTAGAGTTATATTGTCTGGTTGACAGCCAAGTTTCAAAATCGTTGCTAAGACAGAGAGCCCGAAATCAACACGGTTCAATTGACAGAAGAAATTAATCAAAGTATTCAGAGTATAAACATCGGCAGCGATACCCAATGACTCCATTCGTTTAATTAGAGTAAGCACAACAGAGTAATGCTTCATTCTTGCAGTGGCACCCAACATGTGATTGAAATCGTCAATGGAAGGCAAAGGGCGTAAGTGAAGCATTTTATCAAACAGGTCTAAGGCGTGATCAAAATTCCTCAAGCTCAGAGATTTGCACTCTGTCTCACAGATTTCAAGAATTGTTTACGATTTTGATTTGGGGTTTTCAAGTTCTCTTTACCACTACTGCTAATAGTAGTAGTAGTAAGAGTAGAATAACAACAGCAGCATGAAATTGAAAAGGAAGGGTTATTAGCCTAACAATGAAAGGATTGAATACAAAAGCAACAAGGTTTCTTGATTTAACAGAAGCCGTACCCATTTCCTGAACAAGAAGAAGAAGAAGCAAAAATCTGGTATTCCTCGTCGGATCCAGCTAACAATTCGGATCGGGTTTTCGGTGCTGGATGTGAGACCGAAGCGCTGAGAGAGAGAGATAGAGAGAGTGAGAGAGACAGTGGAGCAAAGTAGACAGCCACTGTCTTTGTCCTTTTCTCGCCGTCCTCTTTGACGTATGTAGCAGCTAGGTTCTATTCATTAAATAAATAAATGCAGCGAGGTTCTGATTACTTTCTCCAAAAAATAAAAAAAAAACCTAGGTTCTGATTCTAATTATAACAATAACGTAGCTAGGTTACTCTTCTGTTGTTTCTAAAAAAAAGTTTACTCCTTTTTCTTTTCTTTTCTTTTTTAAGAATTAAAATATAATCATTAAGACTTTCTCATTGGGAAAAAAAAATTTTAATTATGAATTTTCTGTTTGGAATCCGCTTATTTTGCTAAAACTAAAAATTTTTTGCTGAAAAAACTATAAATAAAGGTGTTGAGGTTCAAAATTAGTCACGAACTAAGGCCCAAAGAAATAACACGTTGGGCTCATTTTACAAAAATAAATAAATAACAACAGCTAAAAGAAAAATAATAAAAAAAAAAAGGAAGACTGAGCTCACATAATAAAGAAAAGAGAAAAGAAAGAAGACAAGGGAAATGGGCCCAGAGGATTGGGATCCAGAGACTCATGAAAGAACAAAAAAAGGCCCAAACCGAGCAGAACCCCCAAATCAAAGAAAATCTAGTAAGAAGGGCTGGGCCGGGATCCTAGAAGTCCCTAGAGTCCGGGGATTCTTGGGCGCGCAAATTAAAATTGAAGCAAATTCAAAGAGGGATAAAAGACAAAGAGCATGCAAGTCTCATGCTCCAGACATGCAGTGGGATCAGAGAGTACGAAGCAACAACGTAGAAGTTATAATCCTAATCATTTGGAGGAAATGACAAGGAAGAGTACAACTGAAAAAGCTGGAGAGGTGGAAGAAAAAGCCAAAGATCAGCTAACAAAGAAGTTTGGAAATGGAAAACCAACTGAGAGACTTTCGTTTAGTCTCACCAAAAGCAAGAAGCTATGAGAAAAAAAGGAAACGACATGGCCCCGAGCAAACTGGCACAGCACGAACTCTAAGGGGCAAAAAGGAGAAATCACTAATACCCCAAAGCTCTAGCTATGCTATAAAAGGATGAGGGGGTCCATGTTGAAAAAGGATTCAGATTTGGAATAGAGATTCATTTTTTGATTAGATTATTCAAGCATTCATGACTAGATTATCAGAAAGAGTATAGAGTCATAAGAAGAGCTCTATAAAATTAAAAGAAAACAAAGGAATCACTCCCGATATCCCAAAGACAACCATTATAGCACATGCTCGGATTCGACAAATTCAAACTTTGCAAGTCTTGGAAGCTTAAATAGCTATCAAAGTCTGTAATTTTTTAACTCAGTTGAACCTTGTATCGCGTCTTAGTGAGCATGGTAATCATAACAAAGGGAAATTAATAAAATGCACCTCACTAATTTGAGGATCCCTAGCTTTTTCTTACATTACATTTTATTTGCTGTGCATTCCTTTGCTGTTGAAATGTCATTCAATACAGATATTTTTGTTTGTATGTTATTTGTATTGTACGAAAGTTGTTTTGTGCACCACTTGGTTCTTAAACAACCTTTTAACTGTGGTGAACCAAGCCCAGTCCACCAAGAATATTTATTTGGCCCAAAATCTTTGGGCCACAGTGCTAAGAAGAAAAAAGCACTCTCACAGAAGGTAAATATTAATTAAAATAGTATAATGGAACTTATGAATAGTAGAACTTTTACTTTTATTTACAATACTTTCAGCAAAAAGTTTTCAATTTCAGCAAAATAAGCAGATTCTAAACAAATCCTTAATGGGTGTTTTTGTGCTCTTTTTTTTTTTTTTTAAGTATATATATATATATATATATATATTGATTTGCTTACTTTTTAATTTTTATGTATAGTTTTTTAAAACTACATTTTTTCTGTTTTTTCTCACTTTTTCAAGTTATAAGTATACTATAGCATGTTTTTAGCAAAATGTTTTAAGCCAAAAACTAGATAACTTGTTCCCAAACCAACATTAGTGTGTTTGGCTTTGGCAATTGGCATGAGCTTATAAGCTCAACTTTTAACTTTTATGTACAACTTTTTAAAACCTCACTTTTTCCCATATTTTCAAATTTTGTTTTCAATGTACAAGCATACTTTAGCATATTTTCAATAAAAAATTTTCAATTTCAACTAAATAAGTTATTTCCAAATAGACCCTTAATATGATCATTTAGCTTTTTTCAGGGAGTCAAGCCAATTTCTAATGACTAACAAGTGCACATGGGCACCATTAACTAAAGTCTTTTAACTATAATAAATACCAGTCATGTGGTAACTAGTAACAACATTCATAAAGACTCGAATATGATGCCCTTCTAAATATTTTAGCTAGAGGAACAAAAAGGAGCTTGTAACTTGTAAGAGCATAATCGTTTGGTTATTAAAAAAAATGCATTTTAATAAATCAAAATTCTTATTTGTAAGTGCTTATTTGTTATCTACATGTTCATTTTCTCAAATGAAGTCAAGTCATATGCATAAAAATGGGGTGCTTCTGCATAAGTACCTCCTAATTAATATAACTGCAATCTACAATTAGCAATATGGCTTTTCCTTACGATTATCATTACCCCATTAATCAGCGCTATTCTCTACTGCTGCATGGATGGAGGTAATTTACAATAATTATGATAGTAATCTCCAAGCCAAACCACAAGGCTCTAGCAAGGGTCAATAAATGATGATATGGTCAAGCCTTGAGAGTTTCATTTCATTATCACAGAGAGGACAACAGGTATTAGCATAATTTTTCCTTCTTGCCAGTTCAGATGTAAGAACCAGTGCCTATTTGACAAATATTCCAAATCAAATAACATATTTCAAAGACAGCTTCAACTGTTGAACCTCCACAGCCATTTTCACCCAATACAATCCCCAACTATGGTCTGGTCTTAACCTCCCTAGTCAATTATAAGACCTAGTCAATTATCTACACAGAAGGAAATAGCCTATCCTAACTTCGTATTATCATTTTCTAGAATAAGGACAGATCTTCTTATCTTGCAAGGCCATTCTAGGCAATGAAATCTTCAATATTTCCAGTGCACTTTAACATTGGTAGGTCCTGTCAACTAAATCCCCTTTCCACCTATTGCTTGTATAATATATAAGAATATCCACAATGTGGATCACTAGAAAGTTATTCAATATGCCTTCATCTCTTACTTTGTTACAAGAACTACTGATAATGGTAATGGCTTCACCCTTACCAGCCCTCCATTTTACGTCCATAAGAACCATTTCCTTGCCAGAAGAATACTTTTCCAGGACTAGAAATCAGAAGGTTTAACCCAACCGTCAAGGATTGAGTTATTCCTGCATTATTGTAATGCTGTAGCATTACAATATACTTCTTACCAAGGATATAAGAAACAGAAGGAATCTATACGAGGAAATGGATCAAATTGGATTCCTCGATACAAGTAGGCTATCATGTAAAATTGTAAATAGCATTTCAGAAGTATTGGAACCTATTATCTTGTGCACATTTTACAAATAAGGAATTCTTAAGAATTTTTCCCTATTTTACTTCTTTTGTGCCCTTTAATATAAATTGAAATGGGAAATCAGTAGCTTCATAAAGAATAACGTGCTCTAAAGCACATGACTGCGGGCATATCTAGGTATTAAGAAGAAAAATGAACCATATAACGAATGTACCTCAATGAAAGAAACATGCATCAGAATTTTGTTTGAAGCTTCAATGTTTCAATCTTGATGAATAGTAAATTCATAACAAAAGTAGATTAGCATATCTTGCAACAGTTTCAAATTCATTTCTCTTTGACTGAAACAAAAACAAAAATACAAAATGAAGAAGAAAGAGGAAGATTAATAATTCTATTTGGGACAAATTCAACTAGGTTTTATATATTCATGTGTTTTCTGTTTTGGGAAACACTAGATAAATTAAAGTGACCAATAAAAACTAAGAAAACAGAATATGGAGATGATTATCACTACAAAAGGGTGGAGAGGAGACGAAGGACATAGGTAAGGCAGATTATATTTTGGGGGTTAAAATCCTTAGGGATCGCTCAAAGAAACTTTTAGGTTTATCATAACAAACCTACATTAAGAAAGTTTTTAAGCATTTCCAAATGCATAATTGCAAACCCATAGATACTCCAATTGCAAAAAAAATGAGAGCTTAAGCTTGGATATGTGTCCTAAGACTTAAGACGAAAAAGAAAAGATGGCTCATGTTCCCTATGCCAATGCAATTAAAAGCTTAATGTATGCAATGATGTGTACTCAGCCCAATATATGTTATGCTATTGGATTAGTCAGCAGATTTCAGTTTAATCCAGGACTTGCTCAATGGAAAGCTGTCAAGAGGATAATAAGGTATCTTAAAGGGACAGCGGACTACATCCTTTGTTATCAGGGTTCAGATTTGTGTATAATTGGCTATAGTGATGCTGATTAGGGTAGTTATCTAAATGAATACAAATCTACATCTAGATATGCTTTTTTTAAAAATAATGGCGTCATCACTTGGAGTAGCAAGAAACAACACTATATAGCATTATCAACTATGGAAGCTGAGTATATAACATGTTTAGCAATTGTTCAAGAAGCAGTTTGGTTGAGAAGGTTCTTTCAGAATCTTAAGGTTGTTAAGGATGCCTCAGATCCCATTACGGTATATTGTGATAGCATGGCAGCACTTGTTTATGCTAAAGACTCTAAGTATCATGGTAAAACCAAACACATTGATATACAATATCACTACATTCGAGATATGGTTGCTCACAATGAAGTGGTTCTAAAACACATTTCTACAAGCCTCGTGATTGCTAATCCACTAACAAAGCCAATAGGAAGGGATGCCTTTTAGGCTCATGTTAGGAGTTTAAGGCTACGTAGAATATGATGATATGTTGTTTTTAATTACCATTTATTGTACTATTTTGGGATATTTTTTAATGCATATGATGTTATTCAGTTAATAATATGTATGCTTACACATGGTATACCATATGATGAGTTCTGTATGTCGGCAGGCTTAGGTTAACTCACTCACACTAACGATCGCCTCTGACACTTGAGTAGTGAGCAGAGATGAGACATTGTATCATTTAATGCTTATGTAGTATATATAGATGGTTGACACAAATAAATGTCGCCTTAGTTGGAACTAAGATGAGGTCTATAATATATTTATCTTAATTAGACCGTACATGGATAGCCCATGATCCATATAGCCTGTGGTTAGCCAGATGCGAGACCTTAATTTGATACCTAAGGTGGCAAGCAAATAAAGGACTCGAGTTAGGCGCTTAAGTAACGACTAAACTAATATTTGTACGGTGTATTGAGTTAAGACATACGCTCTTACTTAAGAGAACTCTACCGTAGCATGTATTTTATACTACATGTGCTTGCTCAACCAAAAGCAGAGGTGAGAGAATAAATCACTGCTTCTTCACTGTGTGAGTCCCATAGATCTTTCATTAAAATCCTACTTATGCTCTTGTTACTTTTGACTATGTCGTGAAGTTGAGGTTTTGATGTCTGCTACTTTGGCATGTTATCTATAGCCATGTTGGATTCAGTCTAAAGGGACATTGCTAGTAAAGCGATTCGACCAAAGCTAAAAGACATAAGTGCAAAATGAAGACTATTTTTGTAACACATCCTTATATTTGTACTCACTATCAACAGGTTATAATGCTTATGTATAGCGAAATAATCGTGAGTACATCTAGATAGTTATGATGAATCAAGCATAAGTCTGAGTATCAAACTCAAGAGGGGTTAGAGATGCTTGATTCGATGCGTTAATATATGTCTAGGGCATAACGAGACACTTTAGGGATATTGCTATGCTAGTTTTGGTATAAGATTTAGTATAGTGCTCCTAAATATGTTTTTTAAGTGTGCTTGGCGGTCGCACAACCTATTTGCCAGTATGAACGCATTAAGAAACACATTGAGAGATGAATAATAGCTCCATGCCCATAGTGGATGAGTGGGAGACGTTAGAAACTGAAAAGAATATGGAAGGACTCCTAAAGTGGGCATGTCCCTCTATATACCTTAAAATAATTGTAACATCTAGGAGTTATAGAGTAATGGTTTAGACCGTTATTCTACCCCACTAAGTCCACTATCCCACTAATATTAATGGAGTGGTGTATATATAAACACTAAGAGTGGTACCCATTGAACAGTGAATGAATTCTGCATTTCTCATAGTGTTTACAGAGTGTTGTGATGCTTTTAGGTTGTAGGTTATGTTTGCACCACTGTAGTAGTGTGCAACACTGTCGAGAAATATTTTTGGTCCATGGGTTATACAAACTGGAATTCAATACGTATTTGAATAGCTAGTTTGCATTGAGGCTGGCTCTAGACAGCGTAGAACAATCTCAAAACTCCTGTGTGATCATCCGTTTAAGCCAAAAGAGGTATGCTGAAAAACCGATTATATATGTTCCGCAGCAAGTCTCTATTTCTTACATGTGATGTAAAATTCATGTTTTGTATCATCCAACAAGAGATTATCATATCAGTTTTTTTATCTAAAACTTATCTAAAACTCAATACATCCTACTATACATGATAAAATCTCAATAAACTCTCAATTGAATTGGATTTTTATATGAGTATTATAATTGATTGAGTGTGGTTATGTCTATTCTTTAATATGTGATATGATGATATGACATGTTGGAATTGGAAGGTGTAAAAACTAGATTTTACTCCACATCCTTGTAAAATTTGGTCTCTATTTGAAGATTCATAGACAAGGAAAGGTTTACATTTGTTGCATTGATTTAGACATTTTTGAACTTACAAAGCTACAAAAAAAACATATTATTGGGGACTATAAAAACCTTACTCAAACAAAGGAAGTGATCTCTGCGAACTACATCTTGATACATGAAAGCCATACATGGTTCAGAAATTTGTTTTCTTTATTAGTAGTTGGATTTCTCTCTTAATTGACTTGGGAGGATTCTTTTAAGATTTCTTCCTCATGACCTTGTTCTAATAACAAATAAGAGATATACATTAGGTCAAGTGGTTTCCTTACTTTCTTTTCTCTCCATTCTTTTTTGTCTAACCAAACATAAGGACTATTTTCCTTTCCCTCCATTATTTTTTTTTATCTCCATTTTCCTTTCTATTAAACACTGTGAATGTTAAAGCTTCTAACAATCCCAAATTAGAGCATTCACAAGGAGCTCCACAAATCCTAACTTTTTCCCCTTAGTTTTGGTGAGCAAAACTCATTTTCTTTCATCTCCAAAGAGCTTGCCATTTCCTCAACAATTTTTTTTTCTTTGTCACGCTAACTCAACAAATTTGTTGAGTATTGCAGCTTTAGTAAATAATTTGACACCAAGTGTGTGTTTGGCATGATGAAATTTGCTGGCTTATTTTACTATTCAGCTTATTTTTGCTACTATTCATGAATCCTATTGCACTTTTTAATACTATTCATGAGCTCCACTGTATTATTTCAGCTAACTTTTATCTTTATCTATAGTACTTTTAGTAAAAAGTTTTCAATTTTAGCAAAATAAGTAGATCTCAACCCCAAGTGTGCGTTTGGCCATCAATTAAAGAGCCAACTTATTTTACTATTTAACTTATTTTTACTACTATTCATGAGCTCCACTGAACTTTTTCGTACTATTCATGGGTCCCATTGTACTATTTTAGCTAATTTTTATTTTTATCTATAATACTTTCAACAAAAAGTTTTCAATTTCAGCAAATTTCTCTCTTGCTCTCTTTAATCCATCTCAACAGAGGTTTCCTCCCACCACCCATTCTCTCTCTCTCTCTCTCTCTCTCTCTCTCTCTCTCTCTCTCTCTCTCTCTCTCTCTCTCTCTCTCTCTCTCTCTCTCTCTCTCAAGCATCACTAGAGGAGCATCACCACTGAAGCAACAACATTATGACATAGCAAAGTCATCGATGCCAAGGTCTCTATAGCTATCGCCACTAAGAATTGTGACACAAAGTTGAAGGGCACATTATGTTGAATGTGAGGCCCTTTAATCCGTAATCAAGCATCATTAGAGGAGCATTACTGCTAAAGCAACAACATTGTGACATTGGCAAAGTCATCTTTAAAGTTTTTGCCACTAAGAATGGTGACACAAAGTTAAGGGGCACATTGTGTCAAATGTGAGGCCCTTTAATCTTAAATCAATGCCTTTGTATTATATTTTATTTTTTTGGTATTTCATTTTATGGTTATGTTTGATGATGGGGCTAAAGGATTCATTTGTTTTGGCTTCAAACCAATTTCGGAAATGCTTTTTTGTAAAAGTGTGTGTTTGGTTGTTACGAAAAATTAGGTCAAATTGAAAATATTTTCAGTGTTGACCGTAAAATAAGGGACCCAAGGCGTAAAATATTTTTCGTTTTCATTTTCACTTCAAGCCATTTACACTTCTCACATTACTCTCTCTCTGAGCTTCTCTCACATGCACTCCTTACAACAGCAAGTACTCTCCAAGCTCACTCACATCGAGCTCCACCCTCTCCCTCAAGCCAAACACAGCCAATCCTCTCCCTCACGCAGTCGATCCTCTACACCCACGGTGAGTTTCCCTTTTCCATTTCTCAGTCCAATCCACGGTGAGTGCATTTCTCAATCCGATCCACCCTCTCAGTTCATTTCTCAGTCTGATCCACACACCTCCGACCTTACCTCACCTTTCCATAAATCCACACACCTTCGACCCACCCTTCACAAAAGCCAATCCACATTCCCTTAAATCCATCTAGCCAAAATCCACCTCAAACCCATAAACAACCCAACCTCCGATCCACCCTCTCAGATCCGATCTATATATAAATATATATATATATATTTATATAATTATTTACTTCATATAATTATTTATTTATTTATTTACTTTTTTTAATTATCAATTTTTTATTTAATTATTGATTTAAGAATTTAACTTTTGTTGGTGTTACAATTATACAAAAATAGAATGCAATGTGATTTTTTGGTGTAAATATTGATTGTGATGGTATTATGTTGTGTACATTGTTGATGTTACAATTATACAAAAATAGAAGGCAATGTGATTTGTTGGTGTAAATATTGATTGTGATGGTATTATGTTGTATTCGTTGTTGATGTTACAGTTATACAAAAATAGAATGCAATGTGATTTGTTGGTGTAAATATTGATTGTGATGGTATTATGTTGCGTATGTTGTTGATGTTACAATTATACAAAAATATATGTGCATACAAATTTTGGTACTCGTTATCAATGTGGTTTGGATGTTTTTTGTTTGTGGCTGTTTTTATATACTGTGTAATCAATAGCATGCTTGTTTACATACCTCTTAAACCACAGTGTTTGTGATTTTTAGATGAAGAAAAAAAACCAAAGCCATAATTCTTGCCTCAGTTGCATCTGTTCTCCTTATAGGGGTTGCATTGTTAAGGAAATTGCAGCGTATATGATTGCTTAGGGCACCTTATGTTAATCATGCAGTCAAGAGAAATGAATACATAAATAGTACTCTGCATGGAAGTTAGAGACATTGTGTGAGTCAAATTAGGATGATCTTATAGCTTTCTACCATTTATGTCACATCCTCACTGAGGGGGAGCATGTACACCCAACTATTCACATGTCTGTGAGCAAGTGCTAATTTTTTTTACACATTATTGGTCATAATGTGAGGTTCCGTGTAATTGGTAGTCGGTTCTATAGATCGACTTAGACTGTTCATAGATACTTCAAGGTTGTCCTTAAGGGGGTTCTGAAATTACATATAGCTCTAATAAGACTGCCTAGTAAAGATACACCCCTAAAGATAAGAAATAGCAGAAGGTTCTACCCATATTTAAGGTAAATATTGCGACTTGTGTATTTTTGTAAATTATGAAGATTTATGTAATTTTAAACCATTATGTCTGTCCAAAATTAGGATTGTGTTGGAGCAATAGATGGTACAGATGTTCGTGCATCTGTGCCACCTGAAATACAAGGAAGGTTTCGTGGTCGCAAAGATGGAACCACGCAAAATGTGTTAGCTGCCATTAGTTTTGACTTAAAGTTCACTTATGTATTGGTTGGAAGGGAAGGCAATGCACATGATTCATATGTGTTTAATGATGCATTTGCTAGGCCAGGGGGATTTTCAATTCCCGAAGGTATTATAGGATTACTTCACCTTTTTGGTTTATTAGTTTAATAAATATTGTGCATTTTCCTAAGCATAGTAGTGATTTGGTTTTATTTTTGAATATATGTTGGTAAATATTATCTTGGTAATGCTGGGTATGGTAATAAAAATGGAATTTTTTCACTTTATCGGAATGTGCAATATCACTTGAAAGAGTTTAGTGATCGTTTTCCTGAGAATGAGCAAGAATTATTCAACCTCCAACATTCTTCATTGAGAACTACCATTGAGTGAGAGTTTGGAGTGTTGAAAAAACGTTTTCGAGTGTTAGATGCAAAACCATTTTGGTCTTTTGAAACCCAAGTGAAAGTAGTGTTAGCATGTTGTGTGATTCATAATCACATTATGGGGGTTGAACCAAATGACCATATTATGGAAGCTGCAATGAACCAAGTAGAGTCTAGTGGCCCCTAACAAGAAACACAGTCATGTCAAGGCTCCATTGAAAACAGTAGAGTGTGGAATGCTAAGAGAGATCAGATATGCCAAGCTATGTGGTCTAACTATACTAGGAGTGGAGAGTAGTACTTTATTTAGATTTCTATGATTGTAATATGTGTTGTATTTTTTTTTTTTTTTTTTGTAAGGACAATGTCTTTACTATAGACTTCTGGTGGTGAAGGAAAAAGTATTTTCAGCAAAAAAAAAATAATTTCCAGCATTATATTGTTATTTCCAGTGTTAGCATGTTTCATTCTGTTGTGCACATCTATAAGCGTGGTTGTATGTGTGTTTGATTTGTTGTTCATATTTCGAGCGTAATTACTAAATGCTACTCTCATTTTTAAATGCTACTCTCACTATATAATTTTCATATGTAGTAATGTCAAAGGGAAAAGAGAAGGTGGGCGGTAGTAAACAATTCAGGTGGCTGCCCCCCATGCACATGACTCTACTTAGGCTACTTGCCGAGGAGGCTGCAAAGGGCAATAAGCCTTCTAACACCTTCAAGGCTGGATCCTTTGCTTTTGTAGCGAAGGAGATATCTGCACAATTTGGGGTCAAGTGCCACCCCTCTTATATAGAGAATCGGATGAGGACTCTGAGGACTATGTGGACCACTATTCAAACTATTAGGAGGAAGAGCGGTTTCAGCTAGGATGATAATTTAAAGATGATAACATGCAATGAAAAAACATATCAAGAAGAAGTGATGGTATGACTTCCAACTGTATTTTCTTAATATAAATGATAATATATGTTTTTGGCTTTTATAATCTATGAATTGAAAACAAGACAAGGTTGCTTAAGTACCCTCTTTATATGAAATTTATAGTGTCATTCTTTGTAGGATTCCATTGCTTTTACAAATTTTCAAATATGACTGTCATGTGCGGATTTATTGACAAATCTAGTCTTAGCATTTGTACATTGTATTTTCTGTTGTACTTATCTTCAAAATCATAGGTTATGTCTCCTGTTCCCTAACAGATTTTTTTTGTTTATCATTGACTTAAATCATCTAATGGCATCTATATTGAATTTATGAGTAAAGTGATTATTGCATTGGTATTAAACGTTCCTTTCTCCCTTACAGGGGCATCGGAAGCATGCAGAGTATCTAAACAAAAATATTGAGATATACGATGAATTAGCTATTGTAGTGGGGAAGGATACAGCCACGGGTAGCTTTTCTAAGTTGTATGTGGATATTGAGAATGAGCTAGACAATGGGGACAGTACTGAGTTTGTAGTGGACAATGCGGAGGAAGGTGTGGTGGACAAAGGGAAGAATGCGGTAGAGTCATCCACCACTAGGTCGGGAATTTCCAAGTCCCGCAAAATAGGGCGTGCACCTCCCTCTAAGGATAGTGTGCTAACTGATCTGTCTGATCAGCTGAAAGAAATTACTGTGGTTTTGATAGAAATCAATCGGGGGCTTGTTGATTACACAGCTCTTTACTCTGAGGTCATGGCTATGATGGCAAATGGGTATAGCGAAGACATGCTCGCAACTGCCTTTGACCATCTATGTGAAAATAAGAAGGCAGCACAGGGATTTCTAACCAAGAATGCTAAGCTGAGAAAGTTGTGGATGGATAATTTTTTTTTGCACACACCTCTGACTTGTTTGTTTCATGTTGATTGTGACGGTAGCTTTAGGGATTAACTTTTGTTGTAGTTCCAACAATTAGCTTTAGGGATTAACTATGGTATTATATACGTAAGTCTTTTGTATTATTGGGAAGATACATTTACCTAAATTATGTATTTGTATTGCTCAGATACCACGTGTAGGTATCATTTTTGTACACCATGGAGCTGTAATGTCAATGGTGAAAGATTAATGTGGTTGTTTTGATATAAATATTATGGATATATTCAGATGATTATTTTGATGTTGTGGTGGATTAAACATTTTGTATTGTTACAAGTTTGTAATGCAGGAGGCTATAAGGCATTTCATATTTTTTGTAAAATGATCCACAAACCAAACATGGGAATTGATTTTCCGTAAAACGATCACCATTTTTCTTAAAATGTTTGAACGAACCAAACATTGGGATTGATTTTCCGTAAAACTGGCAGCATTTTCTGTAAAATGCTTTTCGAACCAAACATCGAGATTGATTTTTTGTAAAACAGGCAGCATTTTCTATAAAATGTTTTCCGAACCAAACACCGGAATTGATTTTTCGTAAAACAAATTCTGAGACAGCCAAACAACCTGAATACATTGTCCTTTATGGGAAAAAAATTTCCCCTGAAATGATTTTACGCTCGGAAAAGCATTTTCGTTGAACCAAACATAAGTGCATGGATTTGGAATTAGGTTTGACGATTTGGGTGAAGATTTGAGTGAATGGAAATAGGTTTGGGTCAAGGGTGAAACCACATAGAAGATAGGAGGGGTCAGCTCAAACTTCTCAAATGTTAGGGTTTTACCCCTAAATTTACTTAAAGTTTGGCTCTCCAAGTTTCTCAAATATTGGATTTTTACTCATAAATTTACTTAAAGTTTTCAAAAATATAGGAGTTTGGCTCCCCAAAATTTTTTTATTTATTGTATGACACTTTTATATTGATTCAATTTTTATATTTTTTTATAATTTTGACCCTCTATTCTTAGAAATCTAGTTTCGCCCCAAGTTTGAGGAATTTGTACTGAGAATTAGGGTGGATATGACCATTGGTTAAAATATAATATTTGAATGGAATAAAGAAAAAAAAAATGGGAGAGTTTTGTTGGGGAAGTGAATGCAAAAAGTTAGATAACTTAAGAAAAAAGATTATTTTTTTTTTTTTTTGGTTGAGAGAGTTTCATCCTATATCGTCTACTCCTGATAATAACTCTTTATCATTAGGTCAAAATATCAATCAATTTTTGGTATTTATCATTAAATCAAGATACTAATTAATTTTTAGTGTAGGTAAAAATTGAATTCTAAATTTCTTATTCAATCGTTAGAGGGGCTAAAAAAAAAAAACATTATAAAGTCCAAAAATTCTTTTTTGAGATAGTTTCAACCAGCTCGATTCCTTTAATTCAATTCGACTATACTCTTTTACTTTACCAAGTAAATTTGAAAAGCCAAATTTACCCCACTATAAGACAAATAAAATGCACCCACAGCTAAACTGCCTAAAACCCACAAACGATTTCTCTCTCTCGCTCGCACTGCTCATAATTCGCAGCGGCGAGAGAACCAAAAGCCGTCCTCTTCCTCTGCTTCTCACTCTCTTACTCTTTCGTCTAATAGATCAATAACAAAGGTAAAGCCTCTTTAATTCACTTCGCATGTACTCAAGATTTCTAATTTCCTAATATTCTTAATTTTCTTTACACGAAAATAAATTTAATTCTATCTTTTGGGCTTTTGTTTTAGATCTTCTGCTTTTTGACAGATCTGCTTTTGTTTTTGCTCTTATAATTTTTGGGTTTAATTTAAATGGGGTTTGTGTAACGTTAAAGTTGTGCTTCGTGGCAATCTCTGACTTTGGAAACACAGTGTGAGCACTATGAAAATATATACGTGTGGCTATCAGAATCTTAAAAATTTTGGGTTTTTGATCGAAACCCATATTGGCTTGAACTTAAATTTTGATTATATGAATTGATTGATTTATTTATTTATTTATCATTTTATGTGTTTGGTATGAAAGTTGGCATCTTTGCTGTGAATGGCCAATGAATTCAAGCTCAAATGGCACATCTTCCCCTTGTAAGAGCAAGGTGGCCCTCTTGGTGATTGTGTAATTACCAATTGAAGGAAAAAAAAAGATGTTTTCTGTGAATGGTTGTGAGTTGTGAATGAATGAGAGTTAATTGTTAGTACTTAGTAGTATATATATCTTCACTATTTCTTGTTAATAACTAGAATAGCAGTGCGGTTGTGTTATATGTGCATATTGGCCTTCTTTTCTAATTTGGAAATATGAAGTTGGTCTCCAATGTTAAACTTGGAGTATTTTGTTTCATATTGGTTTATTTATTATTTATTTTTATTTTTTTATGATTAGGCTTAATTGGAAAGTTGATGGCGTCGAAGTTGCATCAGTTGCAGTCTAAGGCTGTCCAAGCTTCACAGTTTGTTTCAAAGCATGGAGGTGCTTACTACAAGCAGTTGTTGGAGCAGAACAAGCAATTCATTCAGGAGCCACCCACGGTGGAGAAATGCAATCTCTTGTCCAAGCAATTGTTTTACACTCGTCTTGCTAGGTTATAGTTCTTTTCCCCGTGTCGTATTGACATTTGAAATTACTTTTTACTTGGTTTTGGTGGGTTTTTTAAAATGAATTGTGTGGAGTGTTATTATCTTATAAGAACTTAGATAGTTTGAGAACATGTTAAATATTGGGCACCATATATTTAGCAATAAGCATTCTAGCTCTAAAGTAAAACGATTGCAAGAATGTTGTAAATAAGCCTAAAATTGATAATGTGCCTTGATGAATATTTGACAGTATGAATTTTTAAGCATATTATAGTGGCTCTAGTGTAGACCATGTGCAATGATGCATATTTCAATAAGTAGGTGTTTGGTGAGTTTATTTTACGCAAGATAAAAGCCTTAATGGGCTCCGATACTATTGTTGCTATAGGATATTTTGAATTTTGGCATGAAATTAGGATTCCTAATGAGATCTCAAAGGGTTCTTAAATAGGTTTTGTTATTTAAGGGTTTAGGTAGGGTTAGGTAATAAAAGATTGGATCTTGATGAGTTTGATGCTTTTTTGGTGTCAAAGCAGTAATTGGTGTGAGAAACAAAGAAAGATAAACCTAGGAAATAACACCTAGGTTCACTAATCAATTACACTTAAGAAAGAGAAGGCAATCACACCCTCCTATCAAAAAATAAGCTGTTGGAGTTTTATTAAACTCAACTTCTTTATCTGAATCTTATTGACTACATTGAAGCCTTTATATAGGCTATTGCCAATCCCTTTCTTAGATAGACTAGGACTCCTAAAAAGGGAACATTAATTTAGACTCATGGCCCTTTGATACTGCCCATTCCAAAAATATGGAATTACCAAACTCCCATAGTCTTAAGAAAACCTAACTAGAACTAAACAAAAAACTTTCTAACTTAAAAAAACTTATTACTAAGACTCATAGATAACTAAAGTTGCCTATCTAAGGTGTTGATAAAGTCTCGCATCAAAACTAGACCATAATTCTAGAATATCTTGTTATTTGATCCTTTTTTTTCTTTCATTGAGCTCTTTGCTTGCTGCATCCAGTAGAGCATAACAATGCTCTTGTAACATATTGTATGGATATAGATTGCTCATGGTAGGTGCAAACTTAAAAAGGTGCTTTTTATTGGCTTTCTAAGGTATTTATTGGACAAGTTTTGAACTCTATGTAAAGAAAACTAGAAAAGTGAAGACTTCCATTGAAAAGTAAAATTTACTTTTAAAGATCTAAATTGGGAAGTAAAGTTTGCTATTTAAAACCTACATTGGTCTAACAAGCCTCACCATGTGTAAACTATCATATCCTTCAGACCACCTTTGCTTTAATTAGTAATGGAGAAGATCTAATTGGTAATAGAAACTTCTTAAGTGAAATACTACTGCTAGAATAATAATGAATGAAAATTCCATTGCTTGTGGGCTATTTGAGTTATTAGGGTTAATAACTTGAAGAAAAACTGTGCTCATATTACTGTTGCTACTAGTAATATATGAGAGTGTTGGAGAAGTAAAAGTCGTTGGATTGTCGCAACTTATCATCTCTAGTTCCTGTTCCACATCTTGAACTTCCAAATCAAAGCCTTTTCATGACCATACACGTTTTAACATTCAGTTCCTTTGGTGATAACATTAGAATAGGGATGGCAATGGTTTGGACTTGTGGTGGCTTTTGGATTCTTGTCCCTACCTCATCATGGAAAACCCACTCACACCCCTACCTTATTAAAAATTATGTCTAGCTCTACTACTTTTTGAGAAAAATTAACATCACCTTATGTTTGTACCCATTGTGGTGAAGGATGACCAAATATAACATTAATAGCAGTAAAAGAAGGACATGTCAATTAAAGAAGTAATAGAGAATGATTATGGATAGAATCAAATGGTAAAAAGAATACATGTGGCCAATCTTGACTAGTCTGTTGATGATCCAAAGTTTTGGGACTAAGGCTTGGTCATGGATGTTGTTTCATTGTTTGTGCTCATTGTGGTGAAGTGAACTATCATGCGCAGCTTTCCCTTCAGATTTATACATCTGCAACTTCATTGGACTTATTTGTTCTGTTCTGTACAGTATTCCTGGTCGTTATGAGTCATTCTGGAAGGAACTTGATTATGTCAAGCATTTGTGGAAGCACAAGCAAGACTTGAAGGTCGAAGATGCTGGTATTGCTGCTTTGTTTGGGCTGGAATGCTTTGCCTGGTTTTGTGCCGGTGAGATAGTGGGAAGGGGTTTTACTATCACTGGTTACAAAGTCTGAGGATAACCACTGTTTAAGGGGCTTGAATGTTTAAGCTTCTCATGTCATTGCTTGATCTGAAACATGAGAACCCTGATTTTAAATTTTTGTTTCTTCTGCAAAATTTTTGAAGCTGAGAAATCAGTTGGAATCTCTCGTAGCCTTAATAATCCATGTACTTGAAAGTAACTTCGTATGTACCTTGCTGTTACTTTGTTATTGATGTTGAAAGCTACTGGCACCACTGCTGCTGAATGAATCATAATACTGCAAATTTGCATTGGTTTACTATTTTTCTCCTCAATTACTATACTTCTACTGGTGGTATCCTGATCAATCACTTGAATCCAATTTGGTGTGATTAGCAAAACTCTTAATACAATTTCACAACATCTTTTCCAAATTTTTATGTCTGATATTTTGCAGTGGTTTGTGGGGATATAAGGATTCTTATGCCAGTGGTGGGGAGAATATAGATTTGAGGTGTTAATACCTTTTAGATTTTTTATCTTTAAATGAGTTACACTTGAAAAATTCCCATCATCTGATAATATCACTTTGTAACTGTGTTTGTTTCCTGAGGTTTGTGAACTGTGATCTAAGCCACTGCTTGGCTACCTGACAATCAACATGCCTGAAGGAAGAAGGCAGAATTCCAGTTGCACTTGGCTGTTTCGATGGTTTTATTTGCTATACCTTTGGATTGCCTTGTCGAAGGCATCTGTTGATTCTGATATTTCATCATCAAGTGTATTTGCTTGATCACTGTTTAGAGCTTTTGAAGACATGTCCTACAAGCTATATATATTTCGAAAATGAACCAGTCATTAACCCCACTTGAAAGGATTCTGTGGATTATCTCTAATTACATCTGATCTGATCAGTTCATTTGGATGTAGTTTTTGATTGAAACTGAAAGTTGGTTAAAGCATTGTTGTAGCTAAAAAAAACTGAGCTTCTAAAAAGCTATACATAATTTAAAAAATTAAAACACAAAGCTATTGCCAAAACAGACTAAAAAATAATGAACCATTCAAGTTTTGTACTTCAAACAGAAAACACAAGCCTTCACTATTTGGTAACAGAAACCCGCCCGTTCCAACTTTCAAATGCCATCAATTAGCAATTCTGCAATCAGGCCTAAATTACATTCTCTAATTCTTTTTTAATTTTTAATTTTTTTAAATTTAGATATAAGATATGTGAAGTTGAAAAATCAAATTAATGCTACTTGTTACAAATCCTATTAAAATTGAAAGAAATCTAACCTCATTTTGTAGGGTTGGAATGGATTTTTTTTTTTTAAAGATAAAATGGGTAGAGTGCCGTTGATATTTTTTTTTTAAGAAATTTTTTTTTTCAATTTATGAAGTCAGCTTTTAATAATTACTTTTTATCAATAAACACAACAACAAAAATTTACCGGTTGTTCTAGCTGAACTGTCTAAAGCATTGTCTACCCCAAAATCTTCCCATGAGTGATGGAGGGTGAAAAAAACGAAAAAAAAAAAGTCCATAAGACGTGTTACATCCAATCATAGCGCGCGTGATGGTTATCTTAAAAAATAAAATACCAGAAAAACCAGCATAATACCATTATTAATTCTGGACAACTCTTGATCTTCTTCCCTACGCTACAGGGGCAGTTTTGTAAGATACTGTTTTTTCTGTACAACTCCTTGAAGAAGTTGAAGTTTCCGAACAAAGTATTTTTATAAAAATAGAATATTCTAGAAAACGCAGAAGAATACAATCATCACCAGCATTCCGAAAGGGAAAAAAGAAAAGAAAAATGCAGCGTGGTACCGGCGTTCCCGTTCAGACACGTGTCGCAGCCGCATTCGCCTTCGCTTTAATCTTCCTCACCGTCGTCGCCAACTGCTCTATAAACAACTCCGAGGTAACTTAACGTCCCTCTTTCTCTCTCTCTTTCTCTCTGTAAGCTTCCCGAGAAAACGTAGGAAAAAATAAATCGTTGAATCGAAGATAATAGTGATAAAAAATTTCCTGGATCTTCCGAAATCCAAATCTCTGAAAATTTTCAATTTTTCTTCAATGACAGACAACGTGCAGCAGAACCTGCGTTGCGCAGAATTGTAACAGTAAGCTTAATCCAATCCTTCTATTACCTTACTTGCATTTCTTGAAAAAAATTGGTACTTTGTTAATGTATTTAATTGATAATTTTTTTTTTTTTTTGGGAATAATTGTAAGGTGTTGGGATACGATACGGTAAGTACTGCGGAGTAGGGTGGACCGGTTGTCCAGGAGAGAAACCGTGTGATGATCTCGATGCCTGTTGCAAAATTCACGATGAATGTGTTGGAAATCACGGTACGCTGTTTCTCAATCTCAATCTCAATCTCAATGTATTTATTTATTTATTTATTAAATGCTCCATTAATTTCACCATGGGTGAATATGATTTTTTTTTTTTTTTTTTTGAAGTACTCTAGAAGCTTTCTTAAACGCCAATTTAGCTCCAACTCAAAATTTCACAACCTTTTCTACAACTTGTCAAAGGTGTCAAATTGTAATTTAAGCAAGAGTAAAGTTAAAAGCATAAACTATTTTACAATATTTTTACAAATGGTTGATGCGGCAAATTTTTACTGGTTATCGTCTGGATCCACCATCAACATTATCTTTTTACTTACCAATAATTACCCGTCACATCGGCCGTTTTTAATATAGTTTGTTGCTTTAGTAGATTTCCTTTAAGCAATATCAATTTGAAACATTTTATAAACTTTGGGCCATTTTATGTAATCTCCCCTTGTTTTTATTATACACCAATCACAATAGGGCATGTTAGTATTTGTGACAATTTTGGTATTACTAGATTTATTGGGTGGATAAGGGCATTACGGGATGTTTACAATAGTACAAACGCTGAAAGAGGAAATTAATTCATGTCCACATTGTGTTCTATCATCATAGACGCTATAGAAATATGTTATTTCAAGTATAATGTAGTTGTGGAATTTTTTATCACAATTGTTTCATCTAATTGATTAGCATTACTTGTACTTATCAAAATAATAATAATAATAATAATAATAATAATTGATTAGCATTGCTTGTAATACTTATATGAATTAGGTCTTGGAATGAAGAGGAGAATTGAAAAAAATCAAATCAAATTAGATGTACCTGGTTGTGTTTTATATAGATGTTGATAATGAGTAGTCTTGTAGGAGAAGGATGTAATGTTCAATATTAAGAAGAGGACAACAGGATAGGTTCACAAGGTAAACATTTATATGCCTGAATTCGTGTTTAACTGATTCTAAGGGTAGTTAACTTTTGGATTTTTTTTTTTTTTTTTTTTTTTTTTTTTTGGGGCCATATCATTTACTCAGTAATAAAACAAATTTGCATGCTGAAGTTCGAGTTGAGGGTTTTATGGTGGATGGATATGTTGGTTGTTTGATCTTGGTGTGTTTTGAAAGTTGGAGGCTGCCATATTTTTTCAAGAGCCACCATGTTAATTATCAAGAAAGGAAAGATTAAAGGGGAACATTTTGTGACCATCATTGCTGATTGGATAATCTGTGTCAGTTTGCCCTCTAATCCACTACTTAGAATGGTTAATTGCTTATAACACAAAAAGAGTAGACAAGTGAAAATATGATGACATTATATTTTGAATCATATTTTCAAGGATATAAAATCACGTCTCTAAGTAGAAACCAACAAATTTGCTTCCCCCTTGCATTCACCCCCTTTCAGGGGCTTTCTTTGTGTCTATTCGTGAATAATGGAATTTTCTTAAGATTCTGGTGATTTTAGATCTATTATAAAATATAAAAAAAGATCTATTTTCCTTTTTTCCAGGGGGTTGGGTTTGGTGGTTGTGTTGTTTCGTCAATCCGATCAGTGATTAATGAAACATTGGTTTTGCAGGTGTGGCCAATGTGAAATGTCACGAGAAGTTTAAGAAATGCATAAAGAGAGTACAGAAATCTGGGAAAGTTGGATTTTCTTGGGAGTGTCCTTACGAGACAGCTGTGCCTACAATGGTACAGGGTATGGATTTGGCTATCTTAATGAGCCAGTTCGCTAACGTGAAGGATGAACTCTGACTTGCCAAATTTTGGTATCACCTAGCAAATTTAGAGACAAATACAGAAAAGAAAAAGGAGTGATTCTCATTTTTCAGAAATGGAACTTAGAATTATTAATGTGTGGATCCTATGATCCAACTAGGTTTGTGTTTTTTCACTAGCTCTAATGTATAAATCATTCACCTTTTTCTCAATGAACTCTGATTTCAAAGTGTGTGTGATAATTGAGATGAATGCAACTAGTTCCCAAAGGAAACCACCCGTCTTTTCTTGATGCGAGGCCTTCTTGTCAAGATGTGTGTATGAGAAGCTTAATTTCAGTATACAGGAGATGTTTGGATCTCTTTCTTTAGCTTGACAGAATCAAGTTTTTAGATTTAAATGCAGTTACTGCACTGTTTTTTTCCACATAAAATGGCGTGTATCCTGTGGAAAAGAGAAGAAACGTAGTTGAGCACAATCGAAAGGCATCTAATTTCAGGCTTTCCATAATGTCCAAATGCCCTGTTATTCCCAAACATCATTAGTAGTTGTTCCCTTAAAATGGACTATTGGAAATTATTTCCCAAACAGAGCGCATTTTCCATTTATCATTGTGAATTAAGCATTACAGTTACTGTAGACAATTATTGATTAGGATCCTCTCAATTTCTCTTCGAAATGGAGAATGTCTATTTTATGGCCACGATTCATTTGAATGAAATCTATGGTCTACAATATGACAACTCGTTTGAAAGCCTTTAACCTAATACCAAACTTAAGTGTGGTTAGTAACCTTAACTCCACTGGAAAAACTAGCGAGAGAGACGTTGGGGAGGAAAGACAAAGAGGTTACTTTAGTTTAATCGCAGTTAACTTTGGCATTAGGTTAAGTTGAAGGCTTTTAAATGGCTTGCCCTCAGACACTAGGCTTTGTTTGGTACGCACACTTCAACAACGTTGTTTGCTGTTTAAACACCCAAACAGGTGGACCCTATGCTGAACTATGTGTTTGGTAAGTGATTTAGAACAAGTGTTGTTTGAGTTTGTGTTTGACATATTACTGTAAAGAGTGAAACACTCTAGCCCACTTGACAGTAAGCTCTCACTCATCTCTCTCACGCGACTGTATAGATGGTCTCTTTTCTCTCACGCGTCAGTGCAGTGTGGCATCTCAATTCAAAATAGTACCGTTGTCGGCTTTAAAAAAAAAAACACATATATCAATCATACAACTTATATTTCTAACACCAAAATATACTATTTGAAACACATTACGAAACACATTTTTCTCTTTGTGAATACTATAAATATGTATTTTTGACAACACTTTTTAAACCTTATTATCCATATCATTTTAAACAATGTTACTTAAACTTCTCTACCAAACGCCTTTGACCACACTCACCATTTTAAGTTAATCTAGACCATAAACCCTCAGCCACTCACATTCACCATTTCAAAGAGAAATGAAGGGGATCCAAATAAAATATAACACCAGCGTAATCCCAAGTAAGTTAAAGGGCCTTTCTCTTCATCTCGGCCTAGACTAAGGGAAAAGTTCTGTTGCACTAGAAAGCAATTAGTGAGGCACTAGGAATCTGGCACGAAACGAATAAGAAAAAGCAAAAAAAAAAAAAAGAAGTGCCTCTTCACCAAAGCAATTCTTTTTGTGTAAAAGTACAATAATCTAGTTAGTTAAGCATCTAGATGAGTGATACTCAAATTTTGAGAGTAATTTGTCGGGGCTTGTTTTACATTTCCAAGTAGGGAGTGGAAGTTGATTATAGTATTATCTTGGGATTTTTGTGATGGACTTTGGGATTTGCACTTATAAGTAAAAAGGTGTTCATTTATTCTCAAGCTTTTCTCCTCAATTACTTGGAAAGAAGAAAAAAAAGATTTCAAGGACGTCCCTCGCTCTCTAATTTTTTAAAAGAAGAAATAAAAGAGAAACCTCAAAATAATTAGTTAAATTCATTTGAGCTCGTATTCCCCGTAAAAGAAAAAGAAATAGGATACTAGGGACAGGGAAGAGTCCAAAAAGAAAACAGGTTAACATAATCTTTTCATGGAAAAAGACACTGCAAACCTTAATATAATATTAAAGCTAAATGTAAAAAAATCCACCAGCATCAAGACATTATTGCTTCATTTTCAATGATAGAAATAGTTAATAAAGTCTCTAACGCGTTGGATGTTTGCATATAACCAAACTAACAAGAAAAAACAAAAGATTATGAAAACGATATTTGCAACATGTACGACTTACCGACTATACTGTATATGAAAGAAGACGAAAAAAGTGAAAGGTTTCCACAAAGAAATGAGAACGATGCCTCAGCAAATTGCAATATTATTTTCGCGTGAATTATGTGAGTGTTACTGTTATCTACATTTCTTAATTGCTGCCAGCCCCAGGTCAACACGCGTCTAAGACGTGCAGGCTTGCCCTAACACCAAAGCAACGACCAACTTTTTTAATTCACAGTTGCATTAAGAAACTCAACTTTTTTCTTTTGTATATCTTGCTCCATAAATCACTTCTTCGTCACGTAATGTTGTGCTTTTTTGGGGGTAAAAACAAAACATTATGAACAAAAAAAAATTGTTAGAATATGTAATAACATTGCTTTTAATTCTTAATGTTATTGGCTTAAAATGACAGTTTTTCAATGTTGTTAATCATTTACTCCTTTTGAGTTTTGACCCACGCGTAATAAATCATTAACGCCTTTTGGCGTACATGTAAATCCTCGCTTTTAATTAATTTCATTTCCCCCATAAAGATTTCCTTCGATCATGAATTTCCTCTAGTCAATTACCTTTATCATTAGGTGACTTTTAGATGACTATTCATGTATATTCTAATCATATGAGCCATTAAATTCTTTTGTATATGAATGGTAATTTAAAATGTTAGTTAATAATTTAGAAGGATTTCTTGTTTGGTCATTATTTAATGTAAGAAAAATGAATGCAAATGTAGAAACATAGCATTAAAATTAGAAAAAGAAGAAGAAATAAGGGGTTTTTATAAAATGATTTCTTGTCTTACTCTTACATAATTACATTATGTACTAAAATTTTCTATAAGTTTTTTCTTCTATGCATATAGCATCGCTTGTATACATAATGTCAAAATTTTGATTGATGCTAACAAGTAACAAGTAGACAACTTTCTCAAAAAAAAAAAAAAGTAACAAGTAGACAAAACCGCAAATTCAATAAATTCTTTTTTATTTTATTTTATATTTTATATTTATATATAACTTCAAAATCTATCCTATCTAAATATAAAATTGATGATTATTTCGTCAAGTACAACATTTTAGGAGAGCCCCTCTTTTTTTTCTTTTTTTTTTTTTTTAAGTTTTATTGAGTTATTCAATACTTGAGAGAAGGAGAATATGAATCATGAGTATTTTAGTTGAAAAATGAAAATACCACAAAGTGACAATTTGATTATAAGACTCTTCATATTTTCCATAAAAAAACTTAACACATCACTCGAGAGCTCATGAATGTTTTCAAAATACTACTTACTAGTCGCAAACCCGTGCGATGCACGGGAAAATTTTGAATGTATTATTTTACTAATTTCTTCCCAATGCAATTATTGAAATAAAGTTGCAACATTTTCACAATGATCAAAACATCTTCTTTTCTATTTCAACACTTTTGTTGTATCCAAATAGAGAATAACACTAAAAAATAATTAAACCATCCCAAAGCCTATAATTCTCAAAGTTAAAACACTATATATCAACTAAAACAAACCCATAATTAAAACCAAATAGAAGAATCCCAAGAAACAAAAAATCCAATAAAAATTGCATAAAAAAAAAGGGAAAGAGAAAATCTAATAACAAAAATTTCATGATTCTTCTTTGCCACAGATTTGACAACAAAGGAAGAAGAAGAAAACGTGAAAATCTTCAACGAAAAAAAAAAAAAAAACCTTAAATCTAGAGCAACCCACAACCACAAACCAACAAAATTCCATGAAAACAAAAACAAAAAAACTTAAATTCAGAGCAATATATAGAAATTAAGGAGAGTAAAAAACATGTTTAAATTACCTCAAAATAATTTGCTGACATAGAATATGATAGGTTGGATTGAGTGACAATGGAGAGGCAAAGAGAAATCGATGCAGTGGTGGTGATCCATGGTGGCGGCAGCGGGGAGGATATGGGTTTTGGGGTGCCAACTTATATAGATGATAATAATAATAAATATAGATGATGATTTTTGTGATAAGTTGACGTAGGAGAGAATTTACAATTTAATTTTTGTAATTATTTAATTTTGGTATTTTTATGTAGAAAACGTTATTTTAGGTCTAGGTGATTTATTTCCTTATTTTTAGGTTCTTTTAATGTTTTTTAGGTCAAATTTGATTCCTATTATGGTTAGGTATCAATTAGGGCTTATTTTATAATATATTTTCTTGTCAATCAAGTTTTATGGAGCCCTTAAATAGGCCTCCAAGTTTGTATACGTTTTTCAATATTATTGATATTAAGATATAAAACCTAAAATAAAAAGAATCTAAAATAAAAAGAAAAATAAAATAGTGATGATGTGGAAAATTGTGAGAGTTTTAGAGGATTCGGTTATATATATATATATATATATAGATTACTTAGTTATTTATAATTATTTCATTCAAGCTAAAATAAAAAAAACAAAAAAAAAAACCAAGGGTTATGTTAACTATACTGAATAAGACATTAAATTTATTTCAACTTGTATCTTGAGCAGTGAGCACACTTTTTTTCTTTTTTCTTTTTTTTTTTTTATAAATATCTCTATATATTAAGAAGATTTAGAAAGTTAGTTATGACTTAAAAAAAAAAGTGAAAATACCCCTAATTTTAGATAATCCTTATTCTTAAAAAATAAAAATAGAGTTAAAATTGTAATTCAACCAAAAAAAAAAAAAACTATTAGATAAAATTTTTTTCCTAAAAATTTGCATACTCTCTATTTGAATATATTTCACTCACGTTTAATACATTTTTTTTTTTCCTAAAAACTGGCATACTCTAAATCTAACAGTTTATTTTTTTTCAAATATTAAATTTTAGTTTCTTAAAAATTCATTCACGTGTAAACTTACTAACAATAGATAAATTCAAATTGAAAAATTAAATTAAACTCAAAACAATAAAAAAGAGTCTTATCGCAGGTACAAAGTGCGTATAATGAGGCTAGAATATATATATATATATATATATATATATATATATAAAGAAAAACTACTTAATAATTTGCTAATAAAATTTTTAGTTCACATTAGACACAAAGAAGAATTTTTTATATTTTGGAAAAAAAAAGTTATGTTTATAAGATTTTCATAATAAATTATAAGTGATAGATTGTTATTGGTTGTTACAGATGAGAAAAAAAATCTGACAATAAAATAAACTGTTTTTTTTAATAAAAGATTTCTAAAAATATATTGTGCGTGACTAACATTTCCTAAAACCATTCATTAAAAAAAAAAAAAAAGTATACCATTAAAAAGGGCAATTTAGTCAAATGGAAAAGTCAACTTCAGAAGTAGTTCCTTCCCTGCACCTTCCATGTACCAAAGTTTTGTTTGTTGAAACTACTGGGTTCCATCCTTGACTACGGAACTCACAAATCACAATTAAAAAGTAAAAACTCGCTATCATTTTTTTTTCCCCAAAAAAAACAAAACAAAAATCGCTTTAATTTAAAAATTTTCATATATATCTTTTTTCACACGTATTAAGTTACTAATATTCCGCGTAATAATTCCCTTCGCTTTCATTTTCGCATGTTCTTCTTCGTCCCTAAGATTCTCTCTTCTTCTTCTTCTTTGATTTAAATTCCATATTATTGGAATTAAAAAACAAAAAAAATCAGAAAATTCACAATAACACATCAGTGCCTTTCAGAAAGCCCTAATTTTGCTCTGCAACTCCAACGATCTGAAACCTCTTTTTTTTCGTCACAAATTTTGACCAACTATGCTACACAGGAGTTTCAAGCCCGCGAAATGGTAATCTATGACTTTTTTTTTTCTCGCTAATTTTCGGACTCTGTTTGGTTTCCGAGAAATCAGATTTTTTATTATTTGCCTTTGTTTTAAGCGATTATGAGGAATTTCGGGGTTTTTTACTGTTTGATTGATGGAATTGGATATGAGAATTTTGTTGAATTTTGGATTGTTTTTGGTTTTTTGGTATTCAGCAAAACAGCGTTGAAGCTTGCGGCGTCGCGGATAAAGCTGTTGAAGAATAAGAAGGATGCACAGGTGAAGCAGTTGAAAAGGGATGTGGCTCAATTGCTAGAGTCTGGGCAGGAACGGACTGCTATGATTCGTGTATGTTATTCAAGATCCTTGTTGTTTTTATTGGTTTTTTTGAGTTTCCATTTAGGTTTTGATCACTTATTAATCATTCTGTTGTGCTTGTTATGATTTTACTTGTCATTTGGTTCTTTTCGATTGAGTACAATTGGTATGGATATTGTTGTTATCAATAACATGGAATCAATAATCAAGCAATTTAGCTTGTGCGCGTATAGCTCAACTGAGTTTAAGACTCACTGAATGCATGTGTAACTTAGTGGAATTATGCAGTGGGAGATGTTCCACCATTCAATGAAAAGTGAATGATGTAAAAATTTGGAAAAAAAAAAAATGGGCTCGGATGATTTTCAATTGATATGAGGATTTTTATTGTGGATATGAAATATTATAATTTTTTTTTTAAGTGGTAAATTTGCAACCATCAATTTTGACTTTTTATAAGGTTAAGTAGCAAATTAGCAAAGATTTAACTTCATGCACTGGAATTTTGCATATGACATCTTACCTTAAAGGTAAATTGTATCTGTGTCTTTGATTTTTATACTTTGTTAAGGTATTAATGTGTGTCGAAACCAAATGCTCCCCTCCCCTTCCTGTTTCCCTATCTTTGACTTCTCTTTCTTCTAACTTATGTTTTTAATTCTTTGTCTCAGGTTGAACATGTTGTCAGGGAGGAGAAGACAGTGGCAGCATTTGAACTTATTGAAATATACTGCGAACTCATTGCAGCACGCTTACCAATCATTGAGTCACAAAAGTATGTGAATTTGTAAAAGTTATTAGTTATGTTGATTTATAGCACTCTCGCTAGCATGCATAATTACATACACCAAGCAATATTAGTTTGTGTAGGTAAAAACATTTCCTTTTTTAATTTCCTTTTTTTTTATAAGTAAGAAAGATGTATATTCAAATAGCTGTTTTATGCATAAAAAGCACAAAGCAGTCTAAAAATTAAGAGGAAGAGGAAAAAAACAAAGTAGAAAATTAATTACAAAAAAGGAGAGAACAAAGGAACAAAGGGAGAGATTCACTAGATGTGAGTCTCAAGCCTAAGACCAGCCAAACATAGAACCGCTAAAAGAAGCAAGCAACTGGTCTTCGAAACTATCCATGTCCTCAAAAGTTCGCCAATTACGCTCCTTCCTAATACACCACATTAAGCACAGCGGAACTAAATTCTAAATGTTAGACTACTACTTCCCCAACCAATTCCACCAACCAAAAAGAACATCTGGAACCATTCTTGGTAAGATCCACAAATCCCAAAAGATCTAAAACAAAGCTCCACAATCAATGAGCCTTCTCACAATGAAGTTGCAAATGATCCACAGTCTCCCCACAACAACAACAAATAATGCACCAATCAACAAAATCAAAACCCCTAGCCAGAGACATGCATTTCAATGTGGTAGATCATAACTTTGCAATAAAGTTAGAAGCAATAAAGAAAGACAGCCCTTTCTTGGGAAAATGTCTGATGTCATTTAAATTCCTGTCAATCATATGGCTCTATAGTGTCCACACGCTGATACGGTTTAGCTTCAGTCCTGCTGAGTGAGACATGAATTGCAGTCTTGTAGGTGCTCCACTGTTTGATTTAGTATAATAGTTTAAATTATGTTGACAGCCGACTCCAAAAGCTATCAGAATTTGTAACTTGCAACATTATGATCCTAACTGTGAAGGGTTCTGTGTATAGAGGTTTATCTTGACTTTATGTAAGGAGATCATTCTGAGAGCTTGCATTGTGTTGATATATTTCATATTTTTTCCAGAAACTGCCCCATTGATCTGAAGGAAGCAGTTGCAAGTGTAATATTTGCATCTCCAAGGTGTGCGGACATTCCTGAGCTCATGGATGTCCGCAAACATTTTACAGCTAAATATGGAAAAGAATTTGTCTCTGCTGCTGTTGAATTACGTCCAGATTGTGGTGTAGGCCGCATGGTATGTTTGCATATGTTGAAATCGCAGATAATAACATAATCTCTGTCAGAGATCAATGCTTATTTTTAATGTTTTCCAATTCAGTTGGTTGAGAAGTTATCTGCCAAAGCACCTGATAGCCAGACCAAGATCAAAATCTTGAGTGCAATTGCTGAGGAACATAACTTCAAATGGGATCCTAACTCGTTGCAAGAGAAAGATACAAAGTCTAATGAGGATTTGCTGGTAAGATTAAATCTTATCTAATTGGTCGATACATTGCTTGGTGTGAGATTGTCATAAAGCATATAGCTAATATGAGGGTGAGGAGTAATCTATATATGCGTGTCATTGTTTATATGGTTTCTTTGTTAATGTCATTTCCATATATTTGAGCAGAGTGGACCAAACACTTTTGAGAAGGCTAGTAAAACGTATGTGGAACCTCACGTCGTCCAAGCTCCACCTAATCATGATTACAGGGGACCTCCTAATGTTCAAGTTTCACCTAAACATGAAGCAAAGGATGATGAATCTGGAAACTTCCGCAATTCGAGATCGCCTCACTCCCAAAATTTTAATTCTGTAGATGTCAGTGCCAATAAGGCAACAACATTTGGCACCTTTAATGCAGAAGCAGGATCTTCAGGTATGGGAAGTATTCATTTGAAGATTGTAAATGCTTACTCTTTAAGGTCTTACATAGTGGAAACTTTTAATATATACTTTTTCCCAAGGTGGATTTATGGGATCGTTTTTCTTGTAGGAACTGGAAGTGAAGAGAAAGGATTTAGGCAGTCATATTCTGGGGATAGTAATGCTTTTTCTTCGAGTAGGCAGAATTGGAATATGGAATTTAAAGATGCTACTGCTGCTGCACAGGCAGCTGCTGAATCTGCAGAGCGTGCAAGCATGGCTGCCAGAGCAGCTGCCGAACTTTCAAGTCGTGAAAAGTTCACTGGGCAATATTCTATGGAATCACCGAAGTCTTCTGCTTATGGTCTAAGCCATGAAGGATCTCAAAAATATGCAGAGTCAAAGTTGCAAGGTGAACATCTTGCCAAAGGTCCAATTAGTAATGCCTCTCCTAGAAGAAATTCTTGGAAGCAAGATGTTCAAGTTGATCATACTGAACAAGATAATTTGGCAGGAGCAGCTGACAGGTATTACAGGGATGATCATAAGAACGCTGAGAAATCTACCTGGTCAGCTTCTGTTGATAATAACCCATTGGTTAATGTTTCCCAAAAGACAGATAGATATACTCGAAGGAACTCATCTGAAGTAGAGAACAGTGACTCTGTAGGTGAAGTGAGTGTGAAGAAACAATCCAGCAATAATAAGGTAGAATTTGTTAGAGACCTGAATGATGGTATGAAATCTGAAAAAATTGATTATGTTGGGGATGTAAGAATCAGAAAACAATCAAGCAGAGCTTCCTCTCATTCTCATTCAAGCACTTCTAGTGATGAACACATTGATATTTTGAATTTGAACCACCAAATGTTAGGGAATGATGCTGATCAGGACTCTCCTGTTATTGATGAAGTGAACATCGGCACGAATGATGAGGAGAAGACTTCTTATGACAATGCTGCTGTAGTTTTTGATGGATATGGCTCTGATGATAATAACTACAAATTTGATGAAGAGAATGAGTTCACAATGCAAGAATCTAGTTTGTTTTTTTCATCACCAAGTAGAAAATCACCTGTAAATCTGTTCGAAAATACAAATGCTTGGAGCCCCAAGAGAAACATTGGTGAGTCCTTGGGAGATTCTATTTTTCAATCACATTCTTTCAGTGAGCAGCATTCTTCTGTGGTATTTTCTGAAAGTTTGACAAGTTCTACAGCTCCTTCACAGCCACATGATCTGTCACATATAACTTATGATGATTCAGAGGGCCCAAGTTCTGATGGTGAAGAGGAGCTAGGCAAATCAAAGCTTTTTGGGAGTATGGACTCTGATATATATCATCGTGAACAGAATGTTTACGACAGAAATTCTGATCTGAACCAGAGTGCAAGTCATGGGTTAACAGGATCTTCATCTGTAGAGAAGGAAAATGTGGCATCTAACAGAAAGCCATGGTTACCAACCTCTTCAGTTGATTCAGACCCCATGGAAGTACATTTTGATACAAACCAAGGAAATACATTTAGTATTTTATCTGAGAAAAAGTTTGGTTATGGTGACGTGCCATCTCCAAGACATAAGAAATCAGAATCGGACTTGAGCATCAAGTACAATGACCACACGCCACAGTTACCTGATGCTAGGAAAGATGATGAACTTCTGAAAGAATCTAGTCTAGATAGTGGTAGTGAGTTGAACTTTGGAAAGTTGAAAGGAGGCCTTCGAAATAGGGGTTTCAGGCATCCACCTTATACCAGGAGTCCATCAGGCAGTGCCTCATCACTCAAACAACCATCAGATGATACTTTTTCCAAAATCGAGCAATCCTCTTCTTCTGTAACGGGCTGGACTTCAGTTAGTTACGATGCTGGCAATGAAGAGCCGCACAATCAAAAGGTGATTTTAAAACAAAGTAAAGAACCAAACTCAACAGTATTGGTCTCATCTTCTGATTCTGATAATGATGATTTGAATGAGGAGCTCTCACAACAAACTATTAGCAGTAGCCGAGAGCCATACAATCTGAAAGCAGGCACTAAAGTAAATAAAAACTCAAGCTCAAGGGTCCCAATTAAATATTTTGGTGCAGATACTAGTGATTCTGAGGAAGATCTTCCTAAACAGGCTTCCTCTGGCAATGCTCGACCAATTACTGGATTGTCGCGGAGGACCAAAGCCCCTTCTTCAAGTACCAGTAGGAGTTCTTATTCTAAGGCTACAGATATTCCTGAGAAATCATTGACTCCTGACTATGGAGTGGAAGGGAAAGCCTATTCAAGGAGCTCATATGCTAGAGAAGCTCTAACAAAGCCTTCATCTCAGACTAAGAGCTTAGATCACTGGGGAAGTGATGAGCAGCGTCAGTCAACAGAGCAGGCAGCTTCTAAGCCAATGCCAGAATCCAAAAGGTCCTTGCATGAGGAAAGTTTAAAGTCATCCACAAGGAAACAGTCATCTGGTTCTCTTCCAGAGATATTACCTTCAGTTAGCACTGAAAGGACACCCCCTTCAAGGAGCTCCTATGCTAGTGATGCTCTAACAAAGCCTTCATCTCAGACCAAGAGCTCAGATCACTTGGGAAATGTTGAGCTGCATCAGTCAACAGAGCAGGCAGCTTCCAAGCCAATGCCAGAATCCAGGAGGTCCTTGTATGAGGAAAGTTTAAAGTCATCCGCAAGGAATCATTCATCTGGATCTCTTCCAGAGATATTAACATCTGTTAGCACTGAAAGGAAAGCCTCTTCAAGGAGCTCGTATGCTAGTGAAGCTCCAACAAAGCCCTCATCTCAGACCAAGAGCTTAGATAGCTTGGGAAGTGCTAAGCAGCGCCGGTCAAAAGAGCAGGTAGCCTTTAAGCCAATGCCAGAATCCAAGAGGTCCTTGCGTGAGGAAAGTCTGAAGTCATCTACAGGAAACCATTCATCCGGTTCTCTTCCAGAGAGATCAACCTCAGTTGAAATTCCACGGTCTCCAAGTTCAAGTGCAGAAACTCCATCTAAGGAAAAGGCTAGTCATGTTCACCCAAAGCTTCCTGACTATGATGACATAACTGCACACTTCCAGTCTCTCCGACAGAGTCGGTAATAAATTGAGTTACTTACACATAGAATATAGGTACTGTTACATGATTATTGTGGGTTGCTATACTTTTACAATGTGTATGTTTGTAATTACATTTTTGATCCGAGAACCCAAATAGCTTTGTTGGTTATAGCCTTATAGGATGAGTAAGATTATAGTTTCCTTGTCCAAAACGAGTCATGTCAGTTAATATATATATTTTTGTCGTTCTTATATTCTTTTTTGTACCATAAAAATATAAGGCTACATTGGTTTGAACGATCTTGTAGCGTAATGAATTGTTATCTCCTGGTTGACTTTAAAGATCAAAATTGTAAGAATGTGAACCTCCCTAGTTTATGCCTGTCATTCTAACTTGTAACTGGCTTACTTTTGTCCAGTACAATGTCTATTTAATTTTTAGGTGCTCTTAGACATCCAAAGAAAGGCAGGCCTGATGTTTTAAAGTACTGGTGATTAGGGGTGGTAATTTTTATCCATATCCATAAATTCACTTATTATTCATCTAATTTGGATAAATCTTAACTCAACTCATTTAAACATTTGAGTTAAATGGATA
This sequence comes from Quercus variabilis, assembly GCA_030445155.1. Taxonomy (NCBI): domain Eukaryota; kingdom Viridiplantae; phylum Streptophyta; class Magnoliopsida; order Fagales; family Fagaceae; genus Quercus; species Quercus variabilis. The sequence goes on from CP129446.1 coordinate 58,882,284, forward strand.
AAGCCCCATTAAGTTATTTAATTATATTGGTTTTAATGGATAAATAAATAACAAACAATATAAATTTCTAGAAAATGACCGAAATATTTCTAAAATTTAAAAAATAATCAAAATACCCCTAGAAGCCTAGAAAATTACCAAAATACCCCTTAAACTTAGAAAATGACTAAAATACTCCTAAAACCTAGAAAATAACCAAAATGTCCCAAAACCTAAAAAATGACCAAAATACCCTTGAAACCTAAAAATTACCACAATACCCCTAAATCTAAAAAATGATCGAAATATCTCCGAAACCTATAAAATGACTGAAATACCCCCAAAACCTAGAAAATGATCAAAATACCCCCGAAATTAAAAATGGCCAAAATATCTCCTAAACCTAAAAAATGACCGAAATACTCTCAAAACTTAGAAAATAACTGAAATACCTTCGAAACCTATAAAATGACCAAAATATTCCTGAAACTTGAAAATTACCAAAATACCCCGTATACCTAAAAAAATACCGAAATACCCCTGAAACTTATAAAATTACCAAAATATTTGCTAAACCTAATAAATGACTGAAATGCCTTAAAAAATGACCAAAATACCCCCAAAACCTAAAAAATGACCAAAATACCCCAAAAAACAAGAAAATGACTGAAATACCCCTAAAAATTAAAATTACCAAAATGCCCCCCCTTAAACCTACAAAATTACTGAAATACCCCCGAAACCAAAAAATGACCAAAATATCCCCTAAACCTAAAAAATGACCAAAATGCCTCTAAAAGCTAAAAAAAATTATTAAAATACTCCCGAAACTTAAAAAATAACTAAAATACCCTCAAAACTTAAAAATGACCAAAATACCCCATAAACCTATAAAAAAAAAAAAACCGAAATACCCCTAAAACCTAAAATATATTTAGCCTAGTATTTTCACAAAAAATGAAACCCAAGGAAGGGATGAGGCTTGTATTTTCATCATAATTATTATTATTTTTTGAAGCTGTATTTTCATTATAATAAATTTCTAGACCTTTTCCCAATTGATTGCATGAAAAGTTTAATTACGTTGAAGGGTTATTGTAATGGTGAGGAGCTATCTTCTTGTTCATATATCAGTCATACTCGATCGATTTTCCCCTTTGATTGTAAAATTTGATTGATTTTGCACTAACTTATAAGTGTGGCAATTCGCTTTAGCAAAATGCAAAATGTAATAGATTTTGCCCTTGTATTACACTTTGTTGTTCCTCGATATTTTTTAGGAGCTTATTATTTGTAGTAATTGTAGAATGGTGTTACGCAATTATTAGGTCTAATAAGATTTTTCATGACCCAAGGAAATGGTTAAGCACATTTGTGCTTATACCCTAAATGTTACTCTTCTTGTTTTCTTACCAATTTTAGTAGTAGATCCTGTTTGATGGCTAGTATAGGTTTCCTAACCACTTTGAAAGTGCATTCATTTTCTAGAAAAGTACCAATACAAGGCATCACCGAATTACACCATCATTTCTTACATCGATCTACATTGTTTTCGGGACCCTAGATGAAGTACATTTATGTCTACTCCAAATACATTTCCTTTAAAAAAAATTTCTTGGTAAAACCATTTATTTTTCAGCATAAGATATAATCAGTTATTAGGTAATACAAGTAACCAAATGGTTTCAGGTTTGTGAAGGTAGATTTATTGTTATATGAAGCAAAACTCATCTACAGAAAATTTATATGGGAGAAAAGAATTGGTTCCAAATTGATTTTCCAACCAGGGTCGGGATATTTAGAGTAATTTAATTTTTTTTTTTTTAGCTAAAAGTATTCCAAAAAAAGACAGAAAGATTTCTTGTATTTTGGTAATTTTTGAGGTTTCGGGTTATTTTTTGTCATTTTAGAGGTTGTGGGTGTATTTTGGTCATTTTGAAAGTTTAGGGGTATTTTGATCATTTTAGGTTTCGGGGAAGTTTTGGTAATTTTTGAGGTTTCGAGTTAAAAAAAAAAAAAAAAAAACATTTTAGAGGTTTTGAGCGTATTTGGTCATTTTAAAGGTTTAGTGGTATTTTGGTCATCTTATAGGCTTGAGGGTATTTTGGCCATTTTTTAGGTTTAGGGTGTATTTCGGTCATCTTATAGGTTTTAGGGGCATTTTTGTCATTTTATAAGTTTCGGGAGAATTTCGGTCATTTTCTAGGTGTTAGGGTACTTTTTTTTTACACCTAATTTTATTTGAGTATTACCTATTTATTTTCAAATACCTCTAATAAGTTATTGGGTTTTCCCAAATATTTTTTGCTCTATTATCATGTTAATAACAAATGTTTCATATCTCATTTCTTAAATTGGGTTATGATATAAATTATCACGAAAAGCCCAAAAACTCATATTTTATCCAATTTTATTATCATCATCTAGCTAAGCCCAAAATTGGCCCTATGAACCCAATAATACTATTCTATTTAAAGCCCAAGAATACTTATGCTTGGCAATATTTGAAAAGCCCATAATTCAAATCCATGGCAAAACAATTTTATCAATAAAATTCAAATCCATAATCAAAACCCATAGTTTAAACCCATGGCAATTTATTTATTCAAAGCCCAATTCACATTGGTAACATCAAAGCCCAAAGCCTAATTCTCATTGGCAATATCAAATCTCAATTCTCATTGGCAATATCAAAAAGCCCAACTTATGTTGACACTATTAAAAGCCCAAGCCAACTACTTGACACTATTTATTGAAAGTCCAAGGTTATCAATACTTGGCAAAATATTATATCATAATTATTTTACTTAGAAGTCCAACAATGAACAATACTTTAGACCCTAAAATCTATTACTATAATATTACAAAACTCATGGAATTTATGAATTATCTACTTTCAAAACCCATTGCGATCATCTTATAAAAGCCCATGGAAAGACATGATTATTAGACCCATGATATTTGTTTATTTCATATTATAAACTCATGTTCACTATCTATCTTACATCACAACATTCATAATATTTATTACCAAAACTCATGGTAATTATTCATCCTACATGTCCATTATGATTATCTATAGAGAAACTCATGAGAACATCACATTATTCCATTATAGTGATTGTTACCATATTTAAAACCCATGGTAAATATTATTCTCAAGAAAAATATTGGAGGTCATTATTTAAAAAGTCTCAAAGAAAATATCATTTACAAAGAAATCCATAACAAAAATTAGGAGAAACTATACAAGTTGTTATTTAAAGCCCATAGAAATTAATACGCAAAATCTATCACAAATATTTATTAAAGCTCATGGATTCATTTTATTTCTACTAACAACTAAAGCCCATGAGGAGTAAAAAATTCATGGCAAAGCATGTCTTTAATGCCCATTTTGTAGACCCAAAAATCTCATGGAGTAGGGACCAAGCCCAAGCAAAGAAAGGGTCATGTGGCCCAACTAAAGGTGCTAAAATGGAGCAAAATTCCAACCCAAAAAGGTCCCAGCAAGAGGCTTGAAAGTGGGCAACCGGCCTTTGTCCATCCCTAACCAAAGAAGCAACTAGAGACCCCTACAAGAGAACCAAGCCTTTGAGGATGAACTAAGGGTTGCCCCTTCAGTTTTTCTGCCACCCTCTACCTGACACGAACAGTGCCCAAGGGCTGCCATATCAGCTGAAGTCTAAAGAATGATGAGACTCCATCATTTTCCTCAAGACTGCAATTTTAACGGAAGGGGAGCTGAAACTAAAATATCCAAATTTTAATAAATTGATGTTATAAATGTTAAAAACATTCAAGACGTAATTCATGTGCCAAGCCCATGAATCCTAAAAAGGAAAAAATTGGGAATATGTGGTTTGGAGGGCATAAAGAAATCTCCAGCGAAACTCTCTGAAATGGGCTTAAACTTTGACACTTGGCTTGGGGTGTTGAATCCTAATTCCTGGGTCCAAATCTCAGTTGCAGCACTAGGATTCTTCCTTAATACTTGCTTTAATCCCATTGGCTGAACACAATCACAACAATCTTAGCATTTAATGCAAAATTACCCCAAATACTACCCATGTGTGACATTGCCCAAAGAATCAAAATAACCCCAAAAGCAAATCTCCCATTTTTAGGCCAAATCTAGGTTATTAATTCAACTATCAAGGCTCCCTTGAATCAGACCTACGTTTTTTGGATTCTTGTTAATTAGTACTTCTCTAAACTCCATTATAAAAGTATAAGCATCTCAAGCCACAAACACAGCAGCTACCCTCTCTGAAACTCTGGGTTTGTTTGCTATTTTGCTTGTGGTTTAGCTTCCCTCAAGCTCACCACTCATCATCTTTAGCCCACAACTCATCTAATCTCAAATGCTCTTTTCCCCCTTTCACACAATCATAGCCCACAAATGTCTCTCAACTAGACATAAACAGCCCACCACTCACAAAAAGCCTTAAAGCATTAATCCCATCTCACTCAAGAAAAGCTCACATTCATCTCATTCATGCCTTATAAATACACACTCATCAAAAATCATAGTTTAATACTTGCTGCACTGAGCTGAGATCTCTCTCTCCCTTCATTCCATCCTATTTTTCCTCTTTTATTTGTAACTATGAAGCCTTTAATCCTTGTTTAGTATTATTATGATGAAGGCCATAATGTTTTGGAAACTATTGAAGTTTTCCCTTATGTTGACTTAATAATAATAAGGAAAAAAAAAAAAATATGATTTTTACCATGTAAACACACTTACTAACCTGAAATTACCCTACCACTAGAGATAATACCGTACCATTAGAGGACTGATTTGAACTACTGGACCAGGACCATTAATGTACTAATTAAGTATTGTAACATGCTTTTCATTGGGCTTTTGTTGCTGTCTTTTCATGCGCAGTCTTTGTTTCTTGCTTGGATAGACTTTGTCATCACACCGAAAGCCTTTGGGTACCATCTTAAGAGGCCATAGTCAAGTTTCAGCTTGGCTTCCCAACATCTTAGATAGAGGCATCAATTTCCCCCTTGACACTAGGTTTCCTGAGGGGGGGGGGGGGTATTTTGGTAGTTTTAAGTTTTGGGGCGTATTTTAGTAATTTTTTAGGGGATTTTTTTTCCCATTTAGCATTATTTTAGCAACAATTTCATTAGTTAGCATGTTTTTGAACATTTTAGCAAACTAACGTCTTGAGTTTGTTAGACTTGATTTCAACTAAGGAAATCGAGTCTAATACACTCGATTTATGCTCTACCAGACGCTGATGTGGATTGTTTGTACATGTGGATCTCGAGTCTAATACACTTGATTTAGGCTTTAGATTTAGAGAACACGGAGAAGAAGAAAGAAATATTTTTTTGCAGGTGGGTTTGGTTTTGCAAGTAGAGATGGCAATAGAGGGGTGGATTTGGTTTTGCTGTGGGTGGGTTTGGTTTTGCAAGTGACTTCACGGGGTGGGTCTCTTCTTCTTTTCCTTCTTTCTTCTACTTTTCCTTCTTTCTTCTTCGTTCTTCTTCTTTGTTCTTCTTTTTTTCTTCTTAGATTAGTAAAACTAAATCGAGTGTGAGACTCGAGTTCTAGGTGTAATAAAATTTTCAAATCAACCTTCTAGAGCATCAAAATTGAGTGCGTGCGACTGGATTTTGTCAATTGAAATTGAGTTCAAAAAACTCGAGATGTTAGTTTGCTAAAATGTTTCAAAAACATGCTAACTAACGAAATTGTTGCTAAAATAATGCTAAATGGCAAAAAAAAAAAAAAAAGGTTTAGGGTGTAATTCGGTCATTTTTTAGATTTAGGGGGTATTTTGTTCATTTTAGAGGTTGGGGGGGTATTTTGATAATTTTAGTGGTTTTTTAGTATATTTGATAATTTTAGAGATATCGGAGGTATTTTAGTCATGTTAGAGGTTTTATGTGTATGTTGCTCATTTTAGAGATTTTGGGGATATTATGGTCATTTTAGTGGTTTTTGAGCATATTTGGTGATTTTAGAGATATTGGAGGTATTTTATTCATTTTAGAGGTTTCATGAGTATTTTGCTCATTTTAGAGGTTTTGGGGATATTTTGGTCATTTTAGAGATTTTTATTTTAGAGGTTTCATAGGTATTTTGCTCATTTTAGAAGTTTTGGGGATATTTTGGTCATTATAGTTGTTTTGGGGATAATTTTGGACGTCCAAGGGTTTATTGGTAATTTTAGAAGTGTAAGGGTATTAGGGTCATTTTAGGTATTTAAGGGTATTTTCAAGTCATGGGGTATTCAAGTAGTTTTAGAAGTATTTTGGTCATATTGGGTTAAATCGATGTGTTAATAATTAAATGAGTTGGGTGGGTAATTGATAATTAATTTATATATAAACGGGTTATAAATAGATAAATGGGTAATTTCACACCCAATCTATTTATGACCCAACCCATCCATTTGCCATCCCTACTGGAAATGTCCTTTGATTGGATAAACATCATCTTTACATGGATCAATTATGAACATCATTTTTATTAAACCATTCACATTAAGTTATAAAAAAGTGTTGTGAAAATTTTGTGCTATCAGATTTATCGTGAATAACCAGGTTCGAGTTTATCGTAAACTTTTAGTTCAGCAATGGACAGGATCATGTTGAGGGACTAGACGCTGTCAAACGCACTATTGTCTTCATCTGCAGAAATGCAAGCCCGTTTAGTGCTACTGTAGCTTAATATATCTTTCATGTAATTTAGTAATTGTCCTTCCAAGAATTTAATAACAATAATATATTAATAATAATAACAACAATTGTCTTTTTGTCGAACTTTTATACCCTTTGAGTGGTACTCAGTACTTACGACTTATTCTTGGTCTCCGAATGGATTGGTTGTTCCTCCTGCTTACGTTATTTGAAGTTTGACATATTAAAATGGTTGGCAGCCAACGAAAAGATCAAAAAAATAGTTTTCCTTGGGAATTAGTCTGGTTTACTTGTTACTTGTCAAAGTAGCATACGTGAGCTAGCTTTACCATGAGTACCTTTTCAAAAAAAAAAATTTCCTAGTCACCGACGCTTTTGATGACATTGGCTTGGAAATATTCTTATGGAAAGCATAAAAAAAAAAATTAAAAAAAAATAAAAACTAGAGGAAAGGACTGAGGAAGCCTTATGCAAGGGAACATTATTATGGTTGAAAGTTGAAAATTGCCAAAGCTTGCGAGAGACCCTTGACTAAAAGTCTAAAACAAAGTCTATAAGAGAGCTTTCATGGTGGAACTGAGTTTGTATTGAAGAAACAATAGGAAGTTGTTGAAACAATAGACTCTTAACAATTCAAAGCTTCAAATATTTTCTTCTTCTTCTTTTCCCCAAGCCAGAAGTTACAAGGTATGCCTCCTTCTCTTCATTTTATTTGTATGGTTTTTTTTTTTTTTTTTTTTTGGGGGGGGGGGTGGGGGAGGGTAAATTTTAAGGGCTTTGTGGTTTGGTTAGTTCTTCACTATGAGTTAAAGGATGAATATTCAGAAGTCTCTTGACACCACGTTTTTGTTGCACTTGTAGCTTTATAATCTGATATTAGGATTGCCAGTATAGTTAAAAATGTCTCGTCGTTTTTGTATGCTGTTTCTCTTTTTCTTGGGGATTTTGTGATTGAGATTGATGTGTAGGCACGGTAACTTTTACCTTTTTAGTTTTTTATGCTGTTTCTCTTTTTCTTGGGGATTTTGTGATTGAGATTGATGTGTAGGCACGGTAACTTTTACTTTTTTATTTTATTTTATAATAGTAGCTTTTACTTTCAAGGATACATACTTGGGAGACTAATAATTTGGACATGGTATTACATCTATCGGTTGCATGTATCTATCATTCTAGGCTCTCACGTATGAGTGGACTTCATTCTTGTGAGACCCACATTCACGTGAGAAAATAAATACATATATTAGATACATATAAATTTTCTTCTATAATTTGTAATATGCTCACATGGTAAGATCTATCTATCTATATATATATATATATATATTAAGACATAAAATTCAAAGAAAATCCAATTAGATTTTGATTGGATTCTCAATTTTGCACCATGTGTCTCGTTTAACTTTTTAAAATTTTTGGGCTAAAAAAAATGATACATTAAGAACTAGCTATATATAGTGCTTAATATATAACAATATTTACCAAAAATGCACAAAAGGCACCATCCATTGGGCTAAAATGCAAAAAAAATTACAACTTGCTATAGTGCTTAAGCGAATATACATAAGCATAGCAACATGTAAATTTCTTTTTATTTCTCTTTTATGTTCAGCCTCCTCTCTTGTCTTACTTTCTCTCTTCTCTCTCCCATTATAGCATTAAAGTAGGATTATTTCAATGTGATATATTGTAAAATATAGAATAGATGAATAGTGTGTTGTAAAATAGATAAAATGAGTTTTTAGTGAAATAAAATGTATATTTTTTCTATTTTTTGCATAACCGGAATGCTCTAATATACTATTTTAATTATACTCCATTAAAAATAGTTATATCAAAAATTTTGGGTCTACTAGTAATATAATTATAACGATGTTTGTTTTCAAGAACTTACAATGGCCTTTTAGTGGCACTTACGACTTATCATGAGCAACATTGTGTAAGGTCTATAATTGTTGGTTGATTCCATGTCAAACTTATTTGTGTCTTATTGGTCTAAATTTCCATATGTTTGTGCAAATTTATTTGTATTAAGTTGGTGAAGTGAAAAGATCATGTGCTGAAATTGAAGTTCTGATTTGATGTACTTCACTGAACCTGAGACAATTCAGTTCCGTTTTTGTCTACAGATACAACCTTTTTGCCCGCCTATATAAGCTCTATTTCCCACAAATTTGTTACCCTAAAGTCTCATTTGAAAATTTTTGAGAGAACCCATAACTTTAGAGCAAAACCCAAATCAATCTCTCTATCTTCTTGCTCTCACCATTGCCAAATTCTTGAAAGGAGATCAAATCTATCATACAAACCAACCTTTCGAGTTTTTGTGTCAATTCACTTGGGACGATTTGGAGCCACTACAAAACAGCCGAAGAGACTTGGAGTTTGCAATTGGAGGTTCAATTGCAAATTTGATGACTAGAGGAGAGAGGACTAGAGAAATTGGTTGTTAGTAAAAGCTTGGAGGTATTGAATATATATTTTTTACTTCTTTACTTGGAGGACTTCGTATGTAAGATGTACTACAATCATTTTTTTTAGTGGATCATTTGATACTGTGATGCCTCAGAGAGGTTTTTCCGCCTAATATTCGAGTTTTCCTCCTCGTAAACACTTTGTTGTCTTGTGGGTTATTGTGATTTTACGTGGTTTTGCTTTATTTAATGTTTATCCATGCATGCTAATGCCAATTGGCTAATCTTGTACACAACTAGGATTTACATTTTGTTATTAGTGATTACCATAAAATTGACATTAGTGGTAAAAATTAGGGATCTAAATATCTTGAGTGGGCAACTCTTTCAAATTGGGTGGTCACGAATTATCTGCATACGTAGTTGAGATTGGATTGGGATCACCATGCAATTTATCCAATCCTCTCACAACTTTTTTTACTTTATTTTTACTTTTACTCATTTTTTATATTTACCGGATTCCGCTATAACCTTTGTCTATTTTAGCTTACCAGATTCCGCTATAACCCATAGCATCAACCAATAACAATTGGTCCCTTCTTAACTGCTTCTCAAATCATCAAATAGCCTTCTCACAGATATGGGTATGGTGAGAAAAGGATTTGGATAAGAACCTCTCAAGGATGTAACAATGGAGAGGATAAAGGAATTTGAAGAGTTTCTATGTAAAGATTGTGGACGAATCAATCTTATTTTTCTCTAGGGTTTCTCTCTCAAAATTCTCTCTGGAGGCTCTCTACATTTTGTGGGTTTAAGGGGTATTTATACTTGGGTGAGAAGGGAATGTGAAATGTCTATTTTTCCCAAACAAGGTGGTCTGGTGGCTTGGCCTTGCGACTTGACTGAGTCGTGAGTTCAAGCCGCGAGATAATAGAACGGTCAGGCTGAACTTTTTGTCCTGTAGTGCTCTAGCTGGCGCAACTGTTCATCTTTTCGCACGCTTCACTCGTGTGTTGTATTTGGTGGCTTGCCAGTTGCAAGTCACCCGCGAATCCCAGCTGCGAAGGAAGAAAGATTTTTTTGCAAGTGGGTTTGGTTTTGCAGGTAGAGATGGCAATAGAGGGGTGGATTTGGTTTTGCTATGGGCGGGTTTGGTTTTGCAAGTGACTTCATGGGGTGGGTCTCTTCTTCTTTTCCTTATTTCTTCTTCTTCTCCTTCTTTTTGCTTCGTTCTTCTTCTTTGTTCTTCTTGTTTGCTTCTTAGATCAGTAAAACTAAATCGAGTGCGTTAGACTCGAGCCCTAGGTGTATAAAAACTTCCACGTCAGCCTTCCAGAGCATGAAAATTGAGTGTGTGAGACTCAGTTCAAAAAACTTGAGATGTTAGTTTGCTAAAATGTTTCAAAAACATGCTAACTAACCAAATTGTTGTTAAAATGATGCTAACTGGCAAAAAAAAAAAAAATCATTTTTTAGGTTTAGGGTGTATTTTGGTCATTTTTTAGATTTAGGGGATATTTTGGTCATTTTAGAGGTTTTTGGGGGTATTTTGGTGATTTTATAAATTTTGGGGTATTTTGGTCATTTTAGTGGTTTTTGAGTATATTTGGTGATTTTAGAGATATCGGAGGTATTTTAGTCATTTTAGAGGTTTCATGTGTATTTTGCTCATTTTAGAGATTTTGAGGATATTATGGTCATTTTAGTGGTTTTTGAGTATATTTGGTGATTTTAGAGATATTGGGGGTATTTTGGTCATTTTAGAGATTTCATAGGTATTTTGCTCATTTGAGAGGTTTTGAGGATATTTTGGTCATTTTAGAAGTTTCATGGGTATTTTGATCATTTTAGAAGTTTTGGGGATATTTTGGTCATTTTAGTGGTTTTAAAGATAATTTTGGATGTCTAATGGTATATTGGTAATTTTGGAAGTGTAGGGGTATTTGGGTCATTTTAAGTATTTAAGAGTATTTTGAAGTTAGAGGGTATTCAAGTAGTTTTAGAAGTATTTTGGTCAAATTGGATAAAATGGATGGGTTACTAATTAAATGGGTTTGGTGGGTAATGGGTAATTAATTTGTATATAAATAAGTCATAAATGGATAAATGAGTAATTACACATCCAACCTATTTATGACCCAATCTGTCTATTTGTCACCCCTACTGGAGATGTCCTTTGATTGGATAAACATCATCTTTACACGGATCAATTATGAACATCATTTTTATTAAACCAATCACATTAAATTATAAAAAAGTGTTGTGAAAATTTTGTGTTATTAGATTTATCATAAATAACCAGGTTCAAGTTTATCGTAAACTTTTAGTTCAGCAATGGACAGGATCATGTTGAGGGATTAGATGCTGTCAAACTCACTATCGTCTTTATTTGCAGAAATGCAAGCCTGTTTAGTGCTACTGTAGCTTAATATATCTTTCATGTAATTTAATAATTGTCCTTCCAAGAATTTAATAACAATAATATATTATTAATAATAATAACAACAATTGTCTTTTTGACGAACTTTTATACCCTTTGAGTGGTACTAGTACTTACGACTTATTCTTGAGCACCGAATGGATTGGTTATTCCATCTGCTTACGTTATTTGAAGTTTGACATATTAAAATGGTTGGCAGCCAACGAAAAGATCAAAAAAAATAGTTTTCCTCGGGAATTAATCTTGTTTACTTGTTTCTTGTCAAAGTAGCATACGTGAGCTACCTGTACCATGCGTACCATTTCAGAAAAAAAAAATACTAGTCACCGACGCTTTTGATAACATTGGCTTGGAAATATTCTTATGGAAAACATAAAAAAAAAAAAAAAAAAAAAAAAAAAAAAAACAAAAAAAAAAAAAAAAAAAAAAACTAGAGGAAAGGACTGAGGAAGCCTTATGCAAGGGAACATTATTATAGTTGAAAGTTGAAAATTGCCAAAGCTTGCGAGAGACCCTTGACTAAAAGTCTAAAACAAAGTCTATAAGAGAGCTTTCATGGTGGAACTGAGTTTGTATTGAAGAAACAATAGGAAGTTGTTGAAACAATAGACTCTTAACAATTCAAAGCTTCAAATATTTTCTTCTTCTTCTTCTTTTCCCCAAGCCAGAAGTTACAAGGTATGCCTCCTTCTCTTCATTTTATTTGTATTGTTTTTTTTGGGGGGGCTAAATTTTAAGGCTTTTTGGTTTGGTTAGTTCTTCACTATGTGTTAAAGGATGAATTTTCAGAAGTCTCTTGACACCACGTTTTTGTTGCACTTGTAGCTTTATAATCTGATATTAGGATTGCCAGTATAGTTAAAAATGTCTCGTCTTTTGGGTATGCTGTTTCTCTTTTTCTGGGGATTTTGTGATTGAGATTGATGGATAGGCACGGTAACTTTTACTTATTTTATTTTATTTTATAATCGATCACTTTTACTTTCAAGGATACATAATTGGGACATGGTATTTCATTAATTGGTTGCATATATCTAGGCTCTCACGCGTATGAGTGGACTCCATATTTGTTAGACCCATCTTCATGTGAGAGAATAAATACATGTATCGGATACATGATAAATTTTCTCCTATAATTTGTAATGTGCTCACATGGTAAAATATATATATATATATATATATATATATTAAAAGCTAAAGTTCAGAAAAAATCTAATTAAATTTTAACTGGATTCTCAATTTTGCACCATATGTTTTATTTAAATTTTTAATATTTTTGGGCCAAAATAAATGATACATTAACAACTGGCTATAGTGCTTAAGCAAATATACATAAGCATTGTAACAACATGTAAATTTCTTTTTATTCCTCTTTTATGTTCAGTCTCCTCTCTTGTCTCACTTTCTCTCTTCTCTCTCCCATTATAGCATTAAAGTAATATTATTTTAATGTGAAATATTTTAAAATATAGAATAGATGTATAGTGTGGTGTAAAATAAATAAAATGAGTTTTTACTGAAACAAAATGTATATTTTTTCTATTTTTTGCATAACCGGAATGCTCTAATATACTATTATAATTATACTTCATTAAAAATAGTTATATCAAAATTTTTAGTAATATAATTATAACGATTTTCATTCTCACGAACTTACTAAAGTGGCACTCAGACTAATTATTAACGGTTGACTTTTTCAAGAACTTACTATGGCTTTTTAGTGGCACTTACGACTTTTCATGAGCCCCATTGTGTAAGGTCTATAATTGTTGGTTAACTCCATGTCAAACTTATTTGTATATTATTGGTCTAAATTTCCATTTGTTTGTGCAAATTTATTTGTACTAAGTTGGTGAGGTGAAAAGATCATGTGCTGAAATTGAAGTCGTTCACTGAACCTGAGACAATTCAGTTACGTTTTTGTCTACAGATACAGCCTTTTTGCCCACCTATGTAAGCTCCATTTCCCACAAATTTGTTACCCCAAAGTCTCATCTGAAAATTTTTGAGAGAACCCATAACTTTAGAGCAAAACCCAAATCATTCTCTCAGTCTTCTTGCTCTCACCATAGCCAAATTCTTGAGAGGAGATCAAATCTATCACACAAACCAACCTTTTGAGTTTTTGTGTCAATTCACTTGGGATGCATTGGAGCCACTACAAAACAGCCGAAGAGACTTGGAGTTTGCAATTGGAGGTTCAATAGCAGATTTGATGACTAGAGGAGAGAGGACTAGAGAAATTGATTGTTAGCAAAAGCTTGGAGGTATTGAATATATATTTTTTACTTCTTTACTTGGAGGACTTCGTATGTAAGATGTACTACAACCATTTTTTTTAGTGGATCATTTGATACTGTGATGCCTTAGAGAGATTTTTCCGCCTAATACTTGAGTTTTCCTCCTTGTAAACACTTTGTTGTCTTGTGGGTTATTGTGATTTTACGTAGTTTTGCTTTATTTAATGTTTATCCATGCATGCTAATGCCAATTGGCTAATCTTGTACACAATTGGGATTTACATTTTGTGATTAGTGATTACCATAAAATTGACATTAGTGGTAAAAATTAGGGATCTAAATATCTTGAGTGGGCAACTCTTTCAAATTGGGTGGTCACGAAGTATCTTCATATGTAGTTGAGATTGGATTGGGATCACCATGCAATTTACCCAATCCTCTCACAACTTTTTTTTTTGTACTTTTTTTACTTTTATTTTTACTTTTACTCATTTTTAATATTGAATGGTTGAGATTTAAAGATGCTTTTTGCAATTTTAAATCTTAACCATCCATACCAACTTTGAATCTCAATCTGTTTTGATTTGACAAATCATAATGATCAAAGAAGAAAAAGAAAAGAAGAAATAGATTCTTTATAGTTTGTACGAGTGAAAACATCGCTTGGAAATATCACAAGGAAACATGAGCTTGTTTGGATCACCATGATTTTGAGTGATATCAATTAGTTTTTATTATTGAGTTTTCAAAATGCGTGGGTTTCACTGAAAAAATCTTGTTTGGCTTGGTTTTTGGGTGATGTTTTCATTATTCAAAACTCAAAAATTTGAATGATAGATGATAGAAACTGAAAATAAAATTTTCATATTTTCAGTTAATGAAATATGATTTATGGTGGCAAAAGGTGAGTTATGTGACGAAAGAAAAATTTTGGAGTTTTTGATATAAAGTGAGGTTTAGGATATGAATTATGGATTTTGAGTTTAAGTTTGAGTCATCAAAACTGAGTTATGCTCAAATCAAACGAGCCCATAGCTTCCGAGAAAGGACAAACAAGAAAGGAACGAACAAAAGGTTGCAGCTTTGAAATCTGAAAAGCACGGGTCTCATTCTCACACGACTTTTATTTCTCAAAGTGGTCTAGCACTAAAACAGAGGTTACAACAATGGTGGAACCGAGTCCATATTGAAGAAACATAAGGAAGTCGTTGAAATTAAGAGCAGAGTAAATAAAATATCAGTGATTCAGGTTCAGCGCTTTGGTTTGGTTAGTTCTTTACTGTGTTAAAGCATGGATATTCAGAAGTCTCTGACAGATCACTTTCTTAAAGTGTATGACATGTTTTATTTTCTTTCTATTTATGTATGTTCTGTTTCCTGACACCGCGTTTTGTCTTATCATGAGTGTTTGTTGTTTTTCCCTTTCTTGGAAATTTTGTGATTGAGATTGTTATGCTGGAACGGTAACTATACCTTCGAGTATACTTAATTGAGAGACTATGATTTGTCATATGTGTGTGTGACTTCTCTTAGAATGAATGTGCAGTACTATAGTAGACAAGTTTGAGCAAAAAAATAAATAAAAAATTGAAAATACCATTGAGGAAAATTATTATGCTAGCAACTTTTTTTTTTTTGGGGAATGTCATAATTTCTTGCGCACTTGCATGTAGATGGAGAACACAAAAAAGCAAGGAAATCTGCCAAACCCTTTGATTTTGCAGAGTGAGGAGTTATACGAGGTACTGTCTATTATCTTCTTGACATTTTTTCTTGAGTTTAGCTGTTTTGTTTCTTTTTAAGTCAATGACGTTCAATCTAATTTTTTATTAATCTGGCAGTACATATTGGCCACGAGTGTATACCCACGAGAACCAGAGCCTCTTAAGGAGCTGAGGAAAGCTACTGCAACCCAACCATTGTAATAGTTCTTTCTATCTTAAACTACACTAAATCCCCTCTTCTCTCTCTCTCCCTCTCATCAATATCTTTTGTCTTCACATGGTTCACATCAAAATCATTTAAAGATTGTTTAAAAGCATTTTCAACTTTTCCTTGCATTTGTACCAACAATGTCACATTGGATACATTTTTTTTTTTTGGTTGCTCCAAGGGAATTAAAACTTCCAAATTTGATATAATTAACTATTTTGGGAGTCTAGACCTCTAAGTTAGTCTAATTAATAATTTATAACTTAGAAAATCATGACTATAATTCATTTATTATCAACATCAAAATTTATAGAAATACTTTCATTTGGATAAAAGATAAATACTAACTTCCTATAGTCCCTCAATAAACTAATCATGATTCATACTAATCCACACTAATTTATTTAAATCAATATAACGTAATTATCATTTTTTTTTTTTTGAATGAAAAATGGGTAGAGGGGAGTGACCCGAATTGGCGTCTTCTACTTAGGCGTAACTAAAGTAATACTCTACCTACTAGGCCTAGGTTTATGGGAGTAGAGGATTCGGATAAACCATAGTTGTGCACCTAGCCCCATCAAGGACGCTAGTAAGCATAAGCCGAGAGCACCAGGGTGTCCATTGGAATGAAAAATTCCAACCGAAATGGAATGAAATTCAAAGCTTTGGCTCTAATACCTAGTGTTAATATGTTGTTTCGAGGAAATCAAGACCTCCAAATTTGATAAATGAACTATTTTGAGGGAGTCCAAATCTCTGAGTTAGACTAGTGGACCATTTGTCACTTAAGAAATCATGGTAATACTTTATTTTTTGTTAGCATATGAATTTATACATGGCAAAATTTCAGTTGTATAAAAAATAAATACTAACTTCAATTAGAATTAATCCTAATTCAAACAAATCTAACTAATAAGAATCCAAACTATTTTATTTGAACCAATAAATATATCTTTATTATTGGGGACTCTTGGGTGCTAGACTTTGCTATTTTTGATTCCCCACGGCTAGTGGTGGTTACTTTGCTACCTTTGGATAAAGTTGAGCTTTTCTATACTGGACTAATTTGTAGCTAATCTATTATATTTCCATTTGTACCCAAAAAAAGATATTGGGAACTCTGGGATATAGTTTCATGTGATTGCTTCTAACAGGTTGAGTGACAAATATCTTCTCCAGGGCATACTTTGGCACATCGCCAGATGCAGGTCAGCTAATTGCCATGTTCTTGAAGATGGTGAATGCAAAGAAGACCATTGAAATTGGGGTTTTTACAGGATACTCTCTTCTCCTCACGGCCCTTACAATTCCTGATGATGGCAAGGTATGCAAATAATTTATGATCAGTATGTATGTTAAATGCATTGTCTTGGCAAAATCCTTATGCCTTGTAATGCCTAATTGTAGATTACAGCCATAGATGTGGATCGAACAAAATATGAGATAGGTTTGCCAATTATACAAAAAGCGGGGGTTGAGCACAAAATTAACTTTATCGAGTCACGAGCTTTACCCGTTCTTGATGAACTGCTACAAGATGTAAGCTTTAGTAGTGCTTGCTCCTTTTAAGTTTCACCAGAAAAATGTTATAGTTTTCATGATCACTTTTCAAGAATTGGAATGTTTAACTCTATATATGTTACATTGCAGCCAAAGAATGAAGGGAGTTTTGACTTTGCTTTTGTTGATGCTGACAAAGTTAATTATTGGAATTACCATGAGAGGATGATGAAATTGGTTAAGGTTGGAGGGATAGTTATCTATGATAACACACTGTGGGGAGGATATGTTGCTTTACCTGAAGAGGATGTTCCAGAAAAGAAAAGAGCTTGGAGACAGTCTACCATTGAGTTTAATAACTCCATTTCTTCTGACTCACGTGTTGAAATATCTCATGCTTCAGTGGGTGATGGCGTTCTGATCTGCAGGCGAATTTGCTAAGTATTTCTAGACAACTAGTTGAACTTATTAATAAATCTTTTCATCCCTACAAGCACGAGTGCTTGTTATGAATTTCTTGAGGACCAGACTATTTCATAGGAATGTTTAGGGAAAATGTGCTCTGGTTTTGTAGGAAGGACAATTTTTTTTATTGTTTTTGTCCCTTTAAGTTTGCATGAATTTTGATTCTTCTGTTCAATCGAAGACCAAATAATTAAAATTTTGCAAATCCAATTTCCTTTTTAGCTAATTTAATATATACTTTACACCCAAATGATAAAGAATAAATTAAAAGAAAAAACATAAACAAAATTACAATCTGGAGAGAGAGAGAGAGAGAGAGAGAGAGAGAGAGAGAGAGAGAGGAATTAATATTATCTATCTTTTGGTTGGAAAGAAAATAGTGATCGGTGATTTTTCACCCGCCCACCAATTTGTTTCCTTTCAACTTGATGAGTGACCATGAATAATGAAATTAAAAAATTACCCTCATTACCTTATTGTTTCAAATTGCAATAAGGGCATAATAGTATTTTGATATCTATCATTTCACTTTTCTATTCCTTGTGCTAAATATACATGATGAAAAACTAAAATATTTTCTATAAATCTAGGGATACACCAATTTTTACACTCATGACTCAACTAATTTGTCAAGCTATGATTGATACACAATAAAATAGTCTCAATAATGGACTTATATAAAAGCGATTATTCTATACCACGAGATAGTATATCATGTTTCGGGTGTATATGCCATATCTGTCATAGCAGCTGAGTCTCATATAGCTGTGAGACCCAGCTGCTGTGAGAGAAATGGCATATACACCCGAAACATAATATAATTTTTCTTATACCACACACTTTACCGCAACTTTTCATATTTGATGACGTGTGACTATGATGGATGAATAATTAGTCGTACTTTTTCTCCACCACTCACAATTTTATATATATATATATATATATATATATATATCTATATATCATTAAGTTATGACAATAAATGAATTTCTTTCATAATTGAAGAAAGTGAAGCAATCCAATCACCACTAACATCGTACTACTTTTGTGAGGGATTTTGATCCCAAATTAAACCTCATGGGTTTGCACGTGAGCTTACTCACTAAGCAAGTTTTTATTTCATTTAGGCTATTGTAACATGGCAGTGCAGGTGGCAATTTACATGAAATGAAAGTAATATTTTATTTTGTCTATTAATAAAGTCACTTTTTTTTATTATTTTTTTTTTTGAGAAATAGGTTAGCATTTTTCATTTATCACATTAAGGATCATTTTTTTTTTGACACAATATCAACACATTTAAAAGGTATGGGAACAAATAGATAATTTTCCCAAAGTGATATTAATATCAAAAAAAAAAAAAAAAAAAGACTGCCCAATGGGATGTTAATTAATGAAATAATTTCTATCATCCTAAAGTCTTCAAAGACACAGAGGGGTGGAGACAAGGATTAGCGGGGTGGTTTTACTACTGACTATGTGCTACAGTTTTGGCTTCAAAATTTGTTGTTTAGCTGCAAGGTTTTTGTGTGTGTGTGTGTGTGTGTGTACTGCTAGGTAAGGATAAAATTAGTTGGTTTTAAATTTTTTTTAAGGTCCGAGGTGTTTGTTTTGAGTAAAATTGGTTTATTGGACTTAATTTTTATTGCTGGGCTAATTTTCTAGGTTTGTTTATTTTGTTTTAGATTTTATATTTATAAATAAATTTTAGTCTTTAAAATTATGAAAATGCTAGAGTTACAAACGTTTTTATAAATTGCTAATGTGGTTAGTAGTTATTGTTATGTAAAGAAGTGATGTGAGTAGTAGTTTCAGATGTGAACTAATAAGAATTTTCTAACTTAACGGTTTGTAAAAATTTTGTAGAAAATTTTGTTACTATAGCATTACTCTCAAAAGAATTAATGATATTGTTGAGGGGGCAAAGTGTAAATTTATAGAACAAAATTGCTAAAATTAATATCTACATATTTATATATATATATATATATATATATATATAGATGGTTTCAAGTTACAGTGTAACTTCACAAAAGTTACACATTTTTTAGACCATTGATTTGTATTAAATCTAAGGGTGAAAAAACTTTCATAGTGATATATTTATTGTTCCATAAAAATTAGTAACTAAGTCATTAATTCTTCTTATTAAAAATAGAAAAATAAAAAACAGCATTAACTCTCTGCCCATCGTCATCTTCATCTTCTCTCCCTCTCTCACATGGTCTTGTGTTCAGGAAACAAGAGTGTTTGATTGCTTCGTTCATTTATTCATTATATTATATCCATTCTTTCCTATATAATTGAGTGCTGAGTTAATGGCGGTGATGCAGGAGATGATAAAGAAGGAAGTGAGGAGTTATATGACCGGGTTAAAGGAGCAAACTGGAGCTAGGTTTGGGATTTGTATGGGTATGAATATGGGTATGAACATGGGTATGGGTATGAGAGGTGAAGATGGGTTTATGGAAGTGGCTGTGAAGAGAATCGGAGTTAGTAGGATCGATTTGTTGTGAAAGGGATGAAAAAAAAATGGGTCTTTGGTTTTTTTTTTTTTTCTTTAAATTGTGGTAGTTAGTGAATAAGTAAATGTACACACAGAGAGAGAGAGAGAGAGTGAGGTAGAGAGAGAGGTTGAGGATGAATGAATCCAAGCGAAGCAGATTTTTAGAAGGGACTTTGATGGAGCATAGTATGAACTTTTTTTTTTTTTTTTTTGCTTCTAGCCTAGTTCAGAGAGATGGTTTAGGAAAAAAAAACATGCTACCGCAAAGGAACAAAGAAGGAAAAAAAAGGGAAAAGAAATTCGATATTTTTGTCAAATTATAAAAAATTTATCGTTTTAGGACTTTTCTTCAATCATTCTCTTGTTTATTTTTCTCCATGGTGTCCTTTTTTTAATTATATTTTGTTAAAGTTTAAAACTTTTTTTTTTTTTTGAGAAACAAACACACACACAAGAGATAAGAAGGTTTTTTTTTTTTTTTTTTTTCTTTAAATTGTGGTAGTTAGTGAATAAGTAAATGCACAGAGAGAGAGAGAGAGAGAGTGAGATAGAGAGAGAGGTTGAGGATGAATGAATCCAAGCGAAGAGGATTTTTAGAAGGGACTTTGATGGAGCATAGTATGAACTTTTTTTTTTTTTTTTTTTTTTTTTTTTTTTTTTGTTTTTGCTTCTAGCCTTGTTCAGAGAGATGGTTTAGGAAAAAAAAAAAACATGCTACCGCAAAGGAACAAAGAAGGAAAAAAAATGGAAAAGAAATTCGATATTTTTGTCAAATTATAAAAAATTTATTGTTTTAGGACTTTTCTTCAATCGTTCTCTTGTTTATTTTTCTCCATGGTGTCCTTTTTTTAATTATATTTTGTTAAAGTTTAAAACTTTTTTTTTTTGGAGAAACAAACACACACATAAGAGATAAGAAAAGGGGTTTTAACACAAAATCACATCACAACTCCACTCAAAAGCCATGGTAACTTCTAAGGGAGGGTATGACAAATTATACTACACAGAACACACTCTCTTAAGCAATGTGGAACAATTACCATTTTTTTTTTAGAAACAAACACACATACAAAGAAGAGGAAAAATGGTTCTAATACAAAGACACACCATAACTCTACTCAAAAGCGGTAACTTTTAAGGGAGAGTGGACAAATTTTAAAACTTGAATTTGAAAAAATCAAAGTGTTTAATATATAAATGAAAGGAAAAAGAACTGGAATGCAGCAGGATAGTAGAATAGACATGAGTGAATTTTTGTCAACAATGATTTATCGTACTTTTTATTTTGACAAGGCATGATATATACTTTCGGTAAAAGATAAAAACAAAAACCATCCATTGTCAGTTACTGCTCATGTCATGTGTACAAAGGCAAGTTAATGGTTGGGAATGGTGGATCATATCATGCTTGTTGGTGTGTAATTTTAATCAGGGAGTACAATGATTTTTTTAGTGAACAATTCGTGGCCAGGGCTGTGTCAAATTGGATCAGTGAATGTGATGCTTAAATGGATAACATTCACTGAGTTAATGCTGATGATGGAGAGTATAGAGTAGAGAGTTATTTTATTTTTATTTTTAATAAGAATAATTAATGATTTAATTACTAATTTTTAGGGAATAATAATGACATGATCATGAGTTTTTTTTCACTGTTAGATGTAATACAAATCAATGATCCAAAAAGGTGTAATTCTTATGAAATTACACTAAGTGTAACTTGAACCATTTCATATATATATATATATATATAAATTTTTTTATAAAAATATTAAATATTTTTAACACAAAAAAAAAATTATATTAAAAAACTTATAGTGATATATATTTAAAATGGCCAAATTTTTAAATACAAGGCATAAACTTTAAATCTCTCTTACCGGCATGCTCCAAGAGTGGTTCGTCATTGGGTGGAGTGGGGAGTGGGGACACACACTGAGACACACCTCGCTGTTTTGTTACAGTGATTTGGGTCCATTTTTTTTGGTTATACGGATATATCATAAATGTGTGGTTCCGGAATAGTACTTGAATCAATTTCATTTTTTGCTGGTGCTGGAACTCAGACTCAGGGTGAGTCCTCAACCATTTCCTCCGGGTAATTTCCATCCATCTCTATTGCCAAATTTTAATTTTTAGAAAAATTTTATATTCTGCTGAAGCACTCAAATCATTTGGATCGTCAACATGTTTTTTTTAATAAATATTGTTATTGTTTTAATTATGAGTGACAAACCTGAATATTATGAGATTGTTTTAGAATAATAATTACTATTCCCATGTTATGAGATAGTTTCAAAAAGCCAAGTTACGTATCAAGGTCTATGAGTATGAAAGATCCCATCCATCTCGTGGGAATTGGTAAAAGAAATCTCCTTCTACATCTACATGGTTAATTTTCTTAGCTTTTTCAAAACCACTTCTATTTTTTTTTTCTTTAAAAATATTAGAGTTAGGGATCTTTTATACTACTCTCTGCTGGGTCTGTTTAGTTCACCATTTTTAGAATATATATGTTTCCAAAAAGGGTAAAAAGTGGTTTTGAATATTTTTCTTTTCAAAGCATATTTTTCTATAGGTTTTAATGTGAAAAAAAAAACCCAGCTTGTTAATTTATCTTTTTAGTTCTCTTTTTTTCCTCAATTCCTACCATCTCTATTTTTTTAAGGGTATTTATCTTTTTTCGAGTACCCGATTATTCTCTAAAATGTGTAAAGTACTCAGGTCTTAGCGCACACGAAATAATTAGGGAAAAAAATCTCAAGGTCCAAATATGGTAGCTAGAGGTTTTAAACCCATAGCCTTATGAATCTCACGAGACATTAAGAACTATAGCCACTAGACCAGCCACATATGGTTACACTTAATTAATTGGTAAAGTATATCTCGTTCTACCGTTGTTTTCTTAGCCTTTTCAAGACCATTTTAAACCACCGCATACCCTTGGTGCGATAGTCACTTCACAAGTATAAGTGTTTGTGGAGTGTGGGGCCAAGGGCCGGGGCTCAAGTTTCCAAGAGGGCGCTTCATACACATATACACTTAGATTAGGCTAGAGTAGAATTTTATCCTATAAAAAAAAAAAAAAAAAAAAAGAACCATTCTAACTTAAAAAAAGAAGAAGATATATATATTGGAGTTAGGAAATTTTCATATCATTGGGACTATTTGGTTCACATTAAAAAAAAAAAAAGGTTAAAAATTGGTTTTGAAGATATTTTTTCAAAACTTCATTTTGCATTTGTGAAAGAAGAAAAAAAAAATTGTTTGTCAATGTATCATTAATTCATTTATTTTTCTCAATCCATCTTCTAAATATAACGACAAAGCTCTACACAAATTCATACACCCATCACAACAAACCAACAATGTTTTAAAAATAATATGTGCATAGCAAATGACAATATTTTGTCAATTATAGTTAATGAAATTAAGGTGAAGAGGTCATTTTGGATAATTCTTAAACCTTGGAGGTTATAATACAAAATTGATAATATAGGGGTTAGTTTGCAATAGACCCAAATCTGGGGAGACTTTTGCATTTTACCATTTAAAGAATATATGAATTTTACATTTATTTTTTATTTATTTTGATTATTGAGATTTAGTTTTGATGAAATTTGAATTATGTAAATTATAATAATTAATCACTTATAAATAAAAGAAAATTAAAATAACTATTCAATGATTAACTTAAATATTTGAATGATATCCTTCTTGTTTTAGGTCTAGGTGTAGGAAAGTGGGTCTTGATGTGAACCTAATTTTAGGTTCACATCAAGACCCACTTTCCTAGACCTAGATCAATACGAATTAGGTCTAAAGTTGTTATGGGTTCAAGATTTCTAAAACAAGAGAAGTTGAGTTGGGATGAAAAATACCACAACCATAATCCAACCTGACTTATACATAACCTAACCAAACATGCCATTAGACTACGAGATGCTTGGTAATTTTTTTGGCTAAATTACAAATTGCACCTTCTAACTTTGCTCAAAATTCAATCAAGTCCTATAACTTTGTGAGTTGGGCTCAAACCATCAACTATAGGCAAAACACAAACCCAATGAACTTCCTTTATTGTGACTTTTGTTGACCCTGTTCCCCTTGCTAGTACGTCAAGGTGGCTAGAGCTCTCACAAAGTGTCCTAGGAAAAATTAATAAATTTGATTATTTCAGTCCTCCAACCTCCAAAATCACACTGTTTAAAAAAACTTTAAAAAAAAAAAATTTGAAAATTCATACAAAGAAGAAAATTTTGAAATTTTGAAAAAACCCAAACCAAAATCTTTCTCATAATTGAGAGACTATGATTTGTCATATGTGTGTGTCTTCTCTTAGCATGAATGTGGAGTACTAATGTACCATAGTAGACAAGTTTTAGCAAAAAAAAATTAAATACCTTTGAGAAAAGTTATTATAC
The DNA here is from genome assembly GCA_030445155.1 of Quercus variabilis. Classification (NCBI taxonomy): domain Eukaryota; kingdom Viridiplantae; phylum Streptophyta; class Magnoliopsida; order Fagales; family Fagaceae; genus Quercus; species Quercus variabilis. The sequence continues at coordinate 58,906,850 of CP129446.1, forward strand.
TAGCAACTTTTTTTTCTAAGACTTTGTTTGGGAGTTCATAAGATAATGGAATGGAATGGAATGGAATGATCAAAGGGAATGAAATTGAATAGAATGTATTTAAGCAAGGGAAATGAATGGAATCGAATCGAATTAAGCAACCTTGATTGGATCTTTTAAAATAAAGAAATGAAAATTAATGGAATATAAGTAATTTTGTTTGGGAGTAAAATAGAGAGAATGGAATGAATTCATTTTATGACAATATTACTATTAGACTCCTATTTTAAAATAAAGAGTTGAATATATAGGGGTATTTTGAGATTAGTAAAAAATTTATTAAATCTAATTTCATTCTATCCCATTCATTCTAGTATTAAGGGAAATGAAAATTTGAGGTTTTAAAGGAAAAAAGAGTAATGAGTGTTCCCTCTTACCATTAAATCTAACTCCCGAGCAAGAGAATGAATTTTTCATTCCCTCTATTAAATCTCCCAAATAAGAGAAGTAAAGAATATTCTAAAATTATTCTTTTTATTCATTTCCATTCCCTCCTCTCAAAGGAAGGCTTAGAGAAATGTCATAATTTCTTGTGTGCATGGATATAGATGGAGAACACAAAAAAGCAAGGAAATCTGGCAAACCCTTTAATTTTGCAAAGTGAGGAGTTATATGAGGTACTCTCTATTATCTTCTTGACATTTTTTCTTGAGTTTAGCTGTTTTGTTTCTTTTTAAGTCAATGACGTTCAATCTAGTTTTTCATTAATCTGGCAGTACATTCTGGCCACTAGTGTGTACCCACGAGAACCAGAGCCTCTTAAGGAGCTGAGGAAAGCTACTGCAACCCAACCATTGTAATAGTTCTTTCTATCTTAAACTACGCTAAACCACCAAATCTCTCTCTCTCTCTCTTTCTCTCTTCATTTTCTTTTGTCTTTCACATGATTCACATCAAAATCATTTAGAGATTGTTTGAAAGCATTATTGATATGAAGTAATGGTCTTTCAACTTTTCCTTGCATTTGTACCAACAATGTCACAAGGGATACAATTTTTTGTTGGTTGCTTAACTCTAAATTCGATATAATTAACTATTTTGGGAGTCTAGTCCTTGAGTTAGACTAACAATTTATAACTTAAAAAATCATGACTATACTTTATTTATTGTCAACATCTAAATTTATAAGGAACATACTTCCGTTTGGATAAAATATAAATACTAAGGATTGAGATGAATCACGATTAGTTTTATTGAAGGAATCAATAAAACATATCTATCATTATTTACCCAATACTAACTAAAATAAATTATGTAAAGTTGTGATTTACAGTTATGTTTTATGTTGATTTTATTCCATGACAAAAAGTGTTGTAATTGCTTTAATTTTATTCATTGTTTTTTGTGAGATTTTATTGTATTGGGTTTAGTATTAAGTTAGTAAAGAATTCCGCTAAAAGGGCACGTGAGAAACACATGACTGGAAGCTAAAGAGTCATGCCGGACTGTCAATTTCGCGAATGTCTCGCGGGTAAGGCCTTCTCGCGAAATACTAGCGAAACTCTCTACCTGGAAGATTTTAAGTGTGATTTTCTTATCCTTCACCCATAGTATATATACCCTCATTATCCACAAATGTACGTAAGGCTATTCAAAGAGAAAAAACCATAGATAAGTTTTCTACAATATAACACACCCATCTTTTAAAGAGGAAGTTACTCATCCTTAGTGAGAAATCATTGTAGTCACTTCTCCTTCTCTCTCTCATTGCCATATCTTGAGAGGAGATTTGTACCTAAACATAATCCATACCTATTTAGAGTATAGTGAGTGTTTTAGAGCTTGGGAAATTTGGAGGATTTGTCAAAAGAAGCAAGTGAGGCTTAGCGGATGCAATTGGACGTATTGCAGGATCTGGGAAAGCTAAAGAAGACAAGGTTTCGAGAAGCCAATTGGTAGCAGGAGTTTGGAGGGCTCAAGTACATTGGGTAGACTAGGCTTGGAAGGTCTTTTATTATTTTTGTATCCCAACTTTATTCTCTAGTGAATTGATTTCAACTTGAAGGGTTGCAGAGAAGTTTTTCGCCAAGTTCTTCGATTTCATCGTCAATAACACGTCTTGGCGTTATCTTGTATTTGCATCTCTCTTCCTTTACTCTTGTGTTTTACTTTTATTGTTTGTTGTTTATGTTTATGCACTAGAGTGGTATCAGTTCATTATGCTTATTTACTCTTATTCAGCACTTAGTCTAAGTTCTAACCATAATTTTAATTTGAGAGTCTGAACAAGCTATTGTGTTTTAACACAAATCCGAACTTTCAAATTAGATTCATAACATTCGTCCTCTCTAAAAAGACACTCTTTTCCTCATGGTTCTTTTGTCTTCTTTCTCCTCGAACTACCTTTCTTTGGTTTTTTACATGTTGTCTTTTTTGGATTCGATCAACCTCCTTTTCTTGAATTCTTTATGCCTTTTATTTTAAGATGACATGCATTTAATTTTCCTTGGTGAATGACATAAAGTTATATTTGTTGGAACTTTTTGTTTTTGTTTTTATTTTTTGTTTTGTTTTGTTTTGTTTTTTGTTTTTTTTTTGTTTTTTTTTTTTTTGGTTTTTGTTTTTGTTTTCTAATGATACTTCATACTTGTCCACCCTTTTAAGACATGTTTTTTACTTTTTAGCTGCAATGACTTTGGCAATCCTTTTGGAACTATAGTTTTCCTCCTTTTGTACGTATTACCAGTCTTTTGTGATCCTCCATTGCCACAATGCCTTTAATCTTGGCCTTCGCATGAGCTTGTAAGTTCTCTCCTTCTCTGAGCAATGGAGACATGGTGAACTTATTGAATAATTCAGATCTCTCTATAATCTGTCGCAACTGCAACTAAATAGAGATGATTGAGCAAACTTTTTGCTACAACTACTTCATTCCCTTATTTTATGGTTCTAATCAAGATTTTGAATTCCGTTCCAGAAGCCGTATAGGGTTGACTAGGGGAATGAAAAATTTCAATGTGGATGTGTTCCAATGCACCATTTCAGGCTTATGCACCATATATATATATATATAGAGAGAGAGAGAGAGAGAGAGAGAGTTACACCTTGTGTAACTTGATAAGAGTTACACTATTTGTATAACGTAGATTTGTAATTAATCTAATGGTTAAAAAAAATAGCATTAAATGCTAATTGACTTATATGATTTAAATTAATTATTTTTAGAGTATAAAAATAAATTCCTTAAAAAGTGAATAAGTGATGTAATTATGAGATTGGTTACTAAAAACTAAGTTCAAATATGGTTAATGGTTATTAAAAAATGAATCACACCCTGTATATATGTAAATAAAGATGTAGGGGTATTGGAAAACTATAAACCGTCCTAGAAGGTTTTTCTTTAAACTTACTTGAACTTCCATGGTTTCATGTGACCTTCACTCTTTTTTATGTCTTAATTTTCAGCTTTTCAATGGATAGAGACCAAGGGGTATTGCATCTAATGCAATTGCAATGAATGGTTGAGATTGAGATTTGAAAATAATTACTTTCAATCTCAACCATTAAATATAAAATGTATTAAAAAGAAGTAAAAAGGTAAAGTTAAAATGTAAAAAAATTATGAGAAGGAAATGGGCTAATTGCATGGTGCAATTACACTGGATCCCAATTCCTTTTTTTGTCTTTTCTCTAGCAATGTCTAATTCCGGTCTAGAATACTATTTTCACCAGGAATGATAGAATTTCTTCCAAAATGCCGGTTTAAGTTAGAATAGAATGGAATTTGGGATGACACGGAACAGGGGGGTCACCTGCACCAGGTTGTCCATCGGAACGAAAAAAATCTCTAAGTTAGACTAGCAAACCATTTGTCAGTTAGGAAATCATGACAATACTTTATTTTTTGTCAGCATATAAATTTATACATAACAGACTTTCAATTGGATAAAAAATGAATACTAACTTCAATTAGAATTAATCCTAATTCAAACAAATCTAACTAATTGGAATCCAAACTATTTCATTTGAACCAATAAAACATATCTTTATTATTGGGGACTATTGGGTGTTAGATAGCTCATAGACTTTGCTATTTTTGATTCCCCATTACTACTAGTGGTGGTTACTTTGCTAGCATTTGATAAAGCTGAGTTTTTCTATACTGGACTAATTTGCAGGTGATCTATAATATTTCCATTTGTACCAAAAAATAAAAAGATAGTGGGGACTCTGGGCTATACTTCCACGCGATTACTTCTAACAGGTTGAGTGACAAATATCTTGTCCAGGGCATACTTTGGTACATCACCAGATGCAGGTCAGCTAATTGCCATGTTCTTGAAGATAGTGAATGCAAAGAAGACAATTGAAATTGGGGTCTTTACAGGATACTCTCTTCTCCTCACGGCCCTTACAATTCCTGATGATGGCAAGGTATGCAAACCATTCATGATCAGTATCTATGTTAAATACACTGTCTTGGCAAAATCCTTATGCCTTGTAATGCCTAATTGCAGATCACAGCCATAGATGTTGATCGAACAAAATTTGAGATAGGATTGCCAATTATACAAAAAGCGGGGGTTGAGCACAAAATTAACTTTATTGAGTCACAAGCTTTACCAATTCTTGATGAACTTCTACAAGATGTAACATTTAGTAGCGGTTGTTCTTTCTAAGTTTCACCAAAAAAATGTTCTAGTTTTCATGATCACTTTTCAAGAATTAGAATGTTTAACTCTATATATGTTACATTGCAGCCAAAGAATGAAGGGAGTTTTGACTTTGCTTTTGTTGATGCTGACAAAGTTAATTATTGGAATTACCATGAGAGGATGATGAAATTGGTTAAGGTTGGAGGGATAATTATCTACGATAACACACTGTGGGGAGGATATGTTGCTTTGCCTGAAGAGGATGTTCCAGAAAAGAAAAGAGCTTGGAGGCAATCTACCATTGAGTTCAATAACTCCATCTCGGCTGACCCTCGTGTTGAAATATCTCATGCTTCAGTGGGTGATGGCGTCCTGATCTGCAGGCGAATTTGCTAAATATTCACTCAGTTGTGACTAAAAATGTGTGCAGACAAGGCTTTCTGTGACCCAGTTGAAATCAGAAATAAAAACTGGACCATGATTTGTCATCAGTCTTTGTTCAATAACAACTGCTAAAGAATTGGACTATTTCGTAAGGGACTTTGAATGTACTCTGGTTATTTTTGCTGTAAGAACGTCATATCATATACTATATAATAAAATTTGGACATATATAGAAGTCGTGATTATGCCAAGTGGCTACACAAAATTGCAGCAATTTTTTAATATAGAAACAACGTATTTGTTTTTGTCAACTTCTTTAAATAAAATAATAATAAGTATATTAACAAAATATACAGCCTAGGTTTTGTTTATAGGGAAATCAGAAATGTTAAAAAATGACATAAGGACATTGGTTTAAAAACCATTTTTAGAAATATTTTATAGAAAAATTATAAATCAATTAATTTTGTTGACAAATTTTTATATTTTCTATAAAAGTTATGTAAAACCCTTCCTAATATGGTTTACTAGCAATTGTCTTAAGATCATCCATTAACATGACCCTTGTTTATATTAATTTATATTAACTACTTCTTATGATTTATTAAAATAATTAACACAAGTGATTTATTAACAATTGTCCTAGGTTTCATGTGTTTTTTTAGGAAACTTAATATTAGAAGAGATTTACCATTATCCTTAAACTAATATATATATATATATATAAGTGAAAATGAGCCATCTCTGAATGTATAATGGCCTGCACAGTGAAACTTAAGATTTTTTTTTATTATTTTTTTTTTTGCTCAAAAAAAAAAAAATATCAATAGAAGATTTATTGAAAGAAAATGTTGTAGCATTTTTGCACCAACAGAAACTATATATTACTTGTACAACCTGAGTAAGAAAAACTCAGAGAAACATGGATGGAGGTGGTTTCCGCCATCCTAGTCCTACCATAGAAAAGTTGCAGCCCTATAGCAAAACTACCAACCCAAGAGTAGCCCTAGTACAGAGCTTTACACAAAGTTTTGAAACATATTATGCAACCCTATACTGTTTCCATCATTGAGTTCCAAGAATTGAATCTTGAAATCAGCTACTTTCCGAACCAAAACATCTGGGAAGGAACACAATTCTCGAAATCCCATGAAAGTCTCATTTCTATGAATCCACAAGAGCAACTAGTGGTACAAAACATCTCCAAGTCTGGTTTACTCTCTTTGTCTAGCTCCAATTGTTTTCTTGTTTATATATATAACTGATCAATGAAGTGACATTTTTTTTAAGAGATAACCCAATAAGACACACAATTGATAGTCAGGGGCAGCGCTGTAGCCTATTCAGGGGGTTCAAATGAACCCTGACTTTAAAAAAAAAAAAATTATATATATAATTTTTTTTTGTAAGGTTAATACTTTAATTTATTCTTAAAAATATACTTTTGCACACCCTGACTTAAATTTTTCGTACCCTTGTTACAAGTATTTCCGACTCTAAAATTAAAGAGTGAGTGATTGTGAATTGGAAGTGTAATTTTTTTTTTATAAGTTTATATTATATTTGTGTGAGTGTGTCTTATATTGATTGTGTATATTACATTTTGTTATAATGTTATTTGTATAAATTATGATGTGTGTGTACAATATAAATATAATATAACTTTATATAATTTAATAATTAGGAAATAAAGAGGGTTTTTTTGATATGCGTGAATATTGTTATCATGTTATAATAACTTTTTGTTATAAAGTTAGTAAAATTCAAGAAAAAAATGGTAAAGTTAGTGATTGTTCAAGTATTTGATTAGTTAAGTAGACACATAGTATATAATTTTATGTATAAATGAGTGTAATTGTGTGCATCAATAATTAATATGGAGTCAATGAGTTGAGATTAGTCATTTAGTCTAAAATCTTTTTATAAAAACAAAGTCAAATAGATAATAATAACTTTATAAATATAAAAATGTTAGACAAACTTAACAAAATAGAATGGTCGCAGGCTCATAGCTACCCACATTGGCAATAGATACTCATAATGAACTATCATGTAACATTCAAAATTTGAAAACTTATAGAATAAAATTGTAAAACTTCACGTATTATTATTATATTTTTTGTCAATAACTCGATATATTCAAGTTCTCTTTTTATTAAGAATTTTTAATGAACCCCCTAAAAAAAATTTCTGGAGCCGCCACTAACACTATTGATAGAGGGTATAAATTCTGATTACACCAAAATCAATTGATAAAGACCAATCATTATAGAGCACTCTGGTTATTATAAGTTGAAATTCTATTGTATCTATAAAAAAAAAAAAAATTACAATTAAACAATTTAAAGTCAATGCAACTAGTTGACATTTCCTAATATTTCCAACGAAAACATCCCAAATTCAAAACCCTAAAAAAATAGCAATTACAACTCTAACCGATCACATTCATCATGTCTTTGTCACCAAACAATCTCATTCTTCCACATCAATCAAATCAAGTCATCGTCACCAATGGCTTTTGAGTTTTCGTAAGTTGTTTCCTTTGAATCTCAATTATGCCAGAAATTTTTTGGCCAAAATTTCGGCAATCCCTCTAAAAATGAAGAAAGTATACTGATGATGCAGAAAAATCACCAGTGAGTCACACGTTACTTGCACACTCAAAACTTCACCTGCACAATAAAAAGAGAAGACCTACAAAGAGCACCGGTGTGGTGCCGGCCAAATACCTTCTAAAGGTTAAGTTAGAATTTCTTACAACTCTAGAGTGCTAGAAATGGTCAATTATGCGTACCTCGATTTGTAAGAATATTGGGGTTTTTATAGTAGTCGAAGGTTGACCTCTTTTCCTTGGAGTCGAAGTTCTTTCCTTATAGAAATCCTCTTTAGTAGTCCTAAACGTGATGGACAAGTCTTTTCCTTATAGAGAAGATCTTCATTAATGTGCACAGCTTCCAGAATCCTCTTTGCACTAGGATTCTACTTACCTTAGGATTCTATGGTGTACGCCACAAGTATTTCCCACCTAGGGTTTCTGGCTGCCACGTGAACAACTGATCCGTCCATGTTGTGCCCATTCATGATGGGTCCGTCCACAATAGGTCTTACATGTAATGGACCCATCCTTCATCGGCCCATGGGTTCGTCATCTTTAGAACAAAAAGGACCCGTGGGGTAACGTTTCAAGGATGGAGTGACGGTTCAAAGACATGTGGGTCGACGGTCTCAATACAAAACTCTGTGAACTGTGCTTACCCTGACAGGTTGTCCGGAATGCATTTATGTTGCATGACACGTGTCCTTCTTCCATTGGATATTATCTAGGACCGAGATGTCGCTTTGTCTTTCGTGCATCTCCTCTATAAGTATCATTCCCTTCTCCTCTCATTTCTCTACTTTCCGTAGAAACACACTTGTCAGAGCACATATGTCGTTCTTGTCAGAGAGCACTCCGTCTAGAGTCGTCATTACCTTTCATCCGTTTACTTTTTATCTCGGTGAGTAATAATTTTTTTTTCTTTTTGTAAATCTCTTTTCCTTTTGTACTCTTTATTTTCATTAGTCTTTATGCCCCCGTCACCCTTTCTAAATCCGTCAGAGTCTTAGGTTTTGTCGTTACATGTAGGCAATGTCTAGTGCGTCAAGTAACCAGTCAGTCGTCCGTGACGGGGTGGATTACGAAGAAGTATACCCATCTGGTCACAAAGACCAAGACGATCTAAGCGAGGAGAGGAGTCCATCTGCCTCTTCCCCATCCTCAACAAATGAGGATATGGAGATGGTTGACCCAGAGGAGGATTCTGATGATGACGAAGAACAAAAAGTTAAATCCGTCGTGGGTGCTGATGGACTTAGGGAGTTCATCATGCTACTAGAGTGGACGATGAACGCTTTTATATCTACCATCAAGGAGCCACACCTCAACACTCTTAGGGCTAAATACCAAATCCCAGACTACATCCCCATCCGTCTACCCTATAAGTCAGAAAAGTGTTACTACGAAGGAGTAGACAGTGTCGAAGTGTACGAATAAATGCTCAAGGCAGGCCTTAAGTTTCCTCTGAGCTCCTTGCACTGTGAACTCCTCAAATATCTAGGCTTGTCCGTCAGCCAAATATCCCCAAATGCCTGGAGGGTCATTATAGCAATGGAGACACTGTATGGTGCCATGTCAAAAGGTAAGAGAAGGCTGACGATGAGGGAATTCCTCCATTGCAACCATCCAAGTGAAATAAACAAATCAAGGGGGATGTATAGTTTTGTACCTAAGAGCCCCATATTGAAGGTTATATATGAAACTCTAGACTACAGTAGGGACTGGAAGAGCCGTTACTTCTTCCTAGAGGGCGACAGGTGGATGTGTCATCCAAGGGAGATGGAGCACATGCCCGTCGACATGACATGGGGCATATTAAATCCGTCTAGTATATATTCGTCATATAACATGTGACCGTTCAGTTTATTTAAAACTCTTCAATGCTTTTAATGACTATTTTCTTTTTTACAGTTCGACGGTGCCCACAGATTGATCTCGAGGAGTTTAACTTCCTTGAGAAAATTTTCGCCAAGTCCAAGCTTAAGGAACGTACTTGGGCCAAGCTAGTCAACCTTAACACCGTTTACTAGTATTGTGATGGTCCAGACCCAACACCAGCAGCAATCAGATACAAAGAGTGAATTCGCTAGCGTAAGTCCATCATTTTCTCCTTCTTTAAATAGTTTGTGTTTTATCTCAACCTTAACCGTCTACCTTTACAAAGATGGATGACGCCAAGAGGAAGGCAGCGATTAGGTTACAGGCTGCAAAGAATAAGGAGGCTAGTGCGGATCTCATGGGGATGGGCTCTAGCAAACTGTCAATCAAAAGGAAGCAGCTGCCCAGAAGGGACCGTGCACCCAAAAACCCAAGGTTCCATTAGAGCCCGTCGTAGGGTTAATGGCTGGGGGTGCAAAGATGGTCACCCCAGCAAAGCATGGGGCCAGCAAAAGCCTAATGACTGGTCCGTTTGGTAGATAAAAGAAGCCACCAATCCTGCTCCACAAAGACTCCAAATATGCCTTGAAGAGGCTCTCGTCCCTTATAACTGCTAAAGATTATGAGGACTTGGATAACCATTCGACAGAGGCTAAGGGGGAGACAGGTCTCAATCAGATAATACTGATGAGCTTTTTGGTGAGGAAGCCCCTATCCATGATGCCTCTGGTGACCGGACCGTAGTTGAAAGCGATCCCAAAGATGGTCAGGTCCATCAGATTGAGGAGAAGGAAGTCCCTACTACAGACTGAATTTTTTTAAAATATTTTTATTACCATTTTTCTCTTTCATGTAAGAATATTTGGAGAACAGCTTTATGATTCCTCCGTCGTATTTTTTGAATTATGTAGACATTTCCTTTCAAGGGTTTTTATTATTTCTCTGTTTAACATTGTTTAGTCCATCCACTACAACAATGTGTTTGATATTTTGTTTGTGGAATGCATCCGTCCATTTTATTGGAAATGATTTTGTATCCATCTGCTATTGGGTTTTTTATGTTTCCCTTTTTGGGACTTGACAAGGTTATTTATTTTCTACGGAAGGTCCGTTTACTTGACTTGACAAGGTTTTCCTCTATTTAATGGTAGAATCCATCTACTTTGTTGACCAATAATCCGTCTATTTAATGATAGATCCGTCTTCTCTGTTATTTTATCGTAAAGTCTTCATCCTATTAGGGTGGTCCATCCAACTTGTGGACTTTTAGCTGATACCCGTCCATTTTTTGGACTTTGAATTTTTTCTTCATGGTGTGATTCATTCAGATTGTGGACTAAATATACGCCCGTCCATTTGAGATTATATCCGTCCACTTTTGGACCTTAAATTTTCATCCTCTTGGGACAATTTGTCCAGTTCTTGGACTTGGATTATATTCAATCATTTTTGGACTTGGAATTCTCATCCTCTTGGGATGATCCGTCCATCTCGTGGACGTAGATTATACCCGTCCACTTTTGGACTTAGATTTTCATCCTCTTGGGATGATCCGTCGATTTCGTGGTCGTAGATTATATCCGTCCAATTTTTGACTTAGAATTTTCATTCCCTTGGGATGATCCGTCCATTTCATGGACGTAGATTATATTCATCCACCTCTAGGTTAATTTCGTCTATGTAATGATAGACTCCGTCCATTTTTTGGACTGTAAGAATTTAAGTAGAAAAAACATAGTCATATCTGAATATTCCTCTTATTAATTAAAAAGAAAATAATACGTTTGTAGAAAAGTACCTGCCCCCTTGGGCTTAAAAAGGCACTTGTAGAAAGAATTGTTCGAAGTAAAAACTAGTAATAGTAAAACTAAATAATACACTGGAAAATTAGGGAACGTCGATGCTCCTCATATCGTCTTTACTGGTAGTATTTTCATAGGTGCTCCATGTTCCACAGGTGCTATAGCTTTCGTCCGTCCAAAGTTTTGAGATGGTAGGTCCCCTTCCTTTGCCATGATGCGATCTTGTAGGGTCCTTCCCTGTTAGGGCCGAGTTTTCCTTGTGAAGGATCTCTAGCAACGCCCATTACCTTCCGTAGTACAAGATCTCCAATCTGGAAGTCTCTATGCCTGACATTGGAGTTGTATTTTTCCATGAGATTCTGTTACCACACCAACCTCTGCTTTGTTATTGCCTAGACCTCATCCACCAGGTCTAGCTGAAGGCGTAAAGCCTTTTTGTTCTTGTCCTCGTCGTAGTTCTCCACCTAATATCTTATGAGCCCTACCTTCGCTAGGATGACAGCATCACTTTCGTATGCTAGTCGAAACGGCATTTCTCTAGTGGGCGTTCTTGCTGTAGTACGGTATGCCCATAGGACACTTGGTAGTTCGTCAGGCTAGATGCCCTTTGCCCCATCGAGCCGGGTCTTGATGATCTTGAGCAAGGACTAGTTTGTGACTTCGACTTGCCCATTGGCCTGTAGGTGTGCGGGTGATGAGCAGTGATTCTTGATGCCCAGCTTCGAACAGAAGTCCCTAAATGCTTTTTTGTTGAATTGCTTTCCATTGTCGGAGACAAGCACTCTTGGTATCCCATACCTGCAGATGATATTCCTCCACACAAAGCTTCGGATGTTCTTCTCTGTGATAGCGGCTAGTGCTTCTGCTTCTACCCACTTAGTGAAATAGTCGATACCAACTACCAGAAATTTCAGTTGGCTTACCACTGTCAGGAAAGGGCCTATAATATCTAGTCCCCATTGAGCGAATGGCCAAGGGGCCATCATGGGAGTCAGCTCTTTGGATGGTTGCCTGATAAAATTACTGAACCTTTGGCACTTGTCGCAGGTCTTGACATAAGCCTGTGCGTCTTTTAACATTTTAGGCCAACAGTACCCTGCTCGAATCAACTTGTGCGCTAAGGACTGTGCCCCCGAGTGGTTTTCGCAGATACCCTCGTGGACTTCTTTCATCACGTGGTCTGCTTCCTCGTAGCTTAAACACCTCAGATATGGACGAGAGAATCCTCGCTTGTATAAGACATCTTTGATCAGCAAAAATTGCGAGGCTTGGACTTTCATTTTCCTAGCGACATCTTTTTCGTCTGGCAGCATGCCAGATCTTAGGTATGCTATTAATGGCGTAGACCAATTGTTCTCAAAATCCACTTCCTACACATTTGCCCCGTCATTGATAAGTGAGGAGATTTGAACAAACGACAATACCTGTTCGGGGACAAGTATAAATTCTGCTGAGGCGGCCTTTGCTAGACGATCGACACATTCGTTTTCTTCCCTTGGGATTTGGATGAATCTAACTTCGAGGCTGCTGATTCAATTCTTCACCTTTTCCAGGTACCTCTTCATCCTTTCATTCTTACACTCGTAGCCGCCATTAATCTAACTTGTTACCACCTAAGAGTCGCAATGTACTACTACGTTTTCAGTACCTACTACTTTTGCAAAGTCTAGTCCTACCACCAGTGCTTCATACTCGGCCTTATTGTTGGTTGTGGGGAAGTCTAGTTGAATCATGCATTTGATCTTATCCCCCCCCTTGGGGTTTCGATTACCACACCGGCCCCTTCCACTCGTTTATTAAAAGATCCATCCGTGTGGATGCTCCATTGCCTGGCGATCTCTACCCCATTGCCTTCCGCTTGTGTAAATTTGGTGATGAAATTAGCTACAGCTTGCCCTTTTATTGCAGTTCGCGAGCGGTACTATATATCAAACTCACTCAATTCTACTGCCCATAAAGCCATCCGTATGGCAGCCTTAGGGCTACTCATCACTCTTCTTAGGGGTTGGTCCATTAAGACTATAATGGTATGTGCCTAGAAGTATGGTTTGAGCTTTTGTACCGCAGTTGTTAATGCGAATGCCAGTTTCTCCATTTTAGGGTATCTCTCTTCTGCTTCTCGGAACACCCGGCTTATAAAGTAAACGGGTTTTCGGGATCCACCTTCCTCTCTTACTAAGGCCGCACTTACAGCTACCTGCAAAATGGCTAAGTAGAGGTAGAGTTCTTCCCCCGGTTTGGACGGGCTGAGCAATGGTAGGGACGAAAGGTATTTCTTTAAGTCTTCAAATGCCTTTTGGCACTTGTTCGTCTACTCAAATGATTTTTTCAGAGTGTGGAAGAAAGGTAAACACTTGTCCGTCACTTTCGAGACAAACCTGTTTAAGGCTGCAATTTTGCTATTCAGGCTTTGCACCTCCTTAACCGTCTTCGATGGTTCTAACTCCATTATGGCTTGTATCTTCTCCATGTTAGCCTCTATACCCCTTTGGGATACCATGAAGACAAGAATTTCCCCGCTGTCACTCCGAACGCGCACTTGTTTGGATTTAGCTTCATGTTATATGTTCGGAGAGTATCGAACATCTCCTAGAGGTCGCCGAGGTGATCTTTCTCGCGTAGGCTCTTTACTAACATGTCATCAACATAAACTTGTACGTTCCTCCCAATCTGGTGTACGAACATTCTGTTCATCAGTCTTTGGTATGTTGCCCCTGCGTTCTTGAGCCCAAATGGCATTACCTTGTAGCAAAAGAGCCCTTGGCTGGTGACGAAGGAGGTTTTCTCTTGATCAGCCTCTTCCATCCTGATTTGATTGGAGCCCGAAAAGGCATCCATGAAGCTTAGGAGCTGGTGTCTTGCCGTTGAGTCTACTAATGTATCTATCCGAGGGAATGGGTAGCTGTCCTTCAAGCACGTCCTATTGAGATCCGTAAAATCAACACACATTCGCCACTTCTCATTCGCCTTCTTGACCATGACCACGTTTGCTAACCAGTCAGGGTAATATACTTCTCGGATGAAACCTACTTCCAATAGCTTCTTGACCTCTTCCATTATCGCTTTGTCTGGCTCCTGAGCGAAAACTTGCTTTTTCTAACGGATTGGTGGGGATACGGGGTTCACATTCAACCTGTGAACTATGACAAAGGGATCAATCCCTGGCATGTCCTCATGGCTCCGTGCGAACACGTCTTGATTCATCCTGAGGAAAGCTATGAGGGCTTGACGTATCGGCTGGCTGGCCAACGTCCCCATCCTAGTCGTCCATTCGGGCTTTGATTCATCAAGGGTTACCTCTTCCAATTCTTCAACCGGCTTTGCCATGGTCCGTTGCTCTTCTATACACATTGTCTACTGGTGATCTTCCATCTTTAGCCTAGCAATGTAGCATTCGCGTGTGGCCACTTAGTCTCCTCGCAACTCACCGATCCCATATTCTGTCGAAAACTTGATCATTAGGTGGTATGTCGATGTTGCGGCTTTCCATAAGTTAAGTATGGGTCGTCTGAGGATAGCGTTGTAAGCGGACGAGTAGTCGACCACAAGGAATGTTACATCCTTTGTGATTTGCTGAGGATAATCATCAACTGTTACTGAGAGAGTGACCGTGCCTAATAGGAATACCCTTGTTTCTCCAAAACCGACTAGCGGAGCATTCGTTGGTATCAACCATGCTCTGTCAATCCCCATTTGCTGGAACACTGGGTAGTATAGTATGTCTGCCGAGCTACTGTTGTCAATTAATACCCGGTGCACATTGTCGTTGCCCACACATATGCTGACAACAAGTGCATCATCGTGTAGGTGGTGAAGACGTCATGCATCTTCCTTCGAGAACTCGATGATAGGGCACTCTTTCCGCACTATCTTTTGCACGGAGCCTGTTAGCTAGATGTTCTGGACCATCCTAAGGTAAGTCTTCTGGGCCTTTTTGGACAAGCTAGTAGTTGCGATTCCCCCTACAATCATCCTTATGTCTCCAATGGGAGGTCTTGGACGCTCATTATCCCGTAGGGGGGCCTGCTCTTAAGGATTTGGATCCGTTCTCTCCTTACTGATAAACTTCTACAATTTTCCTTATCTGATAAGGGCCTCAATCTATTACTTCAAGTCGTAGCAATTGGCTGTGTCATGACCGTGGTCACAGTGGAAGCGGCAATATTTGTCTCTAGGTCGCTTGTTGGGATCTCCCTTCAGCTTACCAGGGAAGGTTAGGGCCCCCTCGTCCTTAATTTGCATTAAGACTTGGTCTATCGAGACAATTAAGGGGGTGAAGCTTGTAAACCTCCCTCTCGGAGGCTTAGAGCGCCTTTCATCTCTTCTATCTTCTGTTCTTAACCTTTTCCGCCCTTAGTCCTGCCTTATATCTTTTTGTCGCTCCCTTTTCTTGGGTTTTTCTTCCCAAGCTAGCAGTGCGTCTTCAACATTCGTGTACTTTGTGGCACGGTAGAGGACTTCTGACATGGTCTTTGGGTCATTCTTGTAACACCTCAACCTAATTGCACAATTAATTTATGGGTTTATATGCATGTTATTGTCTTAATTACTTTTAAGTGCATGAAACTTTGATATTATGATATTATAAAACATATATGCTCTTTTAATGTGATGGACATAACTTTATAAAGGTAAGGATATATATATATATATATATATATATATATATATATATGTATATGTATGTATGTATGTATGTATGTATATGCAAGAAATTATTTTTGTAGAAAAGTGAGTGTGAATGCAAGAAAGTTGAAAAGTGGGGAAAAAGGGGGTGTGATTTTTCTGATAACTTTGCTTTTACATAAATGTTTCACAACAGTAACATATCCACTTCATTCTTAAATATCATGTTCGTGATATAACTAATAGCATCAATATGCTAAAATTATTATGTATATAAGATTGAACGACTCACGAACATATATTTTACTTAAATCATGCTTATATGTAATATCCTTAATTAAAAGGGTTTTAATGCATAATACTTTTTGAAATAATCTTTATACTTATCAAAAGCACATATCTCAAATCTCTTACCTGAAAACAGAAGACGCGAGAGAGTATACAAGAGGAGCTCAAGTGTCCGTGTTCTCGTTCTCACCACCTAAATGAAAAACCAAAACTTATTATTGACAACCTCTTCCTAAGTATTTAAACTTATACCTCAATCATAACCTAACTCTCAAACTCAAGAAAATCTTAATTCCCATCACAATAAGTTCTCCAAAGCATATGATACAATCATCAAATACATTATGCATCCAAACCATAGAGAAACCAAGGCATATTTATATATGCTCTTAAAATAACGTATGAACTTTCAGATAAAATACTTCATCTTCTTTTCACCTAATAATATAAGGACACAATAAGAAACATAAACATAATTCCGTTATCTTATTTTTTTAAAGACTATAAAATGTTTCATCATAAGCTTATTTTCATGAGAGCCTTTACCTTTTCATAATACATTTAAACAAAATCATTCTCTCATGATCAATATAGTCGTTCATAACATATTGATTAGTCCATATTTGATAAGTCTGTACAGAGAAGGCCTCATCACATTTGGGTGACCTTGTGTGCATGATATTGTCCTTTTTAAGATGCCTGATGGCACATCTCCTCAAGGTTTTATTCCTCCCCGCCGTCCAAACACATTGGAGAGAAGGCCTTGTTCAGATTAAAGTTACAGGCAACCCCATTTCCTCTACTTTAAATGGCCAAACAGATAACATTTTTCCATGGAAAGCCAGCAATTAACCCCTACTGACCGAGTTTAGATCACCAGAGGACATAACCCGAAAACATTTCCATACTTATACATTATACTGAAATTTCTTATTTTGCATAAAATTCCATAATAACAGCATATCCATCTCATTTTTAAATATTATGTTCGTGATATAGATAATGGCATCAATATGCTAAAATTATCGTGTATATAACCTTGCACAACTCACAAACATATATTTTACTTAAATCATGCTTATATGTAATATCTTTAATTAAAAGGTTTTAATGCATAATACTTTTTGAAATAATCTTTATACTTATCAAAAGCACATATCTCAAATCCCTTACTTGAAAGCCGAAGACACGAGAGATTGTACAAGAAGAGCTCAAGTGTCCGTGTTCTTGTTCTCGTCACCTAAATGAAAAACCAAAAATTATTATTGACAACCTCTTCCTAAGTATTTAAACTTATACCTCAATCATAACCTAACTCTCAAACTCAAGAAAATCTTAATTCCCATCACAATAAGTTCCCCAAAGCATATGATACAATCATCAAACACATTATGCATCCAAACCATAGAGAAACCAAGGAATAAAATTTATAAATGCTCCAAACATAACAAAGGATGGACATATTAAATTATAGCTTAAAAAATTCAACCTAGTTTCAAAATTAAATCCACAAAGTCGGAGTTATCCTACCCTGTTTACTGCTCATTACAGCAGTAAAAGTCCTATTTGCAAAATACGAATGGGCTGTTCAAACACATCCAAAAGTCATGATATTTTACATAACTACTCCCCTGTATGTCCAGTATATACCATAAAAATTTCGGAGTCAAAAAATAAACCCATGATTTATTAAAAATCATACAATGCAGCATGCTCAAATCTGTCCTGACAGACTTTCTTGCAACTTAAAAATTGAACCGTTATTTTTCTGCTCATCCAAATCCTGTGAGACCACTTCCATAACAACCATGTATGTCTTATAATTCATAAAAACTACTCCTAGCATCCTAATTCATAGCAAATGATTTAATACATAATTTTCTTGTTGTAAACATCAAATCTGTCACAATGACAGCTTCAGCACATGTTTTTTTCTAAAATCATCAACAAATAGTAATTGGCCATCATTTCATTTGGGTATTTTTATACCTACACAATACATATTAAAATACCCTAATAAGCATCCAATAGTCCATAACACCATTACTCTTTCAACTTACAAAAACAAAATCACAAGTTCAGTCTCACAAATCATAACAAAGGATAAATAATGAAAATAAACATCCTGGCAAAGCAAATGTGGTGGCAGATGCTTTGAGTAAAAATTCTTCAGGACAATTAGCATGCATGCTAACTACTCAGAAAGAAATTTTGGCAGATTTACAACGGATGGGGATTGAGTTTATAATCAGGGGTTCAAGTACATTTTTTTCCACTCTAGTTGTGAAGCCTACCTTATTGGATAAAATTAAGGCCTCTCAATTTAATGATCCAAAATTAGCCAAGATTTGTGATAGAGCATCTAGTGGTAGTATACCTGGTTTTCTCATTGGCAAGGATGGTGTTTTAATGCACGGTTCTAGATTGTGTGTTCCAACAGATGATGAGTTGAAAAGACAAATTATGGAAGAAGCTCATTGCACTCCCTATACCGTACATCCAGGTAGTACCAAAATGTATCATGATTTGAGAGGAAATTTCTGGTGGAGTGGTATGAAGAAACATATTGCTGAATTTGTAAGTCGTTGCTTGACTTGTCAACAAATAAAGGCTGAACATCAACGACCTGGAGGACTATTACAACCCCTCCCTATCCCTGAATGGAAGTGGGAGCATATTTCTATGGATTTTGTTGTGGGAATCCCAAAATCATTTCAAGGTTATGATTTGGTTTGGGTGATTGTAGATCAAGTAACCAAGTCAGCTCATTTTCTTCGTGTGAAGGTTAACTATCCTTTAAATAAGCTTGCTAAGTTGTATATACAAGAAATTGTGAGGTTACATGGGGTTCCTTCATCTATTATGTCTGATAGAGATCCTAAGTTTACTTCACATTTTTGGGAGAGCTTACAGGCAACTTTGGGTGCTAAACTGACATTCAGCATAGCTTACTATCCTCAGATAGATGGACAATCTGAACGTAATATTCAGACCTTTGAAGACATGTTGCGGGCTTGTGTTTTGGATTTAGGAGGCAAATGGAATGATCATTTATCATTAATTGAGTTTGCCTACAACAATAGCTATCATTATAGCATTGGGATGGCTCCTTTTGAGTCTTTATATGGACGACAATGTCGGTCACCAATCTGTTGGGATGAAGTTGGAGAAAGGAAGTTGATGGGACCCGAGATTGTGCAGATTACAGTTGATAAAATTCAGCTAATTCGAGAACGACTAAAGGCTACTCAGAGTAGGCAAAAAAGCCCTGCTAATAAGAAACGACGAAACATTGAATTCGATGTGGGAGATCATGTATTTATCAAAGTTTCACCAATGAAAGGAGTGATGAGATTTAGGAAGACAAATAAGCTAAGTCCTAGGTTTGTTGGACCATTTGAGATACTTGAAAAGATTGGATCAGCTACATATCGAGTTGCCTTACCTCTTGCATTATCCAAGATACACAACGTATTTCATATCTCTAATCTTAGAAAATATATTCCTGATTCAAAGCATGTGATAGAGTATGAACCACTTCAAATCCAAGAGAGCTTGTCATATGAAAAGATCCCAATTAAGATTTTAGATCGTAAGGAGCAAGTTCTTCACACCAAGACAATTCCTATAGTCAAGGTGTTGTGGAGAAATCACTCTACAGAAGAGGCAACCTTGGAGGCGGAGAAGGAAATAAGGCAAAAGTATCCGAATCTTTTTGTTGATGGTACATGTACAATTTTCGAGGATGAAAATTTTTGAGGGAAGGATGTAACACCTCAACCTAATTGCACAATTAATTTATGGGTTTATATGCATGTTATTGTCTTAATTACTTTTAAGTGCATGAAGCTTTGATATTGTGATATTATAGAACATATATGCTCTTTTAATGCAATGGATATAACTTTATAAAGGTAAGGATATATATATATATATATATGTATGTATGTATATGCAAGAAATTATTTTTGTAGAAAAGTGAGTGTGAATGCAAGAAAGTTGAAAAGTGGGGAAAAAGGGGGTATGATTTTTCTTCCATAGTATCCCACGTATCCCACCCCAATTGTCCACATCTCTTATCTTCTTTTGTGCCCCAAAAGTCTTCCCACTTTTCTGATTTTCTTGGCTGCATCAGATTAGAAGTCCAGCCCCTCTTTCTCTACTTCTTTTTCCTCTTTCTTTGTTCTTCTTTCTCTCTTCTCTCTTTGCTCTTACACGGCAGCCCTCCCTCTCTCACCAAAACAAAACATCCCTCTCTAAAGATGAAATTAAGAGCCTAACACTAAGGTTTTGTGGGTAAGTAATTAAAACTTCATCTGATTTTGTGTATTTTGGACAGTATAATTGTTTTGCTATTTCTATTTCTTCATCCTCTGTTCTGATTTTAGAAGCTGACTTTGTGATTCTGTTTTAGTAATTTAAAAGTTGATGATATTGGTCTATTGAATGCTTATTAACATATTTTAATATGTATACTATAGGTATAAAAATACCCAAATGAAATGAAGGTCAATAGCTATTTGTTGATGATTTTAGTAATAACATATGCTGAAACTGTCACTGTGACAGATTTGATGTTTACAAAAAGAAAATTCTGTATTAAATCATTTGCTGTGAATTAGGATGCTAGGAATAGTTTTAATGAATCCTAAGACACGTATGGTTGATATGGAAGTGGTCTCACAGCATTTGGATGAACATAAGAATAATGGTTTAATTTCAAAGTTGTATGAAATTCTGTCAGGACAGATCCGAGTATGCTGTATTGTATGATTTTTAGTAAATTATGGTTTTATGCTTTGACCACAAAATTTTTATGGTATATACTGAACATACAGGGGAGTTTCTCTGTAAAATTTCATGAGGTTTGGATGAGATTTGGTGGCCCGTTTGTATTTTATAAATGAAGTATATGCTGCTGGAATAAAACAGTGAACAGCAAGGGACATGCCTAAATTTGAGGATTTAATTCTAAAGTTAGGGTGAATGATTTGAGCTATAATTTATTATGCTCATCATATGATATGTCTAGATCATAGAGTAATTTTGTATAACTTGGTTCAAGGTATGAAGCTGTTTTGCTGAACATGTTGTATGTTTCCTTAAGAGTGTTTATGGTTACATGAAAATGCTTAAAACAGTGTATATTTATGCATGCATTATTGTCCTAAGCTCAAAGTACCCTTTGAAATGAAGCTGACTCTTCTAGAGTTATGAGATAAATATGAGAATGATGGCATTTCTTTAGATTGGTACATTATTTGTTGACGTGTGCATAATATGTTTGTAAGAACCTCATTGAGGTGGAATTAGGATTTCCTTGATTCTAAGAGATAGGCTTTGAGATGAATGTGTAAGTTATGATAAGAAGTAATTGATAGTAATAAGCCTTGATTTTGGTTTAAGTGTTACTAGTCGCCAAGTCTAAGCTCCTTCGACTTTAAGCTCTCAGTTCCTTTGCTTTTAGGTAAGGGATAAGTTATATGAGTATTTGGTAAGTCATGAAGTTATTTTACAAGTATATTATACATTAAAAGGTTTTGATTAGAAATATGTCATATAAGCATGTTTCAAACAAAAATATGTTCGTGAGCTTTCGAAACCTTATGTATATAATTTAAGCATATTGATGTTGTTGCTAATTTCACGAACATGATGAAGAAAACAATGGAAATACTTTTATTATGAAATGTTATGCAAATTATGAATTTTAGTATGATGTATAAGTATGAAATGTTTTCGGGTTATGCTCTCTGGTGATTTAAAGTCTGCCAGTAGGGGTTAATTACTGGCTTTCCATGGAAAATGTTATATGATTGGCCATTAAGTGGGACTGGCTCTGCTATACCCGCCTTTGTTGGTTACGACCAACTTGTGGAGGAAGTCAACCTACCCTCATAGTTGAAAGATATGTATTATGATGTGATTCCGGGAATATCTGGCATTGTGGGGAATGCTGGATGCCTAGCACTGTGGTGCTAGAAGCCTCCTAAATAAGTACAGACTTGTCAGATATGGACTAACCAATAAGTTATTTATAAACAGCTATATTATGTTATCAATCATGAGAGAATTATTTTGTTTAAATGCATTGTGAAAAGTTAAAAATTCTCATGAAAATGAAAAGTTTCTAATGAAAAGAAAGTTGTTCATTAAAGATAAAAGTTTCTGAAGTTCTGTTATGTTATAAAGATAAAGTTTCTAAAGAAAGTACAAATTTATGTTAAGAAGTTATCAAATATCTGTTTTCTTTATGAAATGTTAAGTTTTATGATTATGAAAGTTAGAACATATTACAAGAAGAAGTTTATGAAGGAAAGTAATATTATTCTGATGAATAAAAAAGGAGAACATTTATTTTCCTACGAAGAGCGTATAAGTTATAATTATACATAGTATAAAATGTTGTGCATGAAAATATGTTCTCCTATCTGAATATTTATAAAATGAAATAAATTGATTTACATGCATCCTTATTAAATTCTCATATATCTTACCTTTACTGAGCTGTGTAGCTCACCCCTTCTACTCTTTCAGTCAACAGGTTTTAATTTGGAGCAGAAGGAGCCTTAGTCAAGTTTTGGAAAGAGCTTGTTTTAGTTTTATATGTATAGATCCTAAATTAGCAATTTGATGTTTAGCTTTGTAGTATTGTGTACTTTAGGATCTAATGAAAATTGTGTACTTCAAAGCATTAAGAGATGTACTATGTGGAATTTAGAATTTGAGTAATTTGTGGATTATGTTATTCTTTGAGTATAGTATAGATGCTCTGAATATTAAGTGAAAACTTATATCTTTTAAGTAAAGAAACAAGGATTTTAATAAAGAGGGAAGCTTTTGTAAAAGCTTTTGTGAAACTTTTGTAAAAGTTAAGTTGGTTCTTATTAATATCAAGTTTAGGCTTGATATTAGCATGCCGGTAATTGTTACAAATTCGGGTATCGGGTTTGAGGCGTGACAATTCTTGTATAAAGAGAACAAAAACTTTCCTTTCCGTAACCCATTCGTGAAGGCTACCACAAGTATCTTGTTGTCAGCTTCATCAATCGAGAGCGCTTCCTTATTGAAACAAGTTATGTAGGATCTTAGCGTCTCATCCTCTCGCTGCCTGATGCTCATCAAGCACGCCATGGACTTCTTATAACTATGACCCCCGATAAAGTGTGTGGTAAACTGAATGCTTAACTCCTTGAAAGTGCCAATGGAGTTCGGCGTCAGTCGGCTAAACCATACCCTTGCAGGGCCCTTTAGCGTCGTAGGGAAGGCCCTACACATTATTTCGTCTACTACCCCTTGAAGATGCATCAAAGTTTTAATGGTCTCTAGGTGATCTAGAGGGTCCTTGACTCCGTCGTAACTATCTATATGCGGCATGCAGAACTTATATGGTAAAGGGAAGGAGTTGACGACTGCAGTGAACAGTGAATTTGTTCGGTTGACTAGGTCGTCAAGATAACTGGATACTCGTCCCTTGAGGGCGTTCATCATCACTTCCATCTGTTCTTTCATCGCTTACATCTCCGCGATGATTGGAGGTGGTGTCACATCCATGAGGGATGGGAGGCTCATATTTTGTCTTTTCGGTCTGCTTGGGGCGTTATTGCCTTCAGGCCCTTCTTGGTCTTTTTGCTTAACACCAGTACCTTCTTGGTCCTCCCCTTGATTATTTGGTACTACGTTTTTCTGGCACAACTGTTCTTCCAGGTCGCAGTTTTGTTTGGTGAGGCGTTCTACAGCAGCAGCAAGAGTTTGGACTTGTCTCACGAGGGCAGTCGTGGGTGGTTCCTCCTCTTGGATGTTGTTGGTGGTTGCCATCGAGCGGGTTAGCACCATACAACTCTTTTGTCCAAGAAGTGATAATATGGCTTACAAATCGCAAAAGAAAATCTTTCCCACAGACAGCGCCAACTGATGATGCTGAAAAATCACCAGTGAGTCACACGTTACTCGCACACTCAAAACGTCACCTGCACAACAAAAGAGAAGACCTACAAAGAGCACCGGTGTGGTGCCAGTCAAATACCCTCCGAAGGTTAAGTTAGAATTTCTTACAACTCCAGAGTGCTAGAAAGAGTCAATTATGCGTACCTCGATTTGTAAGAGTATTGGGGTTTTTATAGTAGTCAAAGGTTGACCTCTTTTCCTTGGAGTTGAAGTCCTTTCCTTATAGGAATACTCTTAAGTTGTCCTAAACCTGATGGACAAGTTTTTTCCTTATAGAGAAGATCTTCATTAATGTGCGCAGCTTCTGGAATCCTCTTTGCGCTAGGATTCTACTTACCTTAGGATTCTATGGTGTGCGCAGCAAGCATTTCCGACCTAGGGTTTTTGGCTGCATGTGAACAGCTAATTCGTCCATGTTGTGCCCGTTCATGATGGGTCCATCCACAATAGGTCTTGCACGTAATGGACCCATCCTTCATCGGCCCATGGATGAGGAATCGTCAGGCCCACTTCACGGGAATCCGTCAATCTATATTTTCCCTCTTCATATACTATGTTTTCGTATCATGTCAACATCCTATTTGGTATTTCGTACCCAATAGATGATTGACAACTGGCGGGAGTTTGAAAAAATTTTAGGGAAAATTTGTCATTTGTGTTGTCAGAGTGAATTGAATGACAATTTTGCCCTGAAATTTTTTCAAACTCCCTTTAATTGTCTATCATCTATTGGGTACGAAATACCAAATAGGATGCTGACGTGGTAATACTAAAACACATTATACTTTCTCATAAAAATGACTCTTGATCTCGTACCAGAAACATAGAATATATATATATATATATATCATATACTGTATAATAAAAGTCAAACATAGAAGCCATGATTGTGTCAAGTGCCTTTACCAAATTGTAGAAATTTTTTTAGATTTTAGTATTTTTCTTCTCCTATAATTTCTAAGTTAATAAAAGTCTTAATTTGATTACAATTCAAATTCTTCATCTAATCCATCTAATTCTTATTTTTTACATGTAGTGTATTATAATCCAAATTCTTCATCTAATCCTTATTTTTTTAGTGTAGTGTATTATAAAATTAAAAAATAAAAGCAGCAACTTTCTTATTGTTTAATTACTACACTACATGTATTTATTTGGTTTTTTTCTTTGAGAATTAAATTTAGTTGGTTGGTGCCATACAACTACAACCTACAATTGTGTATATCTAAATATTATCAACAAAGCCTAAAATAATAGGATAGAAAGGGAAAAAAAAAATCCAAAGCATAAAATATTAAAATGTGTAGTTGTGTACCTAGAAGTATAGCTAATCCCAGGAATTAAAAAAAAAAAAAAAAAAAAAAATCATTGGGAGGATATACACACGGGAAGAATTGATAATAAATTTATTATCTGCTTTTTTTTTTTTCAAATATATTTTGCTTTAATTTATTTTTTTGGATAAATATCAAATTTTTGGATAACCAAAAAAAAAAAAAAAAAAAAAAAAAAAAAAAAAAAAAAAAACCTAATAATGTTAACAACTTGATTTTTACGGTATAACAGAAAAAATATTTGTAATTAACGTTAACAACTTGATTTTTATATCAACTTCTTCACAACTTAAACATATTATTTTAAATAGAAACAACTTCTTATCAACTTTTTTTTTAATCGAAATTTACCGTGGTTGAAATTTTGTTTGTTGGATAAAAATAGGAATGATTATGGATAAAAGTTTTATTATACCATGACTCTTATATTTAGACTTTCAAGTCACTATAAATAATAAGGTCAGATTTATGATTTTTCTTACTAATACTAGTATTATGCTCATGCGATGCACAGCTTAATCAAGAATCATGTGTAATCTAAAGAAAATAATAAATATTTTTTTTAATTTAATTAAATTTAAATAATAACATATATTTAAGTGGTAAACTCAATTTAATAGTTAAGAATTATAAACAGCCCAAATTACTAAACAAAATAAATAAATAAAAGTAGTGAGATTTACATAAGAATTGAATTTTTGTATTTGAAAGCAAGGGAGGAGGCATCGAATTTCAACCTATCAAAATAAATGTGTAAATATAAACTTAAAGAAATATTTTTGAGAAATAATAAGAGTTAAGACCTTGGCAATAAGTTTGCATCGATAATTGAAAATAGCTTCATTAGCATTGAGATGTCATAAGAATTAAAAAGTAATACCTTTTTGTGAGGTCTGCACATCCTTCTAGGCTAATTTTGTGAATAGCAATCTATATTATGAGTAAATGAAGATCTATATTGCTAAGCCAACTACACCTTAATTTTTAAGGTTTTTATCTCTCTTGAGAATCCTTTGTTGTGATCATATTCCAATAGATTATGGTTGATTAAGATCTAGTTAATTAAGTTCCGACAATTCAACCTTTTTGTAAATAATCACTTTCAAAATTCTAATAACATGAATACTTCCATTTTTTTTCTCCTAAGAAAATTTAGGCGAAAGAATAAAGAATACATACCAGAAGTAATGAGGATTGATCATACTTACCAATTATGGAATAAAAATCTTAATGATCCATGAAAATAGCATCCATGACTCCACAAATGAATACGTGCCTCCCTCCATGGCCAAATAGAGATGGTCAAAATAATTAGGCTTTTCAAAGTTCCCTTCAAACTCTATAGCTTCAAAGAGTTCCAATATAGTTAGTTTTAGTATAAATAATATGATGTATTTTATGAACATAATGAAACAAAAAAGGAAAAAAAAAAAAATACAGGATAGAGTTAAACAACCTTGGAGAGGAAATAGAACTTGTAGCTTTCATTATAGGCATCCTTAAAGTATCCACATAATTTGACCTAGTACAATACACTGTGATACTTTCGTTATAGAAAAAAACCATCCAACTAAAAATATATACCCAAAAAAAAAAAAAAAAAAAAAAAAACTAAGAATACAAAAAATATAACCTTCATGAACAGTCCAAATGAGAAGTTTGAGGGAGGCGGAGCAAATATATTTATAATTTTTTTTTCCAATTGATTTTTATTCCCACTGATCTAATTGCAAGTTTTAGATATACCTGAAAGTAAGCAAAAATAGCAACAATTTTTTTAGATAGACTCAAAATCTTAATTGTTCTTATCAACTTTTCCTCTACTAATCTTGGATAAATACAAAATTTTACTTTTTCTTATCAACTTTCCTCTATTTATTTTTGGATAAACACAGAAGCTTAATGTTGATATCAACATTTTTTTCCCCCTTAACTTTATGAATAATTGTAACATGATGGGAAAGATTGATTATTAAGAGTTTGAGTTTAAGACAAAAAGTTTAATTAGAATTGATTTTACTTTTTTTATGGTAGAAAGATAAAAAGAATAGTTGTACGTTAAGAGAAAGAAAATTTATTCAAAATTACACTCTTATATTATATTAAAGATAATTTGCTTGAAAATAAACTTTATTAGCTATACGTTGTTGTTTTTTTACGTGTAGTAATATAAATTTAAAAAAATCTATGGATTAGATGGACCTTTTTTTTTTTTTTTTTTTTCTAGAATTAGATGAAGAGTTTGGATTGTAATCAAATTAAGATTTTTATCAACTTAAAAATTACTATAAGAGAATAAAAATTATATATTTTTAAAAAATCTTTAAAAAATTTTACAATTTGGTAAAGCCACTGAGCACAACCACAGCTTTTAAGCTCAACTTTTATTATATAGTATATTATAAAGATCTTGATTGTCATAATTAAATTCATAATAGATCTTCATTTTAATCTTGCAACTCTTGTTATTTCAGCATTGTTCAACTATTTAACCAAAAATAAATAAATAAATAAGTATAATATACACAACCAAACTAACATTTTGTATTTTTGTAAGACAAATCAAGTCAATGTAGACTGTAAAGTGAAAAAAATGCTTGCCTATAGGTCAGTAGTGGTGGTGATTTCTTCCATGTGAGCAATCTTCTGTTGTAATTTAGAGATAACTCTAATCATCTTTTTCTTTTGAGAGAGAGAGAGGAACTTTTTGAGAGATTTTTTTTTTTTTTTATAAACAGAATGAGAGATCTCGTTTGAAGAATACATAGAAATTGTTTTTTTTTTTTTTTTGATGTATTTGATGCGGATTATAGGATTCCAATTGTGATCAAATTCTTTTTTATTTATTTATTTATTTATTTGTCTTAGTATTATCTATTTGAAATTGGTATTTGAGAATCAACACATGACATGCTTAGGAATATGATTATTTCACAAATAGATGGTGACTATGAAAGCAATCAGTAATTTATAGGTCAATTATTGTATATTGTATAATATGCATGGTTCGGATATTTGGTTATTAGTAAAACAATTTAAAAAAAAAAAAAAACATTTGCTTGATAAGTGGTAGAATTATTTATTTATTTATTTGTCTTAGTATTATCTATTTGAAATTGGTATCTGAGAATCAACACATGACATTTTTATATTTTTTTTGGTTATATATATAAACGTGTAGTATAGTAATTAAAAAATAAGAAAGTTGCATAATTCTTTACCTCTTGAAATCTTGCTTCTGATAAAGAAACCTCAGCAAGAAGTCTAGTTTAGTATTCATCAAAATCCTTCCTTCTTTTTAGCACTATTTGTCTGCTGGTCTCCCTATACTGCTGGGTTTAGTATTCCAATTGTGATCAAATTCTTCTTCTTTTTTATTTATTTATTTTTCATAGGATTGTCTATTTAGTTTTATTCAGTTATCTTTAATCTAATTAAGATTTTTATCCACATAGAAATTATAGTTGAAGAAAAATTATATCTATTTAGAATTTATAGTTGAAGAAAAATTATATATATATATTTTCTTAAAATCTAAAAATCTAAGAAAATTTCTACAATTTGGTGCCGCCACTTGGCGCAACCACGGCGTCTAAGCCCAACTTTTATTATATATAATATGATATGATATGATTATGAACGTCCAAGTATCTATCATCGCTTCAAAAAAGTAAACTCCCAATTTTGTTGGTATTGAGTTTTTCTCAAAAAAAAAAAAAAAAAATTCTTGAAGTTTTTATTTTCACATTTAGTTTTGATAGGGTGAGATTAGGTGCCTCCTCCCTCACTTTCAAAGACAAAAATTCAATTCTTATGTAAGTTTATCTACTTTTATTTTTTAAAGTTTAGTAATTTGGGTTGTTCATAATTCTTAACTATTACATTGAGGTTATCACTTAAATATGCTTTGAATCTTTTTTGAAAATTGTTGAATTCAAGGTTTTTCATTTAAATATGTGCTTTAATTATGCGAACTCACTTTATAATTTTTTTAGGCTTCTCCTTTTATTAGTTGCATAATTATCTACCATATTCCATTCAATTAATTTTGGACTTATATATGATTTTTTATTTATTAATAAAAGATTAATCTTACACAATATTCATTCATTATATAACTTAAAGTAAAAGGTAACTTTGTTTAAAAAAAATAGAGTAAAATATTACTTTATTTTTATTATCTATTTAATTTTAGTTAAAATAATTTTTTTTTAATTTTCATTAATTTACACATGATTCTTGATTAAGCCGTGTATCACACAAGCATAATACTAGTGTGTATATATATATATATATATATATTGTTCATAGAAGATTACAGAAGAAATGTTAAAGGACATTCATAGTATCGCGACAGTCTCATTCCAGTTCCCTTCATTCTTTCTGTGCTACAATCTCTTTAAATTTGAATGTTGTTGGAGATTTAAAAGCCATAAATGTTAGGGGGCAACTAGATCTGATTGTTGTGGGAGAATGAGATTGTTTGGTTACAAAAGACAAGATTAGATTTATTTCTGGGTTTGGATTTGAATTGGGAATTTAGACCCAAACACATAGGTTTGGATTTAAGATTATCATAGTAAAAAATTTTAATAAAAATTAAGAGACAAAATTTAGTTACAAAATTGGTTGTAGCCTAAGATTACAACCTTACTCAATATCTTTTTATTAGAGGTGAATTTTGACAAATCCATCATTGGATTACATCTTCTTCTTATATCCTTTATGCTTACAAAATTTCAAGAAAATTAAACATCACTAATTATGTCATCAATAAATTTTTTAAATTGCAAATTTTCGTAATTTAAAATTATATATAAAATATAAACTGTTAGATTATATAGTAAATAATATCTGATTGACACAAAATTTGACATGTATATTAAGAGCATAAAGTACATGCAATTCAACGGTTAGATTTTCAAAATATGTAGTAATATTTATTTTATTAAGTGAGTTTGTAGCCTTAAGGTACAACCAATTTTGTAGCTAAACTTTGTCCAAAATTAAGTTGGTTTTTTGTTAATTGTTTAGAATTTATTTTGAATCTTGAGATGATAATTTTTTCAACCTATACGATACAACTTAACCCACTTATTTTATTTTATTGCTACTTTAAGATCTAATTATGAATTTGAAAATTCAAAATATAACTTAGGCATATTATAATGAATTGTGATAACTTATTGATTTTTTTTTTTTTTTAAATTTTTATATAGTTTGATGAAAGAGTCCAATTTTTTACTATGTATGAAATGTATAAGGACAGCCACCTATTCAATGCAAGTCAGCTCAACCCATATAGGTTGTACTAATTTGGGTTGAAATATGGGTCTAGTTGGGTTGAAATTTTATTTTGAGTCTCTAATTAAATCAAATTTAAGTCAGTAGTTTTTAAACCGGTTTAACTTAACTTATCCCACTATATATAAATTGACAAGGAAGAGAAAACGAAATTCTAACACAAAGGCACATCATTCTCCCCTTAAAATTATCATGGCTCTTGAGTAGAGTTTATAATAGACTTTATATTAAAACTTAGAACCTCATCTCATTCCATATCCATTATGTGACCTTTTGTTTCTAATATAAATAAATAAATAAAAACTTTTAAACTAATTTTTTTAATTTATTCATTTAAATCACTTTTATATTAAAATACTTTAGGAAATTTTAATAAAAAAGAATAATCTTAGGGGCACATAATTGTACATGACTTTAGCCACAACTCGTTTGATGAGTTGTGAGTGGTAAAGGTGTGATGGTGGGCCCACATGAGTCCATATCTTTACCTTTCACAATTCATCTGTTGTGCCCAAAATTGTGCACAACAATACAATTATTTGGTATTAGAATTTTCTGATAAATAAAAAGAAATTAGTCATAATAAATAATTCTCATGTATTCTTTTTTTGGTCGCACATAAGAAAATAAATGTTTGGCCTACCTCTAATGTTTTTTTCACAGAAATTTTTTTTGTTTTAATGAAAAAATGTCACGTCATTTACTAATTAAAGCTATTTGTTATTGTAAAAAAAAAAAAAAAAAAAAAAAGGGGGGGGACATGTACAACAAAAAAAATTAAAAAATAAATGTAAGGAGATAAATCAAACCCAAAAAACAAAACGATATCTATCTCTTTCTAAGGAGTAATGATTTATTGTTGTTGTGCATCCAACCATTGAGAACCCTTGTATCAACCCCAAAAACCGGTTGCTGTTGGTGGGATCCTCCATTCGATTTCAGGGTCCTGACTCCTGACTCCTGACTCCTGAAATTCTGAATTCTGATTCAAACATTTTTATTTCCTTCCTCACGCCACTATCTCTTGGGTACTCTCTCCCTCATTTGCTTTACTAAATCAGGTATAACTTAATCTAGGCATGCTTCACTTCTCTATATATAATCTTCCTCTATTTTGGGTGACATTTATTATCTTCTAAAAGTTTTTTATCTTAGATGTTTCATATGACTAATCGAAGTTAAAAGCTGCCTTCTAGAATGGCTATCTATGCTTTTTGTCTGGCATACGGGCATACAATTGAATTTTGATCAATAACCTCTGTTTTGTTTTGGATTTGGTTTTGGTTTTGGTTTTGGTTTTTTTTTTTTTTTTTGGGGGGGGTGTTGTTCTTTGTTTTTTGTTGGGCCCCTTCGGTCCAGGTCCAAGTCCAGGTAAGATACCGAGGTTGTTTCTTTTTCATTTCTTTTTTGATACCGAGGTTGTTTCTTGAGTGAAAAAAAAAAAAGTGATGCAGTGTGTTGGAAAAGGACTTATATGACAATATTAAAATAAGAATGCCCAGGAGTCAATAAGACATGATATGCATCAATGGGTGCAAAATATTGTGTTGGAAAAGGACTAATTTCATAAAATAGTTGTAACCTATATGATGATATTAAAATTGAGACCTGAACACTTTGCAACGGCTGGGAATTAATTGAAATAGTTGGTTTGAATTACAGTCTTGATGTTCTCCAAAAAGAGTACTGCTTGATGGGGCTAAAGTAGTTGATTCAGTCCATTTTGCCAAGACAATTAACCTTTATCCCTGATGTCATATATATGTACACTTTGAGATTTTCATTGACAGGCTTTATTGTGGACAAGACAAACACCCTGAAGGTTAGACACTAAAGAAGGGAAGAGAAATGAATTATTTCATGTTGTTTGTTATGTGGAGATAATGGAAGGAAACTAGAGATAAGAAAAGATACATTTGTTAACTTTTTCCTTCTCGTCAATTTTTGGAGAGAAGATTTTAGTTGACTTGACCAGTGAAAATTTTTGAACAATTTCTTCCATCTTTATTTTCTTTTACCTCACTGTCGATTTTCACTTACTAGCCAAACAATGAAAAAATAAGAGAAATTAAAATTTTCCATTCTTTTCTTTTATTCAGTGTTTAACTAAACGTAACACAGGTTTGTGAAGGAGATTCACATTATTTGAGTTAGCATATAATATATATGCAGATTTGTTAATTTTTCTCTCTTCATAAACAATACTATTGCTGGTATATCCTATCATTATTATCCTTTGTAAATGGTATTATTCTTATAGTGATTCCTCCTCATGACCCTAGGCCTTTATTGGAAGCAATGGAGCAAAATGCGAAAATGGTATCTGGCCCATCCAAGGGTTTATTGCAGAGTGAAGATTTGTATCAGGTACAATCTACCATTCTTTTGTGTGTTTGTGTGTGTGTTCATCTTTTCTTTTCTTTTTTGATAATTTTTTTTTTCTTCTTTTCTTTTTTAAATTCTTAATGTCATTCTTCAACAATGTTGCAGTATATCCAGGAGACTAGTGTTTTCCCACGTGAACCAGAATTTCTGAAGGAGCTAAGGCGTGTCACTGCTAGCCACCCAAGGTAATTGTCCTTCTTTCTAACTAACTTGGTGCTGTTCTTTCAATTACTATAGTTCTTGTATGTTCTGAAATTTATAAATGTAACTTAGTAGGTGTTTAGAAACCCCAGCGTGAAAATGAAAATTTCTGTGTGGATTCCATGTAACTTGTTAAGCTATTTAAAATTTCTTTAATTAAGAAATGCCATGTGAATGAATGGAGCAAATTGATTCTTGTGATATTCAAATACTCCCTCAAGAAATGATGCATTTGACAATGGATGGCATGGATACGGCTAAATCATCTAACTGGTTCAGTAGTTGGCATTGAAAGAATTTTTGAACTTGTTATGGTACACATTCATGAGCATGCCTTCAAAATGAGTTACTGGAGACTTTCAAGTATCTTTTATCTCACAGCATTCAGAAAATTAATTAGCTTGTCGTTTTCTAGGGCTATGATGGCTACCTCACCAGATGTCGGTCAGATGATGGCCATGCTGTTGAAACTAGTAAACGCGAAAAAGACTATTGAAGTTGGAGTTTTCACGGGATACTCTCTACTCCTCACTGCTCTTACAATTCCAGAGGATGGCAAGGTCTGTAATGGACAATCTTATGTATCTTCTACTTATCTATTAAATCACTTATGGTTTGTTGTAGATTACTGCAGATTATAGCTATAGATGTAAATCGGGACCCTTTTGAAATTGGGTTGCCAGTAATTAAGAAAGCTGGTGTCGCTGACAAAATTGATTTCATTGAGTCTGAGGCTTTACCTGTTCTTGATCAGCTATTACAGAATGTAAGGATTGCTTCCTCTTATTATTATTAATCTTCTTTCATGCTTGCCACAATAAGGTCTTCATGTTTCTTTTTCTTTATTTCTTTTTTTGGCTGCGGGGGATGGGGCTTATGCAGCATGAAAATGAAGGGAGTTTCGACTTTGCTTTTGTCGATGCTGACAAGGTCAATTATTGGAACTACCATGAGAGGCTGATGAAACTGTTAAAGGTGGGTGGGGTAGCTGTCTATGATAACACACTCTGGGGAGGGTCAGTTGCAATGCCTCATGCATTGGTTCCAGAGTTCATGAAACCGGGCAGACAGTTGACAATTGAGCTTAATAAATTACTTGCAGCTGATCAGCGAGTCCAAATTTCACACGCTTCATTGGGTGATGGTATCACAATCTGCAGGCGTCTCTACTGAATTACTGCTTGGATTTAATTTGTATTTTACTTTGTTTTCTTTTTTCTATAGAAAGGAAATGCATAAGAACAAACTAAGCAGCATCACAAGTATTTATTTCTTAACCTGTCTTATGAGCTTGAATGTAAAATTCACCCGAAGTAGCCAGCATAGATTATTACTCCATTGCATATTACTTATCATATGTAACTGTTTGCAACTTTGAATCAGAAGATGCTGGTGTTACTAAGATACAGATTGCTTCACTCATTTCTTCCATATCAACAAAAGAATGTTGACACTATCAATGGCTCCAAGGGCTCCTTTGGTCCCCACGGGCACCTGCCTCCTGAGAGCAGTTTTTATGTTAAGGTTTTATCAACATACACGAGTGACAGTGTGAGTGATGTCTTACCCTAAAAAATAATGATAAGAGTAAATGGTTAATATAACATAATTAGGCCCAAAATCATAGGCTTAAGTTTTGGGGTTAAATGATGTTAGTATATGTTATATTAACTACTCAATAGGTATGGGTGTCAATTCGGGTTAGTGTGTCGAGTTCGTGTCGTGTCGAGGTAGGGGTATTCGACTAAATGGCTCAACTCGAACTTGACTCATTTAATAATTGTGTCATAATCCTTCAATCCTAACCCGGCCTGTTAATAATGTGGGTTGACCTTATCCAATCCACTTGACACACTTAATAAACACGTTGTGTTGGGTTGACACGAATATAACACAACCCATTTTAACCTGTATAATATTAAATATAACATCCATTTAGAAATATTTTTTTTTACATTTCAAAAGTAGTGCATACACTTCAAATCTTCACCCACATTCAAAATAATATAGTTTAATAAAAATATAACATCTATCTAGAAATTAGTTCTTTACACTCCAAAAGAAGTGCATACACTTCAACCCAAATTCAAAATAACATAGTTTAACAAAAATAAAATAACATAGTTCAACAAAAATTTAATATTCTCAAGGTTTGTAAAGTTTCAATTTCTAATTATGTCTCATGTAAGTTTTTGTAATTACTCACTTTTCTTTTTAAATTTGAAAAATAGGTTGGATATAAAAGGTATTTGACAAATCTAAAATAAAATGAATATTTATTTGTTATACTAGTTAAACCGGTTGTGTTAAATAGGACATTTTGGGTTGACACAAATAAATTTGCGTGTCAAACGTGTCTATTGTGGGTTATGCGGGTTGACCCGCTTATAGAACGTTTCTTATCGTGTTGCTATTGTGTCGTTTTCAGGTTGACCCGTTTATGACCCAAACCTGCTAAAGCCCAACCCTAACTTGCAAAAACCCATGTCGTGTTCACGACTTGGGTCGAATATTAACAC
Source organism: Quercus variabilis (assembly GCA_030445155.1). NCBI lineage: Eukaryota > Viridiplantae > Streptophyta > Magnoliopsida > Fagales > Fagaceae > Quercus > Quercus variabilis. Next base: position 58,942,748 of record CP129446.1, read on the forward strand.
CCCTATCAATAGGAGTTATTCCAAGATTTTCTCTCCCTAACATTCTCACTTATTTTTGACCGATTTGGAGCTATTTTCCTCCAATTTACTATATGACAATTAAAGAGACTATCTATATATAATTTTAATCACATGACTTTTTTAATGAGTTATGTGACTTATATATATATATATATAGGCAAAGTTTAAAGAAAATCTAACTAGATTTTACAATTGAAGTCCAATTTTACGTCATGTGTCCTAAATAATATTCTTACAAGACTTCTTAAAGAGTTAAAAAAAAAAAATTCTTAATATATATGTATAGAATTATATACATATAATTCTATACATATGTATTAGATTACAAGCTAATTTAAATAATGCATAAAAATAGTCTTGTAAAATGTCACGTTGTAAGTTGGTGAAAATTCCTTCAAACTATTTGAGGTATATAGTGTCTATTTTTTGTAGTTTCTTTTACCTGAATAAGCCTGAGGGTCATTCTCATTATTTTCTCCCCTTTTTTTTATCACAATGAGAACATGCCTTCTTGCCTTAGAGCATCCACAGCAGTGGAGCAATAATTATAGCTATTTGGCACCACAACAAACCACTTTATCTATTTTAACTACACACGTGCTGCAGCAGTGGATCTATTTTAGCTTTCAATACAATAAAATAATATAAACACCACAATAAAATAATATATATTCACAATCAGTTATTTATTATTTTTTTCACTGTTCATCTTCTTTCTGTCTTCTCCCTCACTGCCCTCTCTTCAACCCACAACCCCTCACGGCACCACCACCATCACCGCTGCCACCACCACCACCACTAGCACTAACACCACCACCACCACCACAGCAGGAAAAAAAAAAAAAAACCCACAGCACCACAAAACACGGCACAACCACTGCCAACACAGCACCACAAAACAAACCCACTCTACTATCAGCCACACCCACAACAACCACCACCACCACCATCAGCCACGGCCACAGCCACAACCACAGCCACAGCCGCCGCCGCCGCCACCACCAATCCACAGCAAGGAAAAAAAAAAACCCCAAATCTCCAATCTTTTTCCTCAGCCACAACCACAGCCACAGCCACAGCCACCACCAACACCAACACCACCACCACCACCACCACCACTAGCAGTCCACAGCAAGAAGAAAAAAAAAAAAAAAAAAAAAAAAAAAAAAAAACCCAAATCTCCAAGCACTCCGATCGGCGAGCAAGCACTCCAATCACGTCGGCGAGCTGGGTCGGCGATCCACGAGCAAGCAATCCGATCGGCGGCTTGGGAGACCGGAGTTGAGAGAATGAGAGAACGCAGTGAGAGAGTGAGAGGCCGAAGTGAGAGACCGGGTGAGAGAGTGAGAGGCCGGAGTGAGGCAAGACCGGAGTGAGAGAGTGAGAGGCCGGAGTGAGGCGAGACCGGAGCGAGAGAGTGAGAGGCTGGAGTTGAGAGAGTGAGAGACTGGAGTGAGAGAGGGAGCTTGAGAGATGTTCAGAGAAGAAAAAAATTGAGGAAGAAGAAGAAAGAGAGAAGCCGGAGAGATAAAGAATGAGAAAAGATTATTTAAATGAGAGATGAGAGAGGAATGTAATAAAAAAATAATTTTTTTTTTTAGATGTGAGCTACAGTACACATCTAAATATAGATGTGTACTGTAGCTGTGGAGCTAAATTTTTTAGATTTAGCTCCACTGCTGCGTGATGTTTTTTGTGATTTTAAGCTAAAAATATAGCATTATACCTATATAGCACCACTGCTGTGAGTGCTCTTATATGACAAGTTAAAGATGCGTGCGTCATGGCAGTGAGGTGCGATCCCTCTTGCTGTTTTTTATATATTTATAATCCCACTACTTGAAAAGGAGGAGAGGAGGTCCTTTTCAAGTAGTGGGATGTCCTTGACAAAGAAGTCCTTGCGCCAACAGTCTATCATTTTATCAAATTATTGCTCTTTCCCCAAAGGCAGAGGATAAATTCTTCCAAAGTGCAATTCCTTCCCTTATCCTATCATTTAAACATGTCAATAAGTCTAGAATCACATTTTTTTTTACAAAATTATTCAGAATCATTGAAGTGGGAGTTGTAACTAGTGAACAATAAAGTGATGTTAGTAATGAGCCTAAATGATAATTAATAATAACTTGACAATTCATTGATTGTGAAATTTTTTGTAAAAAAAAGTATACGTAGCATTACTCACAATTAATACAAGCAAGTTGACACAAAATACAAAAGCGTCTTTAAATACTATTATATAAGTCAGTAACCTCTACAATGCAAATGAAAGTTTAACATAACATGATTTTTTTTTTTTTGCCTAAATATAAAATTTGATAATTATTAATATTGGAAAAACTAAATTAAATGACGATCCACATATCAAAAGAGGAACTAGTCCAATAACACTTGAGAAACAATCGCATATGCTTGTCACATAATAAAGGAGTAGGCAAAGCATTACACATCTCTATGCTGCCCAATTCTTCCAGTTCCAAGGCCATAATAAGGATGTAAATGAGCTGAACTCGAACTTATAAACAAACTAGATTAAATTTTTAAGTTTGGTTCATTTTATTGTTGAACAAACTCAAAATTGTTCACAAGTCCCTTGATTAACTTTTTTTTTTCTCATATATAATAAACATCATAGCTATTTTTTTTTTATCCTTTTTCACTAATCTATGCTGATAATTAATAAATAGATTGTAGTTGAAATTATATATTATTTTAGCTAGAATGATTTTTGTTATGAACTTATAAAAAATATATAACCAATCTTGTATTGTTTATATTTGAGTTTGACTCATTTAATTATCAAGCCTAAATATTGGCTTGTGCTTGGCTCATTTGTTAAATAAATAAATATAAATAAGTTTTTTTCACGCTGACATGGCATGTTTGTAAATTGGAATTTCATTGGACAGATTTTTCATCTAATTTTCGGACAATGGCCATTAAAGTTAACATCATCAAGATGAACAGTAGGGTGTAAATGACTAGATTTGTTACAAATTGGGTAATAGTTGTAACTTTTTATAGCTTGGGGGGTGTAAAAACACAAGTATCCCTATAGTTGAGATGTTTTTTGCAAATAACCGTAAATAGTAACTGTTTTTTCACTTTTTTGAGTTTTTCTAACTTGCGGTCTTCGCCAGCACTCACGACTCATTGACCGTTTGACACGTAAATCACTTTCCCTTATGAAAGTGAAGGAAGTGGCAATGAAAAACTGTGTGGCGCTTGTGGAAGCCCAATTCAGTTCCCGATTCAACCATTTTTTTCACACCATAATCCATTGGTACTCTCTCTAACCTTTTTCAAAATAATTCTGCAGCATTCACTTCGCTTAGAACTTTTTCTTTTTGTGTTTTTTGGATAGTTTAGAACTATATAATTTCTATGTATCTTTTGTGGGGAGGTGTGATTATTTTCTATGGTTTCCTTTATTATGGTTAATTTAATCCCTTCCCATGTTAAAGGTAGCCTTCTAAAATGGCCATGTATGATTCTTTTTTCCTTGGTGTATGGACATAAAAATCGAATTTTGAGTAATACCCTCTGTTTTTGTTAGGCCCCTTTGGTTAAGTGAAATACTAAGATTGGTTTTTTGAGTGTTTTGCTGCACTTACAAGAAATATAGATCATGGCGTATGGTTTAAAATAAATATAAAGAGGATAATATAACAGACTAATGTGAGATTATAAGACGTGTTTAGGTGCAAAACATTGTGATGGAAATAACTAATTTGAGAAGATAGTTGTAGCCTAGATGATGATGTTTTATAACTGATCAGTACTAAAGACCTAGGAATTTTGCAAAGACTGGGGATTTATCGTTTAAGGAATCTGGTAATTGATTTTTTTTTTTTTTTTTTTTTTTTTTTTTTTTTTTTGTCTTACAACAAGTGGATTCTCTTTCATAGGAAAACCGGACAGTGTCATTGAGCCACAAGGCTTTTGGAACCTCTGGTAATTGAACTTGTTGGTTTGAATTGTTTCTTCTTGTTAGTATACAAGACTACTGCTTGATGTGGTTGATAGAGTTGATTCAGTCCAATTTTCTAGGATAATCAACCTTTACCCTTGATGTCATATATCCTCTGCGCTGTTTGTTTACTTTCTATGAGAGAAAATGAACAATGGAAAATAAGAGAGAGGAAAAGAATATAATTATTTTATGCTGTTTGGTTATGTAGAGAAAATGCAAGGAAACTAGACAGAAGAAAAAAAAAATTGGTAACTTTTCTTCTTGTTACTAACTTTCTATTAAAATATCATCTATCTTTGGAGGGACAATTTTAGTTACATGAGGAAAATTTTGAATCTTTTCTATTCCCTCACTATTTACTAACCAAACAATGAAAATAGGAGAAATTCAAAAAAATTTATTCTTTTGTTTTCTTAGTGGCAAACCAAACATAGTATTAGTATAAGTCCGTGAAGGAGATTTATGTGTATAAAAAGGCCCCTCTTTTTTTTTATGAGATTAAGATATATATGCAGTTATGTTTTCTCTCTTCATAAACAATGAAATTGCTGGCCTGCTGGAATATTATAACTCTTGTCCTTTTTTGAATGATATCATTCTTTAGTGATTCTTCTTCATTAAAATATACAGTAAGTAGAAGCAATGGAGCAAAATGTGGAAAACATACGTGCTCCTCCCAAGAGTATGTTACAGAGTGATGATCTGTATCAGGTACTATATCATTCTCTCTTTTTATTTTTTATTATTTTTTGTTCAGCTTTTCTTGATGAAATTCGTAATTTTGTTATTCAATGATGTTGCAGTATATCCTGGAGACTAGTGTTTACCCACGTGAGCCAGAATTTCTCAAGGAGCTAAGGCATGTCACTGCTAATCATCCAAGGTGATTGTTCTTCTTAGTAAATTGTGACTAACTTGCTAGCTATTTTGTGTACTCTTGTCAAGGTATTTTTTTTGGTGTTTAGAAACATCAACATGCAATGCAACTTCTGCAGGTTCCTTTGATAGAGAAAACCAGAAAAGGAAAGAAAAACAAAAGGTGCAATTAGAAGTTAATTATCTTGAAATGACTTCAGGCATAAATGGATACATGTAACTTATCAAATTAAGATTTCTAGAATTATGAATGCCATGGAAGGAAACAGAAAAAATTAGTTCATGTGGTATTTGAATACCACCTTATGAATTGGTGCACAGCACAATTGATGACAGGCATATTGTAAATCATCTAACTGGTTCAGTACTTGGTGAGTAAAGAAATACTGAAGTTGTTTGTATCAACCAACCGTTACTGATTTTAAACTGACTTCACGGAGACTTTCAAGTTTCTTTTTTCTCCTTTTTTCTTTTTTTTAATATCTCTTGGCATTCAGAAAGATAATTAGCTTGTCATTTCCTAGGGCAATGATGGCTACTGCACCAGATGCAGGCCAGTTGATGGCCATGTTGTTGAATCTAGTAAATGCAAAAAAGACAATTGAAGTTGGAGTCTTCACAGGATACTCTCTTCTCCTCACTGCTCTTACAATTCCAGAGGATGGCAAGGTCTGTAATGGATATTCTTCAGTGAGAACCTCATACTTTTCTATTAAACTACTTATGGTTTGCCATATAAAACTGCAGATCATAGCCATAGATGTAAATCGGGAGACATTTGAGATTGGATTGCCAATAATTAAGAAAGCTGGTGTTGCAGACAAAATTGATTTCATTGAGTCTGAGGCTTTACCAGCTCTTGATCAGCTATTACAGAATGTAAGGAGGAACTTTCTCTTATTATTAGTCTTCTTTCATGTTTTCCACAATAAGCTTGTCATGTTTCTTTTTCTGTCTTTCTTCTTATGGCTGTGTGGGGGATATGCAGCATGAAAATGAAGGGAGTTTTGACTTTGCTTTTGTTGATGCTGACAAGAATAGTTACCAGAACTACCATGAGAGGCTGATGAAACTGTTAAAGGTGAATGGCCTAGTTGTCTATGATAACACACTCCGGAGAGGATTTGTTGCAATGCCTGAAGCGTTGGTTCCAGAGCACAGGAAACAGGACAGAGAGATTTCAATTGAGTTTAACAAATTTCTTGCAGCTGATCCTCGCATCCAAATTTCACATGCTTCAGTGGGTGATGGCATCACAATCTGTAGGCGTCTCTACTAAATGACTTCTTGAAACTTCTCTGCATTTTACTTGCTTTATGAGGTTGAACGTAAATGCTCCTGAACTACCTCGCTTAGATTATTAGTCCTTAAGATGGTATATGAGTAATTTGGTTTTGGTTGTAAACGAGTTTGAATGTCACATGATTTTGGAATCACCAGAAGATGTGGTTGCTAAAAAACAGATGGCTCAGTCACTTATTCCTCCTTATTTACAAATAGAAATGTTTGACATTTTCTTTTTTTCTTTTTCTTTTTTCTTATTTGTGAATAAGGTGATATTATTTAAAAAAAAAAAAAATCAAACATCAAACAATTACAGCTCAAAACTCAACACTAGCAGCAGGGCTGCCAACCGGGAAGCAAAGAAAGAAAACTCCCAAAACGACACAACACAATACAAACCGAACCCTGCTCAAGGCTAGCCTATAATGATCCAATATTTCACCTGGATTCTCAGCATAGAAGAGAGGCTTGTATCACTGGCAGAAACCTTTGCAGGGATGCATGCACTAGCTCATCATCTTACATCATTTAAAATGATTTTTACCAATTGATCCTCTAAAATAAAAAAGTTATACCTTTTTAATACCATAGATTTCTATAAGCTTTAATGGTTAAAAAAACACTGCTGTCCATATCATCATTAAGTATTTATTGTTTTCCACCTCATTAAAGGAGGAATAAGTGTATGAAGCCTTTTGTTTTTGTTTTTGTTTTTTGTCCATACGAGTTTGAACGTCACACGAATAGCACTATATCATTAGAAGAAAAGTAGATGGCCAGTGTATGTGGCATATCTAAGATCAAAACGCATTTTATATGTAATTGAATATTAGTTTCTAGTGTGTTTAAGAAGTACAACAAGTGATTAACAAGTGGTATTATTAAAGACACAAAACTGCCCAAGAAACTACACAAGAAAAGCTGAAACTATAAATCTCAACACTTGCTCAATACCTATTGATCTATCAAATTTTAATGAACCTTGATACCTGCTCAACACCTCTCAATCTATCGAGCCTCGAGTAACTTGAATGTAAAATTCAGTTTTTGGCCCATGATGACTTAGCCTTCTAGGGATTCGTGTACTAGGGTTCCAAAACATATAAAAGACATATTTTAAAGCGTCATCAAAGAGACAGAGACTCATGCATAACAGAAGTTGCTGCAACATTTGTGCACCTAGGGTTTTGTGCGAAGCTACTTCCAGTTCATCTGAGCATGGATTGAAGAACTCTGTAAATTTACAACAATCAAAAAGGTTGTTGTGGAGGAGTCACGGATAGAGAGATTCATGCAAAGAAGAAATCTTCTACAAAATCAAGTCCAATTGGGGAATATAGCTAAGACTGGTATAGCTCAATAGTTTCTACTATAAGTAGGTACTTCAGAATGGCATGTAGGGTAAGATTCCTTGTACTTATAGCTGGTTTTTCTTGTTATGGCCCATTTGGTAGACTGTAACGGTAATTACATAGGAATAGGAATAGATATTACAACGAATACAAAATGTTGTAATGAAATGCTTATTACTATTCATTTATTTGGTGACAACACAATAATAGAACCCTAAAGACAATGAAATGAAAATATTTTAAATCAAACTTAAGATATATTTTAGGAAATATCTTACTCATATAATCATATTTCCTAAAAAATAATATTTTTTAAATTTAAAAGAGAGATTAGTTATTTTTTATGATTTTTTATTTTCATAATTGTTATGTGCATATAGAAAGTTTGTTTATTTAAAAATATATTAATTATAGAAATTAATACACCTACTAAGGAATAACTATTACATCCATTTTAGAAATAAATAGTTATTCCTCATTTTAAAGAATAACTATTCATAAGGAATAACCATTTTCTATAATAAAAATATAAAAAAACTACTAAATAATTAAACCAGAGGAATAACTATTACATTACAGTACCTATTACAGTTTACCAAACATACCCTTAATAGATTCTTCAGGAATGGTGACTCAATATTCACTTGGTGGGGTTTAGCTAACAAGGGTTTCTCATCGTGATCAAATCACCATGTCAAACTTAATTTCTACTGCACTCTATTTAGTTTGGTGATTCAATTGTGTCTTAATCTGATTTGTATGTAATTTGACTAATTAAACAACTTAGTTAATTAGATTAATTAAATGGGGTCAATCTATAACCCAAAAAGCAGCAACCAAGTGCAAAGCAATAATGAGACAATCAAAACACAAATTATTAAAGATGTTACAAAGCCTTTTTGTTATAATAAAAATATGAGAATACCTTCTGTCTGGAGCTAGCAAAAAAGGGCTTGTTTATGCCACCAATCAAGAGCTGCCACGTCAGACATTTAATGAGGAAGCAGTACACTCTATCACACAGGATTATAACTCAATTAAAACTAAAATCATCAAACACGTATCAAATCAGAAACTTGGAGAGACTCGGAGAAACAGCACCAACGTCTAACCCATTCTTGAAATACTATCTATTATCATTAAATACCATATCAAGGCTCTCTACTATTTGTCAAATCAATATCAATATATATATATATATATATATATATATATATAAAAGCAGAGACCTAATGCGGGAGTGCATGAGGTCATGCCATGTGGCGCTCTAATTTTGTTTTTAGTTTCTTTTACCTCTTTTTATTAAGTATTTTTTACTGTTACCCAAAATATCACATTAACTTATTTTTACTATTTCCTCATTAATTGACTAAGTTTACACCACAACTTTCTTTTTTCTTCATGTCTTTTACCCACCATTTCAGTATTAAAAACAAAAGCACAAAAATAAATAAATAAATAAGGTACTAACCCAATAACTAAGGGCTAATATAACTAGTCCAATAAGGTACTAGGAAGAGATAGAGAGACACAAAAATATTTTTGATTGTTAAATGAAATGAATTGTTCCACAATTACCAAAATAAAAAATTTGAGATTGACAAAGCATTTGTAAGAGAGAGAAAGAAAGGAATTTGAGGGGCCACCACCATTGTCATGCTGGCTAGCCTCCCACCACCACCATGCTAGCCGGCCTCCCACCACCATCAAGCCCGTGAAACCTCTACGGGTATTTTTTTTTTGGTTAATTCTTACCATGACCTCATTACTACCAAAATTCTATAACAATTATGTTATAATATATGTATAACATTCTCAAAACCATAAGTAGAATGTGATGTTTATAAGAATTGTAGCAAAAGTGCATTACCTGAACTATGCTAATCTTATTTAAATGGTTAAAAATTAACTCTTTTTATTGAGATCATAGTCCTAGAGACAAAAGTCCAAGGTTAAGTCCTTTTGTTTTTGTGATAAATTGCCAATAGTGGAGCATAATGCTCTAAGAGCCCGTTTGGATCGAGAGGGGAAAAAGAAGAAGTGGAGGAGAATAGAGTAAAGTTGGCTGAAAATAGGCTAATTTTGGGCCAAATCTACTTTATTCACCCTCTCTCTTCTTCAATCCAAACGAACCATAAAGTAGAGACCTCATACTAAGTGCATGAGGTCATGTCATGTGGCGCTCTAATTTTGCATTTAACATTTTTTACGTTTTTTCATTAAATTTTTTTTTACTGTTACCCAAAATATCACATTAACTTATTTTTACTGTTACCTCATTAATTGACTAAGCTTACACCAGACCTTCCTCTTTTCTTCATGTCTTTTAGGCTTTAGCATACCCGCCATTTTAGTATTAAAAACAAAAGTACCCAAAAAAAAAAATAATAATAAGGACTAATATAACTAACCCAGTAAGGTACTAGAGAGAGATAGAGAGACAAAAAAATATTTTTGGTTGTTAAATGGAACGCATTGTTTCACAATTACCAAAATTTAAAAAAAAAAATTTGAGATAAACAAAATATTTGTAAGAGAGAGAAAGAAAGGAATCTAAGGGGCCACCACCATCGTCATGCTGGCTGGCCTTCCACCACCATCAAGCCAGCGAAACCTCTACATGTTTTTTTTTTTTTGTTAACTCTTACCATGAACTCATTACTATCAAAATTTTATAACAATTATGCTATAATATAAGTATAACATTCTCAAAATCATCAGTAGGATATGATGTTTATAAGAATTGTAATAAAAGTGCATTACCTAAACTATGCTAACGTTATTTAAATGGTTAAAAATGAACTCTTTTTATTGAGATCATATTCCTAGAGACAAAAGTCCAAGGTTAAGTTCTTTCGTTTTTGTACAGATAAATTGCTAGTAGTGGAGCGTAATTATCTAAGGGCCCGTTTGAATTGAGAGAGGAAAGAGTGAGAGTGGAGGAGAGTAGAATAAAGTTGGCTAAAAATAAGCTAATTTCTGGTCAAATCCGCTCTACTCCCCCTCAAACCAAACGGCCATAAAACATTGAAAGATAATCACAAGTAGCATATGCAATTAGTGCTTTCCTAAGTCCAACATATTCTTTCTTCTATTTTTGCCCAATCAAAATAAGTGATTCCCCTATTTAACTTCAAGTGAATTGGTGCTTCTTTTTTGTTTTATTGCAGTCATTCATAATTTGCAGTGTTAAAAATAAAAATTATGTTAATGAAAAAAAAAAAAAAAAAAGACCTTATGCAAGAGTACATGAGGTCTTGCCACATGGTGCTCTAATTTTACATTTAACATTTTTTTAGCTCTTTTTATTAAGTATTTTTTTTACTGTTACCCAAAAGTCTACATTAACTTATATTTTACTGTTATCTCATTAATCTCTCATTGATTGCCTTAGCTTATACCACACATTTTCTCTCTTTTTCAATTCTTTTAGCATACCCACCATTTTAGAATTAAAAACAAAAGAAAAAAATAATAATTAAGGACTAATACTAATAACTAACCATGTTCTCTCTCTTTCTCTCTCTCTCTCTCTCTCAAAAAAAAAAAAAAACTAACAATGTAAGGCACTAGGTAGAGATAGAGAAACACGAAAATATTGTGGACAGTTAAATGAAACGCATTGTTTCACTATTACCAAAATAAAATAATTAAGTTTGACAAAGTATTTGTAAGAGGAATCTGAGGGGCCGCCACCTCTTTCATATTGGCCTCTCCCCATCATCAAGCTGTCAAAATCTCTACGGGTAATTTTTTTTACCATAGTTTTAAATCATTTATATGACACACGCATATACACTTGCTTACACTATCTATTAATGTTGCATTATCGATGAGTGGAAGACAGCGAGAGAGTTGAACATATTTTCATTTCATGGTATGCAATATGTGAATACAATACAGATTAGTTGATCTTCATGGTCTTATTACTCTTTTGTATTTATTTTTTATTCATGATTTAAAAAGAAAAATTAAACTTACATTGAGAAGGCTACAAATGTGCAGTGAAGTTACTAATCTAATTTTTAATATCTCAAAATGTATATGTTTCTTTACTTAATTTTAAATTATTTTTTCATTTAAATATATGTATAACATTCTCCAAAAAAAGTCTTACATAAAATATTACAAAATTATCCGTGCATCGCACGGAAAACTTACTAGTTAGTTTAATTGGAAAGATTTGAACTTAAGATCTTCCCTGACCACACTGCTCACCTTTACCATCTTAGCCAGGGCCCAAGGGCCTTTCCATTATTCAATTAATTGGTGCTGTTTCTCCAGGTCTCTGCTTCCTCATCAAATGTCTGACATGGCAGCTCCTGGTTGGTGGCATAAACAAGCCATTTTGTGCCAGCTCCAACAGAAGGTATTCTCTAAAAATATTATTTTCACACTGTTTTCCAAAGCTACCTCTAACCACTAGCCATTTTCAAAATTAAAAAAAGGGACCAATTTGAATTTTTTTTAATATTGTTTGGAAGCATTATTGATATGAAGTGATCCGCTTTCAGATTTCAATTGCATTCTAATAAGTTTTTTTTTTTTTTTTTTTTTTTAAAAAAAAGGTGGAAAAAAAGATTCACAATCATATTATAATAAGCATTTCTAACTTCCAAACAAAAATGCGCTCAGACAACACAGCATACAGTAGCCCTGAAAAACCTGTTGCTGCAGGTGGAAGCCAGATACAATATCAGGGTCCTGGTTCAACCATTTATTCACATCACAATCTACAGCCAGGTACAAGTACCACCACTTGCACACACACACACTCTCTCTCTCTCTTTCTCACTACACGTTTTCAAGATAAATTTGCAGCCAGGTACAACTTAGTTAAGTTTTATATATAATCTGGGCAAGCATTCACTTCATTTAGAACTATAAGCTTTCTATCATTTCAGTCCAAAAAAAAAGAACTATAAGCTGGATCTTTTCTTGGGTGGCTGTTTTTATGTTATGTTTTTTAACTGATACATTCATATGGCTAATCCATTCCCTTCCTATGTTGAAGGTGGTCTTCTAAAATGGTCATTTATGCTTTTTAGTTGGTATAGGGGTATTGAAAAATTAAAGGAAATCAATGGAAGAAACATGGATTGAAGTAGGCTTAGAGTGTCTTTATTTGGAGATGTCTATGTCTGCAACAATCTTTTTAAAAAACTGATTATGAATGATTATTTATAAACAATGAAGAGATACCAATGAAAATACACCTTTGAAAGGTCACTTGTGAAAAGACATAACTTTTAAAACTCTGTTAGGACAGCTACTAGCTGTTAGGAATAGAAAACATCCATTTTTGCTCTTATAGTGATTCTTCATCATTATTCTAGAACTTTATTGGAAGAAATGGAGCAAAATGCAAAAAAGGTACCTAGTCCTTCTAAGGGTATATTGCAGAGTGAAGATTTGTATCAGGTAGTACTATACCATTCTCCTTTTTCTAATTTTCAGATTTTAATACTCAATTTAGTTGTTCAACAATGTTGCAGTATATCCTGGAGACTAGTGTGTACCCACGTGAACCAGATTTTCTCAAGGAGCTAAGGCATGTCACTGCTAGTCATCCAAGGTAATGTCCTTTTTTCTTCACTAACTTGATGCTAGTTCTTTCGTGTACTTAAGCTCTTGACTTCTTTTTGTATATTCAAATTCTTTTCAAGATAATTTTATAGGTGTTTAGAATCCTTAGTGTAAAATAAAATTTCTGTATATTCCTATGATAGAGCAACACCACCAATGGTGCAATCAGAGTTTATTATCCCAAAATAACTTCAGTTATAAATAGATGCATGTAAATTATCAAACTGTATTAAATTCAAAAATTATGAAATGCCTTGGAAAGGAAATCGATCAGATTAGTTCGTGTGGGATTTGCAACCACCTTAAGAAATGGTGCACGAGACAATGGATGACAGGCATATTGCAAATCATCTACTGGTTCAATACTCCATTATAGCAACAATTCTTGATTGTGTTTAAAATGACTTGGTGGGGACTTTCAAACATTTTTATTTTTTAATAAATCTCAGCATTCTAAAAGATAATTAGCTTGTCATTTTCTAGGGCTATATGGGCTACTGCACCAGATGCAGGTCAGTTGATGGCCATGTTGTTGAATCTAGTAAATGCAAAAAAAACTATTGAAATTGGAGTCTTCACAGGATACTCTCTTCTCCTCACTGCTATTACAATTCCAGAGGATGGCAAGGTCTGTAATGGATACTTTCCAGTGAGAATTGTATACTAATCTATTAAACTGCTTATGGTTTGCCATATAAAATTGCAGATTATAGCTATAGATGTAAACCGGGAGACATTTGAGATTGGATTGCCAGTAATAAAGAAAGCTGGGGTTGCAGACAAAATTGATTTCATTGAATCTGAGGCTTTACCAGTTCTTGATCAGCAATTACATAATGTAAGGATTAACTTCCTCTTATTATTAATCTTTATTCATGCTTGCCAAAATAAGCTTGTCATATTTCTTTTTCTTTCTTTCTTTTTATGGCTGTGGGGGGTGGGGGATATGCAGCACGAAAATGAAGGGAGTTTCGACTTTGCTTTCGTTGATGCTGACAAGGTTAATTACTGGAACTACCATGAGAGGCTGCTGAAACTTTTAAAGGTTGATGGCCTAGTTGTCTATGATAACACACTCCGGAGAGGATTTGTTGCAATGCCTGAAGCTTTGGTACCAGAGCACAGGAAAAAGGACATAGAGTTAACAATTGAGTTTAACAAATTTCTAGCAGCTGATCCTCGCATCCAAATTTCACATGCTTCATTGGGTGATGGCATCATAATTTGCAGGCGTCTCTACTGAACGACTGCTTGAAACTTCTCTGCAATTTACTTGCTTTATGAGGTTGAATGTAAATGCACCTGAACTACCTTGCTTAGATTTTTACTCTTAAGATTGCATATGAATGGTGTGGTTTGAAAATAAATGAATTTGAATCTCACATGAATAGCATTGTTTGGTTTTGGAATCACTAGAAAAAAAAAATAGAAAAAATAAAAGCAGATGGTTTCGCTCACTTATTCCTCCTTATGGACAAAGAGAATTGTCAAAATTTTCTGTAATTTTTTATGAATAAGATGATATTATTAAAACCAAATCAAACAATTACAACTCAAAACGCCAACACTAGCAAGTAGCAACAGGGCTGCCAACAGGGAAGCAAATAAAGAAAACTCCCAAAAAATACACCACAAAATACAAACCCACCCCTGCCTTGGCACAACCAGGCAAAGACTAACCTACCTAACAGACCAAACAAACAACACTACACCCTACTCAAGCCTAGCCTATAATGACCCAATTTACGCCTGGATTCTCATCATAGTAGAGAGGCTTTGTATCACTGGCAGAAACCTTTGCAGGGATGTACGCACCAGCTCATCTTCTAAATTGGCCATTTATGCTTTTTGGTCACTATTGGGAGTATTGGAAAATTAAGGGAAAACAATGGAAGAAACATGGATTGAAGTAGGCCTAGATGCGCAAAGAATTTTTGTTCTTTATTTGGATAAGTCTGAAAAAAATGAATGTGAATGAATATTTTATAAACAATGAAGAGATACCAATGAAAATACGTACACCTTTGAAGGGTGACTTGTGACCTTTGAAAGGTCACTTATGAAAAGACATAACTTTTAACTCTGTTAGGACTTGGGATAGCAACTAGTTGTTAGGAAAAGGTCACAGGTGAAAAGACACAACTTTGAAAACTCTGTGAGGACAGCTACTAGTTTTTAGGAATAGAAAACATTCATTTTGGCTCCTATAGTGATTCTTTATCATTACCCTAGACCTTTATTTGATGCAATGGAGCAAAATGCGAAAAAGGTAACCAGTCCTTCCAAGGGTTTATTGCAAAGTGAAGATTTGTATCAGGTAGTACTATACCATTCTCCATTTTTTTGTTTTTCATATTTTCTTGGTTGAATTCTCAATTTCGTTCTCCAACAATGTTGCAGTATATCCTGGAGACTAGTGTGTACCCACGAGAACCAGATTTTCGCAAGGAGCTAAGGCATGTCACTGCTAGTCATCCAAGGTAATTGTCCTCTAACCTTTTTTTTTTTTTTTTTTTGAGAAATTTTCTTAACTAACTTGATGCTAGTTCTTTCGTGTACTTTAGTTCTTGACTTCTTTTTGTATATTCAAACTCTTGTCAATGTAATTTTATAGGTGTTCAGAAACCTCAGCGCTAAATGAAATTTCTGAATATTCCTTCAGTAGAGCAACGCCACAAATTGTGCAATTAGAAGTTTTATCCTGAAATGACTTCAATTATAAATGGAACGCACTTAAACTATCAAACTGTTGAAAATTTTCTAGAATTATGAAATGCCGAAGGAAATGGAACAGATTTGTTCGTGTGGTATTTGAATGCCACCTTAAGAAATGGTGTATTAGACAATGGATGACGAGCATATAGCAAAGCATCTAACTGGTTCAATACTTGGTTATAGCAACAACTCATGACTCAGTTTAAAATGACTTAGTGGGGACTTTCAAACATTTTTTATTTTTTTTTTTAAAAAAAAAAAAAACCAATGCAGGAAAGTGTAGGAAAATGAGGATTAACAAGAAATAAAAGCATAAACTCAAGGCTTTACCACCTAGAATCTGCCTAAAAACCTTAGGCATCAGTCACCACCTAAGGATGTTTGGCATCACCACCAATCAAAGATAGAGACATATTCTCAAAACATAATTTATATTCCAAATCATACCTGCCGTCCACAATTACAAGATCACTACTTTAAATGGTTTAGGGATTACACCAATAGAAAATACCTAATTAAATCCCTTAAAACCCTCAACATTAAACCCAATTTAAAATTCAAATTCAAGAATATAGTTAAAGGTAGGTGGCCTAGTTGTCTATGATAACACACTCTGGAAAGGAACAGTAGCAATGCCTGATGCGTTGGTTCCAGAGTTCTGGAAACAGGAGAGGGAGTTGGCAATTGAGCTTAACAAATCATTTGCAGCTGATCCTCGCATCCAAATTTCACATGCTTCATTGGGTGATGGTATCACAATCTGCAGGCATATCTACTGAATGATTTCTTCAGACTTCTCTGCATTTTTCTTGCTTTATGAGTTTGAATGTAATAATTGAACCTTAACTACCTCGCTTAGATTAGTACTCCTTTAGATATTAGTTCTCATATAAAGAAAAGTGTGTGGTTTTAGAAACATCAGAAGCTGGGGTTGCTAAAAGAACAGTTGGCTTCATCCAGGTCTTCCTTGTGGACCAAAAAGAACTGTTGGCATTTTCTGTTTTTAGCTACTATTATCAGAAAACAGCATATTTTCCATTGTGAGCTGAAATCATCTTCAACAAAGGCTCTCTCTCTCTCTTTCTCTCTCTCTTTGAAGTTCCCCTTTTGTTTGAATAAGCGCAAGGTTCATTCTTATGATTTTCTCCACTTTTTATTCAAATGATAATCTGTTCTTGTGTACATTTGATGACCAGTTAAGGAAGATATACATCATGCCAATGAGGGTACAACCTGCTGCTTTTTGCAATAAGTAATTCAATCCCAGTACCTGTATTTTAGCCTAAATATAAATGGCCTAGGCTGCTTTTCTGTGTTACTGAATCTGAACTGTTGGATGTTTTGCTTCGTCTCCCCCTCTTTTTAAGTAATACGATTTGAATCTATTGTCTAAACACATAAGTCCTTAATGCTCACAATTTATAAACTGTTCTATGCATTGTTGATTGTTCTTTCCCCAATGGCAGAAGACAGCTATCTTCTGTAAGTGCCATTCCTACTTTTAATCTTTGATCACACAGAAGTATGGTCATCTAACTTAACATGCACAATCTCACATATCAGTAAGTATAGTGTAATATTAATGTCCTGTCATTAGTAGGAAGAGGTAGATTTATAGATAGCTAAGCCAAAGAGTGAAGTGATGCAATGTCAACTGAGAGTTCGTGTCTCCTGCTTAACAGGTGGTATTATTTTCTCTGGTATGAACAAAGCAACTTATTCATTGAAAAAAAAAAAAAAAAAAAACAACAAAGCTACAGGTTTGTGTTTGTAGAAAAATTTATAATGCACGTTAGAAGAAAAGTTGAACGCATCAACCAAAGAAATAATGAGACATAAGCAAAATACAAATTATTGATGATGTTACCAACATTTTAATTTATAATCAAAAAATTATTTCCATACTGTTCTCCCAAGGTCCCTCTAAGCACTTGCCATTTTTTTATATTAAAAAACAGGGAGCACTAAGAATTTTTAGAGATTGTTTGGAAGAATTATTGACATGAAGTGATCCACCCTCAATTTTTCTTTACATTAGCCGCAAACCTGGGCGCAGTGCACAGAAAAAATTGATAATTTTTTTTTTAGGTGAAAAATGAAAATAGTATATGAGACTTATATGAGTTAGTCTCAAAACTTCTTAAAATGATGTAAATATTTTCTAACAAAGTATAGTTGATACAATATGTTAAATTTTCAAATTAAGCTATTTACATTTGTTATTTGAAAGTGTTTGAAATTTTGTAAGTTTTTTTTTTTAAGAAAATATAGTGCATTTTACATTCAATATTATCTAAGACGAAGTATTTTGTAAATAATGTGTAGTTGAAATTTGTTGTTAGTCTTCCTTACATACAATTCATCCTCTATTAATCTGAAATGACCTATAGAATAAGTAGATATAAGTAAATTCATCACTTATTTTAGGGGAAAAAAAAAACTTCAATAACATAAGAAAAATGAAATGTTATCAAAAACCCATCAACATTACGCTGAGAATGTGACATAATTGTTAATAAAGCAGCTTCTCTTTCTACACAAACATCTCCTCCTAATCATCACCAAAGTGGACGAAATTGATTGGTGTGGACTAAAATTAACAGGAGCATAGCAATGCTTTATCTTTAAATATTACAAGCACATTAATTTGAAATAATAAATTTTTGGATGAATTTATAATTGAGTTTTTAGTCATGACACGTAAATTCAAAATGGCAATTAAGTTACCAATCACCCGGGAAGCCAATAAGATATAACGACATGGAAAAGAACATCAAAATGAACATAAATTTTTAAGTAAACACATTGTTAATAACTTTATTAGACAAACTTAATTATAAAATAGGAACTTCAAAGTAAAAATAAAAATAAAAACAAAAACAGTTAGATAGTAATTATGATGGTTAAGTGCATACAGAGCACTTATAATCCAAATAATTTATAAAAAAAAAATAGTATATATATTATTAAATAATTTAATGAAATACAAATTAAATTAATAAAAATCAAATTCCAAAAAATATTATTTTAAAGTAATTTTAGTTTTTTCTTTTTATATTTCAAGACCAAATGGACCGAACTGGTCCGAATTAACCAAGTGGAACGAAATGGGACCAAATAAACCAAGGTAGACTTAACAGAACCGTAATGGGTTGAATTGGACTGAAGTAGACCAAATGTGACCGGAATGTACCGAAGTGGACTGAAATGCTACATTGATGTGGCTCACAGGAGGGTTAACAACGATAAATGTTCCACTTTAACATTTTTGAGAGAGAGTTTTAACTTATAGCGTCCACTCCTAATAATAGCTCTTTATCATCAGACTAAAACACCAATCAGTTTTTGGTGTAGGCGGAGATTAAATCATAAATCTCTTATTCAACTATTAGAGACTTTACCAGTTGAGCTAATTGAAACCCGCCACTTCAACTTTTAGTAATATATAGAATATAGATATAGAAACTTTTTTTTTTTAAGGAAGTTTTAAAAAACCTTAAGTAAACAAAATGAAAAAATAATAATAATAATTCACAACTTTCTTTTAATGGTCTAATTTGCAAGAAAGGTTTTTTAGGATATAATTTTAAACTTTCTCATGATGCATAATCTTGTTAAAAATACAGTATGAGATTTAAGGAACATATTTTGTACAAGAATTTTATCAGTGGTGAATAAAATGAAGCCTTAATTAATTCTGTTTCTACTGGAAAGCATGATACAATAACCACTGTAACGTCCAGACAAAAAGGGTTTCAGACAGCAATGATTGACAGATAAAGTCAACTGTCAGCCACGTAAAGTGTTAGTGTTAGACAGTAGCCCAGGAAAGACCAGTTGCTGAAGGTGGAACCCCAATTCACACCACAATCTGCGGCCAGGTACAACCACTCTCTCTCTCTCTCTCTCTCTCTCACTTTTACAAGATAAATCTGCAGCCAGGTGCAACTTAGTTAAATTCTATATATAATCTTGACACTTATTAACATCATCTAGAACTATGCGTTATATCTTTTTTGGGGTGATTGTTACTATATTCTAAGTTTTTTATGTGATACATTTGGTATATATATGGGCATCATATTGAATTTTGACTAATACAGTCTTTCTTTCTTTCATTTTTCTTTTTCTTTTTGTGTCTTTAGTTTTCATAGGACCCATTTGGTCCAAGTAATACAGATTTTTTATGAGTAAAAAATGATACATCTATGAGAAATTGAAAATCATAATGACTTGAGGTTTTGCATCTGACAATATTGAAATAGGAATGCCAAGAAGCAATAGGACAAGATAAGCATTAAGGTGCAATAAATTGTGCTGGGAAATGACTAATTTTGTAGGATAGTTGTATCATAGATCATGATGTTAATTGATTTGTAGTAAAGACCTAGGCATTTTGCAAAGGCTAGGAATTAATTGCCTCCAATAAGTGAACTAGTTTGTTTGAATTGCAGTGTTGATGTTCACAAAACAAGAGTAACTGCTTGGTGAGGCTGAAGGAGTTGATTCAGTCCGTTTTGCCAGGATAATCAACATTTATTCCTGATGTCATATATACGTTAAGATTTCTATGGCTCTATTCTTGGCAGCACTTTACAACTGTTTAGTTTGCTTTCAATGAGAGAAAAGAAAAGAATTATGTAATGATGTTTGGTTACGTACAATAAATGGAAGGAAACTACAGAGAAAAAAAAAATTAAAAAATTATTCAGTAACTTCTTTTCTTGTTACCAACTTTCAATCCAAATCTAACCTATTGTGGAGAGAATTTCTGAAATTTTTGAATAATTTTCTTCTCAATTACTAAGCAAACAATGAAACATGAGATAAACTGAAAACCTCCATTTCTTTTCTTTTCTTCGGTGTATACTCCAAAGGTAGTGCCAAGAAGGAGATTTACATATTTTCCTTAGCTGACCCCCTTTTTTTCATTCAAGTTTGGATCTACATATATATATATATATATATATATATAAATGAGTTTTTATAAATTTCTTTCTCTTTGAAAACAATACATTGCTGGTATAATATATCATTGTCCTTTCTAAATGATATAATTCTTATAGTGAGTCCTCCTCATTTACCTCTTTATAGGAAGCAATGGAGAAAACTGTGGAAAAGGTACCTCACAATATATTGCAGAGTGAAGATTTGTATCAGGTACTGCACCATTTTCCTCAACCCCCCCCCCCCCCCCCTTCCTCCCACCCCCCACCCCAAGCGGGCACTTTTTCTGTTTGAATTCTCAATTTCATTCTTCAATGATGTTGTAGTACATACTGGAGACTAGTGTGTACCCACGTGAATCAGAATTTCTGAAGGAGCTAAGGCATGTTACTGCTAGCCATCCAAAGTAATTGTTCTTCTTTCTTATGAATTTGATTCTAGTTCTATCTTCTACTACAGTTCTTGACTCCTTTTGTATATTCTGACTCTTGTCAAGGTTATTTTTTAGGTGTTTATAAACCTCAGCATGAAATGAAATTTCTGAATATTCCTTTGATAATGCAAAAGTAAAACCACAAAAATCATGCGTTCTAAGTCCATAATCCTGAAATTACTTTAGTTATAAATGGATGCCATTTAAATTCTTAAACAATTTCAAATTTCTAGAATTATAAAATGTCATGAGCACAAACAGACTTAATATGGGTTGCTTGGGTGCACATAAACCTTTTGAAAGGAAAAAGTTTTCAGATTGTGAAGATTCCTCAAGAGAACAGTTGGGGATGGAGGAAAACCCTAAGGCTTAGAAGTACAGCAAGGCCATTCTTGTAGTTTGCTGTGGAAGATGGGAGAAATATTCAACTATGACGTACAGTTGGCATTCTGAAGGAGTTTGGCATTCAAAATATGGATTTAGAGTTGTATATGATGCATCCAGCAGTATGAATACCCCAGTCTCAGGTGTGCTGCAAGAAAGAGATTGGATCTGGAAGCCTGTAAGATTGGAAGCTCTAGTATCAATTCAAAACAAGCTTCCTCTGATTAAGAAGAGAGGGACCAGGCCATTTGGATTCCATTCCAATCAGGAAAATTCACATGTGCAGAGACATTGAATGAAATTAGATCCAATTGACCAGAAGTCAATATGGTTCTCCATTGTTGTCCCTAGATATGCTTTTATTGGCTGGTTAGCATACAGAAGTAGGTTGGTCATTCAGGATAGGCTGCAGCAATGGGGTTACAATGGTGATACGGCTTGTATTTTCTGCAGGAGCTGCTTCCCACTTGGAGAGTTGAAACAGTTGATTGGGGAGAAAAGAGTTGTTCTTTTCAAGCTAGCTTGGAATGCAACTATGTGCTGCATCTAGCTTCAAAAAAATGCAAGAATTCAGTGACCAAGTCAAAACAGAGGATGGTATAGTTCATACTATCAGATTGGAAGTTAGTGCTCATGTGGAGAATAGAGGGAGCTATTGTATTCAATCCTTTTTCTTTTTATAGGTAAATAGCAGGAAGGGGACTGATGGGGTTTGAACCTCAGTGCCTAGGCAACATAAGAGGTGTTGGAACCACTTAATCTTGAATAGAGTCCTATGTTGTGAAGAGGGAATCCTCCTTTCTATAGATGACAAAATATATTATAAGTGAGGTGTAAATGGGGAATCAAAAGATCTAGAAAGTGAAGAGTAATTTGGTGTTTGTGCAGTAGGTTAGTAAGGTAGCTAAAGTTGATTGTAGTAGCAGTTAAATTTAACTAGTTTGTACAAGTGTAGGGTGTTTGCAGCTTAGCAGCTGTGTACTTTGCTTGTAAGCATGTTTCTTTGTTTTGAATAAAGTCACTTGTTCATCCAAAAAAGGCCATGGGAATGAAATGGAACAAATTAATTTATGCGGTATATCCCACTTTAAGAAATGGTGCATAAGACAAAGAATGATGTGCATATTGTAAATCATCTTACTGATTCAGTAGTTGGCACTGAAAGAATTAGTGAAGTTGTTTATTGCACCCATTCTTGATTATGCCTTTAAAATGACTTGGTGGAGAGTTTCAAGCATTTTTTTATCTAACAGATTCCAGAAAGATAATTAGCTTTTCATTTTTAGGTCTTTTTACTCTACTGCACCAGATGTAGGTCAGTTGATGGCCATGCTGTTGAAGCTAGTTGATGCAAAAAGGACTATTGAGCTTGGAGTTTACACAGGATACTCTCTTCTCCTCACTGCTCTTACAATTCCTGAGGACGGCAAGGTCTGCGATGGATATCTTTAGTGAGTTTCTTATAGTTACCTATAAAATTACTTATGGTTTGCCATACATTAATGTAGATTACAGCCATAGATGTAAATCGGGAGACATTTGAGATTGGGTTGCCGATTATCAAGAAAGCTGGTATTGCAGACAAAATTGATTTCATTGAGTCGGAAGCTTTACCAGTTCTTGATCAGCTACTGCAAGATGTAAGGATATATTTCCTTTTATTATTAATATTCTTTCCTGATTGCCACAATATGATCTTATTATCTCTATTTCCCCTAGTTTTAAATTTTATTCAGCTCATCAGTTTACTACCACAGTAAAGTCTTCAAGTTTCTCTTTCTCTTTTGCAGCATGAAAACGAAGGGAGTTTTGACTTTGCTTTTGTTGATGCTGACAAGGTTAATTACTGGAACTACCATGAGAGGCTGATGAACCTGTTAAAGGTGGGTGGCCTAGTTGTCTATGATAACACACTCCGAAGAGGATCAGTTGTGATTCCTGATGCATTGGTTCCAGAATTCGGGAGAGAGATAAGGGAGAAAATGATTGAGTTTAACAAATTAATTGCAGTTGATCCTCGTGTCCAAATTTCACATGCTTCTTTGGGTGATGGTATCACAATCTGCAGGCGGTGTCTCTAATGAGGAACTGCTTGGAATTTGAAACTACTCTGCATTTTACTTGTTTATGAGTTTGAATGTAAACGCGCCTGAATTACCTCGCATAGATTGTTACTCCTTCAAATATTAGTAGTCATATGAAGACTGAAAATCAGTTTGTGATTTTGGAATCATCAGAGCCTCAGGTTACTAAAAGTACAGGTGACTTCACCCACTTCTTCCTTATGGATAAAAGGGGGTGGGGATGGTTTCACAATTTCTGCCTAGCTATTATTATCAGAAAACAGTGTATTCCATTGTCAGCTAAAATCTCTCTTTTGTGAGGATGCAACTATTGTAACTTTATTGTTTAATTTTTTTGGGATAAGTAATCCAATCCGAGTACCTGCATTTTTACATTAAATGGCCTAGGTACCTTTTCTGTGTAAATAAATTCGCACCATTCAATGTTTCTCTTCCTCCTCTCCCCCTAATACGAGTTGAATCTATTGTCAGTTGGATTTGAATTTTGAATCCATCGTCCTCAACACAAGTCCTTAATGCCAACAATTTATAAATTGACCAATTCATTGTTCTTTCCCATAAGCCTAAAGACAATTGTCTTCCAAAAGTGTCATTCCTACTGTGATAATTGATAGCACAGAAGTATGGTCATCTAACTCAACATTCACAATTTCACACGGTGCAGAGCATTGGCATATGGCGGATATACACACAATTTTCTGGTGCAAAAGCAGCCAAACATGACTAGAATTGTTGCAGGCAAGTTAACTCCATGTCTTTTTAATTCAAGACAAATATAGGTCCATAAAGCCAATCAAAACGATTCAGGAGAAATACAAATAAAATCATTTTAAAGACCATTATATTCCTGACCATACATTAGCATCTCCAAAGCCCCCCTCCCAACCCCATCACCAGAGTACATATTTTAGGGCTAATCATCAAGAAACCTGATCTTGCTAAAGACGTGGTCTTGGCTGTTGAATGGATTTTCTATTTTTCAGCTACCAAGAGCAGTAAGAATACAGTAATAAATGAATCCACACCTTGTGAAAAATTGTGTGAAGCCTTACTCTTGATGGAATTCTTTCTCTTTTGAGGCAAATGTTTCTGCAACCAGTAGAGGGAAAGCAATGGTTGCATCACAATGTACCTGGCAATCCAGTCAAGATGAAAACACTTAGAATAGTATATTTATTGCACTTCTAAGTTCTATTACATAAGCAAACACTGAGATGAAGGCAACACAACTAATCCATAAAAGTAAAGAGAACAAAAGGCTAAAGGTTTGCTTTAGTACAAGTGAGAAGAAAAGCTAGAAGGCAACAACCAGAGCAGTGATGAGACAAACACAATATACCTTAACAGTCTTAGCAGAACCTCGTATTTTCCCCCATGATACAGCCTCATCAGGACGAGCTCCAGAGTCACTCCCATCAAACTCTTGTGCAGTATTAATGAACACGGCATAGTCTGCACCATTACGCATCATATTGGCATTGCAAATGTGATGCTTGGGGAGCCCCCCTCCAAGAATTATCATGCCAGTCTTCCTAGGATTCGCATGTACTGCTTCACCATTTATGGCTCTAATGTCTGTTCAAAGAGTTTGTAGTTTCAATTCTCTATTTGTTAAATACCGGCTCACAAGATCGTTGAAAAAGGATATGCATACCTTGAACTATGTCGACGATCAGACCAGGGCTGCGGAAGGAATGGAAGTACAACATGTCCCCTAGTGAGCCATCTGTTAGGCTTGGACAATAAACTGGAATGTTGTTCTGGAAAAGATCAACAAAGAAAATCAGATATCTGCAAATCTCAAAATAACCACTTCTGTAGCATTATGTTGAGCAATTACTTCAAAGTAGCAAGTGAACAATGCTTCACAACTGATCAGAGTTCAAATACCTACTAGATTACCATAAAGACCACAACAATGGCACCATCTAATACACTACAACAGCCAAAAACCGTCCATAGAAATACTAACTTTTAATTTGAGTTGTCATTCCTAATTGAAATGCAACTTCTGTAACACATGAAAGCTAACCTACCCATCAGAAGATTATTACAGGACATCTTAGTGTTTATGGTTTTTAGTCCAGAAATAATTTCCCATAGCTAAACTTGATAAACTTGCTACGTGACTTATTCTGATACTACCAAAACCTAACATCAAAGTAGCAGCAAGTTACAGGATGGTCCAGAGTCTGGAGCACACAGAAAATATATAATATGCATTCAAATGCTAACAAATGTTTTGTAAGGATTATTTATCTAGAATCTCAGTGTCAATAGAGAGGCATCTGAAAAATCTAGATGAAAGAATTCTAAAGTTAGCTCTCTTTTGTATATTTAAATAACTAAAGCATAAACACCTCTATTTATTTTTCCTATAACTCTCTTCTAATATGTTTTACTGTTACAATTCTTCTCTTTCTCTTTCCTTCAATGTAGTTCACTTTACTTTCTAAAAAATAAAAATAAAAGGATGTAGACCGCTTCGGATAGGGTTTGAGTTGCTTGAGGTGTCAATGAAACTGATGTGTTACAAGAGAACCAGAAGTCTTGCAAAAAAATTTAAGAAACAAAAATTCTCGGAAGGTTGGGATTATAGGCATCATTAGTAATGCTACGTAATAAAATGGCATTCCCATGAGTTCCACTGAACTTACTTTTTAACTAGCATTGAACAATGTTGAAAATAAAAATAAGAAAAATTAGGGGAAAATAAATAATAAAAAACAACCCAAAAAAAAGTGACTAAGAAACATGGTAAGAAGGGAAAAAGGGCCTGCTCCCAAAATATAAAGCTATAAGCGCTTGCCTTGTACGCCCAGTAGAGGTATGAACTCTTGTTATTAATTTCTTTTCCCAAGCGAGCAATCAACCTAGATGGTGTCCATAATACATTCTGAAAATCCAAAACAAAATAGGTTATCACTTTCCATCAACAGGGCAACAGGAGAAGAAGATTACATATTAAAATGATATTTTCTCCTCAAAGTTCATCAAGGCATTGTATAAAGCATACGTGGGCTGGGAGACCAAAACTTAAGGCACATATCAGCACTCATAAGTACATTAGCAACTCAAAACTCTTTTTTCTTTTTTCTTTTTTCTTATTGAATCATTTAAGTTTAACAGGTACTGATTTATTTACATTCAAAGCCCGGGAAATGTAATCCATCAAACAAGTTAATCACTCTACCGGTTTTGAAGCAGATTAGAACAACATTAAGTTTGCAATTCTCAATCTGCAGAAGAACAGCATTAAAGGAATACCTCTTCAATTTGTTCTTTCAACATCTGATCAAAAATCGGAATTATCCAATCCTCAAATTTGCAGTAGTTGTCGTTAGGAACCAACAAGTTACCAATGCGGTTCAGTCCTTTTGATCTTAAATAGGCTCCAGGTAAAGCAAAGTCACCTTTATATGTGGGCGCAA
This sequence comes from Quercus variabilis, assembly GCA_030445155.1. Taxonomy (NCBI): domain Eukaryota; kingdom Viridiplantae; phylum Streptophyta; class Magnoliopsida; order Fagales; family Fagaceae; genus Quercus; species Quercus variabilis. Next base: position 58,969,834 of record CP129446.1, read on the forward strand.
GGCATTTTATCAGATCTTCCTCAATACCACCAGCTGTCGTAACCACTACATCAACCTGCAGTCACCTTAAGAGTAGTAACATTTCAAATGATTCTAAATGGCAACATTAATGCATATACTGCTGTAATTCCTTTTATAGCTTACAACCCAGAATATCAAACTTATTCAAATTGTTGATTATATCATACACAAATAACACTTCTATTGATAAATTTACATGCAAGGCAACAACACAATAACGACAACACATTTATAAATCCTTTTATAACTCAAAACCGGAAAATCAAACTTAATTTAAATTTTTGATAAAGGTAAACCCAAGGCAAGCCAATAATAATGATACTATAAACCCTTTCTATTATTTAAAAAAAAAAAAAAAAACTAATTCAAATTGTTGATTACGAGTCCGTTTGCTAAGGTGTTCTAAGAGCTTAAAAGTTCATTATTAAAACTCAAAACTCCGTTTCACAACAACAACTCCTCATAGCTTTTTTAACAAACGCTCATTTTAAACTCAAAACACCATATATTACTCACCATATGATGCTCAACAAGATAGCGCACCACGTCCCTAACACCGGAAGACGTGAGATTTGAAGTAAAACCCAGGAAAACTTTGCACCTCACGGACTTTCGGTACGACGGGTCTCTCTCCTCCTCGCTACAATCTTCCGTTACACTCTCGTCCGCAAGCCTCCAATCTAGCTTCAATCCAATTCAAAAACAATCAAGTCTAGGTGACAAAATTCTAACAACTAATTTTTTTTATTTTTTATTTTTAAATTCAGAAACAGAAACTAACCATTTGATTAACAACTTCAATGGCGTCTCCCAAATTGGAAGCTTGAAATCCGGTGGAAACCATGGACTTGAGAAGCTGAGAGTGGTTGACTCCTTGATTGAAATCGTAACCCTCGATCTTAATACATTGTCCCTCTAGGTTTTCTGATTGTTTGAAAACCGTCGAGTGCACAGACGACATGAGATTGAGATCTTCCTTCATTGCTTCCCCCATTGTTTTCTACTTCTGCAATCGGAGAAGAAAAGAGAGGACGGTAGCAGCGGCCACCGAATTTTCAATTGGAGAAAAATGAGAGGGAGGGTTGCGTTTAGGGTTTAGCAAAAATGTTAGTAAAAACTCGAAAAAATTAAAAAAACAACCCTCTCTCTCTCTCCAACCTTTTTTTTTTTTTTTTGGTTTTATTTCCTTTCCTTTTTTAATTATAGCTTTCTATTCTTTCTTTTTTAAGCTCGAACCGTACCCTTGACCGCTGAGTAGTGTTGAAGCTGCAGTTGATGGATTGTGGAGAACGGTGATTTGCGTTTGCTTTGCAACTGACTGGGCCCTTGGATTTTGTTTTGCGCCACCATGGGAGAGGTTTTTTTTCTTTTTTTTAATGCAATTGGGAATCTGGTGAAGAAATAGACCTCATCATTACATCTATATGACATTACGTATAATTATAAAATTAGTTGGAACTTTAGACCACATTATTATTTAATATTTTTAATATATTTTTATTAAATGTAAATTTTGACAAATTTATTATTGAGTTACATTTTTTTTTATATCCTTCGTACTTATAAAATTTTTAAAAAATTTAAGATCAATAGATATATTATTAATAAATTGTTTAAATTATAAATTTTTATAGTTTAAAATTATGCATCAAATATAATTTTATAGATTATATAGTAAATAATATTCAATTAGCACAAAATTTAACATGCATATTAAAAGCGTAAAGAACATGCAATCCAACGATTAGATTTTCAAAATATGTTAAAATGTTAATAATATTGATCAAGACGGTAGTGTAAAGTTAAAACTAATTTTATAACTAATTTTTTTGTGTAGATATATATATATATATATCCTATTCTGGCTTGGCAATTGGCACAGGTATCAAGTCACTTTAATCTTTTTATATTTTATTTCTATCTATATTTTTTTTTTTGGGAAGAATTTCTATCTATATTTATATTCACGTCTTTATCTTTATTTTTATGATTTTGTTTATATCTATATCCATATCAATATAATACATATATAATATCTTTATTTTTATGATTTTGTTGATATCTATATCCATATCAATATAATACATATATAATAATGTAAGTTTGATGTACCACACTATTGCTCCACGGACTCAAAGGACACGTTGTATATTTTGAGTTTCAATTTCCATTCACCCAGCATTAGTCCATAGACCTGAAAGACATGCCCAAAGATTCCAAATTTAATCCTTCATATTATCAGTCTATTGGATTTTTGAGATGTCTCGTGGCTAAAGAGTGAAATAGTCTGACAAAATGCTGAAACATGACTTTCTTATATTAAAAAAAAAAAATTTGTAAAATACAAGTATTTGACCTTTTATTGAGTTTTTCTAATATTTGCACATAAACTTTTGAAAATCCACATTTTTTTCACGTCATCTAGAGTTGTCCACGAGTGGGTCAGTGTTAAGTTTATGTTTAAATTGACAACTGACCCAATTAAGGTGGGTCTGGGATCAAGCAACTTATTGCCGATTGCAAGTATATAGGTTAGACTGCCACAACTTGGGTGATTCATAGGTCAAATTGGCCAAAACAGCCTTAAAAAATTGGTAATGTTAGCAACCATGGCGCAGTTGAGATTTTCAATTGAGATATGCCTAGATCCAATCAAGTTCTCACTAGATATGGTTGGAACTCATGACATTTGGCAGCAATTTCAACATATTGGAGGCACACGATAAAAATTGGAAGAAAGAAGGAAGAGTACGGTGGCATTCTGTCAAATCGGTTGGAATCAATTTCAAGCAAGGAGAATTGCCACTCGACTTGAAATAGTCGAGTTTTTTTGGCAAAGACTAATCACCAACTGTCATATTGGTTGACTAGGTCAAAATCCAGTTTATATCCCTTCGGATCAGAAGGTTTTGTTTGATCTAGTCACAATTGGACAACCCTAACATCATCATTTTGATATTTTTTTAAATTTTAATTGTTAAGAGTTATAAATAGTGTTATACTATGTCAGTTTAAACTAATTATAAATCATAATCTTTTAGGATAAAGTAACTTTACACTTGAAAGGGAAGATATACTCTGGAAGGCCTCGTGTGGTTAGGCGGGCCTCAACACAGACGGACCCTGGTTGGACAGGCTGGGTGTATGGACTGATTGAACTTGAACGGGCTGCCTGGCTATGGGCCTGCTGGACCCCTCAAGGGGGGCAATTTGGCCCACTCTCATAAGGGCCCAAATGGAGTCCTTGCGCTAGTAGGACTCCGGAAATCTTATGTATTTGGTAAAAATCTTCCCTATAAGGAGGGGACTTGTTCATCACGTTTAGGATTCCCACAAGAAGAGTCCTATAAGGAAAAGACTTCCGAACCAAGAAAGGGAGGTCAACCATCTACTACTATAAAAGCCCTAATGCTCTCACAAAACAAGGTACGCACAATAAAATCCTCTCTAGTACTCTAGAGTTGAAAAGAAGTTCTAACTTGACCTTCGGAGGGTATTCGGCCGGCACCACACCGGTATCCTTCGACAGATTTTTTCTCTTTTGTTTCGTGCAGGTTGCCTTTCTAGTGGAGGAGTATCTTGCGGCATATTGGTGGATTTCTTTGAATCATCAACACTAAATAATGCTTATTAAATTAAATTTTTTTTTTTTTTGAAACAGCTTATTAAATTAAATTTGATACACTAACTAAACAGAATTGTTTTTGATATTCTTTATGCAAGTTTTAAATAAGTTGGTAAATTATTTTACTATAAACTCTTTAATTTGACCTTTTACCTTTACTTATTGATTCTCAGTAATTAAATATGTATTATCTTTCCGTGAATTATAAGGGTTAACTACCAATATTTATATATTTATATGTGTTTGTGTCTTCCTGCCGTGTCATAAAATATTAGCACATAGTGTGGACATTTTCTAAATAAATCGTTTTTATTTATAAAAAGTAAAAATAACATTATTTCATAATTATTTAATTAGTCCTCCAATTTATCTTTTATTCATTACACACACACACATATATATATATATAGAGAGAGAGAGAGGGTGTTTGGGGTAAATTACACATTAATTTTGTTTGAATATAGGATAAAAGACTCGAATATGGTAAAATATGACAATTTTTGTTTTCTTCTGATAGAATTTATGGATGAATTAAGTCTTATTAACAAATGGATTTAATATGATTTGGTGTTAGCTAAAAGTCTTGTACCTCAACTAGTTGGTACTTTCTGATATTTCTAATGAAGATATCTTGGGCTCAAAGCCCCCATTGTAACTATATATATATATATATATGAATGACTAGGTGCTAGTTGTCATTTTAGATTCATGATATCACAATTCTTTTTGTTTAAGCAAAATCTTCAAAACTCGTATCATCATGTGTTATTAAATTTAAAACAAGCACTTCATTCTAGCAATTTTTTTTTAATTCCCTTAATTTTGAATTCAATGTGTTTGCACTTGGTGAGAAAGTGTAATTAAATGTGTATATGTTTAGCAATTAGTTTGTTTCTCCAAAAAAAAAAAAAAGGTGGGTGTTGTCTCACATTGTTTGAATGAACTTTTCTCATTGCTTAAAGCTCCACTCTACTACTACAAGAGTTAGACATTTTTGTAGTAATACTTTGGGTTAAGTAATGTATTTAAGCTTGGTGAGAGAGTATAATTATGTGTGTATGTGTGTGTAGCAGTCAGTTTTTTCTCAAAAAAAAAAAAAAAAAATCGAAACACAATCCTAGTGTAAGTTTCCTCAAAATTACAATAGTTAATAACTTTATATTGAATGAATTTTTGACAATCCTGAATCATATTGTCTCTCTCTACCCTATATATTTGAAAAATACCAAGATGATTAGACATAAATAATTATTCATTTATAAACATATAAATTTCAATTTATTTTAAAATTATAAACAAAAATGAATTTATGGATCAAATAATAAATAATATCTAATCAGTATAAAATTTGACGTGCATGTTATAAACAAAAGAACATATAATCTAATGGTGAGATTTTGAAAATACTTATTTGATAAAAAATTATTAAGTGATGTAATACTATTAAGAATTACACGATTGTAACGATAAAATTATTTTATTGGCATCCGAATAAAATAAGATATCAAACATGAGTCCAACTTTTCATTTTTTTTTTTTAAAACAAAACTCACACCAAAGGGAGAAGATAAGGTTATAACACAAAGGTACACGACAATCACTTTACAAATGAGCAAAGAAGCCGAAGATAACATTTCTTTTTCAACTTACCATTTGAAGGTAGAATTTTTTTGGGCCCAAATCCAAGTCTCTCCAATTTTCCCAATTTTAGTCTTGGGAAAATATTAGACACAACTTCGACTTTTTAGTTCTACTCGCAAGGGGGGAAAACCTATAAGGCATAATGCTCGACCATAACCATTAGAAGAGAGCAAGGGGATATTAATAAAAGGGCATAATGCACGTCCACAGTTTCAATTCAACCATCACATCTGTAGTCACAGTAGCCCAAGCAATCTCAGCTCCAACCCAAACCATACAAAGGATTAGTCCATCAAAGAGCCGTATATGCCACAAGCAAGCACATATCTATACCTCATGCCTGTATCCATCAACAACAAACTGAAAACAAGGGTAGGTTCCTTCTATGCACCCCTGCACTTATAGCAGTGACCGGTGGTATAATGCCACAACATGGCTGAAGATGCAAACTGATGAAATGGCAATTGCTAAGACATATGAAGATCTGGTCATGTAATCAATAACAGATTCAGGAAGTTGACTATAGAAGTGCAACCATGATTAAAATGGATAACAGATTCAGGACATATGAAGATCTGGTCATATAATGGTTGGCATCCATGTCAAATTAAGATACTTTTTAGGTAACAATATGACCAAATTCTCAGGTAGATCTAGTTTGAATTTGAACCATCATGTTTCAATACTGAACAAACAATCAATTTATAAAGAGAAAGGAAACAAAGTCATGTCCATCATCTCATTCATCAACAGGGACAAAATTACAACTGACTGAAGAAGAAAAGTAGACAACATAACAAATGCTTGCTAACAAAGGCAAAATGTGATCATATGGGCAACTCTATGCCCCTTTCCCTCCAAGCATGTCGAAAAAGGCAAGTTGGAAGTCTAAAGAAAATAACCCAAAACCTGACCACCCACATTCTTTTTAATTGCCTCTTCGTGATCCAAAACGCCATCCGGAGTTGTGATTACAACATAACCCCACTGCACAGAGAGAGGGAGAGACAAGTAATAAGATAAGTGAGAAGAAGAGGAATTTCATTTTTTCATGAACAAGTGAGATTTCATTAACAACACAAACACGGAGCCCATTCTTCCCCCAAGCCTTTTCCAATATAAAAAGGGAAAATGAGCATCCATGACAGAATGTTGAACATCAAAATGTGACAAACCTGATGTGTTGGTAGCATACGCAATCTGTAATTTTCAATATCCCTTGCCTTGATATCCTGCCTGTAAGTGAGAGCCTTGCAATCTTTAACCCTGCCTTGTAGTTCAACTGTTATCCTCCCCACTCTATGCGGATCATAGACCTGATAATCCTTGATGTACCCTAAAATGGAAGGAGGAAATGCACATGTATAGTATCTGCTCCAATCCATGGGTAGCAAAGCTTTGCTGGTCTAGAGAAGGTGGTTTAAGTAACTTCCTAAACTGCCCCTACGTAAGCATGGATTCATATAGAAGCAAAGGAACTATCTGAAAATGCTTAAGACTAACCTTTCATAAGCAGCTAGAGCTGCTGTGAGGAAAATTAAATGAAATCATACATCTGACCCCAATGAAACATAAGCAGCTATCTAATTAATCAAGTAAAATACAGGCACCTCCTCGTCTCCCGTTTATGTTTATTTATCTATTTTCTAGTAACTGCAGGTTTCTAATTATGATAGGGACCTCCCAAGGGTTCTAAACCAAATTGTCTCCCTCTTACTTTATGGCAACTGTTTCAACCTCCTGTCTTTTAGGGATATTGGACAAAGAATAAGACTAAAGGCACCAGTACTTGAAAAATAATACTAGAACAAGTAGAATTTTGGCTTAGACCCAGTATATGAGCTACTTATAAAAATAAAAATAATAAGTATATGAGCTCTAAATCAAATAGTACTTCCTCCTCCCACAATAGGTGGAGGATATGACAATGGGTTCAAAATTCACCAGATCAAGCATTACCAAAAATCAAACAAACTTAGACCATAATTAGTTCAGAATAGAGACATACACAAGCCAATAAAAACACACAAAATAACAAACATTGAATTGAGTGTTACAGCACTGGACTTCAAACTATATGAACATTGAAAAGAGAATCTAAAATGCTCTAAAATTCACATGAAATGAAACAGAACCATGATGCAATCCTCCACCGCTCTATTTAGAGTACCAGATTTCTAAAACAAACCCCATTAAACTCAGTGTCCACCATTTCTGGTATAGCTCCAACATTATGACATCAAATAATTTGAAGTACCCACCAACCTTTTATCACTTCAGTACCAAAAACCAAACACAAATATCATATTACAAACACAAAAATTATAAATAAAAACTAAACCATTGAAGTTGCAAAGATCCTTAATTTATACAGACCCACCACGAATTCAAATAATAAGGGAATCCGAAAGTATAAATGGGAAAATTTCATTGAAGCAATGGAAAAAGTAGAACTATAAAGAAAACCCATATCGGCAAAGAGAGGAATAGTACAGATATACCTCGATCTTTCATGATCTTGAGAAAGGAAGAAATGACATTGGAGATAGGCTTCAACTCCACCGTTGCTTTTCCTCTCTTCTCCGCATTCACTATCGATCTCAACGCATCGTTCAATATCCTCCTCCCCATCTCTCTCTCTCTCTTTCTACCCTGAAAGCCTAAAACCCCTAAGTCGGACACAGTCACACAGTGAGTTCTGCGAGGCTTGGGGGTATTTGATTTTGAGTGGCATTTTGGATATTCGAATAAATAGCATGGACATTTTCGACTGACAAACTGTCTCAGAGAGGAAAATGTGTTTTTTTTTTTTTTTTTTTTAGGGTATGGTCCGAGTCATAATAGCAGCGGATTCCGTGCACTGGAGCCATTGGAATCATTGGATAAAAACTGCGCCCCTTTTTTGCTTAACTTATCAGGTATATCAATTTAATAATTTTAATTTATTTTTGTTTTTGGAGAAATATTTTAATTAATTTTATCTTTATTATTGACCATATGAAAAAAAAAAATGAGAATTCCATAAAATTTTCACAACACTTTTACAATAAATTCTAAGTGGTAATTTTTTATGAGTGGACAAAAAAGTAACTTAAACTGTAAATTCAAATTAGAATCAATAACAATTTAACACTTATGTTTGTTATGAAAATGTTAGGTAAATATTATAAATGTAGTAGTTCTCATAAAATAAATATATATTATTTTGCATATTAACTTTAATAATAAATATGAGTAATTTTTTTTATCAAAAAATATGACTAATTTATATTGCTATAATAATTTTGTAGTTTTTTTTTCTTCTAAGCACGGGCTATACACTTGAACTCCCACGAGAGGTAGGCACCACAAAAGATGACACTCTCACTTGGGTAACACTCAAACTCCTTTGCTTAGCTATCAATTGAATTTGAATATACTATTGAATTATAGATCGTAAGGTCCTACTTACTTTTTGGGAAAAAAAAATTCACATTAGTAGTAACTTTGTGTATTAGATAATCACTAAAATTGTGAACCCATCCATAAAAAAAAAATATATATATATATATATATATGTGTGTGTGTGTGTGTGTGTGTAGGGACCAGGTTCGGGCCTTAGAACGTGTCAAGGGAGTGGACCCAAGCCCAGATAACCCTGCAATTAATTTGTAGAGAGCAGGGTCAAGAACTAGGCCCTAGTAAGGGATGCAACGACCATGCGTGGTAGCTTGCAGATAAAAGTGAACAATGATGCTCCTCGGCCTTTCTCTTGGGAGCTTGCAGTTCTTATTACTTCTTTGGTGATTGGTTACAATTGCTTCCAGGAGAATGCAGATTGCTACCGTCTCCCCCTTTTTCTTCCTCCCTCCCCCTTTTTCCAAGAGGGATCCCTTACATTATATACTCCTTTCCCCATTGATCCTAGCCCTACATTTGTTGAGCAACTAGGCCACTACCTGAGTACCTGTCCCATCAGCCATCTTCCCATTCTTCCTGTCGGTTGCAGCAACCAAGGCAACATTGTTCTGTAATCCCCTCCTTATAAATGCAGCCAGGACGTTAGTTGTGCGTATTTAATGTGGAGGTGACAGCTCGTCTTAGACTTGCTCCTCCGCCGTGCTTCCATTGTTGACGCATGGTACTTTCTTTTTCCTTCTTGGATATTCAAGAAGACCCCCCTTGATGGTGTGGTGCTTGTTCACCTCCATGGTCTCGGAGGTTCGAGGACAGAGTCGTCCTCGGACCAGCTCCTTGGACACTGAACTTCTTACTTTTATCCTCGGACCCTACATACATCCTCGACATGGGCTTTTGGGCCCGATTCGAAGTGGGCCGGGGTTGCCTGATTTTCTGGCCCCATAATAGCCCCTCAAAATCTTGTTGCCCGCATCCTCGGCCGGGAAGAAGGATTTTGACATCCTCAGGCTTGTTCCGTGTCCAATCAAGTCTTGTCCCTCATCAATGTTGGGGTTTTTTCATCTGCACAAGGCGCGTTACTAACGCTTCGGTGCGCGCAACGTGTCATTCATTAAATTCAGGAGGCTTTGTGCTCCCCACATTCAATGAGGCGATGCCAATCTAACGGTGGAGGTTCGCCTCGCATTTATGGGCAGGAAAACCCGCACAGTTCCTCGATTTGGGGTATAAATACCCATTTAAACTGCTTTTTCCTCTTTTTCATTCGCAATCAAGAGTTCTCTCACGTCTATCCTGAGTCCAGCCAAATTTTCACTTACATCTCCAGCACAAAAAGCCTGTCCGAGGAGCTCCTCCTCATTCCTTTTAAGTCGTTCTGTCCCTCTCTGAGCTCTCTTCCTCTTTACTCCTTCTTCTCTTTCATTTGCTCTTTCTTAGTTCTTTTAGGCATCACTTGGGATGGGTAGATTTAAGAAGTATGTCTACACTGAGGAGGCGGTGGAGAAATTCATCGCTGACTATAAGATACCTAGCAACGTGGGCTTGAGGTATTGTGAGGAGGGGGAGTGGCTCCTTCGGAAGGAGGAGGGCGAGGTGGTAATTCCCATCATTGCCTTCCTTGAAGGAGGCATGAGAATCCTTATGGGGCTGGTGATAAGGGACTACCTTACGCACTTCCGGCTAGCCCCCACCTAGTGCGCAATCAACTTTTTTAGAATTTTGGGTTGTATGGATGCCCTGAACGAGAAGATGGGGCTAAGGTTAACCCATCACGACGTAAACTGGTATTACAACCTTTAGCTCCTAAAGGGCAAGTCGTATTACATGAAGACAAGGGATGACAAGGTACGGCTTATCCAGTGCCTCCCTGAGTCTAGCAAGGGGCTGAACAAGGATTTCCTCATCATGTTCGGAGAGTGGCACGATGGCCTTCACTGCCTAACGACGGAGGGGACACCAGGTGGGGCAGTGGGAATAGGAGGTTCAAGTTCTCTTTTCTCTTTTTTCTTTTTACTGTTGGTGTAATTTGCCTCGTTTGGTTACTAACATGAATGTGTCTTCTTCCTGCAGACCCGCACGCCTTCAAGCGCCACTTCAACCTGGTCAACAGGGAGGATTTGCAGAAAGTGCTAAGGGTAGCCATTTTCGTGAACGAAGCCAACTATCAAGTTAGGGCCGCCCACAAAATCTTGGGGTACACTCCTGTTCAAAAATCGTTCGCGGCTCTGAAACACGTGATCAGAGCAAACGACCCTCGGCTGCAAAAAATCACTGTAACCGAGGATGGGTTTCTGTTCCCCGAGGAGCCCTTCATTCTAGAAATCGTCACATTGGCCGGCCCTTCTTCCTCCCACAGATTCGCTGAGGCCACAGAGGAAAATCCAGAGAGGGAAGAGGAAGTAGCTGATTTTGGCCTCGCCAAGGAAGAGTTTGACATTTTTGACCAAGTCAATCAGTCCGAGAATCCTCCTGGAGACTTGGGCGATCCTCGTCTGACCAAAGCGGACCTTGTAGCGTCAAAGACCTCTCCTCGGCTTGAGATGAGTTACAAGAGAAAACCCCACACCAGTCTGCTAGATCTAATCGAAGGCCAACCGGGGAAGTCCCAGCCAAAGCTTCCCCCTCCTCCTCCCAAGACTCAGCCTGCCCAGACTAAATCGGCCTCTACCCAGTCTAAGCTTCCCCTTCCTCCACCTCAGACGAGTCTGCCCTCTGGGTCCGTGCCCACTGATCCCAAGCAGAAGAAGGATAAGGGCAAAAGGCTTATAGAGGATAAGTTAGTGTCCTCGCAGGATGGGGACAACACTCTGCGGCCCTCTAAGAAGATAAGGATAGGCACCAAAAGCCAAGATAAGCAGGTCATCACCCCGCCCGAGGCTCAGGCCTAGCTTCCCGCCCTAATGCTCCATGGGGAGCCTCTGAGGGATGACGCTTCCCTCAGGGATTTTAGGGAGGGCGAAGGCGCGCATGTGGCCGATGCGCTAGAAAGATGTCTATTGCTCCCTGCGGATATGGCTGAGTTGGATTCTTTGAGGAGCAAGTAAGTCTTCCTTAGCCTCAAGCGGTACCTGGGAATGGTAAGAACCCCAGTACTTATGATTTTTCTGACTTCAATTTTTCTTCCTTTTTCTGAGTTTGGCTTATTGGGTATTAATTATTCTGGCAGGCTGTCCAGGCTACCTTTAGGTTAAAGGCGGCAGCCAATGACCAAGGGAGGGCCCTGGACATAAAGCGTGAGAAGCGCTTACAGGCCACCCGGACTCTCAAGACCTCCGAGGCTGACCTCGCCACGGCCAGGGAGGAGTTAAAAGCGATGACCAAGGCTCGAGACAGCGCGGTGTCGGGTCTCGCTGGTGCCCAGAACTAGGTTAAAGAGCAGACGAGGCGTCTGGGTAAGGCGGAAAAGCAGCTGAAGATCGTAAAGGAGCTGATTGAGGATCTGACAGCAAAGGTGCTGCTGCCGAGGGGGCCCAAAAGGCAGCGAAATGGGCCAAAGACGAGGCCCTGAGGGCTAAGGCTGAGGCGAATTTTGGCAAGGAAGAGGCCTCGGTTTCGAAGGAGGATGCCGAGGCGGCTGCTTATGCCGAGGGGGTAGCCGAGATAGAAGCCGCCTACAAAGCTCAGGTTCCTGGTGTATGCCGGCACTATTATTCCCAGGTCTGGGGTAAAGCCCTCAAATAAGCCGGGGTGGAGGCCTCGTCCGACTTGTGGAAAGCGGAGAGCGTATACTACCCCCCTGCTATCTGCGAGGCCGCTCTTAATGGCTCTAAGGCTGAGGAGGTTGTTGAGGAGGTTGGGGCTACTCTAGGTGAGGGAGCTTCGGTTTCTAAATCAAGGGAAGGCCCCAATGAGGAGGCGTCCCAAAAGGTTGCGAATCCCTCCTCCGATGCCCGGGTCCTCACCACCGAGGAGGCAGCCATACTTGCCATGCCTCTGCAGGCTATCCCTTTAAGCCAGAGCTTAGAGGACCCTGAGGCTGCCGCTAACCGGCCATCCACTGGGGGCGAGATTGAGCAGAAGGAATAGGTCCCTTGGCGCCCCGGTCTACTCTGTCTTTGCCGTTTGCTTTGTCTTTTTTTTTTTTTTTACAATGTAATGCGACTCTTGTCATGCAACTTTTAAGGACTTATTGCAATGCGAGTTTAATTTCCCTTTTTATCTGTTCTGGCTGTTTATTCGCTTGCATGTTATCCACTCCCTTTTTTTTTACTTGCATAATTTTAACTTTAATTGTATCTCTGCCAATCATGGCAATAATTATAATAACGGGAGGGCGTGTATGCTTGGGCAGACCCTTTATGTCCCAAGGACTAGGTAGGGTTCTGGTCCTTCCTAACGTAGATCCCCTTTAGGGTAGTTATTTTCCCGTAGGCTTGAGTCCAAGACCCATGCAAGGCCTTGGTTATGTCTGACACTTAGAACCTTTTTGAAGTAGTTAGTTTCCCTATAGGCTTAAGTCCGAGGACCATGTAAGGCCTTGGTTCTGGTTTCACTTAGAATGGCCATCGAAATGGGAGCTATATAATCAGGACAGGCTTAAAATCTGGATCAAAAGAAACTTTTTCATTAATAATAATATCTTTTCAGATTATTTACATTCCATGGGCGAGGTATAGGTTTTTCATCTAAATCTTCTAAATAGTATGCGCCTATCCCTGCTATTGAGGTAATTCGGTAGGGCCCCTCCCAATTTGGTCCCAGCTTTCCCCAGGAAGGGTTCTTGGCAGCCCCTACGACTTTCCTCAGCACCAAATCCCCTAATGCTAGTAGTCTGAGCTTTACATTGGCGTTATATCTCTGCTTGAGTTTTTGTTGGTAATAGGCCAGCTGGACCATTGCTCGTTCTCTTCGTTCATCAACCAGGTCTAGGCTCATCCCTAGCAGTTCGTCGTTGCTGCCTGGAGTAAAAAAGCTCATTCTTAGCGTTGGGAAGTTGGTCTTTAGGGGGATCACCGCCTCGGCACCATAAGTCATGGCAAAAGGTGTTTCCCCTGTTGACTGCTTGGGTGTAGTCCGATACGTCCAGAGAATGTGGGGCAGTTCCTCTACCCATCTTCCCTTGGCGTCAGCCAGTCTCTTCTTGAGCCTATTGACGATGACCTTGTTAATAGCCTCGGCCTGTCCATTTCCCTGAGGGTATGCGGGCATTGAGTATCTGTTTGTGATCCCAAGTTCACAACAGTACCTTCTGAAGGCCTTGTTATCGAATTGGAGCCCATTATCTGAGATGAGGGTATGCGGGACACCGAATCGTGTGACAATGTTCCTCCAAAGGAATTTCTTTGCGTCCGCGTCCTTGATGTTGGCCAGGGGCTCTGCCTCCACCCACTTGGTGAAGTAGTCCATGGCCACCAAGAGATATCTTTTATTCCTTGGCGCTTTGGGGAAAGGTCCTACAATGTCCAAGCCCCACTGGGCAAACGGCCATGGACTGGACAAAGGATTGAGGGCCCCTCCAGACTGATGAATATTTGGAGCGAACTTTTGGCATTGGTCACACTTTTTGACATAGTCCAGGGCCTCCTTCTACATTCCTGGCTACCAGTATCCTTGCGTGACGGCTCGGTGGGATAGGGATCTTCCTCCCGTATGGCTCCCACAGATTCCCTCGTGCAGCTCTTCGAGCAGTAATTTTGCTGCTTCGGGGTGGACGCACAGTAGGTATGGTCCAGAGTAGGAGCGCCTATACAACTTGTGGTCCTCGGACAACCAGAACCGAAAAGCACTCCTTCGTATTTTCTCTGCCTTTGACCTCTCCTCGGGCAGAACATCGTCTTTGAGGAATCTCATTATGGGGTCCATCCAGCTGGGGCCCATCCCAACCTGATGGAGGGGGATTCTCCCTTTGCCACTTCACTCGCTCTCTCCAACTGCTTCACAAGTATGATCCGAGGCAGACCCCCAACCAAGGAAGTCGCGAGTGTGGTTAACGAATCGGCATGGCTGTTCCCACTCTTGGGAATGTGAGACAAGCTGAAGGGGCTGAACTTCGACTGCAAGTGCTTGACCTGGCTTAGGTACTCTTGCATTCTCGAGTCTTTGGCCTCCATCTCTCCCTTTACCTACCCTACCACCAATTTCGAGTCCGAGAATATCTCCACCGACTTTCCTCCCATCTTCTATACCATGACCATTCCTTGCAATAATGCCTCATACTTGGCCTCGTTGTTTGTGGCCGAGAATCCGAGCCTTAGGGACTTCTCTATGACATGATCTTCAGGAGATATTAAGACTAGTCCCACTCCTAAGAGGGTTTGCTGCACCATCAACATATACTTTCCAACATGGTTACCTCAGGATGGAGACTGCTCCAATTGGCTTCTTATCAAAGATCCTCCATTCGGCCCCCACTTCTATAGTTGGCTTAGTGAACTCTGCCGTCAAGTCTGCCAAAACCTGGCCCTTTATGGAGGTCCGAGGCATGTATTTAACGTCGAAGGCCCCTAGAATGGTATTCCACTTCGTAATCCTTCCCGTATAATCGGCAGTCCGAAGTACGGACTTCAAGGGTAATTGGGTTAAAACGACCACCGTGTGAGCCTGAAAATAATGGGGTAGCTTTCGCGTAGCGTGGACCATAGCAAGTATGGCTTTCTCCAAGGGTAAGTACTTAACCTCGGCTTCATGCAATGACTTGCTAACATAGTAGACTGGTTTTTGAACGCCACTATCATCTCGTATTAGCACCAGGCTCACAGCGTGGTGCACCACGGCAATATATGCGTATAGGACCTCATCGGCCTCCGGATTAGACATGATGGGTGGTCGGGCTAGGTACTCTTTGAGTTGCTAGAAAGCCATGGCACACTCTTTGGACCACTCGAATCATTTCCACTTATTGATCAGGAGATAGAAGGGTCTGCACCTATCAGCTGACCTGGAAATGAATCGATTTAGAGCTGCGATCATTCTAGCGAGCTTCTGGATCTCCTTGGGGTTTCGCTGAGGCCTTAGATTTTGGATAGCCCTAATTTGGTCGGGGTCAACCTCAATCCCCCGATAGGTAATAATGTAGCCTAAGAACTTGCCAGATCCCACGCCAAACGAGCACTTGGAAGCATTTAGGCGTAGCCTGTGCTTTCTCAGGATGTCGAATATACAGCCGAGGTCTCCCAGATGCTCGGACACCAGTTTGCTCTTCACCACCATATCATCAACATAGATCTCGATGTTTTTGCCTAACAACGGCTCGAACATTCTCGTTATCATCCTCTGATAAGTAGACCCAGCATTTTTCAGGCCGAATGGCATCACCTTGTAGTGGTAGTTCCCGATAGGTGTCACGAAAGCTGTCTTCTCCTGATCCTCCAAGACTAGTGGGATCTGATGATAGCCCTGAAAGGCATCTAGGAAGTTCATCCGAGGATGGCCTGCGGTCGTATCTATCAGCTGGTCTATTCGTGGCATTGGGAAGGGGTCCTTTGGGTATGCCTTATTCAGGTCCATGAAGTCTACGCAAACCCTCCATTTCTCACTTTTCTTCTTGACCACCACAGTATTGGCCAACCACTCGGGGTAAAAAACTTCTTTAATAGCCCCTGCGCGCTTAAGCTTATTGACCTCTTCCCTAATTGCATCGGCGTGCTCTTTTGTTAGGCATTGGGGTGGCTGCTTCTTGGGGGTCACAGACAGGTTGACGTTAAGGTGGTGACAGATGAAGGATGGATTAATCCCTGTGGCATCGCAGGGATCCCATGCGAACACGTCAAGGTTCCTCTTGAGGAACTCAAGCAACTCCTCCTTCTCCCGGGGACGCAGTTGGGCTCCGACCTGAAAGAACCTCTCCGGGTCATCGTCGATGACCACTTTTTCTAGGCCTTCAAGTTTTGCTTCCTCGGCGGCCGTATCAGCTGGCACCACCGAGGTAATTAACTGCTATAAGTTTTTGGCCGCGGTGGCCGAGGATTCTGTATCGTGCCGATGTGAGGTGGATGCCACTATACATCGCTTTGCCGTTGACTGACATCCCCGGATCTCGAGGACTCAGCCTCCTGACGAAAATTTTACCTTCTGGTGCAAGGAAGAGGCAATGCCTCCCAAGGTGTGAAGCCAAGGCCTTCCTACAATGGCAGTATAGGGGGAGTATGTGTCCACCATTATAAAGTCCACCTCCACTACTTCCGGACCGGTCTGGATAGGCAGCCTGATCACGCCCTCCGGGATGACTAGCTTCCCATCAAAGCTCATCAAGGGAGAGCTATAGGGTGTCAGGTCCTTAGGCTTTAATGCTAGCCCCTTATAAAGGTTGGGGTACATGACCTCAGCCGCGCTGCCACTATCCACCGTCACCCTTTTTACGTCGTAGTCCCTAATTCTGAGGGTGATCACCAAAGCATCGTCATGGGGTTGGGTGGTCCCGTCCTTATCCTCCTCAAAAAAACTTAGGGTCGGGTGAAAGCCTCTTCTGGCCCTCTTTGGCTCGGACTGGGACTCCCTGGCGGGCACCTAGGTCACAGACAGTACTCGCGAGGGGCGCGTGCCTGTTCTTCTTGGCGCAGCCAGGATCACATTAATCATTCCAGCAGGCTACCTCATGGCAGTGTCCCTCTGTGGCTCTTGGTAGGTCTGGCCCTGATGGCCGCTGGAATGGTGCAGGAGGTGCTTCAGCTTCCCCTCCCGGACTAACTGGTCCAGATAGTTCCAGAGATTCCTGCAGTCCTCTGTAGCGTGCCCATGGTCCTGGTGGTATTGGCAGTAACAGTCCTGATTACGCTTCTCAGGATCCCCCGACATCCTGTTTGGCCACTTAAAGTACGGTTCGTTCTTAATCTTTTCCAGCACCTTGTGTACTGGTTCTCGAAACACGGCGCCGACAGCCTGGGCGTTTGTCGCCCTAGATTGTCCCATGAAATCTCTCCTCGGACGGGCGTTGTTATACCGGTCCAACTTGGAATCCCTCCTCTCCTAAGGGATAACCTTATCCTTCCCCTTACACTGTAGCAAGTCTTCCTCTACCCGTTTGTATTTATCGATCTGATCCATTAACTGCCGCACGCTGGTGGCGGGCTTACCAGTTAAAGACTTCCTTAGGCCGTGCCCCATCGGGAGTCCGTTCTTGAATGTATTGATGGCGACATTGTTTTACTTGCCGTCCAACTCGTTGTAAATCTCCCAATACTTGTCAGTGTAAGCCTTAAGGGTCTCCCCGTCGTGCATGGTCAGGAACAGCAACGTGTTAATGGGCTAAGAAGGTCTGCTGTTTGTAACAAAACGAGAACCAAAGGCCTGGGTTAGCTATTTGTACGAGTCTACGGAATTCGTCCTCAAGCCGTTGAACCACCTCATTGCCACAGGTCCCAAGTTGGATGGGAAGACTTTGCACATCAACGCCTCGTTTTTAGAGTGGACGGCCATCCTCTAGTTGAACTGGCTCACGTGCTCCACGGGGTCCGTTTTGCCATTGTAAACAGTGAAGGTTGGCTGCTGGAACCGCCGAGGGAGCACCGCCTCTTCTATGCGACGCGTAAAGGGTGATCTGGAAAGCCGGTCCAACGCCTTGCTCATGGTATCACTTCCCAAGCCCCTAGAAGTTGGGCTGTCATGTTTACACCTCTAGTAGCGCTCATCCTTATGGGAGAAAGTTTCGCTCGGGGGTGTTCTCGACCTTTGCCTGTAGTCGTCATCATTTTCGTCGTCAGAGGGTAAGTTAGGGTTGGGCTCGGATTGCCTTCGCCGTGCATGGCACAGCTTTCTCTTCAAATCATCTATCTCTCGCTGCATGGCCACCTTATCGTCCTGTCTCTAGGTTGCATGACTCTTAACCTCTTGCGATCGCGTGGCTTGGCCATTATCATGCCTCTGGGGCACGCGACCACTTCTATGGGTGTGGCTTTCGCTAGTTTGTGAGGTATGCACGCTTCCCTTTCAAAATCGCCTGTTCTCCTCATTTTGGCCGTGCCTAGTGTCACCATAGTTATTCTGACGCTGGGATCTAGCCGGTTCATGCCGATGGGAACTCCTCTGGTGAGGGCCTGATCCTACCATGCCTAGCTATTGTCCTTACTAATGCACGAGTTCTCCCCACAGACGGCGCCAATTGTAGGGACCGGGTTTGGGCCTTCCAATGTGTTAAGGGAGTGGACCCAAGCCCAGATAGCCCTGCAATTAATTTGTAGAGAGCGGGGTCAAGAACTAGGCCCTAGTAAGGGATGCAACGACCATGCGTGGTAGCTTGCAAATGAAAGTGAACAATGATGCTCCTCGGCCTTTCTCTTGGGAGCTTGTAGTTCTTATTACTTCTTTGGTGATTGGTTACAATTGCTTCCAGGAGAATGCAGATTGCTACCATCTCCCCCTTTTTCTTCCTCCCTCCCCCTTTTCCCAAGAAGGATCCCTTACATTATATACTCCTCTCCCCATTGATCCTAGCCCTACATTTGTTGACCAACCAGGCCACTACTTGAGTACCTGTCCTATCAGCCACCTTCCCATTCTTCCTGTGGGTTGCAGCAACCAAAGCAACACTGTTCTGTAATCCCTTCCTCATTAATACGGCCAGGATGTTAGTTGTGCGCATTTAATGTGGAGGTGACAGCTTGTCTTAGACTTGCTCCTCCACCGTGCTTCCATTGTTGACGCGTGGTACTTGCTTTTTCCTCCTTGGATATTCAAGAAGACCTCCCTTGATGGTGTGGTGCTTGTTCACCTCCATGGTCTCGGAGGTCCGAGGATAGAGTCGTCCTCGGATCGGCTCCTTGGACACTAGACTTCTTACTTTTATCCTCGGACCCTACATACATCCTCGGCATGGGCTTTTGGGCCCGGTTCAAAGTGGGCAGGGGCTGCCTGATTTTTTGGGCCCACAATATATATATATATATATATATATATATATATTATTTATCATATATTGATATGTGATATACCTAATTTTCAAAACAAATTATCTAAAAATTTCAATAAATATTTAGTTAACAAAATCATTAATATAGTGAAATTTATGTAGCAGGTTAAAGAAAAATAATAAATTTCACATAATATACATCTCCAAAAAGCAAAACTACAAAATATTTTATATTTCTTAAACAAAATTAAATGAAAAATATCAAATAAAATCTTATGTTCTGTTATTAATCTTAAATATTGTGTTCAATTAAAAAATAATAAAATTTGTACCAGTAAATTTTGTGATATGCAATAATAACTCGTCAATGCCCATTATAAACTATGTCTAAATATTGCTTTAAAATTTTCCAATAAAAGAAATAAAAAACATCTGATTGTCTATCTGCGGATGGTTTGCTGTGGAGAACTTCAACTCAAAGCCCATCAAGTTGAACATCATCCAAAACCGGCCTATAAATCAAGTGTCCTTGTCACTGTTTATGTCTTATGGTACATTTGACTTGGGTGAAATGACAGAAGAGAGAAAAGGGGAGGAGATGGTGTTTGGTTGGGAGAATAGAAAATGGGGGTGAGGGAGTGGGCCCACCATTTAAGAAGAAAAAAATTTCTTTCCAAATTGGAAGAGAAAACTAGAGAGAAAAGTGAGGGAGGGAGTGGGCTTGACGGGAAATTATCCATTTATCTTCTCATTTATTTACTAATATTGCTTCTTTTCTTTTCTTTATTTTATTTTATTTTATGTTTTTTGGAAATGTTACTGGCTTAGTGCTACTGCTTCTTTCTTTTTCTTTTTCCTTTTCAATATTTTGTTAGTATTGCTTCTTCTTTTTATATATTATTTTTAGTTTTTTTTTTTTTTTGGCTAGATTTTTTATTAGTCGTGTTAGTTTGTAGTAATTAAAAAAAAATTAATTTTTAGAAACTATTAAAAATTTTGTTTTTTATTTGTTTTTTGTTTTTTTTTTATGTACTAGGGGTATAAGAGTAAATTTATATAAACTACATTTTCTATCCTCTCACTTTTCTACTCAACCAAATAAAAGAGTTTTTCATTTTTTCACTTTTCCACTCCCTCAACCAAACATAAGCAGGGAAAACTAAATTTTTTCTATCCACCCACTTTTCCAATACTTCCTCATTTTCTATCTTCCTACTTTTTCATCCTCCTAACCAAATGGACCCTTGTGGTAGCCCCTAGTGCTTCACCACATGCTCGTAGAAAAGTTGGGTTGTCTCATTTGCAAGGAATGATGCGATGCAAGGATGAAGACTACATACTTGGAGAACCTATCAACCACCACCATAATTGATTTGTGTCCTTGGACTTTGGGAAAGAACCCTAATGAAATCCATAGATACACTCTTTGAAGATTATTCTGGAATCAGTAGAGGTTGGAGTAATTCTGCTTCCTTTTTCCTTTTTGTCTTCCCTTGCTGACACACCAAGCAAGGCTTCATTTAAGCCTCGATGTCCTCCTCTATCTTATGAGAGAGAGAGAGAGAGAGAGAGAGAGAGAGAGAGAGAGAGAGAGAGAGCTAAACTAGTAACCACATTTCCAATTTCCTTGAGAGAGAGAGAGCTAAACTAGTAACAACATTTCCAATCTCCTTGTGCTAAACCCACCTTTAAGCTCTGTTGGTTAGAAGGATGGAAAAATGAGAGGATATAAAATATTTATATTTTCCACCATGTGTGTTTGGCAGAGAGGGATAGATAGTTAATTACTATTAGGGATGTGCATACCCACCACTATGCCTAACAAATTCATAAATCTGCCTAATCCAATCCAACCCATATATATTTAATATTTATTTAAAGTATATATTATATGGTTTAATGCACTATTAAATACTTTGTGTTGGTTTGATGTTGTACTCAAGTTTGATCAACAACATAAATAATAGTATAAATATGTTGTTTTTTTTTATTGGTAATCTTATAAATCTGTTGTACGAATGCTCTAATTTTGTTTTTAACTGTCCAACCCATGGTTTAACCTGATCCATGTGGAACATGATAGTAAATTAAGACAAACTGTAGTTTCCATTGTCTTATTATTCTTTTCAACTAAATAAAATAAAATTTATTTTTCTTCTAAAAGAATTTTTATTTTTATTTTTCATCCTTGTATTTTTCATAATTTGTACAAAACATACATGTTGGAAAACATAAATCTTTACACTATAGGTCTGTTTGGGATTCGTTTATTTTGCTGAAACTGAAAATTTTTTGCTGAAAATACTGTAGATAAAAGTAAATGTTAGTTGAAATAATATAGCGAGACTCATGAATAGTAAAAATGTGCAATGAGATTAATGAATAGTCGCAAAAATAAGCTGAATAATAAAATAAATTAACAAAAAAATAAGATAGTCAAACAGACACTATATGTGCAAATATATATAAGAAGGACGAGAATGGATAATACTTGTAGTGTTACTAGTGTGTGAAGAGAGAGAAACAGTTAAAAAATAAAAAAATTTAGAAACAAAATAAGAAAAATTGATATTTAGTAAAATGGAGTTTAAAATAAATAATTTCATGCCAATGTTTTTGAAAACAATGAAAACTTGTTCAAGTAAAATTAGAGATTATGCTAAAATAGACAGGTACAAAGAGAGAGTGCAACTAC
Source organism: Quercus variabilis (assembly GCA_030445155.1). Taxonomy (NCBI): domain Eukaryota; kingdom Viridiplantae; phylum Streptophyta; class Magnoliopsida; order Fagales; family Fagaceae; genus Quercus; species Quercus variabilis. The sequence goes on from CP129446.1 coordinate 58,991,998, forward strand.
CAATCTACCTGACCATGATCCTGAAAATTCAATGCCACGTATGTAATAAGTGTCAACGATGAATAAAACGACACTTCAGCCAAGACCCAAACAAAACTAAAAAGCCATAACCGACTTTCATTTCCACCCATCTCTCTTCCTCTCTCTCCCTCTCAATGGAGGAGCTACCTCCTCCTCTAATCATCGAAATCCTGAGTCGACTCGGCGACTCATCGGAGCTCGCTCGGTGCCGACTCGTCTCGAGGACACTCAACTCGCTCTCTCGCGAGGTCCCGAAAATCCAACTCCTCTGCACCTTGTCACGCTACCTCAAATCCCGAGCCCCAGAGACCGAGCCCTCACTCACGCCCTTCAAGACCATCATCAGCAACTTGGTCCTTCACCGCCGAGCCCTCCGGTCGGTATCGATCGGCGTCGAGAAATCGCTCGGAAAAATATCGTACGACGACGTAGAGGGAGAGTCCGACGATCTTTACCTCACTGATGTGGGATTCGTTAACCAGTGGTTGCCGAATATCGGTGGTGGGCTAAAATCGCTTTCGGTATCAGACTTTTGGATTCAGTCTTGTTGGCGAAAGTCTGAGATTCTGTCTCTCATTTCATCGTACTGTGAGTTTCTTTTTTTCTTTTTTCTTTTTTTTTCTTTTTTGGGTTACACATGTTGTCTTGTCTATTAAATAGTCAAATGAAATTTACTAATCAATACGGTAACTCGAGTTCTTATTTATTGAAATGACATTAATCCTCCCATGAATGATTAGGATGCTGATGCTCATGAGTTCCTTCAGCTAATTCTACTATCAATCCAGTTTGAAACTGAATTATGGTAACATCATCAGTACTTTAATGATAGAGACAAAACTGAGTTACAACAATTACGTGCTCTTTTTTTTTTTTTTTTTTTTTTTTATATAATTTATTTATAAACTTGATAACTAGACAAGGGGGATTTGAAGCTTGGATGTCTCTGTTGGAACACTAGAGGTGTCAATTAGCTAGAAGGCTTTTGGCATGTGGTGTACCTTAGGTTTCCCAAATCATGTGATTGTATTGGCCAATGAACCATAAGGTGAATTTAATAGTCCATGAGAGAAGATGGTTGAATTTAACTGAGGAACCTAATTACAACACTTAAGAAAGAGTACCTAAGTTTTGCCCTTTAAATAGATACTAAAATGTTAATGTTTGAAATTCGTTTAGATTTTGTTGATGTATCAAAATCTAATCAACTAATTTTAAAAGGAAAGAGTTGGATTTTAGAAACTCCATAAAGGTAGTCAATCTTCTCTTAGCTCCAAATTTCAAAGAGGCAGATTTTGAAAATTCACAACAACGGGCACTTGGTGCGATAGTGTAACTTATCAATGGGGGAAAAAAAAAAACTTAGAAATTAACAAATAGTGGACTTTTATACTTTAAATTAACAGAGGTTCAGAGCATTTCCCATCTGTATCAGAAACTACACAAAATCTTCAATCAACACCCTGATGTGAGATTTGGATTAAAATCTAATTTGGATAGTGGGTGTACATTGCGCATCAATACGGTTTAGAATTTTAGGATGCACATCACAAATGTTTTCATAGTATAGGATTGATAACTACAATTAACCAGTTTCCATTGATTGCTTAAATGTCATTTTATTGTTTAATTTCATTCCCAGCGGAGCTCCAGTTTGATAATTACTCAAATATGCTTGTTGTGATTGAATATATGCATGTTATATGTTTGTGCATGTGCATGTGCAGGCCATAGTCTTCTTGAACTACAGGTGAAAAATGCTTGGCTGTCTGTGGATGGTCTGAAACCAATGCCCATGCTCGCTAGTTTGACACTTGAATACATAAGACTGGATGATGAAGATCTACACAAGGTTAACCATTGCTTCCCTTATCTGAAAGTTCTGAATTTGATTGGTGTTGGTGGACTTAAGGAACCAAAGATCCATCTTTTGCACCTTAACACTTGTCTATGGACAGTGTCAAATGCTCCACTTTCTCTGACCATATTGGCACCCAAACTTGTCAAACTCAACCTGAAGTGCATTAAACCACGGTCTCTTGTCCTTGAAACCCCACTGCTCTCTAATTTCCACCTTGCCCTTGAGGAAGCAAATGAATTTAAAGTGAAAGAGTTTCCTCATTTGGAAAACCTTAAGCTTGAGTCTGTGAATCTTTGCAGTCTTATCAGCATGTTTCCATCTGGTAGAATCGTCAAGAAGCTTAGGGTGGATTCAATGAAATTGAAAATGACAGGGTTTAACTTTGACATGTTGTTTGATGTTTTCCCAAATTTGAGCTATCTTCATATGGGTTCGGGAGCTTGGAAGGAAATAGAGAATTATTTTCACTCAAGAGGTATGGAAGGTAGGCGTGGGATGAAGGGGTTGAAGGAAATTGTTGGATATTTGGTGGAATTTGACTATCTTACATTTTCATTTATTTTCTCTATTTTGGATAATTGTACCAACTTGTCAGACATGGCGTTAGTCATCCACAAACGAGTTGATAATCCCACTGCTAGCGGCCTCATCTCAAAGTGCAGAGCTGCTTATCCAAGAGTTAGATGGAAAAGAGGAATGTGGATAGAAGGAACAGAGGATCTTTGGGTTTCTGAACCCCTGTAGTTTGGCAACCGTGGTTGTCCATAATAGGAAGAGGACTGTATAAAAATTCCTTTATCTATGCTATGTTTCCAAAGGGTTATGTTATGTATAATATGAATAAAAATTCCTTTATCTATGCCATGTTGTTAGAACAATAATTTGCTGTGTGGAATTTGGCAGACATACGGGAGGTGGCAAAGACCAATGGTTCATAAGACTCGTGACAATATCAGATGCATAGTAGGGGATGATATCCTCTCATTTCATTGGTTAAAATGAAATATACATTTCAACTGTAATTTCCCACCAGTTTGCGTCCAAGGTCTGTTGTACATATAAATGAAATATACATTTCAATGCGTCTATTTTACATATCCTTGATGTAGAATTTGGTGGGAACATTAGGGCCTGTTTGGCTTGCGAATTTGAGAATAGTTGCAAATATCCCCCACCTCCCCCATGCCTCCTTTTGGTTTGGTAGAACATTTATGTTCTAAAAACATCTTTTGTTGTTTATAATATCTTAAGACAAGATTCTTACTTTGAACTACCCAATTTTATACATATAGACCTCAATTTTGGGGTATTCTAATTTTCAAACTGATTTAATCAGTCTTTTCAAATATCAAACCACCGACACACAGTAGTTTATAGATGTTACAAGATTTTCAATTATTTTAGAATTATAATCTTTGTCATACTCTTTTCCACAACTATAATATGTGGCAAACTGTGATCCACCACTCATAGTCGGATACATAGGATAGTTGAGAGAAATGGTATGGTAAAAGTTGTGTTCATACACTTTTTGAAAGTTTTTTTATAAGAGAGAGAGAGAGAGAGCGCATGGAAGTGGTGATGAGGGAGGAAATGTCACCGACAACAACATTTTTGATTGAAACTTGTAATGACGTTAATCGTGTTGTCAAAATTTCATGTGCAATTTTATCTGGCACATTTTCATTTTTAAGGGGGAAACATATTGGTGTGGTTCTATTTTTTCATTGATCATTGTCATTTTCATTGGAATTATATGTTATATAAAATCTTAATGGAAATAGTTTACCTCCAAATCAGTCTAGAGGAATCTTCCTCCAACTTATTGTGTGGTGGTTGAAAAAATCATCCATATGTAGTTTTATTCACAAAGTCGTGTGACTTTATTTAAAATAATACACTTGGATGGTTTTGTAAATCGTCATGTAGTGGGTTGGTAGAGAATTTGGAAGGAAAAAAAATTGTAGGAAGAAATGGGCAATACTAACAAGTTTGGAGAAAGAGATATAAAGAGGTGTATGTACATATAACAACCATGTGAAAATGAAAATTTTCCTCTCCAATCCGCCTAACAAATTCACAAATCTGCCTAATCCAATTCAACCCATATATATTTAATATTTATTTAAAGTATATATTATATGGTTTAATGCACTAATAAATAGTTTGTGTTGGTTTGATGTTATACTTAAGTTTGACCACCAACATAAATAATATTATAAATATGTTGTTTTTTGTGTTGGTAATCTTATAAATCTGTTGTTCTAATGCTCTAATTTTTTTTTTTAAATGTCCAACCTGTGGTCCAACCCGATTCACGTGGAACGTAATAGTAAATTAAGACAAACTATAGTTTCCATTGTCTTATTATTCTTTTCAACTAAATAAAATAAGTTTATTTTTCTTCTATTAAAATTTTTATTTTTATTTTTCATCCTGTATTTTTCATAATTTGTACAAAACATACACTTTGGAAAACACAAATCTTTTACACATTAGAGCATTCGCATCAAATATTATTAAATAGCATAAGGGCTAAATTTTGCCCAATCAGTCCCAAAAAAATTCAAATTAGCTCCTTTTTTTTTGTTGAGAAGAAAGACATCATTTATTAAAGTTATCAAACGGCGGCTTTACCAGCCTAAACAAAAGAAGAAGTGATGTGTGAAACATCATCCATCCACACTGTACTATCGCGAAAGAACATGGCTTACCTAGCCAACTATGAGCAACTCTATTGCCTTCTCTCCTAGCATGAGAGTAAGACGATTCTAAAAAGAAACCAAAGTAAAGAGCAGTATCCTTGACAAACCACCCGTAAGAGGCCAATCCCTTATCACTAGAGCATAGAGCTTTCACCACTATTGCCGAGTCTTCTTCGACAATAACCTTAGCTACTCCTATCTCCTTGCCAAACTCCACAACTTTGCATGCTGCCATAGCTTCAACCTCAACAGCTTGGTAAGTGTGGGGTAATTGTTGTACTAAAGATGCTATAACTAGCCCCCTGTTATTTCGGATCACCGCTCCTATGCTCGATCTATTTTCAGTAGGGAAAACCGCTCTGTCGCAGTTTATCTTAAAGAAATCTTGAGGTGGTGAAATCCATTTAGATTGCTATTTTTGTTGGCGGATTTTAGGGAGGGTGTCATAGCTTTGTACTCCTCCAAATGGTCTTTAGCTAACTAGGCTAGTTGCTTTGTGGGGCAACAAGGTTGATGAAGACGAACCTTGTTTTGTTAATTCCAGATTGACCATATATTAGCTTATGTATTCATTGGTTATAAAATATATTTTTTCTATAGTATGTGTCCGTTTGGAACAAGCTGAAAATTTTAGTTTAGTTTTGCTACTATTCATGAGTCTCATTACACTTTTTGGTACTATTCATGAGTCTCACTATATTATTCAATTAACTTTTACATTTATCTACAGTATTTTTAGCAATTTTTTTTTTAATTTCAACTAAATAAGTTATTTCCAAACGGGTACTATGGGTCTATTTGGGATCCGTTTATTTTGTTGAAATTGAAAACTTTTTACTGAAAGTACTGTAAATAAATGTAAATGTTAATTAAAATATTACAGTGAGATAAAAGAATAGTACAAAAAATGCAATAAGAATCATAAATAGTAGCAAAAATAAGTTGATAAATAGTATAAAAAAAAAAAAAAAAAAAAAAAAGCTAGCCAAATAGACACTATGGTAGCATTTGGATCCAACGTTTCCTTCAGCGTTTGCATTTTCCTCTTTTTTTTTTTTTTTTTTGGCTGCACACGTTTCAAACTTTCTCCCGACAGAATGCATTATTCACGCATTGTTGAGCACTATTCAGGGGACCCACAACCACTTTATTCAGAAAAAAAATATTAAAAATGGATCTCACGACACTATTCACACATTTAAAAATTATTTTGTTACAGCATTTTCAGTTTTCAGCAAAATAAGCTGTATCTAAACGGATCCTATATGTGCAAATATATATAAGAAGGAAGAGAATGGATAATATTTGTAGTGTTACTAGTGTGTGAAGAGAGATAAACAATTAAAAAAAAATAGAAACAAAATAAGAAAAATTGATATTTTTTTTTTTTGATATTTTTTTTTTTTGGAAAGGGAAATATATTCATTAAAACCAACCAAGACGAGTTGTATAGAGAACCTGCATTGCAGGACAAAGATAACTAGTTACACAAGTCAGATTGCAGAAAAGACTGAACAAAGGGAGGTGCAACGCCCTTCCAGATTTGGCGATTTCCAGTTCTTCTAGCGTGCTGTGCAAGCTCATGGGCCACTGCATTGAGATTTCTACTTAAGTGCTTGAAATGGTAGGATTCAAAAGACTCACAAACTTGAAGAATTTCCTATATAAGGTGACCAAAAGAACTCCCAGTAGCTTTATCATTAACTGCTTGAATGACTGCCAAAGCATCAGATTCAATGATAACCCGAGGCAGTTGGAGTTCTTGCACTAAAAGGACTCCTTGCTCCAAAGCAAAAACCTCCGTAAGCTCTGCAGAAAAATGGGACTGAAGCGGCAAGCACAGTGCAGCCACAACAAGACCATTGGAGTCTCTAATAACAACACCCACACTGGAGGAACCATCATGCTCTGAAGAAGCACCATTAACATTTACTTTAAAAATTCCTGGAGGGGGCAGGACCCAATTAAAAGCAGCAGGTCTTACTGAGTCAAAATCCCAATTGGCTGAGCATGCAAAGTCTTCCACAACATTTCTTGCCATATGCCAAACCTGGAGTGGAGAAAGATCATTATCCTTATGCACTATTCTATTTCTATTTGACCATAAGGCCCAAGCCGTAGCAAAGAAGATCTCCAAATCATGAAGAGTTGAGTGGGAGAGAATAAATAATGCCGAGTCAAGGAAGGAATTTTTAAAGCCTTGAATGCGTAGAGGATTTTCAATCCAAAACTCCCAAACCAAGGATGAGAAATCACATTTAAGAAGAGCATGATCAATAGTTTCAGCCCCATTACCACAAATATGGCAAGCCATACTTTGAGAAATTCCTCTGCGAGAAATAACATCCATAGTGGGAAGACCATTGATGCAAGCCCTCCAAGCAAACACCTTGATTTTTGCTAGCAAGTTGAGACGCCAAAGCCGTTTCCACAAAGGCTTACATGGATCCCCACTAGAACTTTATCCACAATCATTTTCCTCAGTCAAACTGTAGGCTATATGGTAGGCACTTTTGACAGTGAAATCTCCATGCCTATCTCCAATCCAGATTATTTTGTCTTCTGGAAAGGTGCGGCTTAGTGGAATCTTCAAAATTATTTATGCTTCAAATGGAAGGAAGGTTGCCCTAATCAAATCCACATTCCACCAATTTGTCATTGGGTTAATGAGAGATGAGACCATTAGGAATTGGGGCATATCACTAGGAGGGGAAATGGCCTTGTAGGTGGACGGGGTTGGTAGCCATTTGTCATCCCAAATGTGGATTAGTTTTCCGTTGCCCACTCTCCACCGAGTTCCCACTCTAATAATATCAAGGCTGCTATGAATGCTTCTCCATGAGTATGATGGAGAGTTGTTGATCTTAGCATTTAGAATATCCCCGGTAGGGAAATATCTTGATTTGAGAACCCTAGCCACCAAAGAGTTTGGGTTCTGCAAGATTCGCCATAACTGCTTAGCAAGCATTGCTTTGTTAAAAGCTTGTAGATTCCTGAATCCCATTCCACCACTTGCTTTTTGCCTACACATTGTTTTCCAGCTCACCCAACACATCTTTGTTTCTTGCTGCCTTTGCCCCTACCAGAAATTTCTCATCATACTTTCAATTTCTTCACATAGGCTTTGAGGAAGAAGGAAGCACCCCATAGTGTAAGTGGGGATTGCTTGAGTGACTGCTTTTATAAGGATTTCCTTACCCCCCATAGAGAGAAGTTTACCTTTCCATCCGACTAGCTTTTGCCCAATCCTCTCTTTGAGAATAGAAAAGACTTGTTTCTTCGATCTTCCAATGAAGGATGGGAGGCCCAAGTATTTTGTGTGTCTAGAATCCTGCATAGGGCCAAGAGAAGCAAAAATCTCATCCTTGACTTCTTGGGGTGTGTTGGGGCTAAAGAAAATAGAGGATTTCTTTGTATTAATTTTCTGACCCGAGGCTTCTTCATAATTTTGGAGGATTTGCTTCAAAACACGACATTCCTCAGCATCAGCTTTGCAAAAGAGGATGCTATCGTCCGCAAAAAGAAGGTGAGTGACTCTAGGGCAGCCTCTACATATAGAAATGCCCGTCCACCGAAGGTTACGGGCTGCATCATGAATAAGAGCAGAAAGCCCCTCAGTACAAATAAGGAAGAGAGTTGGGGAGAGAGGGTCCCCTTGCCTGAGCCCACGGGAAGGAGTAATATTCCCACAAGCTACTCCATTTATTAAAACCAAATAAGACACCGAGGTGATACACCTTATAACCAGATCCACCCACTTAGGACTGAAGCCTAATTTCTCCATAACTGCCTTAATAAAGCACCACTCAACTTTGTTAAACGCTTTACTCATATCAAGTTTGGCCGCCATGTAGCCCTTCTTGCCTGCATTTTTGTGGTTTAGAAAGTGCATTAACTCAAACGCCACAAGCACATTGTCAGTGATAAGCCTGTTAGAAGTGAAAGCACTTTGGTTTTCTGAGATAATATGAGGAAGAAAAGTCTTAAATCTATTAGCAATGGTTTTTGATATGAGCTTATAAACAACATTGCACAAGCTTATGGGCCGGAAATCAGCCATCTTACTGGGATTATTAATCTTTGGGATGAGAGCAATATTGGTTTTGTTAAGGCTATCCATAGACATGTTACCATTAAGAACATTCAAAACCATATTAGTAATACTACAACCCACAATATTCCAGTATTTTTGATAAAAGATAGCAGACATACCATCCGGGCCGGGTGCTTTTGTGGGGTATATCCGCTTGAGGGCCCTCCCTGGTGAAATTCTTGTTTAGGCTTTCATTCACCTCTTACGTCACCCTTATAGGAATTGCATCAGTTACCTCCTGAATCTGTGTTGGGGAAGCCGTCTTATATATGTTCTCAAAATAATCAATAGCAATTTGAGCTATGAAAAAATAATATTTAGTAAAATAGAGTTTAAAATAAATAAGTTCATGCCAATGTTTTTTAAAACAATGAAAACTTGTTAAAGTAAAATTAGAGATTATGCTAAAATGGACAGGTACAAAGAGAGAGTGCAACTACCAATCTACCTGACCCTGATCCTGAAAATTCAATGCCCCGTACTGTAATAAGTGTCAACGATGAATAAAACGACACTTCAGCCAAGACCCAAACAAAACTAAGAAGCCATAACCGGCTTTCATTTCCACCCATCTCTCTTCCTCTCTCTCCCTCTCCATGGAGGAGCTACCTCATCCTCTAATCATCGAAATCCTGAGTCGACTCGGCGACCCATCGGAGCTCGCTCGGTGCCGACTCGTCTCGAGGACACTCAACTCGCTCTCTCGCGAGGTCCCGAAAATCCACCTCCTCTGCACCTTGTCACGCTACCTCAAATCCCGAGCCCCAGAGACCGAGCCCTCGGTCACGCCCTTCAAGACCATCATCATCAGCAACTTGGTCCTTCACCGCCGAGCCCTCCGGTCTGTATCGATCGGCGTCGAGAAATCGCTCGGAAAAATATCGTACGACGACGAAGAGGGCGAGTTCGATGATCTTTACCTCACCGATGTGGGATTCGTTAACCAGTGGTTGCCGAACATCGGTGGTGGGCTCAAATCGCTTTCGGTATCGGACTTTTGGATTCAGTCTTGTTGTCGAAAGTCGGAGATTCTGTCTCTCATTTCATCGTACTGTGAGTTTCTTTTTTTCTTTTTCTTTTTTTTTTCTTTTTTTTGGTTACACATGTTGTCTTGTCTATTAAATAGTAAAATGAAATTTACTAATCAATACGGTAACTCGAGTTCTTATTTATTGAAATGACATTAATCCTCCCATGAATGATTAGGATACTGATGCTCATGAGTTCCTTCAGTTAATTCTACTATCAGTCCAGTTTGAAACTGAATTATGGTAACATCATCAGTACTTTAATGATAGAGACAAAACTTGTTTTCCAAAAAAAAAAAAAATGATAGAGACAAAACTGAGTTACAACAATTATGTGCTGTTTTTTTTATTTTTTTTTTATAATTTATTTATAAACTTGATAACCAGACGAGGGGGATTTGAAGCTTGGATGTCTCTGTTGGAACACTAGAGGTGTCAATTAGCTACAAGGCTTTTGGCATGTGGTGTCCCTTAGGTTTCCCAAATCATGTGATTGTATTGGCCAATGAACCATAAGGTGAATTTAATAGTCCATAAGAGAAGATGGTTGAATTTAACTGAGAAACCTAATTACAACAGTTAAGAAAGAGTACCTAAGTTTTGCCCTTTAAATAGATACTAAAATGTTAATGTTTGAAGTTCGATTAGATGTTGTTGATGTATCAAAATCTAATCAACTAATTTTAAAAGGAAAGAGTTGGATTTTAGAAACTCCATAAAGGTAGTCAATCTTCTTTATGCTCCAATTTTCAAAGAGGCAGATTTTGAAAATTCACAACAAAGGGCACTTGGTGCGATAGTGTAACTTATCAATGGGGGAAAAAAAACTTAGAAATTAACAAATAGTGGACTTTTATACTTTAAATTAACAGAGGTTCAGAGCATTTCCCATCTGTATCAGAAACTACACAAAATCTTCAATCAACACCCTGATGTGAGATTTGGATTAAAATCTAATTTGGATAGTGGGTGTACATTGCGCATCTATACGGTTTAGAATTTTAGGATGCATATCACAAATGTTTTCATAGTATAGGATTGATAACTACAATTAACCAGTTTCCTTTGATTGCTTAAATGTCATTTTATTGTTTAATTTCATTCCCAGCAGAGCTCCAGTTTGATAATTACTCAAATATGCTTGTTGTGATTGAATATATGTATGTTATATGTTTGTGCATGTGCATGTGCAGGCCATAGTCTTCTTGAACTACAGGTGAAAAATGCTTTTCTGTCTGTGGATGGTCTGAAACCAATGCCCATGCTCACTAGTTTGACACTTGAATACATAAGACTGGATGATGAAGATCTACACAAGGTTAACCATTGCTTCCCTTATTTGAAAGTTCTGAATTTGATTGGTGTTGGTGGACTTAAGGAACCAAAGATCCATCTTTTGCACCTTAACACTTGTCTATGGACAGTGTCAAATGCTCCACTTTCTCTGACCATATTGGCACCCAAACTTGTCAAACTCAACCTGAAGTGCATTAAACCACGGTCTCTTGTCCTTGAAACCCCACTGCTCTCTAATTTCCACCTTGCCCTTGAGGAAGCAAATGAATTTAAAGTGAAAGAGTTTCCTCATTTAAAAAACTTTAAGCTTGAGTCTCTGAATCTTTGCAGTCTTATCAGCATGTTTCCATCTAGTAGAACCGTCAAGAAGCTTAGGGTGGATTCAATGAAATTGAAAATGACAGGGTTTAATTTTGACATGTTGTTTGATGTTTTCCCAAATTTGAGCTATCTTCATATGGGGTCGGGAGCTTGGAAGGAAATAGAGAATTATTATCACTCAAGAGGTATGGAAGGTAGGCATGGGATGAAGCGGTTGAAGGAAATTGTTGGATATTTGGTGGAATTTGACTATCTTACATTTTCATTCATTTTCTCTATGTTGGATAATTGTACCAACTTGTCAGACATGGCGTTAGTCATCCACAAACGAATTGATAATCGCACTGCTAGCGGTCTCATCTCAAAGTGTAGAGCTGCTTGTCCAAGAGTTAGATGGAAAAGAGGAATGTGGATGGAAGGAACAGAGGATCTTTGGGTTTCTGAACCCCCGTAGTTTGGCAACCGTGGTTGTCCATAATAGGAAGAGGACTGAATAAAAATTCTTTTATCTATGTCATGTTTCCAAAGGGTTATGTTATGTATAATTTGAATAAAAATTCCTTTATCTATGCCATGTTGTTCGAACAATAATTTGCTGTGTGGAATTTGGCAGACATACGGGAGGTGGCAAAGACCAATAGTTCCTAAGACTCGTGACAATGTCAGATGCATAGGAGGGAATGATATCCTCTCATTTCATTGGTTAAAATGAAATATACATTTCAATTTCCCACCAGTTTGCGTCCAAGGTCTGTTGTACACATAAATGAAATATGCATTTCAATGCGTCTGTTCTCAGTTGTACATATCCTTGATGTAGAACTTGGTGGGACCATTAAGGCAATGTTTGGTTGGTGATTCCAAACAACAGTTTTCAGTGTTTAAACACTGAAAATCATTGTTCTAAAAAAAAAACATATTTGGTAGGAGTGTTTTTTTTAAGAGTGTTTGAATTACGTTGCTTGTTTTAGGGTATTTAAACATTGAATTTAGAAAACTTTTCTTACCAATTTTTAGTTTTCAAGTAATATTGTTTAATGGCAATTTTGTAAGTATTTAGAAATTTGTAGGACTCACGTGTAAATACTAGAATTTTGTTCTTGCCTCTCTCTCTCTCTCTCTCTCTCTCTCATATGATGAGTAAAACTTTCAATGCAAATTAACTCATTTTCATACATATGTACAGTTCATATTTGGCTTGCGAATTTGAGGATAGTTGCAAATATCTCCCACCTCCCCCATGCCTCCTTTTGGTTTGGTAGATCATTTCTGTTCTAAAAATATCTTTTGTTGTTTATAATTTCTTAAGACAAGATTCTTCCTTTGAACTACCCAATTTTATACATATGGACCTCAATTTTGGGGTATTCTAACTTTCAAACTGATTTTCAGTCTTTTCAAACCGTAGTTTGTGAAGGTTACAGGATTTTCAATTATTCTAGAATCATAATCTTTATTGTACTCTTTTTCACAGCTATAATATGTGGCAAACTATGACCCATCACTCATAGTCGAATACATAGGATAGTTGAGAGAAATGGTATGGTAAAAGTTGTGTTCATAGACTTTTTGAAAGCTTTTTATATGAGAGAGAGAGAGAGAGAGAGAGAGAGAGAGAGAGAGCATGGAAGTGGTGATAAGGGAGGAAATGTCAATGACAACGACATTTTTGATTTGAAACTTGTAATGACATTAACCATGTTGTCAAAATTTAATGTGCAATTGTATCTTGCACAATTATTTTTTTAAGGGGGAAACATGGTGTTGTGGTTCTATTTTTTCATTGATCATTGTCATTTTCATTGGAATTATATGTTGTATAAAATCTTAATAGAAATAGTTTACCCCCAAATCAATCTAGAGGAATCTTCCTCCAACTTATTGTGTGTTGGTTGAAAAAATCATCCACATGTAGTTTTATTCATAAAGTTGTGTGACTTTATTTAAAATAATACACTTGGATGCTTTTGTAAATCTTCATGTAATGGGTTGGAAGAGAATTTGGAAGGAAAAAAAAAATTTAGGAAGAAATGGGTAATACTAACAAATTTGGAGAAAGAGACATAAAGAGGTGTATGTATATATAACAACCATGTGAAAATGAAAATTTTCCTATCCAATATACTTGAAAATTTATTTCTTAGATTTGTTATGAAATAAAATTGTACGGAGAGTATGTAATACAGTTTTATTTCTTAGTTTTACAACCATGTGAAAATGAACAATTTCCTCTCCAATTTACTTGAAAATTTATTTCTTAGATTTGTTATGAAATAAAATTGTATGGAGAGTATCTAATACAATTTTATTTCTTAGTTTTTATTTTTTGGAGAAATTTTATTTATGAGATTTGTCATGAAATTTTCATTGGTTTCATTTGAAATAGAAAGTATGTGAAAGAAAAAGCCACCGGCAAAATTTATTTTTCAGACCAATGGAGCGGGTAAAAAAAATGATAAGTAAAAAACGGAAACTATAAAAAAACAAAACAAAACGGGGCGTTCCGAGAATCGAACTCGGGACCTCTCGCACCCAAAGCGAGAATCATACCACTAGACCAAACGCCCTTGCTTGATGTATATTGATAATATAAAATCAATCTATACACAAACAACATATTTTTCCCCACTCAGTCTCACCTCCTTCTAGGGTTTTGCAAACGTGTATAAAATCAACCTTCTGTCTTCTCAGCCAAGCCCTCGTAAACCCCTCTCTCTCTCTCTCTCTCTCTCTCTCTCTCTCAGACCTAAAACCGTAAGTCAAGTCTTCCTCATCACTCAGATCCCTATCTCTCTCATTTCCGATTTACTTTTTTCCCATCTCGTGAATTATTTCCATTTACACGATCTTGATCTAATGTATTGGGTTTGTTTGAAAAAAATGGTACAGGTAAAGGTAAAAGGTAAAAGCTAGCAATGGCGACGGTTCCAGGGCAGTTGATATGGGAGATGGTGAAGAAGAACAACTGCTTCCTCGTCAAGGAGTTCGGACGTGGCAACGCCGGCGTCCAGTTCAGCAAAGAGCCCAACAACCTCTTCAACCTCAACTCCTACAAGTACTCCGGTAAATCTCTTCTCTTTCTTTCGTTCAATCACTGTGTATGTGAATTTTTAGTACTTACTATATCTATAATAAAAAAAAATGATGATGATGATGATGATGGTGATACATAGGTTTGGCGAACCGAAAGACGGTGATGATTCAGCCAGGTGGCAAAGATCTGTCGGTGGTATTGGGGACCACGAAGACGAAGAAGCAGAACAAGCCGGCGGCTATGCTTCACAAGTCGGTCATGAGGAAGGAGTTTCCTCGCATGGCTAAGGCTGTTACCAATCAGGTAATTGAATCTTGATTTGAATTTAATTAGCTGGATTTTGCTCTTAATCTTCTTGTTCATTTCAATTAATTTGCTGCAAAATGTTGCTTTTATGAGGAAATGGTGATTGCAATCGCTTGACTTTATTTTATTGATTATTGGGTGAGTCCCAAGAATAAAAATTGATTAATTATGCAAATATTTTTTTTTTCTTGCGTTTTGTGTGTGATCTTTGATGTATGTATGTGTCAATTGTAGTTTTAGTTCTTTGCAGTGTTTTGATGCCCTGAAAAGTTTTTTGTTCTTTGAAGAATAAGCTGCTATTTTAAATTTCGTTTTTAGAATGTTAATGACTGGTGCTTTTATTTGCTAAGCGGTGATGATCAGCTAACATATAAGAAAATCCCGCTGTGTGTGGGATTTTCAATGAAATACATTTGTTACGCTTGGCTTCTGAGCTCCCTTTTTCACCCAGGTGTGTTACGCTTTGAATAAGTAATTTGTTTTGAGTTATGTGTGTGATCTTTAATGTATGTTGTTTTAGTTCTTTGCAGTGATTTGGGGTCCAGTCTCTCTAAATTTGGTGTATTGAAAAGTTTTGGTTCTTTGAAGAATTGGCTGCTATTTTAAATTTCTAATGTAGTATGTTAATGGTTAGTACATTTATTTGTTAAGCGGTGATGATAAGCTAACATGTAAGAAAATCCTGCTAGCAGTGGAATTTTCAATGAAATGCACTTGTTACGCTTGGCTTCTGAGCTCCCTTTTCACCTAGGTGTATTATGCTTTGAGAGTGTTGGCCTATATGACCTACCGAGTTTTGTTTTATTTTAGTGTATGTGTCTCATGGATTATTTGGCGTGGTATAGTTTTTCTATGCCTTACTTTCTCCTTGCTTCAGCTTATTTTTTTTAAGTTAAGTAGCCATTGGATTTAGCTTAGAATTCTGTCAATGATTGTTGTTTAGAAAATTTTCTCCTAAATATCATTATTCCTCCCAACTTCAATTTTGAGGTATAATGGAGATAGGGTTTCAATTCAAGTGGCTCTGATACCAGTATAAAATTTCTCTTCTTTCAAAAGCTTAAGGTCATATGAAATAGTGAATTTAATTTGTTAACCATTATTCAAACAATTATTTGGCACCGTTGAATGATTTGGATAAGTAACTAGTTTGAGTTTTTTGTGTGATCTTTGATGTATGTGTTGATTGTTTTTCTTCTATGGTGATTTTTTTTTTTGTTGGGGGTGGGGGGCGTGTCAGTCCAAATTTGGTTTCTTGAAAATTTCCTGTTCTTTGAAGTATGTTATATGATTTTCAATTTTTTTAAGTATGTTTATGACCAGTAAATTTAATAGTTAAGCGGTGACGAGCAGCTAATATGTAAGAATATCCTGCCAGCAATGGGGTTTTCAATGAAATTTTCTTGTTACGCTTGGCTTCTGAGCTCCCTTTTGACCAAGATGTTCATGCTTTGTCAGTCCAAATTTGATTTGTTGAAAATTTCCCGTTCATTGAAGAATCATCTATGATTTTCAATTTTTTTAGTATGTTTATGACCATTAAATTTATTAGTTAAGCGGTGACGAGCAGCTAACATGTAAGAAAATCCTGCTAGCAATGGGATTTTCAATGAAATTTGCTTGTTACACTTGGCTTCTGGGCTCTCTTTTTTGACCAAGATGTTTATGCTTCGAGAGGTGCCAATATGACCTAACAGTTCTATTTGCATTGGGCTTTCTTGTCAAGTGTTACGCTGTGTAATTTCTGTATGCTGGGGTGTGGTTTGAAATATTTTCTGTCCAAATTTGATTTTGTGCAAATTTCCCCTTCTTTGAGGTATCATCTATGATTTTCAAATTTTATTTTTATTATGTTAATGACTGGTAAATTTATTAGCTAAGCGGTGATGAGCAGCTAACATGTAAGAAAATCCTGCTAGCAATGGGATTTTCAATGAAATGCACTTGTTACGCTTGGCTTCTGAGCTTCCTTTTGGCCAAGATGTATTATGCTTTGAGAGGTGCCAATATGACCTAACAGTTCTATTTGTATTTTAGCTTTCTTGTTAAGTGTAATGGTGTATAATTTCTGTATGCTGGGGTGTGGTTGGAAATAGTCAGTCCAGATTTTGTTTCTTGAAAATTTCCTGTGTGAGGAATCATCTTTGATTTTCAATTTTTTTTAGTTTGTTAATGACTGATAAATTTATCAGTCAAGCAGTGATGAGCAGCTAACATGTAAGAAAATCCTGCTAGCAATGGGATTTTCAATGAAATGCACTTGTTACGCTTGGCTTCTGAGCTTCCTTTTGGCCAAGATGTATTATGCTTTGAGAGTTGCTAATATGACCTAACAGTTCTATTTGTATTTGAGCTTTCTTGTTAAGTGTTATGGTGTATAATTTCTGTATGCTGGGTTGTGGTTGGAAATAGTCAGTCCAGATTTTGTTTCTTGGAAATTTCCTGTTTGTGGAATCATCTATGGTGTGTAATTTTTTTTATCATGTTAATGACTGGTAAATTTATCGGTAGGCAGTGATGAGCAGCTAACATGTAAGAAAATCCTGCTAGCAATTGGACTTTTCAATGAAATGCACTTGTTACGTTGGCTCTGAGCGATCTCCCTTTTGAGCAGGATGTATACCTATCAGTTATTTGCATTGAGCTTTCTTTCTTGTCAAGTGTTAAACTGTGTAATTTCTGTATGCTTGGGGTGTGGTTGGAATGCTTGTAGTTGAAAGTGATTCAGTATATGTAAAAAGAAGCATTTAATTCTCTCCAAGTTCTGCTGTTAATATGGATTCTCATTATTAACCTCATAAATTTCTTTGTGCTGTAAATGAGGCATAGATGAGCATTGACTTTTATCATGTCACTTTTCTTTTTCTTTTGTTGAGAAATCTCTGATGTCTTAGAATTTTGTTTGAATTTGATGCCTAGGAGTTGAAGAACTGACTTTCAGCATTTTTTTTAATTGTTGCTAGTACCTAACATGTCAAATTGAATTTCGGAATTGATGTTTTCATTGCATGTTCCTATGTACTTTGAATTGCATGGGTTGAAGTTTGTTTTCCAAAATGTGCATTTAAAAGTGATGTGTTTGACTTTTTACTATTTGTTACACACATTCAAGAATGACATTATATTTTGTCTAAATGTCAACACTTTCTAAGTTGGTTGCTTGCCAATGATTGCAGGTTTCTGATAATTACTACAGGCCAGATTTGAAGAAGGCAGCTCTTGCAAGGCTTAGTGCTGTTCACAGGAGCCTTAAGGTTACAAAGTCTGGTCCCAAGAAGAAGAACAGGCAGGCTGTTAGGATCCATGGTAGGAAGTGAGATATGCTAGGGAACTGAGTTGTCTTGCTGTATTTCTTTGGTGGTCTTTCTTAGTTTCTCTTCAGTCTCAACGAAAGAGTTAAAATTTTCATCTATATTAATCATCTGAATGTATTCAAAAGACCTACCCCTTGACCAAAAAGGGAAAACCCAGTTTTTGACCTAGTACGGCCTTAGTTTGTTATGCTTCGACTTACTATGTATTTTTGTGGAACGTTATTGGTAATTTTGTAGTGAGTGTACTAGTGTTGCTTTGTCAATGCTGCTAGTGATTGATACGGAATTCATATCAATACATTAGCGTGAAATGATGGCTCAAACCTGCAACCGAATTGTGCATTCCAGCTTCGACATTTGTGATGAGGTGAGCTGTAGAATGTGGTTTGCATGGTAGGTTAGGAGCTCCTGCGATTGCATACATATCCACGCTCTGAAAATTTATGGCACTGGGTTTTCATGGTACCCAGCTTTTTTTGTTTGTTACAAAATGACTTGGATTGCATTGATGCAGTCATAAGCAACGCAAGATGTTTGTTCGAGACTGTGCGTAGCCAACATAAGCAGTTACACACCCCTCCAGCAAAAAGCTTTTGACATGGATATCTAGTCTCCCATCAATGATTCACAAATTACAATTTATTTAGGTAGCAGAATGTGATTTATGTTGTGTCACTTCTGCACGGGACAATTATTAATGTCACTTATAATGGACACCAATTTTAACCGTTAATATGCAAGGGAATGATTTGGCATGTCCAAGTTGGACAGTCAACCCGCTGTTGGCTTCTACGATGAAAATTGTGGTGGTAAAGCAATGTTTCCACATTTCTCTGTTATCAAGTTCAATTGAATTGGAATTCATTTGTTCCACGTTTGAGTTTTCTCTCTAGTTGGGCGTCTACTGTTGCTGCAAGGTTCTTGTACTTAGAATCCCTAGCACAAACATGGTATGAGTTTAAAGTTGATGGATTGGTTCGAAAAGCTTGACGTTGGCTGTACCAAATCGTCCAAGCCTCCGTGAGATCCTATCCTGCTTTCGATTTCCATGCCATTTTCTCAAGTGTTCATGGGAAGGGCAGGTTGTGGACTGCCATTTATTATGCACAAGTCAAACAAGGCAAACGGAGTTGCATTAGCAAAATTTAAACTGATGACCTGTAAATCCTATCGTAAGAAACATTCTCTAGGATTAGTACATCTACCTTCACAATCAAAGAAGGTTTGGACTCAGGGTCTCGAAGATTGATGGTTTTTAATTGGGTTGAGGTTGTGGGTTTCTGATTCTTTGATCGAAGACCAGTGTGTTTTTGTGTGGGTTTCTAATCTCCGAAGGGTGTGTTTCTGGGAAAGGAAAATAGATTATAAGATTATTTTAATAAGATGTACTTCAAAAATAACGAATGAGATGTATGGTGTGTTTTAAAAGGGAGTTGTAAAAATAGAAAAATGATTTTTTGGAGATGAGAAATTGAGAAACTATACAAAACTCAATGTGAATGCTTTAAGCTATATTTTTTCAATTCCTTAATTGAACAAAATAGCAAAATTGGATTTGTGGTCACCATTGCCTCAAAATAGCAAAATTGTGACCAATAATTCATGCACCCATTGTATTGGAAATCTTTTTATGTTTTTCCTATCTGCCATTTGCTGTAAACTAGTGAAATAATAGATCGTCGTTTGCAATCTAAAAGAACGTAATGGGAAGGAGATAAGTTGTTTGTGATTCCTATGTCATCCAAGAGATGAAACACTTCTTATTATTCAAGAATTGGAAGATGTGCTAAGCTCCTTTCAAAACTAAATTTACTTCTTTTAAATTTTAAGTGTTGAATTTTCGTCTCATTGTTGAAGCAACATCCTAAATTGCCCCCATAATTTGATCCACACCAATCTAATTTTTTGATGCTTTTATCCTTTTTGGCTTTTGAGGAGGTTCCACCTTGAGGGCGAAAACATGATTGAAGAGTTGCCATAAATCATTATTATCACTCATAGTATCACATATCTCCAAAGTTACTTCACTTTGGGTGACTTTGGTTTAGGATTTTTCATCACTCATTTCTTTTTTTTCATGGGTTCCACCACCTACTCTCTTGTTTGGTTTGATTTTTGTTTTCAATTATCATAACTCATCATTTAACAAAATTGAGAATGAGTAGTGAGAATAAATTTTGAGAGTTTTCAAATATTAAGAGGATTTTGTTAGGGCACGCATTATTTTTCATTTTTGGAAAAGTTTTTCTCGGAATTGAAAAAGTATTGATAGCTTTTTTAATTTTCGAGAAAATATTTCCAAAAATAGATAGTTTAATGTGTGCCTTAAGAGGCACACATTAACCGGACCCATATTAGGAAAGTGAATTAAGTCAACAAAATAATAATAACACACAGAAAAGTGGGACCCACACAACTAAGTTGTTTATATCAAATCAAAAAGAAGTAATGAAGCCCAACGGCTATTTGAGGCAGTAGATGGAACTCACTAAGTTCACTCTAACAATAGAAGCAAGAAAACCCCATACTTATCTCACAAGACTTCATCTCTCTCGCCTCTCAGTCTTTCACTTCAGGTAAGTCTCTTTTGAACCTCTCTTTCGTCTAGTTCTTGGCTTCAGACCTCATGTGAGGGGTTGTCTCATCTCACTTTGTTCATCTCTCTCGGTCTTCCATCTCTCTTGGTCTCTTGGAGCAACAAATCCACTCCATCTCAGATGAGTGTCGTTGAACCTCTCTTCAATGTTTTCCATAAAAAGCCCACTAGAGTTGAATTAGTCCACTGTTACCTTTTCCATAAAAACTCAACCAATTTGTATTAGCTTGACATTTGTTCCTTCATCCACTCATTTGCTTTAGGTTTGGCCTATTGAAAAAGGATAACATAATAAAGAATTGTCTAATGTCTAAATCCACAACCAAAACAACATATGACATAAGATGAAAATAATAAAATATTTCACTTGACTAAACCCATAAACTAGCCTATAGAACCACGAATCTAATAAAACAAAGACACCTAACATTCTTTATACTTCAAAACTAAGATTTAACCAAGTTGTTATCCAATAAAAACTTGATTAGACTTTCCCAAACTCTTGGATAGCTTAAAAAGCCACATTTCTTGTACAATAGCATGAAACCCCTGATTCACTTGGGCCTAACTGGCTGGCTAGTCCACCAGGGCCTTAACATGTATGTAGGGCCACATACTTTTTTGTTTATCACGAGCAATGCACGTGAATTACATCTTCACCTTCTTCTATATATAAAGCCCCAATATCTATTTTCTCCAACAGTTCGTACACACCGTAATTTCCCGCCTCTCTTGCTCACATTTCCCGCTCTAAAAAAAACCCTAATCCCCAAAAACCCAAATGGGTCAGAAGCAACAATCCACCGCCGATCCCACCGCCGAGCCCAAGAAACGAAGGCGGGTCGGGTTCTTCAACTTGGGTGAGTCAACTCAGCTCCGATTCAAGCCTCCAATTTTATTCACTTTCCGATACTTCACTGAGCTTTCATTTCTGTGATTTTTTGTTTTCGTTTTTATGTGTTTTGTTTTTAAGCAATTGCACATTTTTAGTTCACTAATACCGTTTCCTTTGTGTTTGTTCATGTGGGTCTGCTTCAGATTCTGGAATTGAGGCCAAAGATTGCATTAAGGTTTACCTGGGTATGATTTAGGTTTTGAGTATTAATTTGTTTTTTTAGGTTGAATTTTTTGTTGGGTTATGTTAATTTTTAATGTTTGTTTAGTTTATTATTGGTTGATTGTTATGTTCTGCTTGCATTAGAAGTTAAAAGGCGTGTCTGGGTTCTCTAATGCCCTGTTTGGTTGGTGAGAAAATGTGGGAAAATTTTAAAGTTGGTACCTTTGAATTTTTTTTTTGAGACAGTGTTGTCAATAGAGTCAACAAGGAAGTAATGGAAAATAACAAAATCTTTATTTAAGTTTCTGTTAAATAGTCAAGTTATGCTGGGGTTTATAATAGAGTTGTGTGAACTGAGGTTCTTTGAAGATAGCTTGGTTTTTTTGAGAACCTGGAATCTGAGCTTGCTAAGTCATCCTGCATTGCCTAAGTGAGTCGTAAAGAGTTCGTAATGCAATGTCTGGTTATGAATATGATTACCTTGTTCTTTGCAATATGTTTTTATTTATTTATTTATTATTTTTTATGATTATCTGGCGAAATTTCTCTGTGCTGTTTGCTTAGTCTAAAAGGATAGGCAATGTGCCACTGTATAGTGCTCATGTGCATGTGTCGATTTGCAATTAGTTAACACTTCTGTGCATGTGTCAATATGCAATCAGTTAATGCGTGTGCGTGCCAGCATGTGTGTTTGTGTATGTTCATTACTTCTTCTGCACAGCTGCTTGTTTAACGTTTTAACTTACTGCATAAGCCGTGGAGAAGAACCTGACTTCCCTGTCGTGGTTCTTGATTGTATGATAACAGTCATGATTTTGAACTTAGTCTTGATTCATAACAAGTGAATCATCCAATTTATCTTAATAAACTTATTAGATAGGAAGCTACAGATTAAAAAAAATATATATATTTTCTTCATTATATACTATAATTTTTCTTTGTAATATGTTGAGCTTATGTTGGCGTGCATTGTGTCATAGTTTCTAGCAAAGAGGAAGTGGGTTCTCTAGATAGTTTTTGCATCGATCCGGTTGACTTAAATAGCTTTTTTGATGAGGATGGGAAGATATATGGTTACCAAGGCTTGAAGGTAATTAAAATTGTAGCAAATTTAAGCTTACCTGAATTTTACTTGCTGCTCAAGGGGCTAATGATGTAAAAACAATGTTATGCTGTTTAACAATATAAACATAATTGTTAATTCTGTACAAAAAGGAAATTCACTAATGCGTCTTGTTTGAAACATTTTATGCAGATTACCATATGGGTTAGCAGCATATCATTTCATGCATATGCTGATATTACATTTGAGAGCACATCAGATGTAAGTACTGACATTCATCCTTGGTCTACTAGAAAGTCAAGATTATTATGTATTTCCATTACCTGTTATATAGAGTCAAGGCTTTGTCCTTGAAAGATTTAAATTTGGTTGTCCTTTTGACCACATTTATTGATTGCTTTTATTTGTTTTAAGGGAGGAAAAGGTATCACAGATCTGAAAGCTGCTCTTCAGGTATACATTAATTGCCCATGTTACACTGTCCCTTTTACTTATTATGCCTATATTTCTGCTTATTCATTTGTCATGTTCTGCAGAGAATTTTCGCTGAGACTCTTGTTGAGAGTAAAGTTGACTTTCTTCAGGCCTTTTCAACAGGGAGTAATCTTATCGGGTACCTTGTACTTCACCCACACATCTAGAAATCTACCCAGTTATTTTTCTCAATGCCGTGTCAGGTTGGTTGTTTCTTGTGTTCTGATGTTCACCTTTAACTGGTTACAGATCCATGATCTCAAGCGGGGAGATATTGAAGCTCAAAGCCTCAAATGGACGTGGCACTGATTGTAATAGTGATTTGAAAGCAGCTATTTCTGATGTTGAGGTGCTTTCCACATAAAGCTTTGGTTTTAGTATCATAGTGAAAATGATAGTTGCTTGTCTAGAAGTCTGTAATTGCAGCCACTGGATATGGTTTTCTGTCAAATACTGGTGGTTGATACCTTCTGCTTTGAATACCCATGATTCCTCAATGTGGGGGCTTTGTAACTTTAACCATTAAGTTGTCAAAAATTTTCTTAGGATCCGTATGGGATGACTTATTCTTATTGACTTGTTTTGCTAAAAAAAAAAAAAAGCTTGCCATACTGTATACATGTTGTAGAAGGCTTGCCATGGCCGACTGCATGTTGAAAAGTTATTGTCTTTCCTTTCAAATCCCTCGTTGGTGGTATTAGTAGTTAGGTCAAAGAGGATTTTATAATGACCAGTTCCTTTTTCATGCTCCTTTTCCTTGTATTTGAATGTGTATAGTCAAATTTTTAAACTGAGTACCATGGTTGATGTGCTCTTCTGGGTCAGGTTGTTCGCATGGTGGTGGGCAAGACAGCTGCTGGGCACCTTTACAGTCGCTTGATACCTCTTGTTCTTCTTCTTGTTGATGGTATGCGCTAATTTGTTTTGTTGTTGAAATATTATATTTCCCCCCCTTCTTTTCATTGGTTGCATTTTGGAAGTATAGATTCAATTTTTTAACGTTGAGCCTTCTGAATTAGGTAGCAGCCCTATTGATGTTAGTGATCCAAGTTGGGAGTTGTATGTCCTGATTCAGAAGAAACCTGATCAGCAGGGTGAGATTCAATGTAGAGTGCTTGGTTTTTCAGCTATTTATCGTTTTTACCATTATCCAGACAGTTCTCGCTTGCGACTTGGTCAGGTATACTCTCCTTTATTCTCGTTAGTTAGTTACTGGCTTGACACACTTAGAAAATCTAATTTTGGTTCCCTTGTATGAATACTATCTGGAATCTATATTCATATCTTTAGAAATTCCAATTTTGCCTTTTGCAGATATTGGTGTTGCCTCCTTACCAACACAAAGGTTATGGCCGTTACCTTATGGAGGTGCTGAATGATGTTGCAGTGTCTGAAGATGTTTACGACTTGACAGTTGAAGAGCCATTGGATTACTTCCAACATGTGCGCACCTGTGTTGACTTATCGCACTTGCTTGTTTTTGATCCAATCCAGCATGCAGTTAGTTCAGCTGTTTCACGTTTGAAGCAAGGAAAGCTGTCAAAGAAAATCCACATCCCCCGGTTCATGCCCCCTCCAAGTGTAATTGATGATGTCAGGAGAAGTTTGAAAATCAACAAGAAACAGTTTCTCAAGTGTTGGGAGGTTTTAATCTATCTTGGTCTTGATCCTGTTGACAAGTACATGGAGGATTTTGTGAGCATCATTTCCAGCCGTGTGAAGGATGATATTATTGGGAAAGACTCTGGGACTAACGGAAAGCGAGTAATTGAAGTTCCAAGTGATTACGATAAGGAGATGGCATTTGTCATGTACAGGTCACAGGTTGGTGAAGCTAGTGATGTTCAGATGGATGAAAATCAAACAAATCAAGAAGAGCAGCTCCGGCAATTAGTCGATGAGAGGGTGAAAGAAATCAAGTCAATTGCACAGAAAGTATCTGGGCATCGTGTATGAATTGTGGCCGAGTCATTGTAGTGGACTCTGGTCTCTAGGAAGTACCTGCATATTATTAAATGATGCAATCATAGGAGGTCTTGGTGATGCTGTATGTTGGGAGGGATGGAGGCTTGTCTGTAAATGACTGAGCTGTACCTGGGAAATTTTTAGCTTTTGTTATTTAGAAAATTTACAGAACTCCTTTTCAATGAATTTGAGCATTTAAGCATCTATTCTAACTTCTGAGCACTACTATTTTTGAGCCCTCTAATATGGGTTTTTATTAGAAGCACTTGGTGCCGCAAATTTACTTTGAAGTGATGGTTTCAGTTGATCTGTACCCCATTGTCAAAGGCTGGATACGTGTAAACGCTTGTAAGCGTTGGAGTACTTTTATCATCATAATCAACAATTGCGAGTATATATGGTAATATGGTTACCTCTAGGTTAGATTAAATGAGAAAAGCTCAAACAAGGTATTGCGTTTGTGAACAAGCTTATGAACATGAGGACTCAATTTGACTATACTACTATTATCTATACTATTTATAAGATGATTCCTCACTTTAAACTGAACTTTTATATGGATAAAAAATACCATAATTAATGAAGAATAACTTTTCTTAAAAATAAGTTCATAAATATCAAACAAATAACTAATTTATTTATATTTTTTACAACACCTATCGCTATTATTGTTTTGAATTCAAAAAGAGTACTTTTAAAATTTAGGTTTTTTGTTTTTTGTTTTTGTTTTTTTCTTCCTGTTCATCTTTTTATTTCCTAAAATTTAGTTTTTTTTTTAATTCCTTTTTCATTCGAATAAAATACCTCCATTTTTTTTAACCTAAGAGAACTCTTAAAAGTTAGCATTCTTTCTCCTTACATTCATCTTATTTTTCCTACCCAATCTTTTCTCTATATATCGCTACATCACTTTCAAACACAAGTAAAAAAAAAAAAAAAAATTTCAGTTATTACCTAAAATAAAAAATAAAAAAGTTTCCGAGCACGCGCAATATGCGTGCATAGAAGCTAGTATTTTTATATGTATACTTGTCTAAGAAAATATTTATAATAGATTTGAAATTAGATGGTATAATTTCTTGAAACTTTGCCCATGAATTGGGTTTTGGTTATTTTTGAATTTTAATATGTTCCCACTTTTTATTTCTTTCATATTAGTTCAATGGGTTTCAGTTACATAATTTAAGGAAAAGTTTTGAAAATCTGATCATGAATTGGATTACTTATTATATAAATTTTTTAAAAAAATTATTTATGAATTTGTATTTGCACCTTTTTTATATTAAATTTTCACATTATTTATGATTATTTTGGGAATCCAAATAGAAAGGAGAAGCCCAGCAACGCGGACAGAAAAGAGTTGGTGAATGAATAGAAAGCCATTAAGCCCAAGCAGCAAAAATAATGGATCACAGGTCCATGAAATAAATAAATAGGTTTTAAGGAAGCAAATGGGCTTAAGGGAGCCTAGAAAGAGAGAAATAGCAAATCCATGGGTAGTGCATGATGTAGAAAAGTGAGAATGGGTCATAGCAGGCTCAAATTAATGCAAGTAAAGAAAGTAAGGAATTGATGGCAAGCCCATGAGCCCCAAGGATGAGGGATAAGATATTTGGGCCAGTGAAGCTTAAAGAGGTTAGTAAAAGCTCATGGAAATGTAGAGTTAGGAAAATGGCCAAGGAAGCCTGAGGAAATAAAATGGACCAAGGATGCCCAAGAAAAAAAAAATGGGACACGGGAGCCCGCAAGTAATGTAATAAAAAGAACCACTGGCCGTGCTGAGCCATTGGGAGAAGAATAAATGGCAGGCCCAAAGAGGCCCAGCAGGATTGGGTCAAACAACATCGTGGTAGGAATAACAGAGTGGTATGACAGAAAATGGTAACAGAAAAAGAGTAGGCTAAAGAAGGCAAAGCCCATCATCAAGTAAAACCCAGCCCCTAAGTGGAGCGAGCCATAAGAGAAAGGGAAATCAGAAAACAACTCACACAAGAAGTCAAAGACGAACGGCAGACTCTACAGGCAAACCACGGCGAACACATAAGTAGCAGGCAGATTTTGGACATACATAGAAGAGAGGCACGCGCAAGGCCCAGACATCACCAGTCTATACCCAGCCAATACAGGACACAGTGAGGTCGTGGGTCAAAGGTAAGAGGACATGGTTTGGCGGTGGGGCGAGGGGAAAACCTATTCTAAGGTTCCTGCTTAGGTCTTTTAAGGAAAATGTCTTGCTGGGATAACATACCACCCAAAAGAAGTAAGGCTGAGTTGGAACTACTAGGTGCATGCCATGAGGGATAAGGAGACAGAGAGAGCATCACGCCGAAGCAGGTAAAGGTGCCACGGCAGACAAACAAACAAAAGAGTCTTCTTTGTCTGGTGATGGGGAATGGCACAGCCAACATAGATGGACCAGTAGTGGTCGGCAAGTACACCCACACCAAATAAAGGTGGTTAAAGACTAAAATAGTAAAACCCGGTTACGACAGACACTATAAATTGAGGCCTTTGTCGTGCACATGGGGCATCACAATCACGGTAATTGGAACCTCTAAGATAAACCACAGAATAGAAAGCAAATTGAGAAAAAGAGAAAGGAAAAGATAGAAAGGGAATACTAGAAGAGAAGGAAAGAAAAAAAAATAGAGAGTTAGAGCGGCAGGCATGCACCAATAGGTTGATTCCCTCTCTTCCTCTCAAAGTCCTACTCTCTGTTAGAAGCAAAAGGGTTCTCTTGGGCACCAACCATTCAAGTCCATTTCCCTCAAAGTGATTAATTTCCATGGTAGGATTTCTCCGGGAGATTATTCGTGTTGAGAAGAAACGTTCTTTCCTCTCTGATTTTGGTCCTGTAGATCAGATTGATTTGATTTCTTTCTTTTTGATTAGCTCATATACTGCCCATTTATTCCCTTACTTTCTTCACAAAAGCGATTGTTATTATTGTGATTATCTTTCTTAATTAGGGATTATTTATTCACTTTGATTAAGAAGCCGAAGTACTTTATTTTGTCATTATTATTATTATGTTTGTCCGCCACAACTCCTCTAAAGTAGCTTTGCATGCCGTAAGCATGTTCTTAGCAAACGAGACATAGTTTATGCACAAGCCAGACCAAATTAAGTTGCAGTTGGATTGGTCTCACCTCCTTTACTCAAAGTATTCGGGCCCAATACCGCAGAAGGCAGCCCAGCTCAATATCACAAAAAGACCCACAACACATTTTATTTCAATGGATTCAATTACATGTATAAAAAAAGAAAAAAGAAAAAAGAAAAAACAAGCAACAAGTCTTAGTTATCTTTGCATATTATGTATATCCATCTTTTGTTATGTGTTCTCAAAAAAAATAAAAAATAAAAAAACTTTTGTTATGTCTTGGATTTGAGTGTTAATGGTTTAATTTTTATATCTATTACCTATATTAAAAATCGCGAATGCACTTGTGAATGGTGCTTTGTTGAGCACCTTGTCTGCTATTTGTTTATTGTTTCAGCACCTTTTTTTTTTTTTTTTTGACCGACTTTGTCCAACACCTTCTTAACTTTTTTACCCTTAATATACAAGCAGGCTGAAAGGGTTTGTTTTGTCTTTTGCTCCTATTTTATTTGATCTTATCTCTTTGTTTGCCTTTTTGGTCAACCGCCTACTCTATTGATGGACATGAACACAATAGTTAGACTTCTCTCTATGGGTGAACACAAACATAGGATCCAGGGAAAAATTATTAGATATTTTCGGAGTACTATAAATGCGTTTTTTCTTCTTTCACATGAATGGTAGATCCTACTATAAGTTTAATTAGTGAAATCAATGATTCATGTGAGAGGATAGAGTATGCATTTATGATACTCCAGGAATACACTATAATTTCCCGGATCCATGTTAGAGATACTAGCCTCTAAGCACACGCTCACGCGTGTGTTCAGAAGCTCTTCTATTTTTTGGGTAAATTTAGAACATTTATTATAATTTAAGATTACTACATTTTTCAATAAAAAAAAAAAAAAACCTAAGGGTGTGATAAGTATCATGTGTGGATAAATAATTTTTCATCAGACTCTTGGATTTTTTTGTGATTGGAAAATATGGTAATCCCAAATTATAATAAATGCTCTAAATTAACTCTTACCCAAAAAATAGAAAAGTCTCTGAGCACGCGCGTGAGTGCGTGCTCAAAGGCTAGTCAATACTTATATTGTATTTTATAAGGTACATAACATTTTCTATGGAGTAGTAAATTAATAAGATTTTTGTTAAAGGAAATGCTCCTAAAAAGATCCTAAAATTTAGTAACTTACCATCCACATTTTTTTTTTTTTTTTTTTTTGTGTTTTTTCCTTTTTGGTGTTGTTGATGTTGTTCTTTTTTAAAAATTTTATGTATGACAGTTGTCATTTTTTGTCTAATCCTAAAATGTAGTTTTTTTAATCCTAAAATTTAGCCATTTACTACACATCCATAACATAAGTAAATAAAAACTTAAATTGAAAATTTTATGGCAAGAGATACACGTTAATTGTATAAAGGCACAATTGTATTTTGGGAATTTTTTTAATAAAGTATTAAATGGTGCTTTAACCTTAACAAAAGGCTAATACAATTGGGAATTAATGATTAGAAGTATCTAGAAACAAAATTGTGTAAAAACTTCATGATTGCTTGTTGAGAAGAAAAAAAAAACTATAAAGTATTATTAAATGCGGTTTAACAAAAACCCAATAGGAATAATAATGAACTTTTATTTTAATTTGTCAATGCTGTTCTTCTAAATTTTTTATTGAACAAAAGTACACTAAATGTAGTTTAAACTCATAGCGCATCCAAATTCTTGTTTAAGTTCAAATTCACGTTTTCCTCTCTTATTCTTCATTTTTTTTTTAAATCTCCTCCATATTTTGGGGAAAAAAAAAGAAAAAGAAAAAAAGAAGAAGACTTCTGTAGACATGAAAAAATTCCCGACCTATCACAAGTTGACACGTCACACTACCAAATTCACAAAATGCAGCCAATTACAAAGCGCCACATATTGCTGCTAGGTTTTGCTATCACTATTCAGAAACCAACAAAAATTCGCCAAGTGTCATGCAAGAACCAATCATGCATCATCGCACGTGTAAGCGATGACATAATCAGCTTCGCACGTGTAAGCGATGACATAATCAGCCTCGCACGTGTAAGCGATGACATCAGCGGACCAATCAAGCGCTGCCACGTGTCACCAATCAAGCTCCGCCACGTGTCGCTTACCTACCCCTAAACTCCTATAAATAGAAGCCTTCCTAAGGCATTTAAGAGATCTAGAGATTTGGAAGAGATCTAGAGAGTTGGAAGAGATCTAGAGATTTGGAGAGGGGACCAGGCCATTGGAAGCACTCAGAAGTCCAGAAGCTCTGCCGGAATCAAGCTCTAAAGCCTCCAAGAACTTCAAGAACTTCAACTTCGAATACAAAGAACATTCGAAGGAAAATCATCCAAATTATCCGCCTAGATCCAAAAGTCTACGGGAATCAAGCCTAAAGTGTCCGAAAACATCAACAAATCACAAATCAGTGAAGCTCTACGGATCAAGTCTCTAAAGCCCCGAAAAACTTCAAGAACTCTAACTTCGAATACAAAGAACATTCGAAGAGGAATTATCCAAATCATCTCAAAGTTCACTGGAATCAAGCACAAAAGTCTCCAGAAACATCACAAACCATAAATCAGCGAAGCTCTAAGGATTCAAGCCTCTAAAGCCCCGAAGAACTTCCACCACAAACCTTCGAAGACGAAGAACACATCAAGAACACGAAGAACACACGAAGAACACGAAGAACGTGAAGAACAAGGGATTTCTAACAAGCTCATAGCCAGAGATTCATTGTAATTCTGTTTCAACAATCTTTGATCTATCCCTCAACCAAATTGAAGGATATTTTGTGTTCAAATCAAATTACATTATTACAATCCAAATCAACAAGTCTTTCAAGGAGATCGAATCAGAGGATAACTCTTTTGTAATTAACAGAGAATTGTACCACACATTCATCAATACAAATTCACATTTGTGACACTATTTTTACTTGTTTGACTTATTTCGAACCGAGAAATTTAGTCGTCCACATATTCTGGCACACCCGGTGGGACTTTTCTGCCTCTCATCTCATTCTCCTTCAAAGAAAGAAATCTTCATCATCTTGCTACCAGTTTAAATGGCCTCTAGTAAGAACATCCAAGCTTCAACAGCTACTTCAATTAAACTTGGTACGGCTACCACCAACAACTACATTGGTGTAATCAATTGTAGCAAACCCAAAGCAAATAATCAACTTCAATCTCAATCAACCAAGGAAGCTAAGGTCCAGAAAATCATCTCTTTAGACCCTCCTGCAAGAAACAAGGTCATCAACAAGGACATCTCCACCTTGGAACACCTCAAGTATGGGGGCAAATCCCCTTCTTCCTTCACAATAAGTTGGTCGCACGATTCCTCTCCCACAAAAGGGAACCCAAAAGATGAGATTTCACGTGCTCACTTCAATTCACTTCCTTCTCCATCATCTTGGGAAGTTGTGTCAGTCATGATGACTAACACATCTACCATGGAAGAAAAGATGGCTGAAATGGAGCAAAGGGTTGTCCTCACAAAAGTACTTAAAGATAAGGACCTCCAAATTGCAACTTTAATGAACAAACTCGAAGTACAAGATCTTGGTGAATCAAGCCATGGTCATAAATTCACATCTGCGAAAGATGACGAAGGGAGAGAAATTGAAAACACTCCTCGACGAGAACAATCTACTTCGGTTGCTTCGTTGTCAGTCCAACAATTACAAGACATGATAACAAATACCATCCGAGCACAATATGGAGGTTCTTCTACAAGTTCTCTCACATATTCAAAACCTTACACAAAGCGCATCGACAACATGAGGATGCCAAATGGGTATCAACCCCCCAAGTTCTTGCAGTTTGATGGCCATGGAAATCCTAAGCAACACATTGCTCACTTTGTAGAAACTTGTGAGAACGCAAGGACTCAAGGAGGCCTCCTTGTAAAGCAATTTGTCCGTTCGCTCAAAGGAAATGCATTTGATTGGTATACAAACTTAGAACCCGAGTCAATCGACAGTTGGCAACGACTCGAAAGAGAGTTTCTTGACCAATTCTATAGCACATGTCGCACGGTAAGTACGATGGAGCTTATTAATGCCAAGCAATGGGAAAATGAGCCAGTGGCCGATTATATCAATCGATGGCGTTCTTTGAGCCTGGATTGCAAGGACCGACCTTCTGAAATTTTTGCTGTAGAGATGTGCATCCAAGGCATGCATTGGGGACTTCTTTACATCCTCCAAGGGAAAAAGCCTCGAACATTTGAAGAGTTAGCAACTTGTGCACACGACATGGAGTTGAGTATTGCTAGCCATGGAGGTACAAACCCTCCTATACCTGAGGAAAGCAAAAGGGAAGTAAGGAGGAATGATAGGAATGCAAAAGTCAACCTCAAAGACCCAATGGTTGTTAATACTGTTGAAGTCAAGGTTCCAAGAAGAGGAGCAACAATAAATGAAAAACAGCTTGAAGGATGGCAAAAGAACGAAGTGCGTCGCCTAACTTTTAAGGAACGTGAGCAAAAAGCATATCCGTTTCCTGATGAAGATGTGCCAAACATCTTAGAACAACTATTGCAACTGAAGTTGATTGAATTGCCAGAATGCAGACAACCACAAGACATAGGGAAAGTTGATGACCCTAACTACTGCAAATATCATCGCATCATTGGCCACCCAATCCAAAAATGCTTTGTCTTCAAAGAACAAGTCATGAAGCTTGCCAAAGAAAACAAGATTGATCTAGACTTTGATAAAGTTGTCAGGTCAAACCATGTGACCGTTGCTTGTGATGTACTTCCAACTCTCAAGCAGGGGGCAAACACCAACCAAGCTTACAAGTTGATCAACAATGATGATGCAAGGATCGGCCCCATCAATGGGAAGTTCCTTAAACACTTCTATGCTTGAAAATCGAGGATTGCTCCTCGGTAAGAGCTTAAACTGCCCACTGTAATGCTGCAAGGGTACATGATGTCTTCCCATTACCTTTGAAAGCATACCAATAAAGAGAAATCAATCCCACTCTATGTCACCAATTGTTAGTGTGGCGTAGTGGTTGGATGCCCAATTCGCCCTTGAGAGGTCTCGGGTTTGATTAGTGGTGATACCCACTATTACACACTGAGCCCTCCTTTTTTGCCAAAAAAAAAAAAAAAAAAAAAAAAAACAAAAAAAAAAACAAAAATCAAAAACAAAAAAATCCCACTCCATGTCACCAATTGCTAGTGTGGTGTAGTGGTTGGATGCCCAAGTCGCCCTTGAGAGGTCTCGGGTTCGATTAGTGGTGATACCCACTATTACACACTGAGCCCTCCTTTTTACCAAAAAAAAAAAAAAAAAAAAAAAACAACAACAACAACAACAACAACAAAAAATTTTTGAACTACGTAATGACTTGATCCCTCTCTAGGGTACGTAGGCAACTTAGTATTATTTACTAAGTTCAGTCACATGAAAAAGAAGAAAGATTGCCAGTCTAGCTTAAGGAATTTTTCAAAGGTCGTCAATATGCTTTTGAGATCCTTTTAATTGGCAGGCGTTGCTTAGGATCAATCAATTCCTTACTACATGATACTCAAAGATCATTGTGGTAGAAAATGATAGCTGCAAAGAATTGGTGTTACTCGGCTTTCCTTGAACTAATGATAAACATAAGTTAGTTCTTGGTTGTGGAGTAAAATAAAATCTTCAACCTCTTTTGCAAAGAATGAAGTCTTCATGGCATTGCCCCTCTTCTGTGGACATCCTCACATGTCTCTAAAGTATGTTTTACATAACTTATCTTCTGGGGGCATCTTCTTATACCTTGCAAGCCTAAGCTACATCGTCTCTCTTCTAAGTTGTACCACTTCACAATTCTGAAATTTGAATCACATCATCTCCCTTCTGAGTGGTGCCGTTTCACATCATGTCTCTGAAATTTGGACACCGTCACCTTCCTCCAGCATCTAAAGTTGGTGTTGTGTCATCTCTACTCTAAGGGCATGTTCATGCAATGTCAAAGTCTTGGTGGCATTCTTCTTGAAACTTCAAGATTTCGTTGGCATCGTCAAAGTCTTAATGAGAGCTCTTTGCATCTTCAAAGTCTTGATAGGAGCTTCTTGAAACTTCAAGGTTTTATTAACATCTCTTTGCTTCCTCAAAATCTTGATGGGAGCTTCTTGAAACTTCAAGGTTCTGTTGGTATCTTTATTGGCATCTCCGACGGCTTGATGAGAGCTCCTTGCATCTTCAAAGTCTTGTCGGCATCTCTAAAATCTTAATGTCTGGCGATAGTACTATGTATCCTTGATATTTGAACTTTGTCGCCTCTAAAAATTGGCGCTAATGCAACTTCAAAGGCCAATGTTGGTGCAACTTCAATGCAAATGAGGTGTTGACGCGATGTCATGGTGAAGACAAATATTGGCATGGCTTCAGTGCAAATGAAGCGTTGACGTAGCTCCATGGCAAAAATGGATGTTGGCACGGCTTCGGTGCGAATGAAGTATTGACGTGGCTACATGCCAAAGATGAAGGTTGGCACGGCTTTGGTGCGAATAAAGTGTTGACGTGGCTTCATGGCAAAAATGAATGTCAGCATGGCTTCAATGCAAATGCAAGAGTTGGCCCAGCTTCATGACAAAGACAAGTATGGATCACCTTCATACAAAAACAAATGCTGGCATATTTTCATGGTACTCTTGATGTGGCTACGTTGCAAAGACTCTTGAGATGACTGCGTTGAAAAGACAAGTGCAAATATTGCTT
Organism: Quercus variabilis; assembly: GCA_030445155.1. Lineage (NCBI taxonomy): Eukaryota > Viridiplantae > Streptophyta > Magnoliopsida > Fagales > Fagaceae > Quercus > Quercus variabilis. The sequence goes on from CP129446.1 coordinate 59,026,984, forward strand.
CATGGCAAAAATGAATGTTGGCACAACTTCGATGTAAATGAAGCATTGATGTGGTTTCATGGCAAGAACGAGTATTAGCACGACTTCGGTGTGAATGAACTGTTGACATAGTTTCACGACAAAGATGAATGTTGGCACGACTTTAGTGCAAGTGAAGTGTTGATGTAGCTTCGTGGTAAAGACGAATGTTGGTGCAACTTTAATGCGAATACAAGTGCTAATATGGAGTGTTGACATGGCTTCATGACAAAAATGAATGTTGGCATGGCTTCGGTGCAAATGAAAGGTTGGCACGGCTTCAGTACGAATAAAGTGTTGTCGTGACTTCATGACAAAGATGAGCATTGACACGGCTTCGATGCGAATAAAGTGTTGTCATAGCTTCATGGCAAAGATGGGCGTTGGCACAGCTTCAGTGCAAATGGTGGTGCGACTTCATGACATATGTAAGTGCAAATATTGCTTCATGGCAAAAATGAACGTTGATATGGTTTCAATACAATGACAAATGCTGGCATATCTTCATGGTAAGAACTCTTGACGTGGCTTCGTGTTGAAAAGGCTTCATTAAAAATGACGAGTGCAAATATTGCTTCAGTAGACAAGTAATGGTGATGCTTCAATGCAAATGCAAGAATTGGCCTAGCTTCATGACAAAGACAAGTGTGGATCACCCTCATACAAAAACAAGTGCTAGCATTACTTCATTGCCTACATCAGAGTCAGTACGACTTCAAAGACAAGTACTAGTGATAGCATTGTTGTCTAGCTGAATATCCTTATGGAAACGTTGTTGCAAAGACGAATATCATTAAATGATTTTTGTTGCAAGAAAATAATGCAACAACATGAAGGCATACATCGCTGCAAGAACGTTGCTATCAATGAAATACAAAGCCACCAAATGCATGCAAACACTTCTATGAGAACGTCAATGTAAAGTTTGATGTCGAAGCTCAAAGATCAAAGAAACTGTGCTGCAAAACAAAAGCAAGCAACAAAAAAAAATTGTTAGGAAAAAGTCTCATAGCACATATTAAAAAAAAAAAAAAAAAAAAAATCTTGAAAGCAAGAAAAGAAAACTGAAGGTTGAGCATGTGCCTCAGTGATGAAGGCAATAACATGCCTTTATATAGAAAACTTATGAAATAACAGGCAAGAAAAATGAAGAAAGTCAGCAAACCAGTAAATGGTTCCAACAACCGAACAGTGGAAAAAATTGTGTTCACATGAAAATGGCAGAACCTCAAAGTCATTTTTGCAAACTCAAAAGCCCTCAAAGTCAAGGAAGTCTGCACCGAATTTTGAAGATAAAAGATGGCGTTCAACAAAGAGAAACAAAAAAATGGTGGTGGCTTATTACCTACCTTCTGACCCTCAAGACTAAAACCAAGCACAACCTTGTCAGAATGGCTACCGCAAAGGTAGACTAAGGCCAAGTGACCCGTAGCTTTCTCACACAAATTTGTGCGAATCTAGATATCATATCAGAAAACTAAGCATACCAGTCAATCCGGTGCACAAAAATCTACAAAACCCAAGAAAGCTTAATCTCACCGGAGCAAGGACGTGCTTCCACGCGCCGCAAAGAGTTTCGGAAAATCGCGCCCTCATCCTTCAAATCTGTGCAAATATGATCGAAATTTCACAAAACTGACCCTACAGGGATCTTCAACGGCCTTAGATCTATAAAACCTGAAAATTTCAGGTCCAAAACATGAGGCACGCGCCTACACGCGCCACCAGATGCGTCGGAGGTCCTAGTCTCAGAAACACGCGCCTCTACGCGTGGCCACAAGCTTCAGAAACCGCGGCCTCCTCCTTCAAACCTGTGCAAATATGTTCCAAATTTCAGAAAACAGATCACACCAGGAGATTCTACAGCCTCCGATCCACAAAACCCAAAATTTTCAAGCCTAAACAATGTACCACGCGCTTCCACGCGCTGCCTGAAGATCCGCCTGTCAAATTCCCAGTTTCACGCGCTCCCACGCGCCGCCAGCCTCTGTCACGCGCTCTCACGCGCCGGATTAATGTACACGCGCTGACACGCGCCCCTCTGACGTCATGGATGACGTCATCCTTTAGTACCCGGTCTGACCCGTTGACCCGAACCGACCCGGAATTATGACCCGGTCCGAACCAACTGAAAAAAAAAAAAAAAGAAAAAAAAAGAAAAAGAAAAAAAGGAAGACCAAGTGGACCTTTGACTTTGACCAAAAGTCAAAATTTTCAAGAGGGACTTGTCCCACTCAGTTTTTCGAGTACATTCCGATTTTGGGATTCGTTTCTTCATTCGAAACTCGAAAATTGTGCAAACGTCCAATTTCCAAAAAGTTGACTTTTGCGAAAATGTTGACCGAAAGTCAAAATTTTTAAGATGGACCTATCTTGCTCAATTTTTCGCGTACATTCCAATTTTGGAGTCCGTTCCATCATTTGAGACTCAGAAATTGCACAAATAACTCAATTCCAAGATAATTGTCTTTTGTGTTGAAATCAATCCAAGGTCAAGATTTTCGAGCCAGACTTGTCTTGCATAGTTTTTTGTGACTTGGAAATCACCAATCTGACTCACATCTCCGAAATACTGACAATGTCCAAAACTAAAACTCTCAATGTCAAAATTTGAGATTCATCCACTAGGTCTGGATCCCTTCAAGGTTATTTTCCAAACTTCATCAAGGCCTTTCTTTCAAAGTACAGATGAGCTCTCACAAGTGTGTCTTGAATTTGAAATTACATCGGGTCACCCATCCAACTACCATTCCCCTTTCGGTGCCGAACATTCCAACCTACCATTCCCCTTTCGGTGCCAAACATTCCCACCTACCATTCGGCATCTACCAGTCGAGAACCTACCATTCTCATCCGCCGGTCTCACCAAAAATTCACATCCACCATTCTTCGTCTCTTCGCTATAAATAGAAGGGCCGGATTCATGAAGAAATCATCCAGCAAAACACACTGAGTCATAAACTCTTTCAAATTTTCAAGTCCTCCTTCTCACAGCCATTTCTCACTATGGCTTCATCATTCTCAACACTCAGCAACCAATATCACTTCGTAATCAGTGTGAAATCAACCCTCCAATGGTTCGGCAGAAACCCTCTTCACAGCATCATTATAGTTTTGAGATCCAAACAAATTTTGTTTCTCCACCTAACGACCACAGCCGTTCATAAAATTATTCATAACAAGGCCTGCATTGTGGTTCCATGCTTCTTCAGATTTGGTTGGCCAGGAAATCCAAGTCCAGCAGAGACACCTGTTCCTAACCTCAGGGCTTTTGTAGTCTCTCTCCAATTGCTTGGTCTTCCAGCAGAAGCAGCGGTTCGAAACAAACAGCAACTCGGCTGGTTTTTAAGACCAGAATCACGAGTTAGTTCCATCTTCCTCTTTGTTGTGCTTTCCCAACAAGTGTCAAGAGGTGAAGGTGGTAAAAAATGTTGGGGTATCCTACAAATTGTCTTTCATCCAACACTTGAAACGACCTCCGGGGCACCAGCTCATCAGAGTTCAGCCTTTAGGGCTGGTAAAGGGTTGCCAAAGCCATATTCCATGTTCCCATCGGCGTGCAATCCAGAGGTCATCGTTGCTGGTACCTCAAAACACACTTTCTGGAATTACTCCAACTTAAATTCAACTTGAAGAATTTCAGAAGGAACTCTTCTGAAATTACTTCAACTTAATGTCTGTCGGTTTGGTCCCTTTCCGCACGCACATTCGATGACTTACTGTCAGACCCCAAGCAACATACAGGGTCAGCACCATGGTGGCGTATGTTTCACCCATTCGCTTTGCTTCATCCCCGTCTTTTTCACCACCAACACCGTCATCTCCAGAATCCATAAGCTTCCGAAATTACTTCATCCGGGGCAAAACAATGACGCAAGCGCACTCAACCACTTTCCCACATGGCCTCGCCGCAATCTGAAGTATACTTTTCTGATATAACTTCACCAGCGGTTCGTAAAAACACGAGGCTAGCCCCATAGCTCTGCGCGCTGTACCCATCCACCATCCTCACGTCTTCCCCATCTTCTACACCATGTGATCGCCGCCAACGATCCAAAAACACTCTTCTGAAATTACTCCAACTTAATTTCTGCTGAGAAGACTCGGTCATGCAAGTACATTCAAATACAGGCAGACCCCTTTTCGGTCTTACTAGATCCTTTCATATGGGTGGGTCTACCCCTCGAAAATTATCTCATCCTGCTAAAAGCTCCGCCACCTTTAATTACTTCATTTGAAGAGCCAGGAGTAAAAGTCTGTTTTCGAAACTCGTTCTCACACCACACTCTGAAACTGTGTGTGTGAACGAGTCTCGAGGGGGCATTTGTAGACATGAAAAAATTCCCGACCTATCACAAGTTGACACGTCAGACTACCAAATTCACAAAATGCAGCCAATTACAAAGCGCCACATATTGCTGCTAGGTTTTGCTATCACTATTCAGAAACCAACAGAAATTCGCCAAGTGTCATGTAAGAACCAATCATGCATCATCGCACGTGTAAGCGATGACATAATCAGCTTCGCACGTGTAAGCGATGACATAATCAGCCTCGCACGTGTAAGCGATGACATCAGCGGACCAATCAAGCGCTGCCACGTGTCACCAATCAAGCTCCGCCACGTGTCGCTTACCTACCCCTAAACTCCTATAAATAGAAGCCTTCCTAAGGCATTTAAGAGATCTAGAGATTTGGAAGAGATCTAGAGATTTGGAAGAGATCTAGAGATTTGGAGAGGGGACCAGGCCATTGGAAGCACTCAGAAGTCCAGAAGCTCTGCCGGAATCAAGCTCTAAAGCCTCCAAGAACTTCAAGAACTTCAACTTCGAATACAAAGAACATTCGAAGGAAAATCATCCAAATTATCCGCATAGATCCAAAAGTCTACGGGAATCAAGCCTAAAGTGTCCGAAAACATCAACAAATCACAAATCAGTGAAGCTCTACGGATCAAGTCTCTAAAGCCCCGAAAAACTTCAAGAACTCTAACTTCGAATACAAAGAACATTCGAAGAGGAATTATCCAAATCATCTCAAAGTTCACTGGAATCAAGCACAAAAGTCTCCAGAAACATCACAAACCATAAATCAGCGAAGCTCTAAGGATTCAAGCCTCTAAAGCCCCGAAGAACTTCCACCACAAACCTTCGAAGACGAAGAACACATCAAGAACACGAAGAACACACGAAGAACACGAAGAACGTGAAGAACAAGGGATTTCTAACAAGCTCATAGCCAGAGATTCATTGTAATTCTGTTTCAACAATCTTTGATCTATCCCTCAACCAAATTGAAGGATATTTTGTGTTCAAATCAAATTACATTATTACAATCCAAATCAACAAGTCTTTCAAGGAGATCGAATCAGAGGATAACTCTTTTGTAATTAACAGAGAATTGTACCACACATTCATCAATACAAATTCACATTTGTGACACTATTTTTACTTGTTTGACTTATTTCGAACCGAGAAATTTAGTCGTCCACATATTCTACTATAAAACCACTACTATAACTTCTCCATCCATATTCTTATATTTAGGCACTAACATATTTGATTTTGAAAGAAAATAAAAGGCTAAATTTTAGGGAAATTTAAAAGATTAAGGTGGGTAATTGGTGTGACCATATCCTTATTTAAAAGTTTATCAAAAAAAGAAAAAGAAAAACTACACGTTTAAAAATATCCCATGTTCTATTCATGAACTATTTAAAAAAAATCCCACTTTCTATCCCACATTTAAAAACTACTCGAACACCCTTTTTTTTAAAACCCAAATTCACTTTTTTTTTTCTTCTTCTTCTTCTTCTTCTTCTTTTAAATCTCTTCCATATTTTGGGGGGAAAAAAAAGACTCCTACTATAAAACTACTTCTATAACTTCTCCATCCATATCCTTATATTTAGGCACTAACATATCTGATTTTGAAAGAAAATAAAAGGCTAAATTTTAGGGAAATTTAAAAGATAAAAAATTTAAATTGAATTTGACATAGAATTATACAAATGATAAATATAGTTTCTATTACAAAAGAAATTTTTTTACAACAATTTCTTAGATAACAACCACTTTATGTGAGGTTTAATACATATAATAATTCTTGTAAAATCTCTCGCTCGAACTTATCTAATATTATATTCCAATGACTCCTCAATGCAATCCAAAAAATTTGTGCGTACGTGAACCTGAGAGATAAAAGAATTAGGGTTAAACCAAGTATTTAAAAAAAAAAAAAAAAACTTTAATCAACAAACCAAAGTTAGCGTGCGTGTTATTAAAGACAATAGCATAAGTTTGTTATAGTTTGTGTTTGATTTAAATTTTGATGAGATCATATTTCCTGAAAATCCTATTAAAATTGTTTAGAATAAAGATAAAGATTTTTTAGAATTTAAATCTATCATGGACTCTTTAAAATCTTATCACCACATCATCAACTATTTAAATAAATAACTAATGGTGATCTAAAAAAAGAAAAGAAAAAAGAAGGGAGTTAACGTGTCAAAATTACTGTAGGGTTAAGATTTGTGGCCCAAGCCTAAAAACAATAAATTTGTAGAGCGTGGGTAATAGAGCTAGGTTAACTATGGAGCTAATAACGATTGATCACAGCATACAAGTACAAACCAGCATAAAAATATACGTAAAGACTCAGTAAGTTCAAGTCCGAAAAGGCGTATGATAGATTGAATATAGGTTACAATTCTCCTTTTTTCCTTTTCATTAAGATCCCTTCTTCTTTATATACCTTCCTCCACTACCATCCCCATCGTCCACTTGTTCTTCATCCAGCACCCTACTTGAGTGCATGTCATGCCATGTACCTCCCTTAGCTTTTGTGAATGACGGTAGCTCCAGTTGTACTGTTCAGAGGTCCTCTCCACATAAATGCAGCCAGAAAAGTTGCTGCAGTGCATTTAATACGGTGGTGGCAACTTTTCCTTTTAGATATTTCTCCGTTCCTCTTATCTCCAGGCGTGTCTAAAGTTTATCCAAATCGCTGAAGTTACTAGTACATTTATTTGAACCCCTCAGATATTTATATGACCCCAAAATCCCTTCATCCGAGGATGTCATCTCTTCGGAACATTGATGCTCTCTTCAGACAGAGTTTCTTCGCCCCTATGTATCCTTCTTTCACACGAAATACCCCTTGACAATTTTATCCTCCTCGAACATACACTAATCTTTATCTTGGGCTTTAGGCCTACTAGGTATGGTTGGTCTTTACCCCCCCACAATAGCCCCTCAAAATTTTAATTTTTCCTTCGCCTCCGAAGAGAAAAAATGAGATTTTGATTTGCTACACAATAAAAATAAGAAATGCACAAATATCTTAATTCACACGGTAGTGGCATGGATTTGTGCACCTCATAATTGTTGCTGCCGTTTCAAGGTTTCCAAAGCGCCATTAATTACTCCAGGCGGAGTTTTGTCTTTGCCATCTAATGGTGGACTACTGATCCAACGGACGCGATCTTTCCTCAGAATTTGGGCGGGATAACTCCTTCTCCCTCACTTGTCTCCATATAAAGCTCTAGAGGAGGTTTTTTCTCCCTTACTTTACATACTTTCAAACTTTTCCAGCGCACAGAAGCATTCAAATCGACCAGACTCTACGATCATCAAATCCAAAATTTCCAAGCATCCCTATAAGCTTAGATATCATTTTCCGATTTGGTGCGTGTAAGTTCTCATATTCTTGCCTTTATTCCTCTCTTCAGACACTCTTTTTGTCCTTCGAGTAATCGCCCCCTAGTCACTGCGTTTAGAGTTCCTCCTATCTCGTTTGTTTAGGATGGGTAAGTATCAATATCTAGTGGACAGTCCCGCTCAGATGGAGAAGTTTAGAGCCACGTATCGCATTCCTGAAGACGTGGGTTTGAGATATAGCCCCCCAGAAAAAGTTCTAACAGATCGAAAAGAGGGTGAAGTGATAATCCCCATCATTGCCTTCCTGGAAGGAGGAATGACGATTCCCATGGGCCCTATCACCATTAACTACCTTCGAAACCATAGGCTTAGCCTCGAGCAGTGTGCGCCTAACGTTTTTAGGATATTAGGGGCCGTTGATGATCTGAACCGCAATTTGGGCTTGGGACTCACTTGGCTAGATGTGGTGCATATGTACGAGTGCCACAGTCAGAAAACAGCAGGATATTATTTGAAATCCCGATCCGACGCTATTAGGCTCGTCTCCTACCATCCCAAGTCTAACAAGAGAATGAAAAATGATTATTTGATCGTCTTGAGTGCGTGGCATGATGGTTTTCACTACCCAACCATGCCAGGAGAACCAGGTGGGGGCATCTTAGATTTAGGCTTGCTAACATTAGATTTAGGATTGACTTTCGTTGTAACTTAGTCTTCTCGGTCTTATTGTTGCCAACTTTCTGATCAAGTTTTCCTGTGATGTTGACAGATAAAAGAAACGTTACTCCTCGGCTGAGCCTTACTAACGTTGCCGCGCTAAACTATTTGTTGCGATCGGAGATTTTCGTAAGTGAAGACGGGCAACTCCGATCGGTCCCCCTTATTCTCGGTTACAACTCCAAACCATCCAACGTGTAGTCGGTTGGGAACGCAATAAGGCAAGGAGACCATCGCCTCAACCGAATCGACGTTGGTCGGAAGGACTTTTTGGCCCCATTTGATCTCCCTCTAATGCCACATCCAAACCCTCAGGGTGTACCACTGCTCGTCCAGCCGGTTCAGCAAGTCCCCCTTGAACCGGTGGTGTTAGGCAAAAGGATTGGCTCTTCGACCTCCTCCCTAGAAAAGTAGATAGATAAATTTAGATTCAAGGGAGAAGCTTTAGGAGGGGTTCAGGTGATACCATCCTCAGAGTCCGAGGAGAATATTGATAGGCAATCTAGTATCCACCCTCCAATTCTGATAACCACCCTTCCAGAGGACTCCTCGGAAGAAGAAGAAATGTTGGATTTAAAGGCTTTAATGAGGAATAGGGGCAAGAAGGCTGAGCCGAAGGGCACTGGGACTTCCCAACCCGTGGTGAGTCTGCCTCTACCTCCTCCTCAGGTTCCTGACCTCGGCTTAAAGCCTGTGCCAGACCTGAAGAAGAAAAGGCCTCTTGAACCTGAGGGGAAGGAGTTGGTGGTGCCACCAAAGACAACAAAGCAATAGAAGGTGGTGAGGGACCACCGGAGCAAAAGGGCCTCATCCACAAAGAGCCGGGAGGAGCCTCCTATTGCTGATATGTGTCGAGGGCCACGCACATGGTTTCCCAAGCTGGAGCTGGACGACGCTCCTATTTCTTGGGAGACTTCCCTTAGAAACTACAATAGAGGAAGAGTAGGACTGGTGGTAGAAGCCTTGGAGCAGCCATTGCTCCTTCCCCGAGACATGGAGTCATACAGGCATTTTAGCCAGTATGAACTTTTCATGTCCCTGAAGAGGGACCTGGCCATGGTAAGTAAGTTTATCCAGCTCTTCAGTTGACATGTTAATTTTTCGCTCGTTTTATATTAACGCTTTTACTTCACTATGCAGATTACCCAACAAGTCTACATGGCCAAAGAGTGGAACAAGAAGGCCTACATCGAGGCCTAAGCAGAGGCCCACTCCCGGTCCGAGGCAGAGAAAACCCTGGGCAACTTGAAAGAGGAGTTTTCTTAAATCTCAAAGCAGCTCAAAGAGATAACCATCGAAAGGAATAGCCTCAATGCTGGCCTGCAAAACGCTGAGAGCCAGGCCGAAGCCCAACGCAAGTTGCTAAATGAGACGAAGTCCAGTTTGACAGCTGAGAAAGCACTTGTGAAGGAACTTCGTCCTGACCTCCAAAAGGCTAAAGAGACTGCTAAGCTAGCTCAGAGGAATGCTCAACTGGCCAAGGAGGCGACCGAGGCCAAAAAGAAAGCCGTATACCAACTAGGATTGGAGGTGATCGAAAAAGGTCTTACTGAGCAGTTTGCCTCAGTCAGCTAGGACTACTGTGACATAACATGGGGCAAGGCACTGGATGCTGTTAGGGTGTTTGCTGACTCGGAACTAAGGTTTCCTAGGAGCATTTACTATGACCCAGACATTCGGGAGCTCCTAGAGTTTGATCCCCCTCCTTCAACACAACTCCCAGAGGCTTCGGAGCAATCCTTGGTCAGCCAAGCTCCTTCAACCACCCTTGAGCCTTCCAAGGATTCTGGTCAGCCAAGTGATCATGGCACCCTAGTTGAGCCACCCAAGGATAAGGGTGAGAGCTTGGAAAAAGAGAAAACATCCTCAGAGCCCAAGGACCAGGCCCCAGAAGCTGCTGCTACTCGGACAGGCCAAGCTGTTGATCCTGTGATCTCTCAAGCAGATACTTAGATACTTAGATTTTTGTTGTTTGTTTGTTTTTTTTTTTTTTTTCTCTTCTTGCATTCCTTCTATATAAGGGATTGTAAAATATTTTTTTTTTATCAATGAAACAGCTTCTCTTTTACTTTTGGTGTATTCGTTACATACCATATGACTTACTTTTGCTACAGTTAATTGCACTTTGTAACTATGGTAATGTAGGTAAACATAATCACCAGATCTTGCTAACAATGCACATAACTAAGGTTGGCCTTAAAAAGAGCAGTTTGTATAAGAACTACTACTAAATACTGAATACGACAAGTATTATAAAAGCTTAAAAGGTCTCTTCGAACATGGACAAAGAAGGCCAATATAAGTTAAAGTTAATTTAAATACATTCAAGGATGTCAGACAAGGCTCATTCTAAAGTTAAAATTTAATAATAATAACAACACAATGGTGTTGACTAACCTATACTATCTGATCCAAGAATTGCAGGCATGTGAAGGAGTGTTAACTAGTCGAAATCATCTGGTTCGAAGACTGCAGGCATGATTGGATTTAAATTTAAACACTTAGAGAACCAATAAGGAATGTTAACTAACCCAAATCATCTGGTCCGAGGACTACAGGCATGATTAGATTTAAGTTTAAACACTTAGAGAACTAATAAGGAATGTTAACTAACCCAAATCATCTAGTCCGAGGACTACAAGTATGATTGGATTTAAGTTTAAACACTTAGAGAACCAATAAGGAATGTTAACTAACTCAAATCATCTGGTCCGAGGACTATAGGCATGATTGGATTTAAGTTTAAACACTTAGAGAACTAATAAGGAATGTTAACTAACCCAAATCATCTTATCCGAGGACTACAGGCATGATTGGATTTAAGTTTAAACACTTAGAGAACCAATAAGGAATGTTAACTAACCCAAATCATCTGGTCCGAGGACTACATGCATGATTGGATTTAAGTTTAAACACTTAGAGAACAAATAAGGAATGTTAACTAACCCAAATCATCTGATCCGAGGACTACAGACATGATTGGATTTAAGTTTAAACACTTAAAGAACCAATAAGAAATGTTAACTAACCCAAATCATCTGGTCCGAGGACTACAGGCATGATTGGATTTAAGTTTAAACACTTAGAGAACAAATAAGGAATGTTAACTAACCCAAATCATCTGGTCCGAGGACTACAGGCATGATTGGATTTAAGTTTAAACACTTAGAGAACCAATAAGGAATGTTGACTAACCCAACTCATCTGGTTCGAGGACTACAGGCATGATTGGATTTAAGTTTAAACACTTAGAGAACCAATAAGGAATGTTAACTAACCCAACTTATCTGGTCTGAGGACTACAGGCATGATTGGATTTAAATTTAAACACTTAGAGAACCAATAAGGAATGTTAACTAACCTAAATCATCTGGTCTAAGGACTACAGGCATGATTGGATTTAAGTTTAAACACTTAGAGAACAAATAAGGAATGTTAACTAACCCAAATCATTTGGTTCGAGGACTACAAGCATGAGTGGATTTAAGTTCAAACACTTAGAGAACCAATAAGGAATGTTAACTAACCCAAATCATTTGGTCCGAGGACTACATGCATGATTGAATTTAAGTTTAAACACTTAGAGAACAAATAAGGAGTGCAAATTGTCATAGTGATCAAAGAGAAGATTTGATTAATAATAGTACCTTTTGAGGTTATTTACATTCCAAGGGCGCGGTATTACATGACTATCTAAGTCCTCCAGGAAGTATGCCCCAATGCTAGCCCCTGAAGTAATACGATATGACCCTTCCCAATTGGGTCCTAGCTTCCCCCAGGCTGGGTTTTTCGCAGTGCCCACAACTTTCTTAACTACCAAATCACCAGGTTCTAGGGGTTTTAACTTTACGTTGGCATCATAGTCTTGCCTGAGCTTTTGTTGGTAATGCGCCAATCGAACTATTGCATTTTCTCTCCTTTCTTCAATCAAATCCAAACTCCTTTCTAGAAGTTCATCATTGCTGGTCGGACTGAACAAACTGGTTTTCAAAGTTGGGAATCCAATTTCTAGAGGGATGACAGCTTCAGCCCCATAAGTCATTGAGAAAGGGGTTTCTCCAGTAGATCTGTGAGACGTAGTTTTGTAAGCCCAAAGTACATGTGGCAACTCTTCCACCCACTTGCCCTTTGCATCATCTAATCTCTTCTTCAATCCATTAACTATGACTTTGTTAACTGCTTTTGCTTGTCCGTTCTCTTGGGGATAGGCAGGGGTGGAGTATCTGTTTGTGATTCCCAGTTCACTACAATAATTCTGAAATGCTTTACTGTCGAACTGTAGGCCATTATCCGAGATGAGAATATGAGGAACTCCGAAATGAGTAACAATATTCTTCCATACAAATCTCTGCACATCTACGTCTCGGATGTTGGCCAGAGGTTCAGCTTCAACCCATTTGGTGAAATAGTTTGTGCTGACCAGAAGAAACTTCCTATTTCCTGCGGCCTTTGGGAATGGACCCACTATATCTAAGCCCTATTGAGCAAACGGCCATGGACTAGATAGTGGGTTGAGGACTCCACCTAGTTGGTGTATGTTTAGCGCAAATCGTTGACATTGATCGCATTTCTTAACATACTCATGGGCCTGTTTTTACATATTCAGCCACTAAGAACCTTGAGTAATAGCTCGGTGAGCTAAAGATCTGCCTCCGGTGTGACTCTCACAAATTCCTTCATGCAACTCCTCTAGTAACAACTCAGCCGCTTCAGGATGAATACATAACAAGTACGGTCTTGAATAGGATCGTTTGTATAATTTCTGGTTTTCGGATAGCCAAAATCTGGTCACCTTCCTCCGAATTTTGTCGGCTTCCCCATTTTCTTCAGGCAGAGTGTCTTTTTTCAAGAATTTGACTATAAGGTCCATCCAGTAGAGCCCGGTTCTGATTTGGTGAACTTGGACTGCATCTCTCCCCGCCTCTGTAGACCCATGCAAGTCCTCAACGAGGATAACTCTTGGCAAATTTTGCGTCGAAGAGATAGCGAGTGTGGCCAAAGAGTTAGCATGTGCGTTCCTACTTCTAGGAATATGTAGCAAGCTGAAAAATTTGAATTCCGACTACAGACGTTTAACTTGGCTCAAGTATCCCTGCATCCTTTCATCCTTCGCTTCAAACTCGCCCTGTACTTGACCCACAACTAACCTTGAGTCCAAGAACAATTCCACTGTCTTTCCTCCCATTCTTTGCACCATAGACATTCCCATCAATACGGCTTCATACTTCGCCTCATTATTTGTTACCAAGAAATCCAACCTTAACGATTTTTCAATGATGATTCTCTCTGGAGATATCAATACTAGCCCTACTCCAGAACTTTTTTGGTTCGCTGCATCGTCCACATACACTTCCCAGCGGGCAGGACCTTGTTGAGAAATCATGCCAACCGATTTTTCGTCCATGTCCTTCTCTACCGTTATTTCTTCTAAACTAGGTTTCGTGAACTCGGCCACCAAATCTGCAAGGATCTGCCCCTTGACTGAAGTGCGAGGCATACACTTGATATCGAAAGCCCCCAAGATAGTGCCCTACTTGGCTATTCTTTCTGTGTAGTCGGCACTTCGAAGTACGGATTTAAGTGGGAGTTGTATGAGCACAACGACCGTATGTGCTTGGAAGTAATGGGGCAATTTTTGTGTTCCGAGTACTACTGCCAAAATAGCTTTCTCCAGTGGCAAGTACCTGATCTTGGCCTCATGTAGAGATTTACTCACATAGTAAATCGGTCTTTGTACACCTTGATCCACTCGTATCAGCACTAGACTTACAGCATAGGGAACCACCGCAATATAGGCAAACAGGACCTCATCTAGTTCAGGGCTAGGCATAATCAGTGGCCGAGCCAAGTAGTTTTTAAGTTGTTGAAAAGTTGAGGCACATTCTTCAGTCCATTCAAACCCTTTCCACTTGTTGATTAAGGAGAAGAAAGGTTTACACCTATCCGCGGACCTAGAGATGAATCGGTTCAAGGCAGCTGTTATCCCTGTTAACTTCTGAACCTCTTTTCAGATTTCAAGGAGGCTGTAGATTTTGAATAGCCTTTATCTGATCGGGGTTAACCTCAATTCCCCTGTGTGTCACCATGTAACCCAGAAATTTGCCTGACCCTACACCAAATGAGCATTTGGAAGCGTTCAGGCGTAATTTCTGTCTTCTTAGGACTTTAAAAGTGTTGTCAAAGTCCTTCACATGCTCAGAAATGACTTTGCTTTTTACCACCATGTTGTCTATATAGATCTCAATGCTTTTGTTTAACTATGATTCAAACATCCTTGTCATCATTCGCTGATAAGTAGCACCTGCATTTTTCAGACCAAATGCCATCACTTTATAGTGGTAATTACCAGTAGGGGTAACAAAAGCGGTCTTCTCCTGATCATCTGGGGCTAACGATATTTGATGGTAACCTTGAAAAGCATCCAAGAAACTCATCTGAGAATGGCCGACTGTAGCATCTACTAGTTGATCAATTTTTGGCATGGGGATCCTTAGGACAAGCCTTATTTAAGTCCGTGAAGTCTACACAAACTCGCCACTTTCCGCTCTTCTTCTTCACCACCATAGTATTTGCCAACCACTCGGGATAAAAAAATTCTTTAATAGCTCCAGCCTGTTTGAGTTTCGTTACTTCTTCTTTGACTGCATCTGCATGTTCTTTAGATGGCCGCCGAGGAGGCTGCTTCTTGGGAACAATCAGTGGGTTGACCCTCAAATGGTGGCAAATGAACTCTGGATCTACTTCTAGGGCTTCATAAGCACTCCAGGCGAATACGTCAATATTTCTTTTAAGGAAATCAATTAGCTCTTCCTTTTCTGGTTGAGGCATCTAAGATCAAGGAGAAGAAAGGTTTACACCTATCTGCGGACCTAGAGATGAATCGGTTTAAGGCAGCTGTCATCCCTGTTAACTTCTGAACCTCTTTCGGATTCCGAGGAGGCTGTAGATTTTGAATAGCCTTTATCTGATCGGGGTTAACCTCAATTCCCCTGTGTGTCACCATGTAACCCAGAAATTTGCCTGACCCTACACCAAATGAGCATTTGGAAGCGTTCAGGTGTAATTTGTGTCTTCTTAGGACTTCAAAAGTGTTGTCAAAGTCTTTCACATGCTCAGAAATGAATTTGCTTTTTACCACCATGTTGTCTATATAGACCTCAATGCTTTTGCCTAACTATGATTCAAACATCCTTGTCATCATTCGCTGATAAGTAGCACCTGTATTTTTCAGACCAAATGGCATCACTTTATAATGGTAATTACCAGTAGGGGTAACAAAAGCGGTCTTCTCCTAGTCATTTGGGGCTAACAGTATTTGATGGTAACCTTAGAAAGCATCCAAGAAACTCATCCGAGGATGGCCGACAGTAGCATCTTCTAGCTGATCAATTTTTGGCATAGGGAAGGGATCCTTAGGACAAGCCTTATTTAAGTCTGTGAAGTCTACACAAACTCGCCACTTTCCGCTCTTCTTCTTCACCACTATAGTATTTGCCAACCACTCGGGATAAAAAACTTCTTTAATAGCTCCAGTCTGTTTGAGCTTCGTTACTTCTTCTTTGACTGCATTTGCATGTTCTTTAGATGGCCGCCGAGGAGGCTGCTTCTTGGAGACAATCAGTGGGTTGACCCTCAAATGGTGGCAAATGAACTTGGATCTACTTTTGGGGCTTCATAAGCACTCCAAGCGAATACGTCAATATTTCTTTTAAGGAAATCAATTAGCTCTTCCTTTTCTGGTTGAGGCATCTGAGATCCGACTTGAAAGCACCTTTCAGGATTGTCCCCAATTAAAACTTTTACTAAATCCTCGCATTTAACACCTTCATCAAGATCTTCGATGGGTGACACCCGACTTTTTAACTGCTATAAGTCCCTTTCAACCCTGACCGAGGACTCAATTTCAGGCTTGTGTTGGATGGCAGCCACCAAGTATTGTCTGGTCGAAGATTGATCTCCACATATTTCACAAACCTGCCCTTCAGATGGATACTTAAATTTTTGATGTAGAGTAGAGAAAATAGCCCCTAGCGTATGTAGCCAAGGTCTGGCTACAATTGCCGTATAAAGGGAATAAACATCTATGACAATGAAGTCTACTTCCACTACTTCTGAGCCAGTCTGTACAAGCAGCCGTATCTAGCCTTTCGGGGTGACAATTCTTCCCTTGAAGCTAACCAAAGGAGAACAGTATGGTGTTAAGTCATCAAGTTTGAGGTTCAGCCCCTTGTAGAGGTTAGGGTACATTATCTCCATCGCGCTATCCTGGTCCACCATTATCCTCTTCACATCATATCCTCCGACTCTGAGGGTGACTACCAAAGCGTTGTCATGAGGTTGAATGGTTCCAACTTTATCTTCGTTCGAAAAGCCTAAAATTAGCTGGACAACCGGCCTAGCACTCTTCGGATCTCGACCAATGTCCCTTGCTGGTAACCGAGCTACTGACATAACCTTAGACGGCCAGGACCCTGTTCTTCCTGGTGCTGCAAAAATGACGTTAATAGTTCCCAACGGAGGTTTCGCAGAATCACTCCTCCCGGACTCAGAATTCATTTGACCTCCTCGACCACTGGAGTGATGCAAGAGATGCCTCAACCTGCCTTCGCGGACCAGTTGGTTCAAATGGTCCCACAAACTTCTGTAGTCTTCAGTGGTATGCCCATGGTCTTGGTGGTATTGACAATGGAGATTGTGATTGTGCCTCTCAGGATTCCCTACCATTTTACTCGGCCACTTAAAGAATAGTTCATTCTTGATTTTTTCCAAAACTTGATGGACTGGCTCCTTGAACTGCCTTCGCGGACCAGTTGGTTCAAATGGTCCCACAAACTTCTGCAGTCTTCAGTGGTATGCCCATGGTCTTGGTGGTATTGACAATGGAGATTGTGATTGTGCCTCTCAGGATTCCCTACCATTTTACTCGGCCACTTAAAGAATAGTTCATTCTTGATTTTTTCCAAAACTTGATGGACTGGCTCCTTGAACACTATATTGACTGCTTGAGCATTTGTTGATCCTGACTACCCTGCGAAATCTCTCTGTGACTTGTTGTTGTTATAACGGTCCAACCTGAAATCCTTCCTTTCCTGGGGGATAACCTTGTCCTTACCTTTCCCTTGTTGCTGATTTTCTTCAACTCTTTTATATTTTTTAATACGGTCCATGAGCTGACGCATGTTAGTAACGAGTTTACCAGACAAGGACATCCTTAAACCGTGGTCAGTAGGGAGGCCAAGCTTGAACGTATCAAGGGCCATTGCATCAAAGTTGCCCTCCATATCATTAAACATCTTCCAATACCTATCTGAGTATGCCTTCAGGGTCTCACCCTCATGCATGCTCAAGGATAGCAGAGAAGACAAGGGCCTGGCCACTCTTCGGCATGTGACAAAATGTGAACCAAAAGCTTGAGTGAGCTCTTGGTAGGAATTGATGGAATCTGTTTTTAGGCTGTCGAACCACCTCATTGCAATCGGTCCAAGACTAGAGGGGAAGACCTTACACATTAGAGCTTCATCTCTGGAATAGACAGCCATCCTTTGATTAAAGTGGCTCACATGCTCCACAGGGTCCGTTTTACCATTATAAATGGTAAAGTTGGCTGGTTAAAACGCCGAGGGAGTCTCGCTCTTTCGATCCTATGCGTGAAGGGTGACCTAGAGATTTGATTCAAAGCCTTGCTCATAGCATCATTTCCTACCCCTCCACGTGATGGGCTCTGAAGTTGCTTTTTGCGACGGTGCCCCTCTTCGTATGAAAAGGATTCACTGATTGGTGTTCGAGACCTCTGCTCGTAAGTGACGTCTTGCTCGTCGTCCCAATCCTCATCAAATGCGAAGAAACACGTTTTCTTTTTGCATGGCGCAACTCGCTTCTTAACCTCTCAATTTCTATTTGCATGCTATTCTTCTCTGCATAAGACACGTGACTTCCTCCATGAGGTTGACTTCGCTCAGGGTGCGTAGTATGCACACTGCCTTCACGATCTTGTCTTTGCTCCAAATTGAGAAAAGGGTCTATGTGCTGGGATACCCCAAATTCTGCTGGTTGTTGCCCCGGTTCAGCCATTATCAGCTGCTGTTGCTTCCACGTATACTCAAGCTCTCCCTACAGACGGCGCCAACTGTAGGGTTAGGATTTGTGGCCCAAGCCCAAAAATAATAAATTTGTAGAGCGTGGGTGATAAAGCTAGGTTAACTATGGAGTTAACAACGGTTGATCATAGCATACAAGTACAAACCAACATAAAAATACACTTAAAGACTCAGTAAGTTCAAGTTCGAAGAGGCGTATGATAGATTGAATACAGGTTACAATTCTCCTTTTTTCCTTTTCATTAAGATCCCTTCTTCTTTATATACCTTCCTCCACTACCATCCCCATCGTTTACATGTTCTTCATCCAGCACCCTACTTGAGTGCATGACATGTCATGTATCTCCTTTAGCTTTTGTGAATAACGGTAGCTCCAGTTGTACTGTTCAGAGGTCCTCTCCACATAAATACGCCAGAAAAGTTGCTGCAGTGCATTTAATACGGTGGTGGCAACTTTTCCTTTTAGATATTTCTTCGTTCGTCTTATCTCCAAGCGTGTCTAAAGTTTATCTAAATTGTTGAAGTTACTAGTACATTCATTTGAACCCCCAAGATATTTATATGACCCCAAAATCCCTTCATCCGAGGATGTCGTCTCTTCGGAACACTGATGCTCTCTTCGGACAGAGTTTCTTCGCCTCCATGTATCCTTCTTTCACACGAAATACCCCTTGACAATTTTATCCTCCTCGGACATACACTAATCTTCATCTTGGGCTTTAGGCCCACTAGGTATGGCTGGGCTTTACCCCCCCCCCCCCCCACAATTACATTTTAAAAAAAGAAAAAAAAAAAAAGGAGTTAACATTTCAAAATTACATTTTAAAAAAAAAAGAAAAAAGAAAAAAGAAAAAAAGGAGTTAACGTGATACATAAAAAAAAAAAAAAAAAAAAAAAAAAAAAAAAAAAAAAAAAAAAAAAGTAGAACTCAAGGTTGCTACATACCTAAATAAAAAAAATTAATCAACAAACCAAAGTTAGCGTGCGTGTTATTAAAGATAATATCATAAGTTTGTTAGAGTTTGTGTTTGATTTAAATATTGATGAGATTGTTTTTTCTGAAAATCCTATTAAAACTGTTCAGAATAAAGATAAAGAATTTTTAGAATTTAACTCTATCATGGACTCTTTAAAATCTTATCACTACATCATCAACTATTTAAATAAATAACTAATGGAGATCTGAAAAAAAGAAAAAGAAAAAGAAAAAGGAGTTAACATGTCAAAATTACATTAAAAAAAAAGAAAAAAAAAGGAGTTAACATTTCAAAATTACATTTAAAAAAGAAAAAAGAAAAAAGAAAAAGGAGTTAAAGTGATACATAAAAAATAAAAAATAAAAAATAAAAAAAAGAAGAAGAAGAAGAAGAAGAAGAAGAAGTAGAACTCAAGGTTGCTACATACCTAAATAAAAAACTAAAAAAATTTAATGCCAAAAGCATATACAATGATGGTAAAAAAAAACTTCCTTAAAAAGAAAAAAAGAATATGAAGAAGGAAAAAAAAAAAAATAGAAGTGAGGAATGAGAAGGAAATAGTAATTGATCATTTATATTTTGATCATTAATCAGGGAGTATTGTGGTAACTATTTTTATTTCAATTCCAAATTTTTAAATAAAATGTAAACAAAGATTGCTAAAGGAGGTAAGGGAAGCCATATTGTTAAACTGTTCACGAATGATTTAATGCTTCTTTGTAGCATAAAGCAGTCCTATCTTTGGATCACAATACTTACAACATGAAATGACAATTCATTAAGAAATACAGTGGTAGAGTATATGAAGGAACCATTCATTTCAAAATTACATTTAAAAAAAAAAGAGTTAACATGATAAACAAAAAAAAAAAAAAAAAAGTAGAACTCAAAGAAAGTCAATCATAAACAAAAGAAAAGAAAAAAAAGAAAAACTTGCAAAAGATAGAACCTGAAAATTTATTAGAGCCTTTGACAGTAAATGTCTTTAATCTAAAGGAAAAAAAAAGGAGGATGTAGAGCTAAACTAAATGTCTTCAATCTAAAGAAGAATGGGAGATAGAAAGTGAGATAGAAACTGCAAAGCGTACGTGGGTTTGTGGGTCTTAAAGTGTAAGAGTTTTAATTTACATATTTATTCCCGTTAGTTGAAAACTTGTAAGTGGGTATAATGAGAGTATTTTAGGCATAAAAAATAGAGAATCCAAACAAGAGAAGCTCCTTAAATAGTAGTATAGAAGAAAAAAAAAAAAAATAATCAGTCATGGCCAAATTGATAGAGAAAGAAAAAAGAAGAAGGAAGAGAAGAAGCCAGAGAGAAAATGTACGTGATTCTTACCTATGTAAATGCATTTCATAAACTCTTCCATCCCTTTTTTATTTATTTTTTTTTCAAAACAAAATTTTTCTCTCTTTCTTAACAATTCGTTGGATCCATTAATCTAACAAATTTACAGCCGCGCAACGGACAAAGGGGAGCTAAGTTGGTTTGTTTGTTCTGTATAGATGGTTTACACTTCTATCCTTGAAAGTTTTTAATTTGAACAGTTAGAAAGCGTAGGTCTTTTGGTCTTTGCGCCTATTTTATTTGATCTTTATCTCTTTGTTAGCTTTTTTGGTCCAACTACTGTGTTGATGGGCACAAACACAGGACACGCGTTTGAGGGAGAAGAACAATGCTGGAGAGGACTCTGCTTTACCAACTACTCTACTAATTGACAGAGAGCAGCTATGAGTAAATCATAAAACAAACACGAGAGATAAGAGCAAACAAACCAACTCAGCTCTATTGATAAACACAAACACAGGATCGAAGGGATTGAGATAAGGTTAGAGATAAGAAACATGAAAGAAAAAAAGAAAAAAAAAAGGAAAACAAGAAGGCCGGAGTGATTACATTAAACAGCCTCACTTTTACCCTTACTCTTACCTTAATATCTTGTCATTGCATTGAATAACAATATAATTTAAAATATAGAAACTGTTTATAACACAGCCAACATGTAAATCATTTTATATGTGAAATACTTAAATTTTTTACCATCAGTATTTTTAAAATGTGAGGAATGAAATATAAAGTTTTATTTTCTATAAATTTGCGAGCACAGAAAATTTATAGAAATTTTTTTCTATAAAAAGCGACTACCGTTTTATAGAAAATTATTATTTAATATAATGGCATGCACGCGCTTTCCCACTAGTTTTATAGAAAATTGGGAATAGAATTGTCAAGTGAAAGAACTCATGTTGTGGAGGCATGTTCATTGGCCATCAACGCCTATTTCAATGTGATGAAGCTTCTTTGGTTGATGGGATGCGAACACTGCTAATGAGTGACATTCGAATCGGGTTTGTTTTATTTGTTTCGTTTTGTTTTTTTTTTTTTTTTTCCTAACCACTTGGATAATATGGATTTTAATTGGTGAGGCGAATGGAGGAGGACGGGTTCATTTCTCAAATGCATCAAGAACAATGCTCACAAATCGTAAAACATATAGATGCAAGATCGTTTGACTTACAAGATAAATATGTTTAAGTTCATTATTATATTTTGGTGTAGACCAATGCTTGGTTGTTATCACTATTGAGGATGCTCATAACAAAGAGTCTCATTTTTATATAATTTAACTTTAAAATCATCAATTTGAATTTGTTGGTCTATTTATTTTTGTTTTTATTTTATTATAGGTAACAAATTGCAAATGAAAAATAGAACATAATGAACACAATACCAAAAAATTGATGGAGGGACTAATAATTTACTAACAATCCACATCACCAAAAAAATTGATGGAAGGATTAACAATCCAAACTATATATAATATTAGGAGGCAAAATTGAAATTCTAAAATATCAGGATATAAAATGTAGTGACCCTTAAACTGTAAGTATTTTGCACTTTAACCTTTTTTGTTTTTGTAACTTTAAAAAAATTAAAATTAAAATTTAATGGTCAAAATTTATCATTTGTGTTGAAATTTAATTTTTCATGTGCTTGGTGCTAGTTTGCCACTAATATTATTAAAACAAGTGTCCCAATCAAGTAGTTTTGTCAGTTCAAGAATTGCTTACGTGGATGCACATGTAATGAGAGGGACATTTGACCTATTAAAGTGGTAGTGAGTATTTCTTTCCCTCAAATCTTTAAATTCTTAATTATCTTTTTCAATGTTTTTTCTTGCGCGTTAAAGATGATTTTTCTTAATTGTAGTTTGACATTTCTTCTTTAATTAGGAATTATAATAAGTCGTTGATGCATAGTCTAGTTTGGTTGCTGAGAAACAAAAAAAAGAAATTAGTTCTAGCTTCCTCTTTTTCTCAATCTTCTCAAGCTCTATTTAGTTATCAAAAGCACCAATAAAGTATAGAAAATGACTTGTAATGATATTCATAAAACTATTCTAGGAAGTTTCAATGTCATACATTTTGGAAGCCAATCAATTAATGGTCAAGTAAATCACGAAACAAAATAATCATATTTAGAAGACGAACTTGCTAAAAGAATTGAATTATTAGGTTTGATGAAGTTTTTGTTTCTCTAATTGAAAAGTCTTATCTATTTAGGACTTCATTAAGGAAAAGAGAAATTTTACTCCTATTTTATAATCACGATAATATGAAAAAATCTCTTTAACTTTGTCAAAAATGGCATACCAAAACAAAGTTGCTATTAATGAGTTTTCAGAATAAGGCACACTATATAGAGGAAAGAGCAAAGTAAAAATAAAAATGAAACTAATAATAAGGATATTTTTATTTTTATTTTATCAAAATGATATTTGCATGGTTGAATAGGCATGAATCATGTCTATCTAGTATCTACACCAATATCATGCAATTTTCAAATTTGTAAACACATATAATATGATCATATCACTACATCACTCTTATTGTCTTTTTATTTAATCTATAAAATAGATTACTACACCCTAAAATAGACAACTACACCCTCCCATTATAACTATTGAATTAATTTTTTTACAAAGAAAATTAATGAGATATTAGAGGAAATTAATAACAATTTAAGGTTTTTGAGGGAATTTCTTCGTGATGAATAGGAATTAGGTCATGCAATTCTAGATTTTGGCTAACTTGATGGTTTGATTTGGATTTTGAGATCATGATTCTCAATTGATCGACTTAAGTAAATTATGTGTCAAGCTCTCAATAAATTGACCATGTGTCAAGATTCTAGAAACTTGAATCTTCTTAAGTTATTTTGGAATCAAATATTGAACATTGAGTAGTTTTCAAATCACTTACAAGACACATATTTTGATATGGTATTAGAGCAAAGCTTCTAGAAGCATCTAAGGTTTTCTTTTCTCTTCCAAAGTTTGTGTTTTCTCTCTCTCAGAAGCTTACAGTCCATCAATGGCTGCTATCACAACCAACACTGCTACTTCATTTATCCTCACAGCATTCATCCTCACAGGATTTATCCATGACAAATGATCCTCTATTTCTGCATTATAGAGAGAGTCTTAGTGCTGTTCTTGTGCCTCAGCCCTTAGTTAGTGAAAACTATCCAACTTGGGCTCAATCAATTAGGAAAGCCCTAATTTCCAAAAACAAATTGGGGTTTATAGATGGAACATTCACACTCTCATCTCTTTTTGTGAAAACTCCATCTGAAATTCAAGCTTGGATTCGAGCAAATAACATGGTGGGAACATGGATTATAAATGCAATTTCACTAAGAATTCAAGCTAGCATCATTTACATGGATACAACCTTGGAGATTTGGAATGGCCTTAGAAAAATACATTCTCAAAGAAATGGACCACAAATGTTTAATTTGCAGAAAGAGATTAAAGAGCTTACACAAGGTGAAACCTCTATCACAGACTTCTTTACTCAATTAAAGGTTATGTGGGATGAATTGCAAAACTTTAGTCCTTTTCCAATGTGTACTTGTGGTAAATGTGTTTGTAATGTGAATCAAAAGTTGATTGATCTTCAATTGGGGAATCTGTGGTGAAATTTCTCATGGAGCTGAATGAGTCTTTTGCTTAAGTTAAGACTCAAGTTCTATTAATGGGTCCTCTTTCATCTATGAATAAAGTATATTCTTTGTCAATTCAACAAGAGATGCAAAGAAATATTGGAAATGAGTCACATTGTAGAGTGGAATCAACAACTCTTGTTGCAAAAGGGAAATCTTTTACCACGAATCCCAATTTCGGGCATGCTATTAATCATCCAAAAGGAAAAGAAAGACCACAATGTGGCAAGTTGGGACACACAGATAAGTGTTACAAGATTCATGGCTTTCCACCTAGTTTCAAGTTCAACAACAAGAACCCTGGTTTATCAGGCGGCTCATCAGGTCTTCCAATGATCAATCTCAGGACTTGAGCTATGTTTTAGCCCAACCTTCTTTGTCCTTTACACCAAATCAATATAACCAGCTTTTGGCTTTAATTGGTGCTCACAATCAACCAATGCCAGTGTCTTCTTCTCCATTAGTTCAAGGAAAGACCTTCATATGGCAAATAATGTGACCATGCCTTCACTACCCTTTAGTGCTATAGCAGGTATAATGCCTTCTTTATCCTGTTTTATAGAACCAAATTTCCAAAATTAGGTTTTCATTCTATTTATGGTTCTGACACATGGATTTTGGACACTGGTGCCACTGACCATATTGTTTATTTTGTGTATTTGTTAACTACCATCACTGTTGTTGCACAAACGATGTTAGAATTTCCAAATAGGGAGAGATATTGTTTGTTTTGTGTATTTGTTAACTTCCATTACTATAGGGAGACAGCTAGGGTGACACAGTTACCAATGTTCTATGTGTACCAATCTATTTCTTTCAATCTTTTGTCAATTAGCACTATTACCAAATTACATCCATGTTGTCTTGTTTTTCTTGCTTCTTACTGTTTTATACTGAAGCTTACATGTTGAAAAACGATTGGAATGGGACAAGTACTTGATGGTCTCCACTTGCTACAAGCATCTAGCCTTTCTAAAGTTTCTTTTTTCCTTGATAAGTTCGCCTTATAGCATTTTAGATTAGGCCATCCTTCTGATTCTAGACTTCATTCATTAGGCCATGTTCTTCCTATTTTGCAGAATTCTTGTAATAAAGATGGTATTGTTTGTCCTTTAGCTGAACAAAAAAGATTACATTTTCCATTCAATAACAACTTGTTTGAACATACTTTTGATTTGATTTAATAACGTCTTTTTACACTATGGTCAACACTCAATTTGGTTGCCAACCTATAAATGTGGATTTAACATAAGAAATGCATAGTAAAACTTTGAGCCGAGCCTAAAAACCTTAATTTGACAAAGAAAAATGTGTTTTAGTTCAATTTAAGTGTATGCCGAATAGGTTCATATTAGTGGGGTTTGTACGGAGTTTGTAGGTAAGTTGGTTTAACCAGTTAGATTATAATTATTTGTAAGTATGCTCTCTATATGGCTTGAACTTGATTAATGTTATTGATATCTAAGATCTAACTAGAAAGAAAAAGACATCTAATTAGATATATTTAGTCCTCAGCTTCTATAATAAAAGTAAACAATTAATAGAATCTCCTTGAATTCTGAAAGAGAACCTTTTTAGTAAAATATACTTGCAAGTATATTTTACAATTATTTCGTCATTATTTTGGCCAAAATTTTTTTTTCCTGCTGCTATAATAGTATGTTTATATGCTTAAAAAATAGACCATCACAAAAAACAATAACAAAAAAAAAAAAAAAAGAAACACCAAAAGTTTATGTTGTTCAATAGAGAGCGCTAAACAAACCCGCAACTCACAAACCAAAGCCAAACCGCACAATACACCAAGCAGCAATAATACCAATTGCTGCACCAAATTGAGATCCAAAGATTCGGAACAAAGAGTTCTGTAATTTCGGGACAAACACAAATCCAAAGTCTCTTTCGACCAAGCCACAATACCTTTATTTTGCTATTTATAATACTATAATACTATTTCTTGGTAAACAAAGAATACATTTCTTAATAGACAGTTAATACTTTTCTTAGAGAATAAGGAATTTCTTGGTAAACAACGAATACCTTTCTTAATAGACAACATATATTTTTCTTAGTGAACAAGGAATACCAACCTTGGTAGATAAGGAATAGCTTTCCTTAGTAAACAATGAATTTCCAACTTGACTCTAATTCCAAGTCAAATTAGGAATTTCACCTTTATCCAAAAGGTAAAAATCTGAGTCAAACTCTACAATAATTCTCCACTTAACAAAATTAGCAAAGCACCAAATTCATTGAATCCTCTCTTCATCTTAGCATGAATTAAGCCACCAAAGACAAATTCTTTAACAGTTATTATATTATTTGGCTGTGTTAACTCTGTCCTTATGTTCTCATTGCAATTGCCTTGGGTGTAAAAATCCCATTTCAAGTGAATTAGCTTGGTTTTTGGACTATTAAAAAATCCACGTAAGAAATAAACAGTGCTTTATTTGTAAGTTCTACCAAAATTGATTATAAATATGATGACATTCGATTATGTTATGACCCTGAACTAAGTTATTTTCTCCACCCTTGTGGATGAAATTGTCTGCTCAGTAATTGATTACCACTTAATAATTACTGTTTTGCAAGTAGACATCCTTGCAATGAATAGAACTACCTTTGTGCCTGTTGCTTTTGTTTTGATGCGTATGCATCAATTGTCTTAACCCTTACACAATTAACATTCCTCTCATCCTCTTTATTACTTCTATGATGGTGACTTTGGATATGGGAGACAGCTTGAGTGAGGGTGAAGAAGTCCCTTATCCTGTCACGGATCTTGGTAAAAAGATCAACTAATTTGATAAGTGATTTTAAACTAATTTTTTTTAATTAAAAATTGGTATTATATGGCACCATAAGGAGTTGTGTCTAAGTTTTGTCCAATTTATAATTAACAATTGTTGGTGGGTGGGTTAGAATTATTATTTTTTAACTTAATATCTTAAAACTTTATGGCCTATTTGGATTTTGGGAGTAGAATAGAGTTTACGAAATTAGCTAATTTTCAGCCAATTCTACTCTACTTTCTCTCATGAGTGGCTCTAGGTATAGTCCATGGGGTTTAAATAAACCCATTGAGCTGGGCCAAAAAAAAAAAAAAATTATATATAACGTTTTTTATTTGACCCTCTTAAAATAAAATTTTGAACCTCTTGAATTTTTTTAAGCCCAACTAAAATATCTTGGTCTTTTTGAACACACACACACACACAAAATCTCATAACAAACCAATTTGATCTAAAATATAGGGAAAAAATAGTAAGCCTAACAACAAAAGTATAAATTTTTTTTCATCTTAAATCTTAAAAAAAAAAAACCATTTAGATCTTGCTTGGAGTTTACTTAACAACAATAATTAAAAGGTTTATTGCATTTAAAAACAATAGATGATTTCAAAGATTTAATCTTAGCAATAATAATTAGTATATTCATTATATTAAGAAACAATATGCAATGAACTCATAGTTTATCTTATGCTAAAATGCAAAACTTACCCTCTAAGTTTAACATTTTATCATTTTAGTCCTTTAAGTTTGACTTTTGTCATTTAAATCCTTTAAGTTTTAATTATACCCAATTAAGTCTTTCGTTTGCTATGTGTTAAATTGCACCGTTAACTTACACAAAACAATGTCGTTTTACAGTTTAATAAATATTTAATTTTTTTAATTTCTGAATTTTATATAAAAAAAGTTAATTTATAATATTTAAAAAAAAAAAAAAAAAAAAACAACTTAAACTAAACCCAAAACAGAGTCACTCCCTCCCACCCGTGAATAACAAAGTCTGAAACCCCCCCTACCCGATAATAGAGAAACCAAGAGGAAGAGAGAGAAATCAAAACACTCGGCGACAATGCAATTGAAGAGAGCAGATCAGCAGCTAAGTTTATACTCTGTTTTGGTCTATTTTGTTTATACTTTGTTTGACTATTTTGCTTTTGCCAAGATAAAGAATCTTGAACTTTAGGCTTTATTTGGGAGTTCATAAGGGAATGGAATAAAATGATTATAAGAGAATAGAAATGAATAAAATAGAATGAAATGTATTTAAGCAAAGGAAAGGAATTGAAAAGAATGGAATGAAATGAAATTAAGTAACCTTGTTTGGATATTTTAAAATAAAAGAATGGAAATGAATGATTTTTTTTTTTTTTTGAGAGAATTTCAACCTATGGCGTTCGCTCCTGATGATAGCTCTTTATTATCAGATCAAGACACCAATTAATTTTTTGGTGTAGGCAAGGATTGAACCCAAGATCTTTTATTCAACCATCAGAGACTTTACTAGTTGAGCCAATTGGAACCCACTCAAAGGAATGAAAATGAATGGAATGTAAATAATTTTGTTTGGGAGTAACATAGAAGGAAATGAATGGAATCATTTTATAACAATATTACTATTAGACCCCTATTTTAAAATAAAATGTTGAATATATAGGAGTATTTTGGGAGTTTTAGTAAAAAATTCATTAAATCTAATTTCATTCCCTCCAATTCCTCCCAATTTCGGGGAGAATAAAAATTTGATGTTTTAAGGGAATAGAGATAAATGAGTGTTTCCTCTTACCCATCCAAGAGAATGGAAAGTCCATTCCCTACAAGAGAATGGAAAGTTCATTCCCCCTATTAAAACTCCCAAATAAGAGAAGGGAAGAATATTCTAAAATTATTTTTTTCACTCATTTCCATTTCATTCCATTCCCTCCTCCCAAACAAGGGCTTAGGTTCTTGAAAAGATACATCCTTCAAGTACAAACATTTTTGGTGAACCTTCAAAGTATAAACATACACATGGAACTTGTGAGCATAGAATGGTAATGCAAAAAAAAAAAAAAAAGGTTATGCACTAGACAATGGCCAAGTACCTTGATATCCCTCTCACTTTGAACCTTTGAGATCAATTAGGGGTGGGGGTGGGGTCAGACTTTTTTCTTCATGGGTGGGGAGGGAGCAACACTTTTTTTTTTTTTTTTAAATCAACATTTTTTTTTTATAAAAATCAGAAAATTAAAAAAAAATAATTAAACTGTAAAACGACGCCATTTTGTGTAAGTTAATGAACTGTTTCTGATGAATAAAAAAGTAATTTCGGTAGTGGGTTTAAATTAGAACTAATAAAAACTTATTCACATTACTTTTTATCTTTTATTCTCTTGCAAGT
Organism: Quercus variabilis; assembly: GCA_030445155.1. Taxonomy (NCBI): domain Eukaryota; kingdom Viridiplantae; phylum Streptophyta; class Magnoliopsida; order Fagales; family Fagaceae; genus Quercus; species Quercus variabilis. The sequence continues at coordinate 59,056,622 of CP129446.1, forward strand.
ACCTAACAAATTTGTAATAAGAAAATCACGTAGATCATAAGATTTATTTTTTACCCAAAATGCATTTTCTTATTGACTCCCCTAAAAATATATCCTGGAGCCACCATTGCTTCCCCTCCCTCCCCCTTAATTCAAACATGCCCTTAGTTCTTTTCATTTATTTGTCTTACCTATTTCATTGGGTGGTTGTCCATGCCATCCACCCATTTATTCAAAAGGTTGAGGATTGAATCAGTCCAATGCCTGTATTGGAATGAGAAGAAAAAGGGACAGTTCAGGCCATTGTTTGAGTTGTTTGTTTGATCTTGTTGGTAGAGCATTATATAATCTCTAGAACTCCAAGTCTTGATAATTACTTTTGAAAGTTTTCGAATCATATATCCGTAAGGGTAGGAGATCATCTTAAAGTTTGAAGTTGCATAGCAAAAAGAAGATAAGTGAAGTTTCAACAACAACAGAAGACAAGCAAAGTTTTATCGCCAAAAAAGATAAGTGAAGTTTTAAACTAGGGGCATTGCAATTGATTTTGAAAAATAATTTTTGATCAAGACTCTTTTTAAACATAACTAGGGGCATTGGCCTATTAAATTTTTATTTGCATTAAGCATGCCTAAATTATGAGCATTGGCCCATTAGTTTTCATATGCAAGCTTTTCATCAATTTTCTATGCAAGCATGTTTATACTAGGGGCATTGGTCCAAATTAACTAGTTTATAACAAGCTTAAGAAAAGAAAATTTGCATCTTTGCAAGATTTAAGCAAAGATCTCTCATTCATTTTGGCATTCAACAATAGCTTCAAGTCTAGATCACCAAATCAACTAAGAAGTCTCCTACATCACACAAGGCTCAACTAAGGAGTCTCTTGCATTCATTGAAGTTGACTAGTATTGTCCAACAACTTAGGCTCTAGGGTTTGACAAAGTTTTTTTTTTTTTTTTTTTGATTGAAAGTCACAAAAATGTTTTCAAGTCCAACAAGATTTTCAGAAAATTCATAACTTTTTTCAAGGAAACCTGAAATTTTTCATACTTTATTGACAAGGTTTTTCAAAAAATTCTCACAAAAACCAAACAAGGTTTTCTAATAAAATCCTCAAAACCCGACAGGGTTTGTGAACAAAATTTTAAAAAAACCCAACATGGTTTTTCAACAATTTTTCAAAACAAGGTTTTCATGACTTTCTCGAAAAATCAAACAAGATTTTCAAAAAATTTCGACATCTTTTTTAGAAATTGAGGAAAATTCTACAAGATTTTCAATCATCTCTCAGAAAAAGAACTCTCGACAATGTTTTCAAAATGAGTACACAGTTTTCACAAAAACCCAACAAGGTTTTTATCCAATTTCCAAAAGACATGACATGACCATTCCAAGAATTCCCAACATGTTTTCACAAATACAAAATTTTGACAAGATTATCTAAACTTACATAAAATACCATAAAGTTTTTTTTTTTTTTTTTTTTTTATAAAAGAAAATTCAACAAGATTTTCAACAAGTTTCAGGTTCAAAAATTTTCAGAAAACAGACAAGTTTTAGAAAATTTGCCAAGATTTTCACAAGAAAACCCAACAAAGTTTTCAAAAACACACACACATATATATATATATAACAACAAAAGAAAAAGCCTGAAAAGGTTTTTTAAATATTTATAGGTTCAAAATTTTTGGAAAAAAAAAAAAGTTTTTTGAGAAAATTGCCAACACATTCTAGATAAAATTTTTTCGAAAACCAACAAGTTTCCAAAACTTTCACAAATTTTCATCACACATCGGTTAAATTTCAAGTTGCAAAATTTGGTGTCTTTCTTTTACATTAATGTTGCTTTTCAAGCTCTGTCAATGAAGGGCATTCTGTAGATTTTACAACTTGCATTTAACCAATATTAAGGGCAAAACAGTAATGTTGCACTAAAGGCATGATCATAATTTCAGCAGGTAGATCTTCAGATTTGTGATACAAAACAAATCTCAATGCTCTAATGATCACAATGGTATGTCATGGGCTTTGATCGGACCACCTGCTTAAAAGTTATCATACAAACAATTTTCAATGATCACGACTCACCTACACAATGGGCCCGATCATGTCTTATTTTAAACACTTAATTTTGATTGGTTCCAACAAGAATTAATTTAAAATTAATTAAGTGTGAGTTTTGATTGGATTTCATTTTATTTTATTATTTTTTAAGAAATAATAAAAAAATGTTTTCCTTTATGGCATCTTCTCTGCTCTTTTGAAAAACAATTTGGAAAGAGAAAAAGATAAGATCCATGAAATTTTATTAAAATAACAGAAAATGCTAAGAAACGTTACTATTTTTAGCAGCAGTTTGAATCGCATTTTTGGCCTAGAAAACGTTGAAATTTAGTTTTCTCCATTTATGGAAAAGTTGTAGAGAATTAAATTTTCTTTTAAAAAACACTAATCTTGAATCAATTGAAATTTTGAGCAGAAAGTTATGGCCAAAATAAGAAAGAGGTGCAGAAGATAACACAAATCCAGCATCATCTTCAACTTTCTTTTAAAATTTCAAATGGGGATTAAAACCAAATCTGTTCAACTCTTATCTAATAAGCTTATCCCCTCCCTTAACTTCAGAAGAAGGCTTTTGAAAAACAAGTTGGATAGAAAAACAGATACATTCTATGAAAAATTTCAAAAAAAAAAAAAATCAGAAAAATACTCAAAAAACGTTACTATTTTCAGCAGCAACTTGAATTGCATTTTTGGCCTGGAAAATTTTGAACTTTGGTTTTCTCTATTTCTGGAAGAGTTTTGGAGAATTGAATTTCCTTTCAAAGAACACCAATCTCCAATTAATTGAAATTTTGAGCAGAAAGTTAGAGCCAAAATACAAAACAGGTGCAGAAGATAACACAAGTTCAGCACCATCTTCAACTTCCTTTCAAAATTCAAATGGGGATCAACACCAAATCCGTCCCAGCTTATCTAAACAAGTTTATCACCTCCCTTAGCTTTAGAAGAAAGCTAATAACTTAGATTTAAAGTTAAGCCATCCCTTCCCCTATAAATAGAGAAGACCTCTTTCATTTTTTGCACCCCATTCCCTCTGGAAAGCTAGTGAGAAAGCAAAAAAGAAAAGCTATGGGCAACCATTGTTCTTACTTTGGTCTTAGTTTTGTACTTCCTTGCTTTCTCCCTAACCCTTTAAGTGATCACTTCCTCCTTTAATTTATGCTCTATGCTGGTAAGTAGTAAATTATGTTCTTTGAATTTCTGCACTAGTTTAGTTTAGGCTATTTTTATCATTAAAATACTTGCCTTATTTTGTCCTTCGTATTCTAAATTTCATGGAGTCATGCTTGTTTTAATATATGGTTATCTTTTTTATTCTCATATAATGCTTCATTCATGGTGTCTTATTCCTCTCTTATAATTTTGTATCTTCTCATATGCTACACACTTCAATGTAGTCCCTTAATGTAATTCAATTTTTTGAATACGATCTCATGATATCTCACTTGCTTAATGTCTATTGTCTTTCACACCTATAGTTCTGATGCTTTGTTACCACATGCTTAATGTTTGGTTTCTTCATAAAAGTCAGACTGTTGCTTGCTAGAGAATGTCCTAATCTTTGTAGTTCTCCATGATTAAATCTTGAATTGCATGATCACATCTTAGTTTGCTTTCAATATGACAGATGTATTCATTTATAGTCATATTATCAGATTTTTGTTTGCCTCCACGTGACTTGAATCTTTGTTTGCTTACATATGCTTTGTTGCTCAACCTTGATTTTCTTCACATGCTGAATTTTTAGCTTTCCATCTCAAAATAGCATACATATATTTTTGGTTTTCTTCTCCAACGATTGAGACATGAACATGACATCATTTTCTGACTTTCCTTTGAAAACTTTAGACGAAGTTGTCTAGATTTTTATTTTTTTAGTTTCTGCACATGCTTGAATAAATGCTTCCAAGTCATTATTTATTTCTTTCATAATAAGCTTGGATGAGCATGCCCGTATATCTCGTTGATATTCCTTTACATGCTTAGATGAACACTTCTAGGCTAATGCGCAACTTTCTCTAGAATGCTTAGATGAACATGTCTAGGTAGTTGTTTTACTTCTTCTTCTTCTTTTTTTTTTTTTTTTTTTTTTTTTTTTTTTTTTTTTTTTTTTTTTAATGCTTAAACAAACATGTCTAAGTATTTTGATTTTCTCTAGATGAACATGTCAAAGGGATTTTTCTTTACTTTTTTTTTCATAATTGCTTGGATGATCAAATATGCTTAAATGTTTTGTTTTTCTCTTTGCAATTGTGTGGATGACAAAGAGGATGACAATTCTTTGTTTTCCTTCACATGCTTGGATGAACACTTCTAAGTTATTATTTGCTTTTCATAACATGCTTAAATGAACATGTCTAGGTACTGGTTTCTCTTTTTTTTGAATGCTTAGACGAACAGGTCTAATTAACATTATGGTTTTCGCTTAAATACTTGGATGAACATGTCTGAGTGATTTTATTTGTTCTTTTCATGATTGCTTGGATGATTGGTAGGCCTAAAATAAATTTTAGTTTTTTTGCAATTATGTTGATGACAAATAACATGACGATTTTATTTTCTTTCACATGCTTAGATGAACATGTTTAGGTTAGGGAATTCCTTGTTTACGTTAATTTCTTGGATGAACATGCCATTGCTTTCATGCTTTCTTTACATTTACATTGTTATCTAACAAATTTCACTTTTTGTTTCTCTTTACATTAAATTCCCCAACACATGTTTGTTTACAATTCTTGCAAATTAACATGTTTATGTGATATATTATTTGCATTTGTTTGACATGACATGATATTGGCCATCTTAACTTAGGATACCAGTTTTATCGGGTGAGATGGGTGTTTAATCCCTTCCCATCTCGTAAATTAGCCTCCAAATCAATATCAAGGGTTCTAGACTAGACTCTTGTATATGCAATTTTACATTTTTTAGAATGTAACTAGGAAACAAAGCAATGTAATTTATTTTCTTATATTGTATCTAGGACCAAAAAAGCATTTTAAATTTTTGTACAAAATTGATGTAAATTTTCATATATAATAATAAAACAGAAGCATTTTTTTATAGAGGAGGTTTTTATTTTTCCATTTAAATTAAATAACTAGCGACTCCATGTATAACCCTCGATCTAGGGGAGAGTACATTTTACAGTAAATTCGACATTTGTGAGCAACCATGACCTCGACCCGCCAATTTTTTCCTCAAACTGGGCTTAACCCGCACGAACAGGTGGAATCATGATGCTCAAAATGTCGAATTCACTATAAAATGTACTCTCCCTTAGATCGAGGGTTTTGCATGGAGTCGACACTTATTTAATTTAAATAGAAAAATAAGAAAACATTTTCTATTAAAAAAAAATGCTTCTGTTGTATTAATATATATGACAATTTACATCAATTTTGTAACAAAATTTACAATATTTTTTTGGTCCTAGTTACAATCTAAGAAAGTAAATTACATTGCTCTGTTTCCAAGTTACATTCTAAAAAATGTAAAATTGCATATACAAGAGATTAGTCTAGAACCTTTGATCTTGGTTCAGAGACTTTACGAGATGGGAAAGGATTAAGCACCCATCTTGCCTGGTAAAACCGGTCTTCTAGGTTAAGGTGGCCAATATCATGTCATGTCAAACAAATGCAAATAATATATCACATAAACATGTTAATTTGCAAGAATTGTAAACAAACATGTGTTGGGGAATTTAATGTAAAGAGAAACAAAAAGTGAAATTTGTTAGATAAAAATGTAAATGTAAAGAAAGCATGAAAGTAATGGCATGTTCATCCAAAAAGTTAATGTAAAATAGAGAATTCCTAGCCTAAACATGTTCATCTAAGCATGTGAAGGAAAACAAAGAATTGTCATGCTATTTGTCATCCACACAATTGCAAAGAGAAAAACAAAACATTTAAGCATATTTGATCATCCAAGAAATTATGAAAAAAGAAGCAAAGAAAAATCCCTTAGACTTGTTCATCTAGAGAAAATCAAAATATTTAGACATGTTCATTTAAGCATTTAAAAAAAGTAAAACAACTACCTAGACATATTCATCTAAGCATTCAAGAGAAAGTTGCGCATTAGCCTAGAAGTGTTCATCTAAGCATGTAAAAGAAATATCAATGAGATATAAGTGCATGCTCATCCAAGCATATCATGAAAGAAACAAATAATGACTTGGAAGCATTTATTCAAGTATGTGTAGATACTAAAAAAAAAAAATCTAGACAGCTTCGTCTAAAGTTCTTAAAGGAAAGTCAGAAAATGATGTCATGTTCATGTCTCAATCGTTGGTGAAGAGAACCAAAAATATATGTCATGCTATTTTGAGATGGAAAGCTACAAATTTAGCATCTAAAATTCAGCATGAGAAGAAAATCAAGGTTGAGCAACAAAGCATATGTAAGCAAACAAAGATTCAAATCACGTGATGGCAAACAAAAATTTGATAATATGACTAAGAATGAATACATCTGTCATGTTGAAAGCAAACTAGGATGTGATCACACAATTCAAGATTTAATCATGAAGAACTACAAAGATTAGGACATTCCCTAGCAAGCAACAATCTGAATTTTATGAAGAAAACCAAACATTAAGCATGTGGTAACAAAGCATCAGAACTATAGGTGTTAAAGACAATAGACATTAAGCATGTGAGATATCATGAGATGGTATTCAAAAATTTGAATTACATTAAGGGATTACATTGAAGTGTCTGGCATATGAGAAGACACAAAATTATAAGAGAGGAATAAGACACCATGAATGAAGCATTATATGAGAATAAAAAAAATAATCATGTATTAAAACAAGCATGACTCCACGAAATTTAGAATACGAAGGACAAAATAAGGCAAGTATTTTAATGTTAAAAACAGCCTAAACTAAACTAGTGCAGAAATTCAAAGAACATAATTAACTACTTACTAGCATAGAGCATAAATTAAAGGGGGAAGTGATCACTTAAAGGGTTAAGGAGAAAGCAAGGAAGTACTAAACTACAACCAAAGTAAGAACAATGGTTTCCCACAGCTTTTCTTCTCTACTTTCTCACTATCTCTCCAAAGGGAATGGGGTGCAAAAAATGGAAGAGGTCTTCTCTATTTGTAGGGGAAGGGATGGCTTAGCTTTAAAGCTAAGTTATTAGCTTTCTTCTAAAGCTAAGGGAGGAGATAAACCTGTTTAGATAAGTTGGAACAGATTTGGTGTTGATCCCCATTTGAATTTTGAAAGGAAGTTGAAGATGATGTTGAACTTGTGTTATCTTCTGCACCTGTTTCATATTTTGGCTCTAACTTTCTATTCAAAATTCCAATTGATTCGGAATTGGTTTTTTTTTTGAAAGGAAATTCAATTCTCTAAAACTTTTCCAGAAATAAAGAAAACAAAGGTTTCAACTTTTTCCAGGCTAAAAATGTGATTCAAGTTGCTGCTGAAAATAGTAATGTTTTTTGAGCATTTTTCTGTTTTTTTGAAATTTTTCATAGAATGTATCTATTTCTATATCCAACTTGTTTTTCAAAAGTTTTCTTCTGAAACTAAGGGAGGGGATAAGCCTATTAGATAAACTTGAATAGATTTGGTGTTGATTACCATTTGAAATTTTGAAAGAAAGTTGAAGATGATGCTGAATTTGTGTTATCTTCTGTACCTGTTTCATATTTTGGCTATAACTTTCTGCTCAAAATTTCAATTGATTCGGGATTGGTGTTTTTTGAAAGGGAATTCAATTCTCTACAACCTTTCCAGAAATAGAGAAAACCAAATTTCAATGTTTTCAAGGCCAAAAATTCGATTCAATTTGCCACTAAAAATAGTAACATTTTTTAGCATTTTCTGTTATTTTTGAAAATTTTCATGGATCATTTTTTTTTTCGATCCAAATTGTTTTTCAAAAGAGTAGATAAGATGCCATAAAGGAAAACATTTTTTTTTTATTATTTCTTAAAAAATAATAAAATAAAATGAAATCCAATTAAAACTCACACTTAATTAATTTTAAATTAATTCTTGTTGGAACCGATCAAAATTAAGTGTTTAAAATAAGACTTGATTGGGCCTATTGTGTAGGTGAGCCACGATCTTTGAAAATTGTTTGTATGATAACTTTTTATCAGGTGGTCCGATCAAAACCCATGACATACCATTGTGATCATTAGAGCATCAAGATTTGTTTTGTATCACAAATTTGAAGATCTACTTGTTGAAATTATGATCATGCCCTTGTTGCAACATTACTATTTTGCCCTTAATATTGGTTAAATGTAAGTTGTAAAATGGGGTGCCTACAGGTCACGTTTGTTATATAGGTCTATGCATTACTAGTCGCTAACCCGTGCAATGCACAGGTAATTAAATAAAGGATAATTAAATAACCTCACATTAAAAGAAAAAGCTAAAAGAATCAGTGAGAGAGTGATTTTCCCACCATGAGAAAGAAAGAATAAAAGAAGAGATTAAGAAAGGAAAAAAAAGGTGTAATATCACATTAAAGGTTAAAAGAATAAGTGAGAGACTAATTTCCCCCCCCCCCCCCCCCCTTCCTCCCCAAAAGAAAAATGAAAAGAAGAGATTGAGAAAGAAAAAAAAAAGTGTAATGTTGGAAACTAAAGCAACAAAGACAATGGGGAAACCATTTGCAATGCAACCTTTTTATGTTTACTTGACTCAAAGACAAAATCCCAATTCAATTTTGCAAAAAAAAAAAAAAAAAAAAAAAAAAAAACAACATACAGCAACCTCACTACACAAATCCACTTTTCGCTTTAATTTATTTTGCAAATCAAACACTATCAAGAATTTCAATAAACACCATTGCCACATCTATCTCTGTTTAATTTAAATATAAGCCATACAACAATAACTATCACAGTTGCTCTGCTGTGACAATTGTGACCCAAGCATTCTCCTTCTAGAATCTTATCTCTTTTCTTTAAACTTGCATGTCAATAAGTAAGAAGGTTTTCAAAAGTGAATTCAAGTAAAAATCACATTTACTCAAAATCTAAGCAACCTAACTCTTTAGGTCTTATAATTAAGCATTTGGTTTTTATTTTGATAAGATTAAAACCTTGCTCATAAACCTTGAATTAAAAGAACAAAGTTTAAACAGATTAGTAGACCAAAGGGCCAAACTGGATGCAAAAACACAATTTCACTCCTACTAACAAATAAAAAGAATATGTAAGAGGGAAAATCCTAAAATTAAAGTAAAAACATAACTAACCATTTTAAAAACTCCAAGTGACAAAGAATGGCAACTCCCCAATTCAACATCTTTACCAACGAATGCCTACTATGACACATAAAAAAATGTACCTCCTGCATCAAAGAAAAATTCAAATAAAAAACCCACCAAAAGGTACCTCCTGCTCAATCATAAAAGGATTTTTGAGCTAATCATAGCCTCACTTTCAAAACAATTTTTGGATCCAAACATGTTCCAATTTTTTCAAAAAAAAAAATCTTTTGCTAAGGTTCACATCATAGTAAAACACAAAACCGTTAAAACCCAAGACCACTATCACATTCCCTTCGCAATAAAAACATTCCAGTTGACATGAATTGACATATTATGCAAACAACAAATGATGTAGCATAAAACATAGCCCAAACATAAAACCATATAAAGGTAATGGCTTATAGGGATTTATCACACACTCATTAGACTAATTTCATTCATATAGCAAAACGTGAAAATACCCAACAACATTGTAATCATTGTGGATCTGAAACAACTTGTCACATGCACACACTGGCCACATAGATAAAACCTCAGACATGTATGCAAAGAGTCAAGTTTAGAACCTAATTATTTTTTTGATAAATAAGCGCCAATTTGTATACAAATTTCATACATAGTTCTAACAAATTATTTTTGATAGGTAGAAAATTCTGACGAATGATCAAAATAAGAACGAATCAAAAGAATTGGGCAAAAACATTATGCACCAAGTTCTGTAACAGGGACACTTGAGAATTACAAACGTCTAATGGGATGAGCATGCACAATAGGCTTCAACAAAAATTCATTCATAAAAAGAAGGTACTGAGCTTACCGTAAAACTACCACATTCATATATGTCCTAATAAGTTATTGGTTGTGCCCATCGCGCTACCCAGTTTAGTTGGTTGAGTCCAAAAATTCCATGTCCTCGATCAACATCTGATGGTTCCTCTTTAATCCTCTTCTTCTTCTTCTCTAATAAGTAATAACCCAGATAGCAAGCCAAAAAAAAAAAAAAAACACAACATGTGAAACTCATGAAAGCAAAACTTGTGGGATTTCATCTTCAATAACAATCTGGTGGGCTCTTCAATATAAACTATTAAAATAAATAAATAAATAAACCCCAGAAATTGAAAACCCTAATAACAATTTAGGTAGAATTTGATCTTCAACAAAAACGATGGCACCTATGGTTGTGCCCTAGCACTGTCGTCTAGGTTTCTACTAATTGCGTTTGAGAGAGAGGTAGTGTGAAGAGTGAAGAGAGAAGTGAGGAGTTGGACTTCTTATTGAAACTTAACTTTTAAAATTTGGAGATAAATTATCAATATTCGAGTTTGAGTTTAAGTTGAACTTGTTAGAGAAATAGAATTTCACTTTTTGTTAAGTTTGGACCAAAAAAATTAATTAATAAAATGATAATTTTATTTAAATATTATGTTGACGTGGAAAATTGTGAGAGTTTCAAAGGTTTTGGTTTTATATATATATATATATACTAGTAATATGCCCGTGCGATGCACGGCTTAGTAAAAAAAATTATATATAAAGTTTAAAATATTTTTTTGATAATATAATTAAATTTAATAACAAATAAAATAGTAAAAATATTTTAAAAATCATGGCAAGTTTTAAATAATACTTATAAATTTGTTACTTTATTATTAGAAAATAAATAGTGTAGGATGATTGTTTATCCCAAAAAAATAAAAATACTAATGTAAGCTAAGAGATTGCTACTTTATAAAATTAAAAAAAGAAGAAGAAGAAGCAGCAGCTCATACGTACATTTATTATTTCTTTATCTAAAGAAATTGATAAGATCAAAAGTTTTTTGTTTTTATCTAAAAACTGATTGCAATTTGGTAGAATCACTTAGCACAACCAATTTATATATATATATATATATATATATTTTTTTTTTTTTTAAATCTAAAATAATTTCTACAATTTGGTGAACCAATTTGGTGCAACATAAAAGTCACGTGTGAAGAGAAAGATTTTGCTGTTGAATACATTGCTTTTTTTTTTCTTTTTTCTTTTTTATACAGGTATTATTATTATTATTTTTTTACACAAAGTAATATGATTTAAATTTAAAAAAAGAAAAAGAAAAAGGAATGGATGAAGATTGTTGCTGTTTTTTTTTTTTTTTTTTTTTTAACATGTAGTAATATAATTTAAATAAAGAAGGATTAGATGAAGATCGAGTTTGAATTGTATCAAATTAAAATTTTTTATCAACTTATAAATTATAATAATAGAAGGATTAGATGAAGAGTTTGGATTGTAATCAAATTAAGATTTTTATCAATTTAAAAATTACAGGAGAAGAAGATAAGTACAAAAAAATTATATTTATTTTTTAAAAATTCTAATTTTTATTTTTTTTGTAATTTAATGCAACTACTTGGTGCAACCACAACTTCTAAACCTAACTTTTATTATATAGTATATGATATATATATATATATATATATATATATATATATATATATATAGATTATGACATTGTTAGGCTTACTAAATAGACTCTCTCATATGGGGTTCAAGTACAAGTCAGTGGCAATAGTGCGGCATAAACAGACCTATCCTAGCAAGGAGTGATGTGCAATGAGTCCACAATCAACTCCGACCAAACTCCAAGACAAGAAAGGGAATTCGAGTTTGTTTTAGAAATTGAAACAAAGTAACAAGCACTTGGAATAGGGACATTGAAGTTATCCATACTTCATCCCCTCTCGAACCAATAAGTAACGAAATCCTTGTCTGAATAATCTAACCTTATTTTCGGATGGAGGAGAACATTCCAACCACCTCCCCTCTCCTCTTCTCTCTGTCATCCTCCATTCCAAACAAGCCCTAAGAAATGAGTTATACTGGTTATTGTTTGAGTCTTGGCAATCTAAACTTTAGGGATTAAATGGTTATAAATTAGATGAGTTTAGTTTTCATATTTTTCCCTTTTATAAGGTTTTTTTTGAGTGTGTGTGTGAATAATTCAAAAGTTACAATGAGAGAGAAAGATTTAAACCTTAGACGTCTTTGTAGAAGGCTCTTGGCCTTTCATAAGTTAGTTAATGTGATAAATATTGGTTTCATTCCCTATAAATTGTTGATATTTATTTTTGTCTTTTAAAAATTCTAGGAAATTTGATGTTGTAATGCTCGTTTATGGACGATTGGCACCATAGCCAATTAGGAGAAGGGGGAGCTGATTATTTGTGGTTGTCCTGAGTGAGATGTGAAGTGTTAAGGGTAGTTGCAAAGAATTTTAGAGGCTGGCCAGCCAGCCTTAAGTTGGGTTATGCAGTTTCTTTGAGTCAACTGTCTAAATCTGAGTTAGATTTCATTGATTTGGGAATTTTTGAGAGTGGAGTGTGGAAAAAAGGTTAGCTGTGGGATTGTAGTCTAATTATAAATTGGGTAGTATATATAATTTTGATACAGCTTGGTTCACAGGTTGCTCACTGAGGGCTCTTGAAGATATGGCAACCTCGCCAAGAGAATCAGCAAAAAGCAACAAACCTATTCACAATTACAACCCACATTGTATGCCTTTTATACGCCTGCTATAAAAACAATGTTCATTGGGTGTGAAAGTTGAAATTTGCTTTCCTATGACCAGACCCTTTCAGCGTGTCTTTTATACGCTCAGGAATGGAAGTAGCCAGTTGGGGGAGCATGTGCTGGGAATTTTGCAAACGGAAATCTTGTTACACATTTGTTACTGCATACTCCATACGCTCTCTTTGAAATCATATTTTGAAAACACGGTTTTAACCTACGTGGCAGTGTGTATGATACTATGATGAGTGTGCAACAGTGAGTGTGTGCATGTGATGTCCTCATGGACACTTACTACCTTCAATGCTCGTGCACACTGTCCAAGCAGGAAAGTGAAAAGGGAAAATTTTCATCAATTAATAAAGACTGCGACCAATTTAAATGCCTTCCCTTAGTGCCTCCTCTTGATCTACCAGTCTGAAATATACATTTCTACACTCAACACAGGTACATGTGCCTAAAACCAGCACTCTATGGTCTCTAATATTTGCATTCAAGACTGTTTGCACCCAGTCCTTGCCCTTTAGAACTGGCAACGAAATTAAGCAAGTGAAGAATGTAGCCATTTCATCAACATTTCCCCGGGTGTACAGCAAGCATGCTAAATCTTGTGTATGCTGTAACCTGCATCCTCTGATTTCAAGTTCTCATTCCAGTTCTCAAATTCAGATCCACCAAATGTCAATTGCTTAATTCCAACCATGCTGTTAAATGAAAAGTAAAGGGGTAAGAAGCTTTTTTGAGATAGAACATAAAAACCTTTTAAGTACACACAAAAATACGGCCAAAAAACCAACAGACAAACATCAGAAACAAAACTTATCTAAGAAGGCAAGACCATTTAAGGAGCTGAAAGAGAGAACAAAGCAATCCTAGCCGTTAGCATATGCATATGCATATATCTAACTACACATTCCTAAGTAAAAAAAAAAAAAACACTCAGAAATGTAGAGACAAATTAATCAGTACCTGGAAATCTGCAACTATCATTCTCTTGAAATTTCTATTTCGTATAAACTAATTTCTTATTTGTAGTGGGGTTGAAAGGATTGTGTGCAGGAAGATAATTATTTCCAGTCCAAACTTTAATAATAATAACTGAGTCAATAAAACTAACAAAAAATTTGAAAAGAAATGAGATGTGCTGAGCTTACTCGGAGCTTATCTGTGTCAATGCATTTATCAAAACATCCAGAAGCAATGGCTCACTGGTCCCAATATCCACCCTGTAAAAAATTATCAGATTAATGAGGAATAATCATCAATCTTCCGTTTGTGTGTGGTTGTGTGCACATATTATGTGTGCATGTATAATATATGTAACACCTATATCTGCATCTACTTCCCTTTGAAATTATACACACCCACACACAAAAATCAGCACACGTAAATTGAGCATCATCAAGGATATCGAGAAAACTTGCATCCATTATTTAGAATTTTAAAACGGTCCCCACCAGATTCGTGCCAAGTTGTCTTGAATCTCAAGATCGCCAATATTGTAAAACGCAGTTGGAGTTGTATTTGCTCCCTGAATAGCATCATAACTTGGTCTATTATCCATAGGAGCTTGTGACAGCTGCAGGAATGACATTGTGCATTGTGTGAGTAACAAAGAACCCATATAGCTATTGGAAATAAACTTGCATTCCACATATGGTGGGGCTATGACAAGTATCTGGATCAAAATTTTATGAAGATGAAATTTTACCTGCATATTCATAGAATTGCATCCACCAAGACGTCCAATTATGTGCCATGATCGAATGGTCTACAAACAAACATAACAATTAAGTCACTGGACTTCAAACCAGGATACTAAAAGAACAAAAAATAAAGTCATTGACTTCATCTTGCAGAGAGGTTATTGTTAAGTTAAAGAATAGTCACGTACATCACAAATTAAAGTGATATCTTTCTCCAACGGATTGTTGTAGAATTCGAGCCATATGTATGAGTCTGAGTATTTGAATCTGGAAGCACCAGCTGTCAAAGAGTAAGTTTATGAAGGAGGAAATGATATGTAAGTGTTGTAATAACTCCAAGATTAGAAGTTGATGGAAGATTTCATTCTTCTTCAGTCAAAAAAAGAAAAAGAAAAGAAGTTGATGGAAGATATTGAGTCCAAGAATCTAAAAAAGGCAGTTAAAGAACTTTTGGCCCTTGAGAAAACTTGGTTCAGCTGACCTTGAGGAAACTTTGTTCAACTGACAAACATGATGGACTGCACAACCATAAATGGCGTATGCAAAAACGTTTATGTACTCAACTTTTCAGTATGACTTAATAAATCCAATCCTACCAATTATCAATCAACAAGGATTGAATAAGCCCAGTTTTAAAATGGTTTGTTTGGAGAAAACATGTTTGGCTGGAATGGCCTATTATAATCTTACATGATGGCAGTAATTCAATGTCACTGGTTATTAATAATTTCAAGCATTTTCATGGATAACTTCATTTGTGATACCCCAAATTTCTGGCTTCCAATTTCCATACATTATTATGTAGAATGAACCAATCAAATCCCTTTTTGTCTCCTTCCAGAGCCTCACAAAAAGGGCAGTGACATCAATATGATTTCAGAGCTTGTGTTCCTAGTAACCTCTCCTCAATTTGGTTTGCTTGCCCACAAAAGGTGGTATTTTTTTAAAAAAACAATTCAGCGCTAAGCTGCCAACACAGACTGGAAATATTACACAAATCTTATGGAAAGCAATCATGTGTGCATAGTTAGCATAAAATCACCATTTTCTTGTGTACCACTGAATTTGCAATAGCATAACCACATAATTAATGTCCCATGTATTCAAACTTACTTGTTGAATGTCACTTTCATTGGTTTTGCTGAACCAGCCTTTGCCTGCAATATTTTGTTCCTTTTCTTCTTCAACCTCTCCTTCATCTGCAATCCAATAAACCCCATTTCAACTCACACAAACACACACACACAAATTCCCCAAAATCCACAAGACCATATCTGCTATCCCCTTAAAACAATCCCTGTCAAACATTTCCAAGAATACAAAGACCAAAACACAAAAACACCCATGTAATAATTCACCCTTAAAACATAAAACCAACACTAAAAACCATATCTTTAAGGTGAAGAAACAAAAACCCGTGAAATTTTTTTTTTTCTCAAAATAAGTTTTCACAATGCATAGCTTACTTTGGACCGAAACTTGTCCGGGTCGTCCACACAATGACCAAGAATTTCAGCAATTTCGGGGTCTCGATCGAAGTCATTCTCTTCTTCTCTCCTTCTAAATCTACCCCAAGCTGAAAACTCATCTTCATCATCATCATCTCCATCTCTATCTCTATCTCCATCTCCATCTCCATCTTCATCTTCATCTTCAAATTCATCATCTTCTTCTTCAATTTCTCTTTGCAAGTTGTGGGTATTTAATTTCTGTCTTCTACTCCCATTAGCTTTACACAGAAACGTTTTGGTTCGAGCATAGCTCGGATTCGAAAGCTTTACGCTCAACAAAAATGGCGCGAAGCGGTTGTTTTGGAGGGAATTGTTGGGGTATAGAATGGTTGGCGGTTGAGGAAATGGTACACAGGAGTGTAGGATAAGCATGCTTTTGCATAAAAATTAAAATTAAAAAAAAAAAAAAAAAAAGGTTCGGAAGGTTGGAGTTGGAGAGGAACGGCGTATGTTAGCAACAGGAGAGTAGTTGTGTGTGTGTGGAAGGCTAGTGTTTTCCACTGCTTTCTTCCTTAACTTACACCTTCTCTGTTCATAGATGCTAAAGAGAGTAAGACAGTAAGAGAGACTCAACCTTGGTGGAGGTTCGAGACTCCAGAGTTACTTATCATGGACTTCACCAAAATAATAAAATAAAATAAAAAGTCTTTTTTTCTTTTTTTCTTTTTTATGGAATTAAAGTCTAGGGTTAATGGGAGCGAGCTCATCTATTGCGCGTGATAATTTTTTTAAGTGGTTTTATCTATACTATTATTTAAGAGAATTTTTTTGTTTGAATTTCTCATTTATTAGTTTAAAAAATACCCTTACACCCCTATATTTAAGTAGAGACAAAATTAAAAGACAGTCTAGTAAAAATGTAATTCTAACTCCTACTAAAATATTACCTAAAAAATATGACATTTCTCCTATTAATTTTTAAATTGATTTATTCACTTATAAATTAGATTTTCAAAATAAAAATTAATATATATACATATATATATATATAATAAAAATAAAAGACACAATTTTTTTCCTACAAAATAAAATCTCTAATAAAAATAAAAATAAAAATAAAATCCTCATCTCACGCGCAAAGCGCGTGCGATGAGTCTAGTTAAATTTATTTTTTTTACAATTAGACTGATTTAATAAAGAGTAATTTATTTTGTAATTATGTGTATAATATAATAGGAACAATCATAAATATTAATTTGAAAATTCATATTTTTATCTATTATAGGAACAATCATAATATAAATTTTGTAGTACCAAAATAAAAACAATACAATATTTCTCAAAAATTCAAAAGGTAAGTTAATGAAAATATTCATTTTTTAATAAAAGTCACTAATAACATTTTGTGAATCATTAAAAAGAATATAAAATTTAGAAATTATTCTTTTTTAGTTTTAAACAAATTTTTTCAAATCTTAATTTTTTTGCCCTACTGTCCAAAACAAGAAAAACGTAACTAAAAATAATAATAAAACTTAACAATGATTAATTGGACCAATTAGGAAAATAATTTGTTATTGATAATCTATTAAAATTATTTCTTTGCAGAAATTGCAATTTGATCCACCAAAAACATATTATCAAATAAACAATTATTAGCAAAATCTAAGAATTAAATTTCTATATATACATTATAATAAAATAATAATAATAATAATAATTAAAATACAATTGCAAAAACTAAAATATCACCCATCCGATTATTTTCGTTTGACTAACCATTGTTTTTCTCTTAATAAATGAAATTATAGAGTACTTCTAATACAATTTTTAAGAGTGCTTTGTCTAACCCCAAAGGATTTAAAAACAAAAAACAAAATTAGCAAAGTCTCATAGTTTAACATCTAAATTGATCACTATAAAAAATCAAATTCTAACTTGCAAAACAACTAATTATTAACCCAAATCAAATCAAACCAATGGGATAAAGAAAAAGAACTTGTGATTGGAAATTGGAATACCAAACTACCTATATAAGTCAATACAAATTTATCAAAAAGATTAAAAAAATATGATGTGACAATTAAATCAACAATAACAAAAAGAACCATTAGTAGAAAAAAAAAAAAGTGGTTGAAACAATAAAAGAAAAATCTACCAAAAGAGAAACAAAATTGGAGAAAGCGAGTATTGACCTTTTTGTCATGGATAAATTTATATGAAAATTAAGATGGAAGGAGAATGGTGGAAGTGTATGAAAGGTTGAACAAAGTGAATTTGTAGAATTTAAGAATATATAAAGGAAATTTTTTTTAAATCTACAGAAAATCAAATCAAAATTTAAAAAACAAACAAATTATTGGATGGGATGAAAGATTGAACTAAAAAGACAATGATTGAAAAAGATGAAAAGTTGAACAAAGTAAGAATTGCAACCAAAAAAAAAAAAACACGAAAAAAATAAGAAAAGATGCTAAAGATGTAGTGCATAAAGAACTTTATAAAATTTATTACAAAACTTCCATTATTATATATAGTACAGGTATGTATAGACATTATTATTATTATTATTATTATTGTGGGGCCCGAGGGCCCAGAACCCCCGGCCCACCTTCAGGCAGGCCCAGGGCCCGAGCCGAGGAAGGCGACCTCCCCAGATGGTCAGCCTAAAGGCTTTAGTCCTTCCAAGTCCCGAGCCGAGGATACACCTATCCTCGGCACACCTAGCCTGATCTAGTTAGGGGGCAGACTTACTGCAGATGGTCACATCCACACTTAACTATTCTGCCAGGCCCTCCAGGTTCCATCAATGCTGACAAGACCCTTCACTGAAAAGCCTTGGGGGCAGCAACCCCCGGCATGGGAAAGAACCTGTCTGATGGGACAAGTCCTGAACCATTAGCCCGGATGGCCAACAGCTGTAAGGCCAGGATCGAGCCAGAGAGAGTATATAAGGTAAAGAACCCCCCTGGTGAAAGGGGGGCCTCCTCGGACCCCAGCCGAGGAGCAACCCCGGACGTGGAGTAAACAGCGAGAAGTGCGGAAGAAGACCGGAGCAGGGCCGGCCGGAGCCAAACCCTTTGCCCCACGCTCTACAAATTCATTGTCGGGGGCCCACCTCCGAAAAAGGAGCCCCCACAATTGGCGCCGTCTGTGGGAAGGGTTAGTGTGCCGGCCAGTGCGACCGGCGATCGTTCTAAGGCAGTTACTACTCAGAAGTTGGCGATGCAAAAAAGGAGAAAGCAAAAGAAAAGAAGAAGAGAAGAATGGCAGTGCGAAAAGAAAATTCAACAACAAGTAAAAGAAAGGTCCTTTATTAATTCAGAAGAGATTACAAGAGATTACAACTACAATTCTCGTTATTTCATAAAGAAAAAAAAAAGCTAAACTACAAATACAATCAGAGGCTCAGACAGGCATGTTTTACGAGAATTCCTACCAGCTAATCCTACAATCGGAGGCTCAGGCGGACCGGTCCCGGGACTGGCTGGGCAAGAGACTCGCAAAGAATTGCTGTCAGAAATGAAGGAAGTGTCAAGCCGTGCTTTTACCAGCGCCCAGAGAATGGGAGAACTGGACAGTAAAAGCACGGGAAGGGGGGCTAGGGGCTGGCTCACCTTCAAACCAAAGCTTGAACAAAGTGAGGAGCCCCTAGACCCCGGGACACCCTCCCTCGTGATGCTTCCTCGACCCCCTCCGAACTACGCGAGCATTGACCGTCGGAGACGGCAATACTCGGGCACCGGCCATGACGAGAGTTCGCGTGCCCCCTTCGTCGGAGGTGCGCTCTGGGGGAAGACGTTAGGTATTTCAATGACGTCCCCCCTGGCCACCATGAGAGACTCGGCCAGTGTTACGCCTAAACTCTGCCGCGCCGGCAGCCCAGTGGGGACTGCGGCCACGGCGGCACTTGGCTCCAGGTCTCCTAACTGCGGTCACAACCCTGGTGGCAGTATCAAAGGGACTCAAAAGGGCGAAGGTGTATACGTCTGTTTGTGGGGGAGAATTCATTGAATGAGGAGAAACGCTCCCCCCAGAACGCCTTTTATGGAGGGCGAAAACCAGCGGGGGCTGAACCGCGCGGAATTCGAAGGGGAATTGTCAAAGGAAATTAATTCCCACCCACTCCCAAGGGGATTGCCAGCTGCCTGCTGCGTGTTAATTCACGAGGGCATTAATGGAGGCGCGTTACGGACACCGAAGCGTCAAACAGGAAGCGCGGAAGGCCAAGCGACGCCTCGTAAACCAGAAAGATGAGGAGCACGAACCAGAGGCAAGATCAGCCCCACGTGCGAAGTCACAAGTTGACCCGAGGAAAAACAGCTAACGGAAAAGACCCGAGGACAACCCCCTACCAAAAATGAAGTCCTCGGATCCGAGGACAAAATCCCATTGGAGGCAACTGTGCAGTCGTGGTACAAAAGCTCTTGCTCCGGCATCCTGCAAGGGGCTAGGGGGATGGACCCCTACCCGACGTGAGACTGAGTTGCCCAGAGAGGTGAACACTGTGTCCTCACGCTCGGGGCCCAAATGGAAACGATGGCAGCAATTGTACCTAGGTCTTGCATGGTCCTCGGACTCAAGCCTACGGGGAGCTGGCCACTCGTACTTAAAGGCAGCAACTGTACCTAGGTCTTGCATGGTCTACGGACTCAAGCCTATGGGGAGCTAGCCAATGGAAACGATGGCAGCAATTGTACCTAGGTCTTGCATGGTCCTCGGACTCAAGCCTACGGGGAGCTGGCCACTCGTACTTAAAGGCAGCAACTGTACCTAGGTCTTGCATGGTCTACGGACTCAAGCCTATGGGGAGCTAGCCAATGGAAACGATGGCAGCAATTGTACCTAGGTCTTGCATGGTCCACGGACTCAAGCCTACGGGGAGCTGGCCACTCGTACTTAAAGGCAGCAACTGTACCTAGGTCTTGCATGGTCTACGGACTCAAGCCTATGGGGAGCTAGCCAATGGAAACGATGGCAGCAATTGTACCTAGGTCTTGCATGGTCCTCGGACTCAAGCCTACGGGGAGCTGGCCACTCGTACTTAAAGGCAGCAACTGTACCTAGGTCTTGCATGGTCTACGGACTCAAGCCTCTGGGGAGCTAGCCAATGGAAACGATAGCCGCAATTGTACCTAGGTCTTGCATGGTCCTCGGACTCAAGCCTACGGGGAGCTTGCCACTCGTACTTAAGGCAGCAACTGTACCTAGGTCTTGCATGGTCTACGGACTCAAGCCTATGGGGAGCTAGCCACATGGAAACGATGGCGGCAATTGTACCTAGGTCTTGCATAGTCCTCGGACTCAAAGCCTACGGGGAGCTGACCACTCGTACTCAAGGTAGCAACTGTATACGGGGAGCTACCCATCTACGCCAGAGCCAAAGTACTGCTCGGTCCGAAGGCCTATTCCCATGAAGAAGTTAACTACCTAATGAAGAGCCTAAAGGATGATCCGACCACTCAAGGGAGGACCAGCCGAACCGACGGCCTCCCGGACAATAGGGGCCGAGGTTTGCAAAACCCTCCTCCCGTCCGAGGATACGTGCAGCAGGGTTTTGAGGGGCTATTGTGGGGCCCGAGGGCCCAGAACCCCCGGCCCACCTTCAGGTAGGCCCAGGGCCCGAGCCGAGGAAGGCGACCTCCCCAGATGGTCGGCCTAAAGGCTTTAGTCCTTCCAAGTCCCGAGCCGAGGATACACCTATCCTCGGCACACCTAGCCTGATCTAGTTAGGGGGCAGACTTACTGCAGATGGTCACATCCACACTTAACTATTCTGCCAGGCCCTCCAGGTTCCATCAATGCTGACAAAACCCTTCACTGAAAAGCCTTGGGGGCAGTAACCCCCGGCATGGGAAAGAACCTGTCTGATGGGACAAGTCCTGAACCATTAGCTCGGATGGCCAACAGCTGTAAGGCCAGGATCGAGCCAGAGAGAGTATATAAGGTAAAGAACCCCCCTGGTGAAAGGGGGGCCTCCTCGGACCCCAGCCGAGGAGCAACCCCGGACGTGGAGTAAACAGCGAGAAGTGCGGAAGAAGACCGGAGCAGGGCCGGCCGGAGCCAAACCCTTTGCCCCACGCTCTACAAATTCATTGTCGGGGGCCCACCTCCGAAAAAGGAGCCCCCACAATTATTATTATTATTATTATTTATTCTTCATTGATTTCATTATTTAGTTATAAATATTTAAATTAAAGTAGATGAATATGTTTCTCCAAAAAAAAAAAAAGTAGATGAATATGTAAAGGCAAAATTATATGTAATGTTAAAACCACCAAAGATAAATGTGTAAAGTCAATAATCTTTTTTTTTTTTAAAGAATAAAAAATAAATTCTAAATTAAAGTAGATGAATATGTAAAAGTAAAATTATATGTAACGATAAAATCGCTCAAGATGAATGTGTAAAATTAATAATCTATTTATATTTTTTTTGAAAAAAATAGGAACAAAAAAATAAGACAAATAATAATTATGTGGCCAATGACGTGGCGATAAGTTGGCGCAATGGGAGCTCAGCAATAATAAATGCTACGCTTCAACTATAGATAATATTTTCATAAAATGAAGAAGAAAATAAAGAATTGAATATGGGTGTTTTGAAAATTGATTAGCAAAAATAGAAAAAAGTATAAAGAGAAAATTTTAGATAAATTGATTTTAATGCTCTCTTTATATTCTTTTTTGAATGGTTGTCAATTCTTTAAACCTTGTAATGCTAACATTTTGTAAAGTATGTATTTTTTTCTTAGGAACTTGCAATGCTAACATTTTGTAAAGTATGTAAGTTGTTCATTATTTCCTCAACTCAGAAGCAAAAAATATCAAAGTAATCATTATTTCCCAAGAACATTTGGGTTCCTTGTAACCTTGATTTGATTAGTAAATATATATTTCTATCTTTCATCTAAAAAAAAATGGTTTAGACAAATTTTTAGCATTTACAAAACATGGGGTATTAATTATAAATGGTTTAGACAAATTTTTCAAAATCCGATTAACAAACAATTTCATAACTTCAATTTATTTATAAAAAAAATTGTTTTCAATTGCAGTGTTTGATAATTTCATATTATATTTGCTATACAACATTTATAATCAATACTAGTCTCATCACACATGCGAATTGCTAATACAATCAATAGTGTCAAAGGCTAGCTACAAAAAATGAACAAATCTACACACGAACATGTCATTTCAATGCTATTTTGGTGTTCATTTTTTCATTAGGGCCGTACAAAACTTTCTATTGTGTTTCTCTCTTCTATTCAATTAAACCACATGCACATTGCTTTTATATAAAAAAAGAAAAAAGATAAAAAAGGGGAGGGAGGGGTAATTACACTTAATCCACCTGTGGTTTGGGCGAAAATCGCTTTGCCTACCTGTGATTTGAAAAGTATCACTTAACCTACCTGAGATATGTTTCCGTCAATCTCTGTAACCCACCTCAGTCCCAACTGTTACAAAAACACCTCTTAACCCAAAAACACAGCATAACGCCAATCGAAACATCCAAAACTCAAAAACTTTTCGAGAGAGAGACCAAAATGCGAATCAACGTGTTTTTTGTGGTTTAGAGTGTCGGGAGGGGGAGAAAACACAAGTTTCGTAACATCAAAGCTAGGGGAAGGTATGTGTGACTGCTATTGATTTGCATTTGGGTTCTTGATGGCATTTTTTACCGCGACCCACCCACGTAGTTAGGGTTTGTAAAATTTTCTCAAAATTGGTGTATGTTAAATGTGCATTTTGCTATTTATATGTAGAATTGCTTAGGATGTAGCTAATGTATTGCTATGGTTGTTTATATAATGCGTATACCTGAAAGAATCAAGTTTATTTGTCAGTTATTACACTTGTTTGTGAACTGTGGGTAGTGTGGTCCCTATGAATTTGTTGGGAATCTAGTTTTGCATATGTTATATGTGATCCTTTGGCTGTGTGTTGTCTCTTTTGGTTTGTTGTTGTTTTCAGCATGTCAGTATGTAAAAAAACTACTTATTTTAAACAAACTATTTATTTTAATTGCAGATAGTTGACTTCATATTTGACATTGAAATATATGTTGGGGGATGTTTTGTGGGGGACCCAACCCTTAAATATGTGGGTGGGTCTGTACATACATTGACAAATATTGACCTTGATAAGTTGAGTTTCTTTGAAATTTGAGATTTATGCCATCTAGTTGGTGCTCCTAAAGAACACAGTAGATATAGGTATTTACTTCCTGAAGGTAATGTAGAGGATGATATAAGAGACATAGAAATAGATGTAGATGTGGTGAACATGACTACCCTTCATAGGGCATGGCCAACTAACAAAATCATAATCTATACTGACATAGATGTGGAGCCACTGGCAGTTGAGCATCCTAATAAAGGAGGAGTGGCAAATGATGGTGTAGGTGGTGATAGAGGGAGGGATGAAATAGATGTGGAGAGTGATTATGATGAAGAAGAAGATGATGATGAGAATGTTGAGGATGTTGAGGTTGGTGATAGAGTTGAAGAGCAAGATGCTGAGGTTGAAGAACAGAATGTTGAAGGAGATGATGATGATGATTGGTTATATGAAGGCCTAGAGGGGGATGACTTTGGTGATGACATATTTGCTGCTCCAAACTCAGCTTCACAAGGTTCTGCTCTAAAATCAAGTGATGCTCCCAATATAGCCTTAGAATCAAGCAATGCACCCTATATAGCCCTAGAATCAAGCAATGCACCCCATGCAGACCCTGAATGGGTTGAGTCAACTCTTGAGGATGACTTGATAAGCATGGATGGGTCTGATGATGAGCAAGTACCTAAGTAGCCAAAGTTTAATGCTAAAAGTGATATGAGAAATGTTGTATTGAAGAAGGAGATGAAGTTTCCTAATACAAAGGTGTTTAGAGCTGCTTTGAGGGAGAATACAATTAAAAAACCTATTGACATCATATTCAAACTTAATGAGAGGACAAAGATATCAGTTCACTGTAATGAGTGTGGGTAGAGATGTTATGCATCTCAAATAAGTGGAGAGCTAACATTTCAGATTAAGACCTTGACTGATGACTGTACTTGCCCCAAGTCTTTTAAAAATAGCCAAGCACCATCAGCTTATGTTGCTAAGAGGTTCATTGAGGATTTTAGTAAAAAAACGAATTAGGAGGTGAGTGGTGTACATAATCATGTGATGCAAAATTTATCTGTTGACCTAAGTGTAAACCAAGTGTATAGGTCAAAGAGAAAGACAAAGGATTTGATCAATGGAGATGAGCAACTACAATATGATGTCCTTAGGGACTATGCACAAATGATAAACACTGTAAACAATAGGAGTAGGGTTATACTATAGACAGAAATGGCTAATAAGACTTCTCAGCTAAAATTTAAGAGGATGTATATTAGGTTCAATGCTCAGAAGGTAAGATTTTTAGATGGATGCAGGCCATTTGTAGGTTTAGATAGTTGCCACATAAAGCACAAAGTTGGAGGGCAAATCTTATCTACCACTGCCAAAGATGCAAATGACAACATTTTTCTAGTAGCCATGGCTGTTGTGGAACAAGAAACCAAGGAGTCTTGGATATGGTTTTTGGAAATTTTTGCTGATGATATAGGAAAGCCAGAGGAGCTTCAGTTGGTCTTCATTTTTTATAGGCAAAAGTTATGCACGTTTTGTTCAGTTACACTTAAACTAACATGTTTTGTTTGTTTGTTTGGTTATTTGCAGGGGCTTATCCATGCAATAGAGAGACTATTCCCTACTGTGGAGCATAGATATTGTGTGAAACACATTTACACCAATTTCAATAGTAAGGGAGTTTGAGAGATGCATGTAGTACATAAAGGATTTCGATGAAAAGGCATATGAGTATCTTGCAAACATTGCACCTACACAGTGGACAAGGTCGCACTTCACTCTTAGGGCCTTAACAAATTGTTTGGTAAATAACTTGAGTGAGTCTTTTAACTCAATGATATTGAAGTCTAGGGACAAGCCTATCTTGGCAATGTTGGAGTGGATTAGGGTTAAACTTATGACTAGGCTTTACACAAAAAGGGAAGGGATGCAGAAGTATGCTAGAAAGTTGTGTCCAAGCATACAAAATAAGTTGGAGAAATTGAAGGTTGAAAGCAAGCCATTTAGTGCTACCCAGCTAGCAGTTTCTTTTATGAGGTAGCTAGTTAGTATGAGAGGCATGTAGTTGATCTTGTCAAGAAGACATGCAGCTGTAGGTATTGGGATTTAAATGGCATTCCGTGCAAACATACCATGACAACTATTTATACAAACATTGAGACACCAGAAACCTACACCCACCCATGCTACCACAAAGAAACTTACATGGAGATATACAAGGAGGTACTTCCTCCCATGCCTGGCTAGTCAGAATGGGCTGAGACTGGATAGCCCGCTCCCCTAGCACCTCACATATACAAACCACCAAGCAGGCCACCCAAGCAAAGAAAGAGGGCTCCTGATGAGCCTAGGAACCCTTACAAAGCAAGTAGGTTGAACAGACCTGTAAGGTGTGGGAAATGCAAAAAGGAAGGGCATAACTCAAGAGGGTGCAAGGCTAGCATTAATAGGGAGACACCATGGTAGAGGAGATAGAGGCTTGAAAGAGAAAAAGCTATAAGTAATTGAGATTTAAATGGCAAAAAAAAAAAATACTTGTTTTTAAACTTACAAAGGTATTAATCTATTGAAACTGGGTTTTGTTGCAAGCAAAGGGAGGGGTGCCTGCGCCTAGTACCAGATCTGGATCTACACCTCAGGTTGCACCCCAGCCACCATCCCAACAGCCTGCCCAGACTTACAACATGAGGTCTACCACTCAGCCTTCATCCTCACAATAAGGAAATCAAGCTTCACAGTAAGGAAATCAAGGTAGGCCATCTCACATGAGGGCAGGATGGTTCTCTTCCTCACATCCAGAGTTTCACAAACCTAGGGAGATTTGGGATACCCTACCAAGTTCTTCACAAGTAACTTAGCTGAGTTACCTCTTTCCTAGATGGTTATGTAGACTGGGATTTTTTTTAACAAGTGAATCTATTTTTTATTTTGTAGCATTCACCTGCAAATAGGAGCACTGGTGGTGTGAGGACTAGAGGACAGCTTGCTGCACAAAGGCCACCAAAAATGAATTCAGTAGGTGGAAAGAGTAAAGGCAAGAAGTGAAGCTAGTAGGTACACATGCCAGCATTGGGAGTAAAGCTAGTGGGAACATGTGGGCCTGCAACTAGTGTTTTTTTGTAAAGACCACTGTTGGTTTTTTGTAATTATCAATTAGTGTAAAAAACAATCACCTTTTTGTAATTATCATATATATATATATATATATAGCTAACCTTGAAATGTGTTTTTTGTAATTTACTAGAAGTTAAGGTACAATACACTCCAGGTTGTTATTATACACTCCAGGTTGTTATTATGGTATGAAATTTTGTGGTATTTATCCAATTTAGTTTGTATGAAACATTATTTGTACAAAATGGTTTGTATGGAACATAATTCGTCCAAACTAGATTATATGGAAGTTTTATTATTGCTGTTACAGATTGTGTCCAAGTAGATTTTTCCAATAAAGAGTGTATGGAAGTTGTTATTGTGAAATGGTTGTTATGGTATGTGCAGGTAATTGTATGAAACATTATTTATCCAAACCGGATTATATGGAAGTTTATTTATTGCTACTACAGATTGTGTCCAAGTAGATTTTTTCAATATAGAGTATATGGAAGTTGTTATTGTGGAATGATTGTTATGGTATGCGCAGGTCATTGATAATTGACTAATACTTCTTTCACTATATGCCCAGAGACTAGTGGCAAGACCAATACTTCTTTCATTGAATGGTTGTTATGGTATGCACAAAACAATACTCAATAATTGACCAATTCTTTGTTCATTGACATATCAAAACATTACATCAGTAGACTAGTGCTATTACAATGCAAATTCATTAACACCATTATCATAACTATCTCTACTAACCAATTAACTACTTCAGGGCAACAACCTAGGTCTCTTCACTCCAGAGAACTCAATTGAGCCAAAACACAACAACAACAACATAACAATAATAAAAAAATATCCATGACAAAATGCATGCAAACTTCTACATTCTCTGCTTCTCTTCAGCAAACATGACCTTTTCCTTAACTTTTGAACAGACAACTTGAGCCTTTCTCTCACTCTCCTTGGCTTTGGCTTCCTTTTCAAGAACCTTTTCTGCCATTTGCCTAGCTTCTTTTGCCATTTCCAGAGCTGTCCTTTCCCTCTCATTGGCAAGTTGGAGAGCACTCTGAAGCCTAGACATCCTCTCTAGAGCCAAAGGTGTAGTATCATTCCCACAAGGACAGGTTGGGTTATCAAGCCAAACAAAGAAAGGACACTTAGGACCAACCTTATAACGGCTACAACCCAAGAACCTCCTCCCAAAATTGTATAAACTCAAACTTGTTCTCAAAACACAAGTCTGCTCATTGCACATATGCCCACATGAACCTGAGAAATTACCACTTGATGAAGACATATCAACAAAACACGATTCCTGAGAAGCCCAAATTTAGAGTTTCACACAGTATGTTTGCACTTGAACAAAATCTGAAACCCTAAATTAAGAATAGACACAAATACCTTGATTTTCTTTACCGAAACTACCTCCCCTAGCTTCCTTATTGCAAAACTTGTGTTTTCTCCCCCTCCAGACACTCCAAACCATGAAGAACACGTTGATTTGCGTTTTGGTCTCTCTCTCTCAAAAAGTTTATGAGTTTTTGGTGTTTTGATTCGCGTTATGTTGTGTTTTGGGGTTAAGATGTGTTTTTGTAACGGCTGGAACTGAGTTAGGTTATGGAGATTGACGAAAACATACTTCAAGTGGGTTAAGTGATACTTTTCAAACCATGGGTAGGCAAAGTGATTTTTGCCCAAACCACAGGTAGGTTAAGTGTAATTACGCTTATAAAAAAAGTAGTTGCTTGAAACAATTAATTTCTATTTTCTGTATGTTTCTCTTTTCTATTCAATTAAATTTAAACCACACAAATAGGATTTTTACTTTGGACAAAGAAAAGGCATTCATTCAAATGAAAAAAAAAAAGGTAGTACAAACAAAGACGAAGAGAAAACAGTTCAAAACCCAAAATAAATAAATAAAAATCATTAAAAAGGAAAAAAAAAAATGAGTACATTAGAAATCACATTTTTTTTCCCTTAGTGCCGCACAAAACTTTCTAACTCTTCTATTCAATTAAACCACAAACATTGCATTATACAAAGAGTAGCCGCCTGTCACAATTCATATTTCAATTAGGAATAGTAATCCTAGGAAAGAGATTGTAGTTTGTGACAGGAAGGGTGGGAATTGTTTTTAATGGGAAGTTTCCTTGTACACCACATTCATCTATCGGGAAGAATTGAGAAGAGTTTTTGTTTGTAGTTCATCAGACGTGGGGTGAGAAGATATGAGTTGTGAGATTGGATGTTTTTTGTTTTTTAGAAATAAGTGAGGAGTTTGCATCTGTATAAGACTATAATGGGAAGTTAGAGGAAATTTATCCGATAGTTTTTTTTTTTTTTTTTTTTTTTTTATTGAATTAAAATTTTAACCTCACTTTTATTTCTTAGGAATAAAGAATATCTAATTAAATTAGGGGTATTTTGATAATTTAGATAGTGATAACTAACTTTTTAAAACCTATTAATCTATAGATATTAACATTTTTTGCTTGAATAATAATAATAGCAGCAACAACAATAATAATATTAGAATTTACAAAATTCAAACTAATATTGATAAAATTCTTCAAATTTTCCCTATTAATACTATTGTATGTTTTCAAATAATTTATGAAAATTAAGCTATTATGAAAATATATTGAAAATTGGTAAAAAAAAAAAAATTGGATTAGTTCCAAATGTATTGAAATTAAATTTAAATGAGTTTTAACTAAAATGAGTTAGATTTAGCTTTAAATGAACTATGATTTGTTTTCAATGGGCTTGAAGTAGTTTAAGACACATAGACATAGAAAATTAGAACTTGAATGGGCTTGCACAGCCCCTATGAAGGAGGAAGGCCCCATACTTAGGTTTATAGGGCCGAACCCCATCCCCCATGGTGGGTACCCAATCTATTTGATAGTAAATGTTAGATTAAAAAAAAGAGAAATATAAAATTTAGTTATAAACATTTAAATTAAAGTAGATGAATATGTAAAGACAAAATTATATGTAATGTTAAAATCACCCAAGATGAATATGTAAAGTTAATAATCTATTTATATTTTTTTTTGTTTAAAAAAGAATAAAAATAAATTTTAAATTAAAGTAGATGAATATGTAAAAGCAAAATTATATGTAACATTAAAACCGCCCAAGAAGAATGTATAAAGTCAATAATCTATTTATATTTTTTTAAATACGAATAAAAAATAAATAAGAAAAATAATAATTATGAGGCTAATGATGTGGCGATGAGATGGTGCAACAGGAGCTCAACAACAATAAATGCTACGCTTAAGTTTTTAAATATAAATATATAGAAATAGATAATATTTTCATAAAATGAAGAAGGAAATAAAGAATTGAATGTGGGTGTTTTGAAAATTGGCTAGGAAAAAAAAGTATAAAGAGAAAATTTTAGATAAATTGATTTTAATGCTCTTAATGTTCTTTTTTGAATGGTTGTCAATTCTTTAAACCTTGTGCTGCTAACATTTTGTAAAGTATATAAATTGTTCATTATTTCCTCAACTAAGTAGCAAAAAATACCAAAGTAATCATTATTTCCCAAGCACATTTGGGTTCCTTGTAACCTTGATTTGGTTAGTAATATATATTTCTATCTTCCATCTCAAAAAAAAAAAAAAAAAAAAGACAAATTTTTAGCATTTACAAAACATGGGTTATTAATTATAAATGTAGATTTTAATTTTGTCTAATCTTTTTTGAAAACCTGATTTACAAATAATTTCATAACTTCAATTTATTTTTTAAAAATTGTTTTCAACTGTAGTGTTTCATAATTTCATATTATATTCACTATACAATATTGATAATAAATATTAACATTTTTTGCTTGAATAATAATAATAGCAGCAACAATAATAATATTACAATTTACAAAATTCAAACTAACACTGATAAAATTCTTCAAATTTTCCCTATTAATACCATTGTATGTTTTCAAATAATTTATGAAAATTAAGCTATTAAGAAAATATATTGAAAATGAACATTCAAATTTTTTTTTTTAAACATGGAAATCGTTTTCATGTAAATTTATTATATTAGAATTAATAATAATTTTTGGTAAGAAAATTTGGATTAGTTCCAAATGTATTGAAATTAAATTTAAATGAGTTTTAACTAAAATGAGTTAGATTTTTAAATGAACTTTAAATTGTTTTCAATGGGTTCGAAGTAGTTTAAATATAAGGGACACTTGACTTGACATAGAAATTAGAAATTGAATGGGCTTGCACAGCCCCTATGAAGGAGGAAGGCCCCACACTTGGTTTATAGGGCCGAACCCCATCCCCCATGGTGGGTTGCCAATCTATTCGATAGTAAATGTTAGATTAAAAAAAAAAAAAAAAAAAAAGAGAAATATAAAATCTAATTTTTATTACACTTTGCAGAAAATTAAAATGTAATTTGAATGCTTTTATTGAGCATTAACATTATTATATTATAATAAATAGAATAAGCAGAAAACTCTAAGATTTTATGACTTTTTTCAATCCAACATCTTTTTGGGTTCTTAATTTCCTATTCTTAAAAAAGGATTTCAATTCTTGTTTGAAATGAAAATGACGCGGAAATTTTAACATTCTCAAGAATCTTAAAACATTACTCCGTACCTAAAACTTTTTAATAAGCTAAAAGCTCTTTGTCCACCTTTGTTTTTATTTATTTTTAAAAATTTTAACCTTTGAAGAATAAGAATTCATATTTGTCTAAACTTTTAGGGGAAAAAGAAAGAAAGAAAGGGAACCAACAGATCGCCGCAAAGTATGAAAAAATTTCAACTCTTTTGGAACAATAAGAAGCATAAGCTAAAGAAGCGTAAACTAATTAAAGCATCTCAACATAGCACAAAAGACGGTCTACAAATAAAGAAGGAAAAGAAATTGCGCGCGGAATAAAATAAATTTCACACTAAGTTTTCAAATGGAACATTGGTATAATGTATTGTTAGGTTCATAGTTTTTGTTTATGAGCTTTATCTATTTGTCTCATTTAACAAAAAAAATAATCGAGGGAAAGGTAAATTGAAGTATTTTTAATGATGATTTATGTTGGTTTTCATTCAAATTAATGATCTGGTTAGTTTTTTTTTTTTTTTTTTGGGAGAAGATGTGATTTGGTTAGTTAATTATTTGTTTTAACTTTTTTGTTGAGTATGATTTGTTCTATATGTATAATTGGTGTCACAAGTCACAACTTTTGATTAGACTATTATATTTCCTACCAATAAAATATCTCAAAAACTTCATGAACTATTGCTACATTAAATAGAACTTGGAATATGTCTATTGAGAACTTTTAAAAGTTTGATCCCTTTAGAATCATTGAAGGTATGTTGGTCTTAAAACTTTTTTTTTTGGTTACTTTTGTATAATACTAAAGTAAATGGAATTTGGAATATATGGATTAATGACATATTTTTCACGTCTATTGAGAACTTTTGAAAGTTTGATCTCTTTAAAATCCATTGATGATATTTTGGTCATAAATTTTTTTTTTTTTTGGGGTTACTTTTGTATATAGCATAAAAGTATGGCATTAGTCTTAGTTTATTTTTATACTCTTGTATATGGTATAAAAGCATGTCATTAGGCATACTTTTATATACCTAATGCCTAATCCCATCTACGCTAGAAATTCAAAGAGGCATTTTCCTAGGGTTCCAAGAGCACAAAGCCACCACAGAGCTAAGAACCAATTCTCAACTACCTTCAAGAGGGACCCCAATAGACCAATCCACCCAAAAACTCAATCGAAATTAATTGTGATGCAAGCCTTCCTGCCATTGCTCCATCTTGGCAAATATCCAATCTAATTGAGGAAATCTCGAATATTTCTTGTTCCTTTGAGTTATGTTCCTTCTATTGCCCATGACTTAACTAGCTAGTAATGATAAATGGTTTATTTGGTTCTCCTCATCTTTATAGTGTGTTTGTGTGGATGATGGCCTTTTGTTGTAATCCTCTTGTTTTGAATAAATCATTTTCATTCAAGCAAAAAAAGAAAAATGTCATTAATTAGGATAATAGTTATGCACTTAGGCGCGTAGGAATTTAAAGGAAAGGAGAAAAATTACTAATTTGATAATCCAATCATCACGTCAAGTTCAATTTTTGATTCATTGTTATTTACTTGTGTCAATTTAGTCCTTCAAGCTTCAAATTTTAATCAAGTAAATGCCATCATTGAATCTCATTTATGTTTAATTTTGATCAAATTAATAATTGAAATTTACTTGATTAATTTTTTTTTTAACACTTTTCATAATAATATTTTAGTATGTGCTATATTTATCACATCAGCTAATTTCGTTAATCGATTTTTAAGTCAAACTAAATTATCATAATTAATAGTTCAATAATCACCCTGAACTTTACCAATAGTTGAGGGCCAAATTAATATTCTTAAAAAAATCCCAAAAATGTTTTCCATAGTGTTTTTAATATTGAATAATTTTATTTTATTGATGTGAGATGTCATTTAATATTGCATAATTTACAATACTATAACCAAAAATTCTTGTAGCTTAGTGACATTATCCGATTCCCCCAATTATAAGAAGAACAATTGTTCAAATCCCCCTCTCTCTTCATTTGTTGTAAGAAAAAAATATAATAGAAAAATAATTTGTTATAGAGTTGTGGTATAAAGGTAGTCATTCCTTAAATATTAAATAAATTTTATAAATTCACATGATTTGTGTAGGGTTAGGATTTGTAGCCCAAGCCCAAAACAATGTATTTGTAGAGTATGGGTGAAAAAGCTGGATTAAGTATGGGATCAACAACAACGAATTACAACCGTCAAGCACAAGCCAACATGAATTTACACGTAAAGAATGGATATCCGAAAAGCTATATTATTGATTATCTGATGAACACAGATCTTAGGGTTACAGTCAAGTTCTTCCTCTCTCTCTCTGTTTTTTTTTTTTCCTCCTTTTATGTTAGGAGCTTCTTTCCTTTATATAACCTCCCTTCTTCTTATCTCCATCGTCCACTTGTACCTTATTCGTGAGTCTACTTGAGTATATGTCATGTCAAGCATCTCTTTTAACTCTATGTGAGTGGGGATAGGTGAGGATACACTGTTTAGGGGTCTTCTCCACATAAATGCGGTTAGAAAAGTTGCTGCTGAGCATTAAATACGGTGGAAGCAGCTTTCCCTTCAGATATTTCTCCATCCTTATCGTCTCCTAGTGTACTCAGAGTTTATCTTGATCAGGAGTCGTCCTTGAAAGATCATCTTGACCTTTTACACGTTTAATTGATCTATACTATTCGCGTCAGAGGAATATAACCTCCTCGGACAAAAGATGACCTCTTCAGATTGTAATTACTCTTCCCTCTAAGGGTCCCACTTCCAGATGGGCCTTGCCCTTACCATCTCCTTCTTCTCGGTCGCACAGTAGTCCTCATATGGGCTCTCGACCCACTATGTTAGACTGGGCCCTTTTCCCCCCACAATAGCCCCTCAAAATTTTAATTTTTCCCTTGCATCCGAGGAGAAAGAATAAGATTTTGGTCTGCCACGTAAGGAAAAAGAAATAAAAATAAAGAAATTTAAAAGAGGGAAGTCATAAATACCCCCGTTTACATGCGCGCGAGCATAGAGACAAGCGCTTCATTATTGCTGCTGTCAGTTCCGTATTCCCAAAGCGCTGTATTAATTACTCCAGGCGGCGTTTTGTCCTTTGCATCCAACGGTGGGTTGTTGATCCAATGGACAGGGTTCTTCTTCGGGATTTGGACGAGATGAATTACACCATTTCACCTGTCCCCGTATATAAACCCCTAAAGGAGGTTAGTTTTCTTTACTTTACTCATCCTCAGAGTACCCAGAGAGCTCTTTCATTCAAAACCTTTCAAGCTTCTTCGGATTTCTGTGTTCTTTGCTTCCAGGATCCACCAAGAGTCCATTTCGAGTCCTGGGATTATACTTCAATCTTGTTTGTGTAAGTTTCGGCACCTCTTGATCCTTTATTTTCTTCTCGGCTAATATTTTCTACCCTCCAAACCCATTTCCTGTCCACTGCTTCAGTCGTTCTCTAAGAATGGGCAAATTCCAACATCTTGTCGATAGTCTGGCATTGATAGAGGAATTTAAGCAAAATTACGATATACCGCGGGGGGTGAATCTGAGATATTGCCCTCCGGAGTGGATACTAACGGCCCGAAGAGAGGGGGAGGTCGTAATCCCAATGATAGCCATCATTGAAGGGGGAATGACCCTCCTAATGGGTTCCATTACCCTGAACTACCTTCGCAACCACAGGCTCTCTCCTGAGCAGTGCGCGCCCAACACCTTTAGGATACTAGGAGCCATCGATGCCTTGAACGAACAGTTAGGACTAAGGCTGACCTGGCATGACTTGGCATATATGTATGAATGTCATAGCCAAAAAGGGGTGGGATACTACCTTAAATCTCGATTTGATATCGTTAGATTGTTCTCCTGCCTTCCCAAATCAAATAAAGGGATGAAAGACGACTATTTAATTGTCTCGGGCGCATGGCATGACAGTCTACACTGTCTGACCGAGCCAGGAGAGCCAGGTATGACTTCTTAGACTTAGGATTTCTAACAATAGTCTTAGGATCTTCATTCTCCATAACCTGTTTTTATTTATTTATTTATTTATTTTATTTATTTTTTATGTCATCATATTTCAATCTTCTGACCAGATTTGTTTATTTGTTTGTCTACAGATAAGGCACATACTGCTTCTTGGCTTAGCCTTATCAACGCCCCCGCCCTCAATTACCTACTACAATCGGAGATATTCGTAAGTGAAGACGGACAGCTCCGGTCCATCCCACTCATACTCGAATATACGCCTAAGAAAGCAGACATCCAACCGGCTGGCAACGCCATCACACAGGGTGATCACTGGCTTCGACGAATAGACGTCGCCAGGTGACATTTTTTAACGCCATACGACCTTGAGCCCATTCCACACCCCAACCCACAGGGCATTCCTTTGCTAATCCGACCAGTCCAACAAGTTCCCCTTGAACCGGTGGCCGTAGGAGAAAAGGTCGGCTCTTCGTCCACTTCACTAAAGCAACAGATTGACAAATTTAAATTTGAAGGGGAAGCTTCAGGGGGGGTACAAGTAATACACTCTACAGACTCCGAGGAAGAGGCCGACAGGCAATCTAGCGTCCGCCAACCACTTTTGCTAACTACAGTCCCTAAGGACTCCTCCGAGGAAGAAGAGATGTCTGATTTAAAGCTTCTTCAGAAGAAAAGGGGTAATAAGGCTGAGTCCAAGGGGACGAGGACTTCTCGGCCAGTGGTGAACTTACCTTCACCTCCATCCCCACCTCAGGTCTTTGATCCGGCCCTGAAACCGATACCAGATCTAAAGAAAAAGAGGTCTCTCGAGCCTGAGGAGCGGGAAGTGGTGGTACCACCAAAGACCACCAAGCAGCAAAAGGTGGTAAAGGACCATTGCAGCAAGAGGGCCTCTTTTGTGGAGAGCAGGGAAGAGCCTCCAGTGGTCGACGTGCACCGAGGGCAACGCACGTGGCCTCTCAGGCTGGAACTAGATGGTGTTCCTTTTTCCTAGGAGACCTCTGTTAGGAATTATGACGAGGGTAGAGCTGGGCTCACAACTGAAGCTTTGGAGCAACCACTGCTCCTCCCTCGAGATATGGAGTCATACAGGCACTTCAGCCAATATGATCTTTTCATGTCCCTAAAGAGGGACCTGACCATGGTAAGCGTGCTCATTCGACTCTTCGGTTGGAGTATTAATTTTCTATATTTTATGCTAACTCTATTACTTTACTTGTTCAGATTACACAGCAAGTCTTCGTGGCCGAAGAGTGGAATCGAAAAGCCTACGTTGAAGCCCAAGCGGAGGCCCACTCTAGGTTCGAGGCGGAAAAGGCACTGGGCAGCCTAAAGGAGGAGGTCTCTCAGATTTTGGACTAGCTAAAGGGGGTGACCCAGGAAAGGGATAGCCTCAATGCTGGTCTCAGAAATGCTGAGACCCAGGCCGAAGCCCAACGCAAGCTGCTAAATGACACTCAGAACAATCTGGCATCTGAGAAAGTGCTTGTGAAGGAACTTCGTGCCGAACTCCAAAAGGTCAGGAAGGCTACCAAGCAGGCTCGGAGGGACGCTCAGCTGGCAAAGAAGGCGACTGAGGTTGAAAAGAAAGCGGCCTACCAACTGGGAGTGGAGACGACCGAAAAGGGCCTTACTGAGCAATTTGCTTCGGTCGCCCGGGGCTACTGCAACATGACATGGGGCAAGGCGATAGATGCTGCTGGGGTGTCTACTGACTTGGAGCTGAGGCTGCCTAAGAGCATTTATTATGACCTAGACATCCGAGAGCTTCCAGAGTCTGATCCCCCTCCTCCAACACAACTCCCAGAGGTCTCGGAGCAACCTTTGGTTGGCCAAGCTCCCCCAATCATCCTTGAGCCTCCCAAGGATTCCAGCCAACTAGGTGATCAGAGCACCCCCGCTGAGCCACCTTTGGAAAAGGGCGAGGTCTTGGAAGAAAAGAAAACATCCTCAGAGCCCAAGGACCAAGCCCCAGCAGAAACTTAGACTTTAGTTGTTGTTGTTGTTTTTTTTTTTTTTTTTTACTCTTGTTCTCCCTTTATGTAGGGGATTGTAAACTATCTTATTTTGATCAATGAAGTAGTTTCTCTTTTACTTTTGGTGTATTTGTTGCATACCATATGGTTTTCCTTTGCTACAAGTAACTTCACTTTGTAATTATGGTAATGTAGGCAAACATAATTACTCTAACTTGCTGATAATATATGTAACTAAAATTGATTTCGAAGAGGACAGTACATAAAGGTTACTGTTAAGTGATGATCATAACAAGTATTATAAAAGTTGGACAGATCCTTTTGCATATACACTAAGAATGCTAACATAGGTTAGAGTTGATATTAAACACAGCTAATAATGTCAGGCACGATTTATTCTAAAAATAACCTTCAATATTAATAACAGCACAAGGATATTAACTAACCAAAAATCACCTGGTCCGAGAGTCACAGGCATGATTGGATTTAAGTTAAAATACTTAGGGAGAATACCCAAGAGGTGTTAACTAATCCAAATCATCTGGTCCGAGGACTGCAGGCATGATTGGATTTAAGTTTAAACACTTAGAGAACAAGTAAGAAGTGTTAATTAACCCAAATCATTTGGTCCGAGGACTACAGACATGATTAGATTTAAGTTTAAACACTTAAAGAACCGATAAGGAGTGTTAACTAACCCACATCATCTGGTCCAAGAACTACAGGCATGATTGGATTCAAGTTTAAACACTTAGAGAATCGATAAGGAGTGTTAACTAACTCACATCATCTGGTCCAAGAACTACAAACATGATTGGATTTAAGTTTAAACACTTAAGGAACAAATAAAGAGTGTTAACTAACCCAAATCATCTTGTCTGAGGACTACAGGCATGATTGGATTTAAGTTTAAACACTTAGAGAATCGATTAGGAGTGTTAACTAACCCAAATCATCTGGTCCGAGGACTACAGACATGATTGGATTTAAGTTTAAACACTTAAGGAACAAATAAGGAATGTTAACTAACCCAAATCATCTGGTCTGAGGATTACATGCATGATTGGATTTAAGTTTAAACACTTAAGGAACAAATAAGGATGACAAGTTATCACAATGAACAAAGAAATGATTCGACTAATAATAGTACCTTTTGAGATTATTTACATTTCAGGGGCGTGGTATTACATGACTATCCAAGTCCTCTAGGAAATATGCCCCAATGCCAGCCCCTGAAGTAATGCGAAATGGTCCCTCCCAGTTTGGTCCTAATTTCCCCCAAGCTGGGTTTTTCGCAGTGCCAAAGACTTTTCTGAGTACCAAACCACCGGGTTCTAAGGGTCTTAGCTTGACGTTGGCATCATAGCCCTGCCTGAGTTTTTGCTGGTAATGCGCCAGCCGAACCATTGCATTTTCTCTTCTTTCTTCGATCAAATCCAAGCCTGCTCCTAGGAGTTCATCATTGCTAGTTGGACTAAACGAGCTAGTTTTTAGAGTTGGGAACCCCGTTTCCAAAGGAATGACAGCTTCAGCGCCATAAGTCATCGAAAAAGGAGTTTCTTCAGTAGATCTGCGACGCGTAGTTCTGTAAGCCCAAAGCACGTGTGGCAACTTTTCAACCCACTTGCCCTTCGCATCATCCAATCTCTTCTTTAATCCATTAACTATGACTTTATTAACTGCCTCAGCTTGCCCATTCCCCTGAGGATAGGAAGGGGTAGAGTATCTATTCGTGATTCCCAACTCGCTACAATAACTCCGAAATGCATTACTGTCGAACTGTAAGCCGTTGTCCGAGATGAGAGTATGAGGAACTCCGAAACAGGTAATGATATTCTTCCATACAAATCTTTGCACATCTACGTCTCGGATATTGGCCAGAGGCTCAGCTTCGACCCATTTCGTGAAATAGTCAGTGCCGACCAGGAGGTACTTCCTGTTTCCTGTGGCTTTTGGGAATGGACCCACTATATCCAACCCCCACTATGCAAACAGCCACAGACTAGATAGCGGGTTGAGGACTCCACCTGGTTGGTGTATGTTCGGCGCGAATTACTGACATTGATCTCACTTTTTTACATAGTTATGGGCTTCTTTTTGCATGTTCGGCCACCAATACCCTTGAGTAAGGGCTCGGTGGGCCAACGACCTACCTCCAGTGTGACTCCCACAAATTCCTTCATGCAGCTCATCTAGTAGCAACTCAGCCATCTCTGGATGAATACACAATAGGTATGGTCCCGAGTAGGACCGTTTGTATAACTTTCAGTCTTCGGACAGTCAAAATCTGGTAGCCTTCCTTCGAATCTTGTCAGCCTCTCCCTGCTCTTCCGGCAAAATGTCATCTTTCAAGAATCTGATTATAGGGTCCATCTAGCAGAGAATATCTCCGATCTGGTGGATTCGGACCGCATCCCCTCTTGTCCCGGTGGGCTCATGGAAATTCTCAACGAGGATAACTCTCAGTAAGTCTTGCTCCAAAGAGGTAGCTAGTGTGGCCAAAGAATCTGCATGCGCGTTACTGCTTCGAGGAACATGTAACAAGCTAAAAAATTCAAATTCTGACTGCAGACGTTTAACTCGATTCAAGTATCCTTGCATTCTTTCATCCTTCGCTTCAAACTCCCCCTGTACTTGGCCCACAACCAATCTTGAGTCCGAGAACAACTCCACGGCCTTTCCTCCCATTCTTCGGAACATAGACATTCCCATCAATAGGGTTTCATATTCTGCCTCATTATTGGTCACACCGAAATCCAGCCTTAATGACTTTTCAATGACGATTCTTTCTGGAGATATCAAGACTAGCCCTACTCCAGAACCTTTCCGATTTGTAGCGCCATCTACATACACTTCCTAACGGGCAGGATCTTGTTGAGAAATCATGCCAACCGATTTTCCATCCATGTCTCTCTTTGTCGTTACTTCTTCTAAGCTGGGCTCCGTGAACTCGGCCACTAAGTCCACAAGGATTTGCCCTTTAATTGAAGTGCGAGGCATATACTTGATATCAAAGGCTCCTAAAATAATGCCCCACTTGGCTATCCTCGCCGTGTAGTCGGCACTTCGGAGTACTGTCTTAAGTGAGAGTTGCGTGAGCACAACGACAGTATGTGCTTGGAAGTAGTGGGGCAATTTTCGTGTTCCAAGTACTACTGCCAAAATAGCTTTTTCCAATGGCAAGTATCTGATCTCGGCCTCATGTAGAGACTTACTTACACAGTAAACCGGCCTTTGTATACCTTGATCCACTCTTATCAGCACTAGACTTACAACATGGGGGACCACTGCGATATAGGCAAATAAGACCTCATCTAGTTCAGGGTTAAACATAATTGGTGGCCGAGCCAAGTAGTCTTTAAGTTGTTGAAAAGGTGAGACATATTCTTCAGTCCATTCAAATCCCTTCCACTTGTTGATCAGCTAGAATAAGGGTTTACACCTATCCACGGACATGGAGATGAATCGGTTCAAAGCAGCTACCATCCCTATTAACTTCTGAACCTCTTTCGGATTCCGAGGAGGCTGCAGATTTTGAATAGCCTTTAGCTGATTGGGATTGACCTCAATTCCCCTGTGCGTTACCATGTAACCCAAAAATTTGCCTAATCCCACACCAAATGAGCACTTCGAGGCGTTCAAGTGCAACTTATCAGGGTTTCAAAAATGTTATCAAGGTCCTTCACATGCTCAAAAATAATCTTGCTTTTTACCACCATGTCGTCTATATAGACCTTAATGCTTTTGCCCAATTGTGATTCAAACATCTTGGTCATCATCCGCTGATAAGTAGAACCTGCGTTTTTCAGACCGAATGGCATCACTTTATAATGATAATTACCAATGAGGGTAACAAAAGTAGTTTTCTCCTTGTCATCTGGGGCTAACGGTATCTGATGGTAACCTTGGAAAGCATCTAAGAAACTCATCTGAGGATGGCCGACAGTAGCATCTACTAATTGATCAATCTTTTCGCATAGGGAAAGGATCCTTAGGACAAGCCTTATTCAAGTTCGTGAAATCCACACAAACTCGCCACTTTCCGCTCTTCTTCTTTACCACCACAGTATTTGCTAACCAGTCGGGGTAAAAAATTTCTTTAATAGCCCCAGCTTGTTTGAGCTTCCTCACCTCTTCTTTGACTGCATCCGCATGCTCTTTGGATGGCCGCTGAGAAGGTTGCTTCTTGGGTACACTCAATGGGTTAACCCTCAAATGATGGCAAATGAACTCCGGGTCCACTCCTGGGACTTCATAAGTACTCCAGGCGAATACGTCAATATTTCTTTTAAGGAAATCAATTAGCTCTTCTTTCTCTGGTTGAGGTATCTGAGATCTGATTTGAAAGTATCTTTCAGGATTGGTCCCAATTAAAACCTGCACTAGGTCCTCGCATTTAGTGCCTTCATCATGACCTTCGACGGGTGATAACCGACCCTTTAACTGTTATAGGTCTCCCTCCGCCCTGGCTGAGGATTCAGTCTCAGGGTCGTGTCATATGGCAGCCACCAAACATTGCCTAGCTGAGGATTGATCTCCGCGGATTTCACAAACGCCCCCTTCGGATGGATATTTGACTTTTTGATGCAGAGTGGAGGAAACAGCCCCTAGCGTGTGTAGCCAAGGTCTGGCTACAATTGCTGTATAAGGGGAATAAACATCTACAATAATGAAGTCCACTTCAACCACTTCTGAGCCAGTCTGTACGGGCATCCATATTTGTCCTTTCGGGGTGACCATCCTTCCCTCGAAGCTGACCAGGGGAGAACAGTATGGATTTAAGTCATCAAGCCTGAGGTTTAGCCCCTTGAAAAGGTCAGGATACATAATCTCCACCGCGCTATCTTAGTCCACCATCACTCTCTTTACATCATATCCCCTGGTCTTGAGTGTGACTACCAAAGCATCATCGTAAGGTTGAATGGTTCCAGCTTTATCTTCGTCCGAAAAGCCTAAAACGGGCGAGACAGCTTGTCTAGAGCTCCTCGGATCTCGGCCAATATCCCCTGCTGGTAGCCGAGCCACTGACATAACTTTGGAATGCCAGGACCTTGTTCTTCCTGGTGCTGTGAAAATGACGTTAATAGTACCTAATGGAGATTTCGTAGAATCCCTCTTCTCGGACTCACAATTTACTTGACCTCCTCGGCC
This sequence comes from Quercus variabilis, assembly GCA_030445155.1. Classification (NCBI taxonomy): domain Eukaryota; kingdom Viridiplantae; phylum Streptophyta; class Magnoliopsida; order Fagales; family Fagaceae; genus Quercus; species Quercus variabilis. The sequence continues at coordinate 59,099,585 of CP129446.1, forward strand.
ATTGGAGTGGTGCAAAAGGTGCCTTAACCTGCCTTTACGGACCAACTGGTCCAAATGATCCCACAAACTTTTGTAGTCTTCAGTGGAATGCTTATGGTCTTGATGGTATTGACAATAGAGATTGTGATTGCGTCTCTCAGGGTTCCCTACCATTTTACTCGGCCACCTAAAGAATGATTCATTCTTGATCTTTTCCAGGACTTGATGAACTGGCTCCTTAAATACTGTATTGACTGCTTGAACATTTGCTGAGCCCGACTGCCTAGTGAAATCTCTCCTCGGCTTATTGTTATTGTAATGATCCGACCTGAAGTCCTTCCTGTCCTAGGGGATAACCTTATCCTTACCCTTCCCTTGCTGCTGATCTTCTTCAACCCTTTTATATTTTCAATACGGTCCATAAGTTGACGCATGTTAGTGACAGGCTTGCTGGACAAGGATGTCCTTAAACCATGATCAGTGGGGAGACCCAGCTTAAACGTGTCTAGGGCCATTGCATCAAAGTTGCCCTCCATATCGTTAAACATTTCCCAATATCTATCCAAATACGCCTTAACGGACTCACCTTCACGCATGTTCAAGGATAACAGGGAAGACAAGGGCCTGGCCACCCTTCGGCATGTGACGAAACGTGAACCAAAAACTTGAGTGAGCTCTTGGTAGGAATTGATGGAGTCTGCTTTCAAGTTGTCAAACCACCTCATTGCCACGAGTCCAAGACTAAAAGGGAATACCTTGCACATCAGTGCTTCATCTCTGGAGTAGACAGCCATCCTTTGATTAAAATGGTTCACATGTTCCACAGAGTCAGTTTTACCGTTGTAAATAGTGAAGGTTGGCTAGTTAAAATGCCGAGGAAGCTTCGCTCCTTCAATCCTGCAGGTGAAAGGTGACCTGGAGATTTGATTCAAAGCCTTACTCATGGCATCATTTCCCACCCCTCCATGTGATGGCCTCTGAGGTTGCTTCTTGCGAGGGTGTTCATCCTCATATGAAAAAGATTCACTGATTGGAGTTCGAGACCTTTGTTTATAAGTGACGTCTTGTTCGTCACCTAAGTCGTCATCAGAGTGCGAGGCAGCACGTTTTCTTTTCGCATGGCGCAGCTCCCTTCTTAACCTTTCAATCTCTATTTGCATGTTGTTTTTCTTTGCACAAGAAACATGACTTCCGCCACGAGGTTGAGTTTGTTCAGTGTGTGTAGCATGCACACTGCCTTCACGGTCTTGTCTCCGCTCCAAATTGAAAAAAGGGTCTATATGTTGGGACGCCCCAGATTCTATCGGTTGTTGCCCTGGTTCAACCATGATCAATTGCTACTGCTTCCCCCTACACTTAAGCTCTTCCCACAAATGGCGCTAATTGTAGGGTTAGGATTTATGGCCCAAGCCCAAAACAATGTATTTGTAGAGTATGGGTGAAAAAGTTAGGTTAAGTATGGGATCAACAACAACGAATCACAACTGTCAAGCACAAACCAACATAAATTTACATGTAAAGAATAAATATCCAAAAAGCTATATTATTGATTATCTGATGAACACAGATCTTAGGGTTACAGTCAAGTTCTTCCTCTCCCTCTCTGTTTTTTTTTTTTCCTCTTTTTACGTTAGGAGCTTCTTTCCTTTATATAACATCCCTTCTCCTTATCTCCATTGTCCATTTGTACCTCATCCGTGAGTCTACTTGAGTATATGTCATGTCAAGTATCTCCTTTAACTCTGTGTGAGTGGGGGTAGGTGAGGATACATTGTTTAGGGGTCTTCTCCACATAAATGCAGCTAGAAAAGTTGCTGCAGAGCATTAAATACGGTGGTAGCAGCTTTCCCTTCAGATATTTCTCCATCCTTATCGTCTCCCAGTGTACTCAGAGCTTATCTTGATCAGGAGGAGTCCTCGGAAGATCATCTTGACCTTTTACATGTTCAATTGATCTATACTATTCGCGTCAGAGGAATATAACCTCCTCAGACAGAAGATGACCTCTTTGGATTGTAATTACTCTTCCCTTTGAGGGTCCCACTTCCAAATGGGCCTTGCCCTTACCATCTCCTTCTTCTCGGTCGCATAGTAGCCCTCATATGGGCTCTCGGCCCACTATGTTAGATTGGGCCCTTTTCCCCCCACAATTTGTATACAATATATTTTTATTAGAGACTACAAGTTATCCCCTTGTGGTTTGACCTTATCACAATTAATTCATAAATTTTCATTTGTACCAAAATAAAATTATTAGGGTATTATCCAATGACCTCTTAACGAATTCATTTTTACCCGAACTTTAGATAGTTAAAATGTAACAATTAAAACATAATGATACTAAGTTATAATAGAACAAAACTACAGGAGGTTACTAAATTGTAATACAACAAAACTAGAAGAATTAAAATTTAATTGAAAATATGTATTCAAAATGTGAAATATATTAATTTGGATAAACTCTTAATTACTTAATTTTAACCCAAATTTTAAGAAATCATATATAGGGGTGTGCATGGGTCAGGTTGGAAGGTTTTTTTTTTTTTTTTTTTTTTTAAACTAAACTCAACTCACATGGATCAAGTTGGGTTGTGTTGGATTGATGGATTATGCATACATGCTTTATGCCTTACAAAAAATTAAGCTCCCATCAATTATTTAAATGTTTTTTTTTTTATATATAGATTATTATCATTCATATAATATGCTTGAATTGTAGACCAAATTTTCAAAATTATCAAAACTACTTCTCAAAATAAATCAAACTAAAAAAAAAAAATTAAGATAATGGTAATGAAATGAATTTATATACACGACGGATTATGATGAGTTATATAAGTTGAAAAAACTATCTACCCGACCTTATCTAAGACTAAAAATAAAATTTCAACTCAACCTAACTCAACCACTCAATAAAACCAACCTAAGGCATCAGGTTGGATTAGATTGGGTTGGTTTTGTTGAGCTAATGGGTTTGATGAAAAATCCTAATCAAACATTAACATTAAAAATTCCAAAAATAAAAATTGTATTGCTATGATTAAGAAGGGGGAAATTTGTAATTTTTTCATATAAATTTTTTTTCTTTTGGGGAAGTGAGGAATTCAATTCATTATAGTTTGAAAAGACAAGGAACTATCCTCCGGCCATCCCCAACCTGACCTAATAATATAGGAGTAATTGTTATGCGAGGTCCATTGATGGTCTTTTCCTTGCAAAGTGCAAACACACTATCATGTACGTGACCCCATTGCGTGTCAAAGCGATAGTGTGGACCCAAAAACAACAATGATGCTCAAAGATCAAAACCCAGTTGAGTAAAGTACCAAAAGCACCACCAGAACATTGCCAAAATTAATCTTATTTGATTTTAGCCAGTGGAGTAGACTAAAATATAAAAAAGAAGCTTTTGGCTGCTGCAAAAACCAAATTTGTTTTATTTTTTTGTTTGCCTATAAAAGAAGAGCCTAGTGGGTACGTACGAACGAACACAAACACACAGAATTTTTTCAACAATTGATTCTTTCTTTGGGTTTATACTGTCTGTCTATCTGGGATGGATTTGCTTCCGGCAGAGAACTCACAGATCCCAAAGAAACGTAGGTTCAGGTCCCTGAAGCTAGTGAACGTGGACATGGACCAAGTCCTTGCTCAACAACCTGTTGGTGTTCACTATGGCAGGCTTGACAATGGTCTCTTTTACTATGTCCGTTCCAATTCTAAACCCAGAATGAGAGCTGCTCTTGCTCTTGCTGTCAAAGTTGGGTAATTTTATTTTTCCCTTTTTTTATCTCTTCCTTTATCGTTTTCTTTTTTAAAGTGCTTTACATATATTGGCAGAATCAGTAAAAGATCACATGCAGATTGATTATGATGTTATATATATATATATATGATAGAATGGTGGAGACATTGATTAATCTATTGAGGGTCCATAGTGTAACCCAAAATTTAGGGACTATGGTTTTGTTGTTGTACTTTTTATATATATGCATGTGCCCAACACTTGTTTTTGTTTGTTGGGTTGGTTTGATTTTGATTATATGCGGCTGTGTTTTGAGTTTTGGTGAGTTTGAGAGTAGTTTAGTATGCTATTTCAAATGGGGAATTGTTTGAATCTGTTATGTACTGCAAGAATATGGGGTATGGGGTTTGACCCACTTGGCAAAATTTCGACTTGATGACCTATTTTATGTGTGGAGCAGTGTGAATTATGCTTTGGGTTTAGAACAATTAATTAGTGTTTGTTTGGAAATTGCTTATTTCTGATAGCTTATTTGCATATTGTTTATCAAAAGATATAGTTTTTGCCTTTTTGGTAACTTTTATGTTAATTGTGTCACAAAAAGCTAAAATTATTTGCAAAAACGCTGAGACGAAAAGCAAAAAGCAAAATTTTTTTCATCAATTCCCAAACGCACACTAAATGGCATGTTAGCATCCTCGATAAGAGCTAAGAGAATGGTAGAGAAAGTTACTTTTACCATGAGATTATAGAATATGTATGTTACACAAATGCAATTCAAAGTTGGTTTATGATATTTACCTTCTGAAAATGAAAAACACCCAATGTAAAATTTTATTTGTATTTCTCATAAAAAGCCACTAATCACAATCTCTTGAGGGTTTTTTTCCCACTTAGGAAAAAGGGTAGGATGGTGTGGCAGGGACTGACTAGAAAGTTATACTCAACTGAACCATAAGTGTAGGTATCATACTATCATCCATTGCAAAATAAGCACAGTGGGATTCGTACTCTTTTATATATTTATTGGTAAGTTACACATGCATCCAATGGGCTATGACCTCACCCTGCATCCCATCATTATGGGAGGAGGAATTATCAGTTGAGCTATAGCTCATTGGTCATAGTGGGATTCAAACCCTAGGCATTGAGCAAGGAGAACAAGTACATTTGTCACTCATCCACCTGCTGTACTGGTAATCCCATGTATTAAAATATGATGTGACTCCTCATTGTATTATGTGGAAAATTTGTGGAGAGAGCAGAATAATTGAGCTTTCAAAGTATTGACATATCTGTAATTGGGATTGTAAATATTTTCTTGCATTTTTTCTTTGAAAGTTGTACTATGTTTGGGGTATCTTGTAACTCTTTAGTTGATTTCATGGATCTCTTAAACCACAACTGCAATTCTTTAGGAGGCTTTATTATTTGAGTTTGCTTTCTTTAATAAATTTTCCTTTCGTGGAAGAAGTGTTACCTGGTATATAGAGTGTTTGGTCTAAGCTAGCTCACTATAATAGATAGGTTTCGTATCTAAGTTGAAGGCTATATATTTATTATACATTAGGTTCAAGTTATACCTGGTGTTAGTTTGTCAATGCTATACCACTTAATAACTTTCGTTGGATATATTTTTTGACAAATCTTTTGTTGGATTAGATTGTCTCTTTATATCTTCCATGCTTGCAATATATCAAGATTATCAGAGATCAATAACTAAACAATCTATAAAAGTTTACATTTCAAGTTTTTTGTATTTTAAAAATATATATAAAACATGAGTTTTTTATTTAGATTGTAAATAACGTCCGATTAATAGGAAATTTGGCATGTGTCTCAAGAATAAAGAGAATGTGTAGTTTAACAGTTGATTTTCTAAATATTAGTCCAATAAAAAAAAATATTAAGTGGTGTAGTATTAATAAAGAGCTAAACTATGTGTCTTATCAAAAAAAAAGAAAAGAAAAAAAGAACTAAACTAGGTGTAATTTGAATTTGACTATATATATAAAGAATGTCAAACAAGCTAATTTATTGGTTTCATGGCAGATCAGTTTTGGAAGAGGAGGATGAACGTGGAGTTGCTCACATAGTTGAGCATCTTGCCTTCAGTGCCACTAAGAAATACTCAAATCATGATATTATCAAATTCCTTGAAAGTATTGGGGCAGAATTTGGCGCTTGTCAAAATGCAGTAACTTGTGCTGATGACACTGTATATGAGATGTTTGTTCCTGTTGACAAGCCTGAACTGTTATCTCAAGCCATTTCGGTCCTGGCAGAATTTAGTTCGGAGGTATTATTATCCACCATGTTTGGTACTTTTGAAATTTTTACTTCATTTCGTATATTTACTTGTTCCATGCAGGTTCGAGTCTCAAAAGATGATTTGGAAAAAGAAAGAGGAGCTGTAATGGAAGAGTACAGAGGGAATCGGAATGCTGCTGGAAGAATGCAGGATGCACATTGGGTTCTGATGATGGAAGGTTCCCAGGTACTGATATTAAATACAATAAATTTGTTAATATTTCATATCTTAATGATTAATTATTGTATCAATTCATTGTTGAGGCTCTCTTGCAGATAGAATTGCACATTTATTGCATTAAACATTTCTCTTTCCTAGCTATCCTGATGAGTACATGCAATTATGTTTTACTTTTACTAGCCTTCTCTTATAATGCTTCTATATAGCAGCACCGTAACACACAAACTGCTTTTGGCCTTTCAATTTCCTTGTTTTATCATTTCATGTTGCTTCTTAAATCCTCTGATTGATTGCAGTATGCTGAACGCTTACCGATTGGATTAGAGAAGGTAATTCGGACAGTGTCTCATGAGACTGTGAAGCAGTTCTATAGGAAGTGGTACCATTTATCTAATATGGCAGTGATAGCTGTTGGAGATTTTTCTAATACGCAGGTTTGTTTTGTTTATGTATAAATTTTCACACGGAACTTAGGTTTTCTGGTTAAGATTTATTGACAATCTCTCTCTCTCTCTCTCTCTCTCTCTCTCTCACAGAGTGTAGTTGAGTTGATAAAGACTCATTTCGGACAAAAGAGTTCGGCACCTGAGCCTCCTCTTATACCAACATTTACAGTTCCATCTCATGAGGAACCGCGTTTTTCATGTTTTGTTGAATCTGAAGCTGCTGGGGTTAGTACAGAATAAATTTTAGTCTTGGTTCATACAAATATTTCTGCACATTTTTTAGAGCATGTGAGTAGTAGGCTTTCACATGGAAATTGTAATTTTAATAGCAATATCTTGACTTTATTCAAAAACAGTCTGCAGTTATGATTAGCTATAAGATGCAAGCAGATCAGCTGAAAACGGTGAAGGACTATAGGGATTTACTTGCGGAATCCATGTTTCTTTATGCTCTAAACCAAAGGTTTTTTAAGATCTCTCGTAGAAGGGATCCACCCTATTTCTCATGCTCAGCTGCTGCAGATGTTCTAGTGCGTCCGTTAAAGGCCTATATAATGACTTCATCTTGTAAAGAAAAAGGGACTGTTGAGGCCCTACAGTCAATGCTGATTGAGGTCTGCTTTTTATTTGTTTATAGAACTTCCTCTATCTTCCCTCTCTCTCCCTCTCTCTCTCTCTCTCTCTCTCTCTCTCTCAAAATGTTTACCTTTTTAATAACAGCTCTTATGCTTCAGGTTGCAAAGGTACGGCAACATGGTTTTTCAGAACGTGAAATATCTATTGTTCGAGCCTTACTGATGTCAGAGATTGAATCTGCCTACTTGGAGCGTGATCAAATGCAATCAACAAGCTTGCGGGATGAATATTTACAAGTATATCCCAATTGTAGTTTCTTGGGACATCTTATTGTTAATTTGAATTTTTAGTCATTATAAAAAATTCGTCTTTTTTTTTTTTTTTTTTTTGGTTGCAGCATTTTCTGCGCAATGAACCTGTTGTTGGGATTGAATATGAGGCTCAACTTCAGAAAACTCTTCTACCTTGTTAGTAACTATTATTGTATCTATAAATGCACTGGTTCTAAGATTTCTGAAAAAGACCAAGTATGAAAATATATATGGTTGTTCTCACCATGCTCTCTTATATGCATAGATATAACGGCATCAGAGGTATCCAAATATTCAGAAAAGTTAAGAACATCATGCAGCTGTGTCATAAAGACAATTGAGCCTCGAGCTTCTGCAACAGTAGATGATCTGAAGAATTTAGTGTTGAGGATCAATACTCTTGAGGAAGAGATGAACATTTCTCGTTGGGATGATGAACAAATTCCAGAAGAAATTGTCAGTTCAAAGCCAAATTCGGGGTAAAGTTGGACCACTTTGCAGATCAGTATTTTGAGGATATTTATTTTATTTATTTTTTGTATACTTGTGATGCCTCAATTTGATTGATTGTGTAATGTGTATGGATATGTGATGAGTCTCACATCGGGTATTTACTGGGTAAATCTGGGCTTTATTAACAACTATAAGGAGCCTCAATTGGAACTAATTCTTCTGAGGTATAGCGCGATGTGGTTAACGCATTTCCTTCGGTCGTTACATATGGTATTAGAGCCGGCCTGGTAATCCTGTATAGGCTTAGAGACACTACCCCACGAAATGGGCTCTAACGAGAACGTTAGGGATTTAAGTGAGGGAGATTGTGATGGCTCAATTTGATTGATTGTGTGATGTGTGTGGGTATGTGATGAGTCTCACATCGGGTATTTATTGGGTAGATCTGGGCTTTATTAACGACTACAAGGAGCCTCAATTGTGACTAGTCCTTTTGAGATATAGCACAGATACGACTAGCGCTTTTCCTTGGGTCGTTACAATACTACTCTCCCTATTTGCATTGACTAGCTTTTATTTGTCTTTGGATGTAGTTTGATACATGATGCATTCATTTTTTTTCTTCTATATTCCTTACTAGCTCAATGAGACTGCTCATTTGTGCTACTTAGGAGGATCTGAATCTACAAAACAGATTACGTTTGCAATTTGATTATATGAATGTAATTTTTTTGTTGCAAATAATTTGTCTCAGGAATATTGTGCAGCAGTCTGAATATCCAATTGTTGGAGCTACTGAATTAATTCTATCAAATGGCATGCGAGTTTGCTATAAGTGTACAGACTTTCTTGATGACCAGGTATAAAACCGTATAGGTATTGGAATATCTGTAGTGAAAAGAACTATCTAATGGAATTATATGTAAAATCTCATTTATATTACCTCCTCAATTTGCTATATTTATGAGTTTTTGTTGGTCTGATGTATTTGTTTATTCTTAAAGTTTTGAACTTACATAGAAACAATTATTGGATAGAGTTGGGAGAAACATAGAAGTAAATCTTGCATTTTAAATTCCTGTGCATAAGATTAACAGTTTTTATGGTAGGAACTAATGGATGAATTTCTTAAGTTGGGTATGAGATGAAACAACTATGAAAACTGTAGGAATATAAACAAAGGTATTGTGATTTCCAATGGAAAAAAATTAGTGGATTGGCCTGGTCAACTATGAAATGATACAGATCATTGGAAGAATGAGTGCTTACTAGTAAGAGAACTAAAACTCAACTAATAAAGGTTAGTTCTATTGTAAATTTCAGTCTTTCATATCATATAATTTCATTTTAAGACTAATTATATGGCTATAAAATTCACACTTAGATCTTAGAAAGAAATGGATTTGAAATACTCCTATATGTGATATGATCAAGGTCGACTAGGTTCCTTTCCAGTCATTTGGGGAGTAAGTCTCCATTTTTATGTTTTTCCTTTCATAATTGTAAGCAGAAGCACGAAAGATCTGGAAATTGGTCTATCATAGCTGGAGGGCATAGATTGCCTTATATGTGAACTTTGGGGATTAGGATTACATGCTTAAGTGTTGGTTGCAGAGGGATATGAACTTGAATCCAATTTAGGTTCAATCTTTGCAGGAGTTATTATAGTGTGTAATTGCAAGACTGAAGGTCAAGTTTGAAACCTAGAGGAACTTCCTTTTAATTTTCTCCTTTTTTTATGCTCTCTCTTTTCTTTTTCTTTTTTTTTTCTTTTTTTTTTTTTTATATTCCCTGGTGCATCTTAAAGGAGACTAGTCATTATCGAGAGAACTTGATCACTTGAAGGCTCTTGTGAAGGGGCATTTATCAATTCTCCTTTTTGTTTCTTGTTCTCATTGAGAGTAGAGCTTGTTTCTTGTTGACGTTACCTCAAATATACTGGGCTCTTGTTCTATACTTTTTGGCTGTGAATTATTTTTTGGCCTACAGAAGTGATTATTATGTATGGCATTGCTTCTGTGTCCTGGCTGTGGTTTTGTGCTGGGTGTTTGGTTTGTTCTGCACTTGGTATATTAGGCTGGGTCTTTGTACTCTGATCTTGTTATGGCTGGTTGTCTTGTTGTGGTTGGGTGCTGTTCACCTGATTTGTAGTCTTTGGCTGTTGTGGCTACTTTCACAGCTTCTTTTCAAAAAAGATTCTCTTACATATAAATAAAAAAAGTGAATATATGATCTAAACCTGAGCATGACTTCAGGTGCTATGTATAATTCTTTTGGCTCTTTATTCCAACAGGTTCTCTTTACAGGCTTCTCATATGGGGGTTTATCAGAACTCCCAGAGAGTGAATATTTCTCTTGTTCAATGGGACCAACCATTGCTGGAGAAATTGGTGTATTTGGTTATAGACCATCAGTATTAATGGACATGCTTGCTGGCAAGAGAGCTGAAGTCGGTATGAATCTTGGAGCATACATGAGAAGTTTCTATGGTGATTGTTCACCATCTGACCTGGAAACTGCCTTGCAGGTTTGTTTCATGTCCAAAGTCTCATTTGTTAGAACTTGTTAAGCTTGCATATTGGGGATTGTACACAAAGTTGTTGCTTCCTATTGTGCCTGTCCCTCCTTCCAACCAGATCTGGGTTTTATTTGGGTTCATGGCTTTTTCAGTTCTAATTATGCTGTTCTGGCTCTGGCAGCTTGTCTATCAACTATTTACAACAAATGTAACACCAGGAGAAGAAGATGTCAAAATAGTGATGCAAATGGCTGAAGAAGCAGTTCGTGCTCAAGAGAGGGACCCTTACACTGCTTTTGCAAACCGTGTGAAGGAGCTCAACTATGGAAACTCCTATTTCTTTAAGGTGTGCCTGATATCCTGTTTTAAAAATTACTGATTCAAGATGGGTGCGCCCTCCTTCTAACTTGCTGTCAATTTCTTCCTTGTGTAGCCCATTAAAATAAGTGACCTTCAAAAAGTTGATCCATTAAGAGCTTGTGAATATTTCAACAAGTGTTTCAAAGATCCATCAACTTTTACTGTTGTGATTGTAGGGAATATTGTTCCAACGATTGCACTTCCCTTAATATTGCAGTATTTGGTAAGTAATAGATTCTTTTTGTTTCTAGTTAGGCATGGAATGGTAAATATTCCATGTTAACTGGGTTTGTGATTCTGCATGCAGGGTGGAATACCAAGGCCTCCTGAACCTATTATGCATTTTAACCGTGATGACCTCAAAGGCTTACCATTCACTTTTCCATCAACCATAGTTAGGTAATCAGCAAATGTGTGCAATCTCACATGCATGCTCGTATACAGCCATATAATTTTGAGTGATGGTAGTAGTTGAACATATTTCTGGAATGTAATAGGAAGGGTAGGGTCATCTATGGATTCAGTTGGACCGGCTAATGATCCTGAATTATCCTTGACTTTACAGTGATGATTTCTCATCTTATTTCTTTGGAGGAATTATTCATTCCACTTTTTTTTTCTCTGACAGGACACCCGTTCTTAAATCATCCTCCTCTTTGTTGTTATCTTTGAATGTTGTTGCTTCCATACATTTCTGTTGACATTTGAAACATCATTGGAATTTTCCTGTGTGGATGCCTCTTTTTTATTTTGTTTAGAATTCAAATCCCTTTTAACCATTGGATATGCTTGTAGAGAAGTGGTCCGGAGCCCGATGGTGGAAGCACAATGTTCAGTTCTGTTATGCTTTCCTGTGGAGCTGAAAAGTGGAACAATGGTATGTCTAATTTTAGATCTATCAATTAAATACTTCTGTAATGGATTGCCATCGGGCCTTTCTTGGCTTTCATTTTACTGATGGGTTATAGTGAGTTATCTGTGAAATAGAATAAATTAAACCCAAAATAATAATAATAATTATGGCAGGTAGAAGAGATTCACTTTGTTGGGTTCCTGAGCAAACTTCTTGAGACAAAATTAATGCAGGTTCTGCGTTTCAAGCATGGGCAGGTCTGCATGCATGTCATTTATCTTTCTTTTGATCATAATATTTGTTGGCCTTGTTTTTATTTAATTGCCTCTGCATTCAGATCTACTCTGCCAGTGTTTCAGTATTTCTTGGCGGTAATAAACCTTCTCGAACTGGTAATGTTCGTGGTGATATTAGCATAAATTTCTCTTGTGATCCAGCAATCTCCACAAAGCTGGTAGGTTGTTATGGTCGTATTTTATTTTTGGTTTTTGGTCTAATAATTCAGTGGCCTATCTGCTCACTTTCTAGCTCTTGGTATATTTCTTAACAGGCTGATCTTGCTCTGAATGAGATATTACTTCTTCAAGAGGAAGGACCTACAGATGAGGATGTTTCAACCATCCTTGAAATTGAGCAAAGAGCCCATGAAAATGGGCTTCAGGTTAGAATTTCTTTACATAGCTGTGTGTTTCATAAAAAGGTGGTCCACATGGTTGTCAAAAAGATGACTTATCAAAAAATATGGTTGTCATAAAGATGGAGAAAAGGCTATATGATTCTTAGACACACCATTTTCAACTTGCTTTGCATTAAAACTTTCGACTTTCTTCTCATCTGTTTTTGGCAATCACCCAAAGCATTAAGGGTCATGGATGTGAGAAATGAGAGCAATTTACTACCATTCATTTCCTGATGCTGATTTACTTATGCTTTTTCAGGAGAATTACTTCTGGCTTGACAGGATTTTACGCAGCTACCAGTCAAGAATCTATTCTGGTGATGTTGGCACTTCTTTTGAGGTTGGTGGTTGTAACTGTGTTTGTATACCAGCCTAAGTTGCTGTTTGCATACAAGTGTTACTCTCTTTTTTTTCATTGATAAGCTTACAAGTGTACCCCAATGGTTTTTGAACCCATAACCTTACCCTCTTTACCCCATTCTTATGTGGGAGGTGGTGGCATTTGAGTTTAAACTCATTGGCGATGTGTTATGTTTCTATTTGGCCCTAGAGTCCATTTGGTTGGGTGGAAAACAAGGAGGATAGAAAATGGGGAAGAGAAAATAGTGTTTTGGGTTGTTTGGTTTGGAGAGAAAAGGGGAAAGATTTTGGTGGGGCTCAAGTATTTCTTTCTGGGCCCACCGAAATGTAATCTCTCCAATTTGGAGAGAAAACTCTGGTGATTGTGCTGGCTGTTGCTTCAGCCTGTTGCAATTACATTTTTGTCCCTCTCATTATAATGTTAACTACAACTACCAACCACATGTCTTTATCTTCTTCTTTTTTGTTTCATGTAAATCTAATCTTATTCTTCTCTTTCAAACACAATGTTTCTGCTCTTAGTCCACTACAACGTCTTTGTCCTGGTTTTTTTCCCCTTAACATTGGAAACACTTTCGTTATAGTGTTTCTATTAAAAAATAAAAAATAATTGTTATATATAAATTATAATAACAGAAAATTAATATAATATAATATGTGTAATATGTTAAATTTTATAAATTAATTTTAATTAATTATAAATAATCTTTTAATTTAGTGATTAAAAAAATTACTTCATATATATTATGTAATAAGGGCATAGGAGTAAATTTATACAATTTACATTTTCTATCCTCTTATTTTTCTTCTCAACTAAACAAAAAAGTTTTCTATCTTCCCACATTTCCATTTCCTCCCCATTTTCTGTTCTCTCATTTTTTCATTCCCTAACCAAATGGACCCTTAAGGTACAAGAATATTCAGAATAACAATATGTGGTGACAGATGCATACAGCTAATTGTCTTCTTGGCTTCTGAAGTGTAGCAAATAAGAATTCTTAGTATTTATTGCACCATTACTTTACTATTTTATGCATAGAGTTCTGGATTTCAATAAGAATTCTTAGTATTTAATATTGTGTTTTTAGATCTTTAGCGGAAAAAAAAAAAAAAAAAAAAATCTTTGGTACATATATTTTTAGTCCCTTGTCAATTTGGTTCATATATTTTGGTAGTATTCAATTTGGTCTCTATGGTTAACTCACTAGTGGAAATTGACTACAAGGTGAAAATAGTAGAGACAAATTGACAGCTACCAAAATTTAGAGACCAAATTAATAGTGACCTCAAAATGGTATTTTTCTTTGCTTGTAAAAATCTCAAATGCAGCTTACCTGGTTAACATAAAAAGTAGTTCCAAGCAATTAATTGTTTGGATACTTCTCTAAACAATATTGCTACTGAGGATTGGCAATGACAGTAACATTCTAGCTGAATAGTCACGATTTTAAGTATCCACCATACCTTGATGTTTCTATTCATCTTTTAGCTGAAGAAAGAAAATGTAATGCTTGGGCATGTAATTGCAGCTCAGCAAGCACTTCATCTTCACTTCCAACCTTCCATTTGTATGCAGCCATTTTAGTAACAATAGTAGGGTAGAAACGTGTATTATACTTTTTTAAAAATCTTAAAGAGACTTAAATCTGTAATAATTTCTCTGATGCAGATTATAGATGATGGGCGGTCCAAAGTTAGAATATCTCTGACACCAGAAACAGCAAAGTTGGCACTTCAGAGGATACTACCTTATCCTTGCAAAAAACAGTACACTGCAGTGATTCTAATGCCCCAGACGTCACGCTTTAAGTTACTGAAATCATTCTTTCGATCTATTAAGACCAGTTATCGCAGAGATGCAAAGGTCAGTCATGATTATGCATGTTTTACCACTTATGTGTATCTAGTGCACTGTGCACATGCCATTATTCTCCAAGGAGTTTTTGGAACATTCTAAATATTCTCTAGAAGTTCTACAACATTCTCAATGTGTATATTGTTAATTCGTTCCAAAATTTCAGCAAAATTCCTAATTTGTTAATTTGACTATATCTGCCCCTGATGTGTGTTGCTTTACCATTCGTTTCTTTTTGGGGGGGGGGGGGGGGGGGGGGGGGGTAAGATGTAAGCTAATCCATTTCATCCCTGTTATCTCTTGACGAGGGTGTGCTCTAGTATATGTGTGTGTGTGTGTATATATATATATTTTGAAATTTGTATCTCAAATTTTTGCTATTCTATTTTGTTGTGGCAGATTTTAGCAGGCATTGCTGGTATGGCGGTCATAGGTCTTAGTTTGTGGAGATATTCAAGGAGTACCCTGAAATCTTAGGAGATGTACATAGCCAAGTTAAATATAGTTGAGAAGTATGAAGGTTTCCAACACAAGTCAGGATGGATTATTTCTTCACTGTAGATGGATGTGAGGTGGTGCATATTACCTTCACAAGAGCTGGGAATTTGGACAATAAGAGGAACTACATTACAAATTTAAATATGGCCCCAATGAAGGCTTGTAACATATATGGATACCCATTTTTTATCTAGTCAGCTAGGGTAGGATGCACCACTTTCTAGGGGTGATACGCAATGTGGTATTCATTGCTGAACAGATTACATTGTGAAACAAAATAGTTCTTGTGAAATTTGTCTGAAGACTCCAAAACTATGCTGATAATTTGTTCGATTAGCATGACCTGGCTTCTCTAACGGGGTTTCCCCTTGTGTCGAATAGGATCGCATGTGTATGATAGAATTTGAAACTCATGAGGTACGTTTCATGATAATTGTTTTTTAATTGGTTTTCTTTTAGTCGTAGATGGGATTTCAATTCTCGTCATTTCTTTGACGATTTTATTAATTAGAAATTGTCATGTCTAAATTATTAAAATACGTAATTCAAATATATTGAGGCTTCGTCCGCACGGATAGGTCCAAAATACAACACCGATCTCATAAAAATGAAAAAACCAAAAAAACTTTGCAAGTAAAAAGCTGGGCAAACGGTATTTTCCCATTTATTATGGTGCATTTGTTACTTGCAATGTCTCATAAACTTTGCAACTAATGACCTTTCTTCACTATTGTTATTTAGCACATTGTCCCATCCCAATACAAAATTTTGTTGATCATATTTTTCGAAAAATTTTGACTTTTTAATCAATTCAATTTAAAGAAAATCCTAATAATCGGGAGTAAAATGCTTATTACCAGTATTTTTTAATAGGGCTTATTACCAATAGTTGTGAGTGCACACTTGCATATTGCTCAGTTTTGAAGTTTACGAGGAAAATTACTAATTATAGGGGAAAAAAAAGTTGCAATTAACCCAAGTATCTAGTGGCTAGTATAAGACAATATGTGAAAAAAATATTTGTATCTTTAAGTATTAGTTATATACAACATTTCTTTCATATTGTGTGGACCCAATTCACACGTGAAATTTACACAATGTGAGAGATGTTATATAACAAGTGGACTACTTTTTTAAAGGAACAAAAAAAAAAAAAGAAAAAGAAAAATAATTACCAATTGGTTCATTTATCAATTAGTATTATTATGAGTAAAAAAAATAAAAATACACTAAATTTTATCATTTTTTTACATAATATTTTAAGTAGAAGATTGTAATTAATATGATATCATTTTTATATGAGATGAGATTATTATTAACATAATTTTTATTGTACATTGATCATAACATGATATTTTATCTTAATTGTTATTAAAAAAACATTACGAAATTTGTTGGGTATCAAACTTGTTTAAAATCATCACACACCTTTAGTACGATAGTCACTCTATAAATATAAATGTTTGTGGGGTGTGAGAGTAAAGACCGAAGTTCAAGTCTCTAGAAAGGAGGTTCACATACATGATATCTTATCTTAATTGTTATTAAAAACATTATGAAATTTTTGGGTATCAAACTTGTTTAAAACCACATTCTCAAAAAAAAAACAAAAAAAAAAAAAACCTTTTTTAAAACCATCACACACTCTTAGTGCGATGGTCATTGTATAAGTATAAATGTTTGTGAAGTGTAGGGGGCAAAGACTGAAGTTTAAGTCTATAGAAAGGGGGTTCACATACATATTCACTTATATTAAGTTATAATAGAATTTCAATCTTGTGTATATTAAAAAAAAAAACTTGTTTTGACAGTTTTTTTTTTTTTTTTTAAGTTTATATATATATATATATATATATATTAGTTTTTTTTTTTTTTTTAAAGGATTGATATTATTAATATATCTAATGAGATAAGCTTGAATATGTGGCAAGTAAGCTTTCCTTTTAAAATGAAAAGATCACATGGACTTTACTTTTACTGTAAAGCTAAAGTTACTTTATTAGAACATTCTCATTAACACTCTCAAATGTTATAAATACTAAATTTTAGTATCAAAAGATCAAAAACCATACTCCATCAAAGCTCTTAAATCCTATTCATTTTGCAATCTAGCTACAGTAGGCTACTATGCCCACTAGAGATAGCAGTCCATTGTAACAAGATTGTAAAAAAAAAAAAAAAATTGTTTAATAAAGAGAGAGAGACAAAGGAGAGAAAGAGAGAGGCAGAGGAGAGAGAGGAAAAATAAAAAATAATAAAGAAAGAATATTTAAATGGAGTATTAAAAAAAATAGAAGTTTTGATATAAGGAATATTATAAAATGATGTGTTATATATTATAAAATTAGTTTTTAATATGGTAAATGTTAAATTTTTTAGAATTGCTGATGAGAATGCTCTTATGGTAGCTTAAGAATTAATTATGATACAACATTAAATGTCACAATGACGTGATCTCTGTAATTAATTATTTATTTGTTTTACTTAAAATTATCACTTTTTTTCTCATATTATTTAGAGTATTCACATAAGTTTGTGTATAATAGAAAAATAGGTAAAATTTATACAATTTTATCTAAAAATGATTCATATCAATTTGTGTATAATTATTGGGTAAATATACAAGTTTGCATTGACATTATTCATTTCGTATTTTGGTATTTATTCTTTCTTTACTATATCAAGGATGAGGGAAGAGACTGAATGGTAATTGTTGTGTGGTGAAAGAAAAATTTTAAAAATTCAAAAAAAAATTAATGTTTTAATAAAATATAATATAAAATAGATAATTTGATGTGATGAATTTTAAAAATTGAGTATATAAAATAAATAAATAAAAAATACATTTTCATGCTAAAATAGACCTAAATTTTTAGCCTAACTAATATGAACTTAGGACAATTGTAACCAAAGTTGTGATTTATTTATGTAATTATTAAATTTTTGTTCTTATCCGCTTGTCCGAGATAAGATCTTCCAAATCACCGCTGATTGTGCCAAATCACGGTATTTTCGTCTGAAAACTCTGCGTAAGATAACGCTTTGAATTAATACACGACTCAGCATAGCGGTTTTCACGTTATCCAAAACCCAAAAAAGAAAAAAGAAAAAAGAAAAAAGGCTGCTATAAAAAGGCACTGTACAAAAAGTGATATAGATAAAACTGGATTTGGATGAGATCACACTGGTACAGACAATGAGACAAAAACAAGCCCACAAACCTGTGTTCGTGTGAAGAAAGAAAGTCAAGAAAACTGTGGCAAACACAACGACAATGGTGATGACAACAAGGCATGCAAACAAGACTGAAGCCATGGCTATGTCCATGTCAATGGCTATTCCGACCCTTCCAAACGAAGTCATAGCAGAGATACTTTCAAGACTGCCAGTTAAGTCTCTGGGTCAGTTTAGGTGCGTTTCAAAGCCATGGCTTTCTCTTCTCTCTGACCCCCACTTCATCAAAATGCACCTTAAACAAAAACTGTCACACAAACTCTTTATGTATTTCATGTTTTGTTCCAAAAAATTCAAAATCCAATCTTTGGACTATGAAGCCTTAGTTAGTGGTGATGATGATGAAAAGTCTGCTGGAAAGAATCTTCAACTCCCAGTTGCAATGGGTTCCTTGCGCGGGGTTAGGATTCTTGGTTCTTGTAATGGTTTGTTGTGTTTAGGCATAGGTGACAATGGCATTATCATGTGGAACCCATGTACCGGAGAGTACAAGAGATTACAAGAACCCAGTGGATTAGGTTCTTATGGTTTTGGTTATGACTGTTGCAATGATGATTACAAGTTAGTTAAAGTAATTCCAAGAAATGGATCTGACGAGACTGGTGTAGATGTCTTTTCACTCAAAACCAATTCTTGGAAGAGGGTTTGTTATGGTGGTCATAGTTTTGACCTTGTTGATGATGTGGGGACCTTGTTAAATGGGTCTGTTTATTGGCAAGCAAAACGTGAAGAGACAAAAGAGACAAAATTCATTATTGTTTCCTTTGATTTGGTGAAGGAGAAATTTCGTGAGTTGCCAAAACCTGATAGCAAGTTTGCAGAAGGGCCTTTGTTGGGTGTTCTAGGAGAGTCTCTTTGTGCATGTCGTTCTTTGTTTGGGAAGAATGTTGAGGTATGGGCAATGAAGGAAGAGGGAGCTGAGGTGTCTTGGATTAAATTTGCCACTGTTTTGCTAGAGATGGAGCCGGAATATATTCGTGAATATTCGGTACCATTATGCTTTGCAAAGAATGGTGAAGCCATAATGCTCAAAGGTGGATTGCAATTGGATGCCTACAATTTGAAGGAAAATGGTTATAGGAGGATATACATTTCCCCTATTGGTCAGTATGAATTTGATGGGACTGTATATGTGGAAAGTTTAGTTTCACCAAATGCTTATGATGGTGCTCCTTCGCAGTCTCCAAGAATTGGGGAAAATGCTCAAGAAAAGGTCGAGGAGTAGCAAGGTAAAACATTTTATATTATGTTCTATCTCCATTTGTTCTTAATCCCATACTATGTTCCATTTCAATTTTCATAAATGGGTTTGGTTCCACTGTTACTGATTTATTCTTCTATTTTGAGTGATTAAATAACTTTCTTGACAAGTTTCCCATTTACGACCGTATTTGCAGAGGCAATTACATAGCACAGTGAGGGCCTTTTAGGTGTATCAAGATGAAATTCCAGTTCACTACCTTATCAAGAGATTAAGTTGACCTGTGGTATTCATGTCACTTGATAAAATACTTAAGATGAAAAAGGTAGATTGATCTTGAATTCAATGCGATTTTCCTCACCTAGCATTTGAGATGTTGGTCGGCTATGCAACCAAGTGGAATTTTGACTATTCATAAAATTATATAAAATAAAAAGAAGAAGAAAAAGAAAAAGTGGATTCTTAACTAGGTAGTAGATCAGGTCAGCATTATTTTTAAGTTTTTAATTCCAAAGGATTGTTGCCTTTTTTTTTTTTTTTTTTTAGCCTGACATGATAAAACCCTTCTTGTCTTTTAATATAACAGATGCTAGATGATATAATTGTGTGTGTGCACTTGCGCGTAGATGTACCTTCATTCACATGACTGAATGGCTATTAATTATTTGTTTTCTTCAGCCAACACAGCAATAATGCAAAAAGAGTAGTCACTGTGGTTGTAGATAGAGGCTTTTGGTGCATTTTTAACATAGTGGCCTGCTGCAATGACCTTTATTCTGCAGTCTCTGGAAACTATCGATGGGTTGATGGGTTAATGAGTTTAACAAGGACTTAAAAAAAAAAAAGAATTTAATTTATCAAAATCTTGTTTTTATTATGATTTTGTTCTCATGCTTAGTTAAACTAAGAATCTTTTTCTTTGAGCAAAGGAATATTGCATGATGATTTTTATTTTGATCACTTTATTTTGAAGAGAAGAAGCATTCATTCTATGTTCATACTTACCTATAGACAATGCAACGCTTCCCACTTGTTCATTATTATGGCAGAAAGAAGCTTCTATCCCATTTTTTACTAATTTTTCCAGCACATGTTAGTAACTTTCCAAGTATAGATTAAAGGTACCATCTTATATGCGTTGTTATAGTATAGACGCAAAGCTTAAACTTATCAAAAGGTGTGTATTAGTTGATCTTTCTTCTCTTTTTATCAGTTAAAAAAGAGGAAAAAGAATACGGGAGTTGTAAAACAATCTCTAGGCAGATTTAGAGGTTTTAAAAGTTAATCCATGCCTTTTCATATAAACTTTTGAGATACAGCATGATAGAAAGAAGTCTGTCTCCCTTATAGTGTTTTATATAGCTATTTATCTATCCTTTTATAACTCGTTTCTTTTTGTTGTAATTACATGCATAGTGTCATTTTTAAAGAAATTAGCCTGTCAAGTTTAAACTATAAACTTACTCTGAACATGAGGATTACTTCTTTTTATTAACATTTTTACCTTCTTATTTAATTTTCTTTTGGGTACAGGTTGGAGAGGTTTGACCTAGGTTAGCGTTGTTGGCAAAAAAGATGATGACGAAGAAAGATGATGACGAAAAATGCAAAGGAAGAGTGATTACATTTCACTGTAGTTATTGTACAGATTGAGCACCATTGAAGAATCTTTTATCTTTTTTAAATAAGACCCTGCCCTTCATAGGCTGGATAAAGATTACATGACTTAGGCTAGAATTGAGTAGCAAGTTATTTCAGATATTTGCTTTATTAATCTTTAGATTGCTGGCTTTTGGCACTTTTATTTGGTTGTAGTTAGAACTAATTCTAATGCTACACAGTCTGATCGAGTTTTTTACAAAAATTCCACTTGTTTGATGGCTGTTTGGATTTGGTGGCAGACTGAAAAATACAAGTAAAGGATATCCGACTAAAATTTCATTTGGACTGTGTGCGTATGTCTTTTTGATGCATATTACTTACTTGCAGCTAGCTTTTGCTCGATATTCATTTTCCATTGGAAAAAAGGTTGCTGAACTATCTTCCTTTTGCTCTCCCTTTGGAGGATTAGCATTGCTGTTGTCTTTACGGCAAACAATGTGACATTCTTTGAGGCATCTGGACTACATGACAAACACAGACTCTCTAGACGTATACGGTGAGATGGCTAAAAATTTAGATGCATTCCAGATTATTTGACACCAAAAAAATTTTGTTGGAGGAGGTGGCTCTACTGGGAAAATGATCAAGTTGGCATTTTTAAAATCTGATGAATCAATAATGTATTTGCTTGGAATACTTATTTAGGTTTTATGCTTTATTCAAAATTTAATCAATGTAGAAAGATCAATGAAAAGACAGGATGCTAAATGCCATGTCTGTGCTGTAGCAACACAAAACCGAAATGATTAAAAACAATAGCCAGAAAGGGAAATGTCAAAAGATGCCACATTGCGTGCTAAATGACTGTCTGCTTGTCGGTGTGGTGATTAAACTTATGTTAAATTCAAAGGGCTTAACATATGAATTTGTAGACTGAAAAACATATCAGCTTTTCCTGAACATCCTTGGACTGGAATAACATCTATAATATTGTTTTATTTATTTTATAAATAATTCAATAGTTACAATGGAGAAGAGTGGATTTGAATTTCAGTTGTTATGGACATACCAGAATGTCGGGTATATATATAAATATATTTTAATAATTCGATAGTTACAATGAAAGAGAGTAGATTTGAACTTTAGATATTATAAACATACTAGAATGTTGGGCAAAATATGTATTTCCTTGGTTCTTTTTTTCAATATTTTCTAGTAATAAAAAGAAACGGAGGAAGTACAGATTCTACTTGAATCATCTTCCATATGGTACAAATAATATCATTGAACTAGATACACAGATCACTTTAAATACCTAATATTAGATATACGAACCAGTTTAAATACAAGAAGTTTGTGTTGCTGCCTATTGCCCAAATGTCAATATAAGACAGATAAGGTTCACGGATTCCAGTTTCATCCACTTTGCAATTAAGGACTGCATACCCGCCAAATATTCCCTTGTTGCAGTGTCAACCATCTTTTATTCAAATAACAAAGAGGGACCATTCCTAATGGCATGTTTGGATGTTTAAAAAAGGAGGGGAGTAGAGTAGAGGGAGGGAGAGTAATGCAATTACCTTGTTTGGAAGTTTTTTAAAGAATGAGGGGAGAGGTTTGGAGGAGTTTGGAGGGGTTTGGACTCCCTCTAACCCCCTAATTTTAATTCTCCCAAATTGGAGAGATTTGGAGGGGGAGTAGAGTACATAAACTATTGACCAAGTAAATTACCTAATTTACCCTTATTATATTAACAAAATTACACAAGAGGAAGGGCTAATTACTCCCTTCCTCCTTACTAATTTTAAAAACATCCAAATAATGTGAAGGTGAATCATTTGCCTCTACTCCCCTCCCCACTACTCCCCTTCCCTCTACTCCCCTCTACTCTCCTTCCTCTCTAAACTTCCAAACAAGCCATAAAAGTTTTTACTTGTTTCTTTGTTTGTCTGCTTATGAATTTCTTGGTGGCCCATGTTTGGTACCGTTTCTTCTGGTATGATTCTGGTTATTGTTAACTAATTTTGATAGGACATGCACACTGATTTTATACACCGGTTGACAGAATTTTGTCATTCCAGAAGAAGAAACCGTATCTGTAGCCACTAAAATGTTCCCCTTTTAACTTAATAAGCCAAAAACAATTGTAGGTATTCGATCATTTAAACAAAACTATGCCATTTAGTCCGTATTTTTGTCATTTTGAGAGAACGCAAGAGAGGCCAATTGTTATAAACGACAAAAGAAAAATTCATCCACCTATTCATAATAACGAACAAATTACATAGACAATCTCTACTGCCAATAGTCTTCAATCACAAAATTTGTAAACAAAATTCCAGAGAAGTTCTATCTACTGTTACACTATGATCTTGTACATTCCCATCAAGAACTTAATAAAGTATTTGATAACAACAAACGTCACCGGAGCACATATTCTTCATCTGTCTCCTCTGTATTTAAAAACTAACTCAAACCCCACTATAATGACCAAAATTCCCTTTTAATAGGCTTTGTAAGAATACGTATAGGCTCGAAGCTTTCTTATTTCTTCTGATGACTCCAATAGTAGATGATCTACATAGAGACATACTCCAGCTCCGCTGCGATTCCATGCATGCGTTATTTCTCAGTGAAGACATTGTAATAGAAAAATGCTGACAGATAAGTTAATAACATACCCAAGTGGCCCAAATGGAAGCCAGATAACATCCCACCGAAACTTTGGCAATCTACCACCCAAAGAAGTATCAAATAAGTAAACAGATCACTGCACTTAACATATTAGAACATCCAGCAGGATATAAACACTAAAACATACTTCACTACGTGAAGAGAATCCAAAGAGCAGAAAAAGATGGCATCAAATTGAAAATGTAATCAGCAACTCAGGATAATTGCATTTGTACCATGTTAGAATGGGGACCAAGAAATTTAAAAAAGAAAAAGAAAAAGAAAGGCAGTGAAGCGATAGAAATGAGGGAGGACAGAGACCAAGAGATTTTATATCAACATACTCCGTGTGTAATTTTTTTTTGATAAATAACATACTCCGAGTGTAATATATTCATAATATTATCTTATTTGAGTTTGTGAAAAGGTAACTTTGAGAACTTGAAATACCTTAACATGTAATGTAACCAAAAAATTGCCAGTATGATTCCAGCTAAGCACGAGTACCAAATCCATTGCCTGTGATATTTTGAGTTATGAAGCAGCCCTATGATGGCGAATGAACATGCTAAAACAGCTAGCCAATCTGTTCAAATTTAAAACCAGTGTTATATCTGAAATGAATTTAACAACACCAACCATGTAAAAAACATGACATCACAATATTCACAACATCCGGTTTCAAAATTCCCCACTCCAAATGGAAGAAATAAAACTCAACTAATACATTGAAGAACATATAAAAAGCTGTTGCCTGGCCACCAAACAGGTACATTCTCATGAAACAAAGAATTTGATTGATAACCAAGACAAAGGAAGGTATTACAAGAACCATATATGCAAGGGCCAAAAATAAATGCTGATTACAGAAGACTAGTTGAACAGTTGATATTAATGCTACAATAGTCTAACAATAAATGACGTGCAATCATCCCAAAATGAATGGAAAAAGAAGAAAAAAGATATAAGTAAAAAAAATGAACCTGCAGATATAACCATCCACGAGTCAACCTCCTCCATGAAGTAAGCATGATAACGCTGTTCATCAAAAAAGGTTAAACAATCAATTGAACAAACACAATTTTTGAAAGGAAATAGTCATGAGATACAGTATGCAATTACATAGCCCCTGGTCTAAACTTGATATTATTGGCTAATTTTGTTGTAATGCCACAAAACAGAAACAAACGAGCTCCATTTATCCAGAAAATTCGAGGAATTACACGTCTCAATTTTCTAGAGTTTTCCATGATCAACATAAAAGCATTCTGCCAAGATTTCAGTATCCTACAATAGCTCACCAAAACATACTAAGTTCAAGATATTAGGATTGATGATTAAGCTCATTCTCTGGTAGAATCTGGGCTAGTGTAATGAAGCTGTCATTGATTTCAGATGCTGAAAGCAGATGGAAGGAATGGAGCTATTGGGTTATTAACGATCTAGTAGGGCATAGTCTTAGAGTTACCATTTGTAAGATAGCCTGGTGGGCTGCTGTCTATCATTTATGGCAGCAGAGAAATGCTATTGTTCATTCAAAGAGGATCAAGAGTGAGAAGCAAAACATCAAGGTTATTAGGAAGGATGTTAAAAGCAGAATAGAGAGCAAAAGGGGAGTAGAAGAATTAATTCTTAACAGGATAATGAGGATATTATGCTGCAAATGGGACATAAATCCTGCTATTCTTTGCAAAACTTCCTGACCTCCTTTCTGTTTAGCTGAATAGCCTTACGGCTTATATTGGTTCTGCAATAGTTTAGGATATTACTGTAATTGTAGTTTAGAGCTGTGGCAGAGTACTTTGCTCTGTTTTTGGTTTCAAGCTTATGGCTGTGTACTATGTTGGTGCTGGGTGATATAGAGGTGTACCTATGGTTTGTTGTATTTCTGGGCCTTTGGGCTCTTGGTGTGAACTCTTTTGTGAAATAATATTCAATTGATTCATCAATAAAAATATGATTAAGGACATCTCCAAAATGACTGTCTTACCTATTACAAATCACGCCCTTACATTAAAGGTTATACCCAGTGCACAAAGCTCCCACTTTTTGTGGGGTCTAGGACATGTCATGGTAGGCAGCCTTACCCCCAATTTGTTTTGAAGAGACTGATTCCCAACGTCCTTACATTAAGACATACATTATTTGTTCCCCTTATGTACAAGTAGGCCCAAATTCCCCCTCAATGAGTAGTTTTCAAAAGGTGGAATTTCTCACATTAAATGAGAGATAAATCATAAATGGAATTAGTTCGAACTCAGGATCACCTTTTTTTTTCTACCATATAAATTACCACTATAAAGTAAAATGGAAATGAATTAATTTAATCATTCCACCATTAATCTAACAAATGTCACAAATTCAGTAAATTTACCACTTTAGATAATATAACCAGATAACTGCGCTGATAATTTAAAGAGGTAATAAAATGGTGGTAGTTGATAATGTGACAAAATCCAACCAACTTAATTCAAAATAGATGGATAGAATTTTAGAAACTCCATAATGGAATTAGCCCCTAGAAGATCCAAATTCTTCTAATACTACTAAGCCAAAACCATGGAATAGCAATATTAAGGATTTCCGTACCAGTTCCCAGGGAGATGAAGCTTGCTGGAAGATTGAGTACAATAGAAATACTGCAAAACAAAACAGCATTGCTGCGAACACACTCTGCCAACAAATCCAAAAAATAAAAAAAATAAAAAAAGATTTCATTTTTGTGCTAAATAGTAAAAATATAGTGGAACCCATTTTGTTGCTTGAGAAACAAGTCAGATATAACTACCCGCCATAGACGACTCTGTTGAGCATGTGTCTTTTCAAAGGATCGAATCATCTCCTCCTGTTCTGCAAAAATTATTAAGAGAAAAACAAGATTTCCAGATTCAAACTTTGAATTTTCTTTTCTCTACCTTCGTTTTCTCAGTAACCAAACAGAGAGAGAGAGAGAGAGAGAGAGAGAGAGAGAGAGACCTTGAGTGTCGAGGGGGCGAGAATCGTCGAGAGTAGGGAGAGAGAATCTATCGTCATGAGAATTTCGCCATTTTCTCGTCAGCTTATTCATGGTTATCCTCCTCGACCTCGACTGTCTGTGTCTGTGTCTGTGTCTGTGTCTCTGAACAGCGAGTTTTCGTTGTAGCCGCGGAGAGAGCTTTTCCCCTGTTGAGAAAGTTTAAGAAACAAGGTCGGGAAAATGTTGGGGAAAGGAAAATTGTGTTTTGTGTGACAGACAAACAACGTCGACGCTTTCCCATCTCTTGTTTTAACCGCTTCGGGAATTTGACCTGACTTCGTATTCGCATCGTGTTTGAAATTCAATCTCAATTTTTGCCAAGTCAACGATGGAATTAACGAATGTCGTTTTGGTTAGGTATTGTTCTTAACTTAGGTTAATCAAGAGTTGCGATGTACACAATATTCTTCCTATAAATTATAGGTGATTAATTGTTTTTTTTTTTTTTTTTTTTGAGAAGCATAGGGGATTAATTGTTATTTTTCTAATTTTTAGTGTTATCCAAACCGACACTCGAACTTCCCTACCAAACATCCCGAACAATTCCTGGAACCGGAACAACCATCCTTAAAAAAACAGTGTTGGGAATAACCCATTTAGCTCTCTCTCTCTACTACATAGCATGATAGGCCCTTTTGCTCCAAAGCCGGTTTTCCTAGGGACATGTTGGGTCCAAAACCTCTAACTTAACATGACCCTTCTCTGACTTAACATGACCTTTCTCTGACTCTCTGACTTAACATGACCCTTCTCTAACTCCCTAACCTCTCTCTCTCTCTCTCTCTCTCTCTCTCTCTCTCTCTCTCTCTCTCTCTCTATGCTATATAGCATGATAGGCCTTTCCATTTATTTGTTGGACATCTATATATGCTATTTACATGTATACTAGCAAAACCGTCGATATTGGATTCAAGTCAAATTTCTTGACCAATCTGACCAAGGGGCATTTTCGTACGAAATTAATACGAGTTTTTTTCTTCTTCTTTTCTTTATAATGAATTTTGCTTTTCTTTCTTGCACCTATTAATGTGGTATCTAATAGTTTGAATGAACACATGCTGACATTTGTTTAAAGTGAAAATTCTTGACCAATCGGACCTAGGGGTATTTTCGTACAAAAATTATGAGTTTTTTTTTTTTTTTTTTCTTTTTGCTAAATAATTTTCCATTTATTTTTTTTACCCAATCAATAATTTCCTGTAACAACCTACCACATAAGATTTGTTAGAAAAATATTGTGTACGTAACATTTCTCTATTTAAATTTAAGGTTTAATTATTTACAATGGCACTTTTTTTTTTTTAATGATAAGTACAATGGCACATATTTTGTTTGTTTTATTTCACTGTGAATTTGTCACAGTAAACAAAAATTGTGAATACTATGTATATATGAATAATTTGACTAAACTATCAAAATATAGCAATATTCTTGAATTTATTTGGCTAAATAACCATTTCAATTGAGAGGGTATAATTAAAAGTGGGTGTATTTAGCAATTAGTGTGTTACTCAAGAAATAATAATAATAATAATAATAAAATAACCATTTCAATATCTCGCCTCATGTTATAGGTATGGCACTGAACTTGGAGTCTTTTGGC
The DNA here is from genome assembly GCA_030445155.1 of Quercus variabilis. Classification (NCBI taxonomy): domain Eukaryota; kingdom Viridiplantae; phylum Streptophyta; class Magnoliopsida; order Fagales; family Fagaceae; genus Quercus; species Quercus variabilis. The sequence continues at coordinate 59,128,038 of CP129446.1, forward strand.
TAAATATTGCCAAAACTTAAACATTTTGACATTATAGGTACTGTTTAAAGTTTATTGGCAAAATGAGGAGAGAAGTTGAATTTCGGCAACAGCGTTGCCGAAATTCAACAAAAGTAAGAGAGAGAATTAGGAAAGAGAAAAAGTAAACAGTGACTTTGAATTTCGGCAACACTGTTGCCGAAATTCATCTGCCCATTTTTTCCTCTGCCCGTAACTGTGAGTGTGTGAGAAATGGAATAAGGAGTGCCTGGAAAAAAAAAAAAAAAAGTAATTTCGGCATTGGTATCACCGAAAACAGTAGAAAAAAAAAAAAGGTGAATGCCAAAATTTAAAGATAAATATAATGTGCTATGTACACAATATTTTTACAATATTTTCTTTGACTATCACAATTTAAATTTGACATTGAGATTACTATTTTAATTTAACAATAATAACAAGTAACAACTTAATACTTAGAATTTGTTGTAAAAATATTATAAAAATTATGTGCACCTATTATTTCTTAAAAAAAAAATATAATGAATTTGCTGAAAATTTTGTGGCAATTGTGACTTGCCGAAAATGGGAGATCTGGGTTTGTGGCAATTTCTGGGAAAAAAATTAAAGACTTTTTTTTTTTTCAATGGTCAAAATTAGTTATAAAAAAAAAAAAAAAAAAAAAAAAAAAAAAAAAAAAAACCCAACCAATTTCGGAAATACCATTGCCGAAATGGTGGGAAAAATTTCCCCCCAATTTCGGCAATGGCATTGCCACAATTGGGGAAATTTTTGTGTTTTTTTTTTTTTCAATTGTGGCAATCGCATTGTCGAAATTGTTTCAATTGTCACAATTGAAAAAAAAAATAAAAAAGTTTATCTCCACTATTTCGGCAATGACATTGTTTCAATGGTGAAATTGTAAAATTTTCTCCACTATTTCGGCAATGACATGGCCACAATTGGAAAAAAAAAAAAAAAAAATTTCTCCTAATTGTGACAGTGCCGAAATAGGGGGGAAAATTTTTTCCCCACTATTTCGGCAATGCCATTGCTGAAATAGTGGGGAAAAAATGGGAAAAACTTTTTTTTTTTTTTTCAATTGTGGCAATGTCCTTGCCGAAATTGTGGGGAAAATTTTCACAATTTCGGCAATGCCGTTGCCACAATTAAAAAAAAAAAGTTTTCTCCTAATTGTGGCAATGCCATTGCCGAAATAGTGTTTTTTCCCCACTATTTCGGCAATGACATTGCCACAATTAGGGAAAAACTTTTTTTTTTTTTCAATTGTGGCAATGTCATTGCCGAAATTGTGGGGAAAAATTTTCCTACTTTTTTCCAATTGTGGCAATGGTATTGCCGAAATTGTGGGAAAAAAATTTTTTCCCACAATTTCGGCAATGTTATTGCCACAATTAGAAAAATAAAAAATAAAAACTTTTTTCCCCAATTGTAAAAGTAATACAGAGTACTAGAAACATAATCTTTCACCTGTCACACTATCTATCCATTTGTCAGAAACATATCTTTGAAGAAATCCAATCTTGCACACCGCCCCCCTACGCAGCATGCCACTTGTTGCCAAGCTTCACTTCTTCAGAGTCATATAAAAACAAGAAGATGGCAGATTCTTATCTCCCATAAGATTCTTCAAAAGGTAGACCCTACTCTTGTGATGGACACATGTATTTTTTTCCCCACTATTTCGGCAATGCCATTGCCACAATGGGGAAAAACTTTTTTTTCCCCAATTGCGGCAATGCCATTGCCGAAATAGTGGGGAAAATTTTTCCTCACAATTTCGGCAATGCCATTGCCACAATTGGTAAAAAAATAATAATAAATAAAGACTTTTTTTTCCCCAATTGTGGCAATGGTATTGCCGAAATTGGGCGGAAAATTTTTTTCACACAATTTCGGCAATGTCGTTGCCACAATTAGAAAAAAAATTAAAATAAAAACTTTTTTTTTAATTGTGGCAATGGTATTGCCGAAATTGTGGGGAAAAATTTTCCCGCAGTTTGCAATGCCATTGCCACGATTGAGAAAAAATAAAAAATAAAACTTTTTTCCCAATTGTGGCCTTGGTATCGCCGAAAATGAGAAAAAAAAAAGTTTCAATGAGTTTGTGAGTTGAATCTTGAAAAAAAATGATTGACGTGCACATTATTAATAAAAAAAAAAAAGTAAACAAAGTACATTGATTTTTATAATATAAAAGAAAAAAGTGATTGATGTGCAAGCTATAAACAAAAAGAAACTAAAGAAAGTACATAGATTTTTATGTGCACGTTGTAAACAAAAAAACAAAGTTTCAATCAATCAATCACCTCAACTTCTCATCTCATCTGATTCTTATTCTCTGCATCGAATATATTTTACCTATTCATAATTCTCAGAGGGATTCGTTTTTGTCATCTCATCTGCTTCGTATTGAATATATTTTACCTATTCATAACTCTCAGAGGGAATCGTTTTTGTCTTCCTCACTATTGTAATCTCTCTGAGAGATTTTTTTTGTTTTCTTCACTTTTGTAATCCATCATAATCTATTCTTTTTTGTTTTCTTCTTAATTGTCCTCTCTCTGAGAGGTAGTTTTTTTTGTCCTCTTCTTGTGTAATAAAAGACTTCTTCTTCTTCAGTGAAGTCATAAAAAAGGCAAGGCAACTCAAGTGCTAAGTGCAAGAGTCGTTTTTATTTCTCCTCCTTCACTGAAGAATTGTATCTCCTCACATAGAAGGTCATCTGATTATTTAGTTAGTCTTTTACTTTGCTTTAGGTGAACAACTAAGAATTGTAAGTTTTTTGTTAATGTATGTTTCTTTTCTTTGTAAATATTAAAAGCTAATACATTGTAAAATAGTATGTATTGTTGTAGTTGTAGTTAATATTAGTTGTATGCCTATGATTATGATTGTTGTTGTTGTTATTCAAATTTTAGATTAATGAATTATTTTTTATGGTTATCTGATTGTGTTTTTTTCTTTTTTTTGGCAAGTATCACTCTATAATTCTCACTCTTTCAGTTGGTATCACAGTTGTGGTAAGCATCTCAGCTCTTTAATTAAATTTGTATTTGTTATTTTTGAAATTATTTAATATTATTTATTGTTATTATTAGTACATGACCACAAAAATTGTAATAAATTGTATTATTGTGAGTATCAATATGTGTTTTGTTATTCTCAATTATTACATCTATTACTTGGGAAAAATATATTGCATAATATGTTTGTTGGTTTATAATAAAGATATGTATGTGTATTATTATTATTATTATTATTATTATTATTTACTACAAATGGAAGTTGCATGGTTTAACTCATTGTAGCATTTAATGTAGGATATATTTGAAATGGAGCGACAACAATATCACATCTCCAATAATGCAATGGAAGGCAATGTACGTTGCGTGATCCATATTTATTAATGTCCTAATAATATCTACAATTATTCAATTTACATGAAAATAATTTCAACGTTAGTAATATAACATTGTACATTTAAAAAAAATCAGGTTTCCACGTTACGAGTGCGACCCCAACCGTTTGCACCTCCCCCGCTATTAGGCGAGCGTAGTATCCCATATTTGCGGCAATGTAGACTCTACCGTGTTACTTGCCTCCCACATATAGATATTGACTGGAGTCTTATCACTTCTTTAGTGGAGCGGTGGCACTCTGATACCCATACATTTCACCTACGTACTTGTGAAATGTCAATTACTCTACAAGATATAGCAATCCTTACAGGATTGCCTATTGATGTCAAAGCAGTGTGTGGGCCCACTAATTTGAACTGGAAAGACGTTTGTAGAAATTTACTTAGGGAGGAACCATCTGCAACAGCATTGAAATTTGGTGGCCTTAAAATAACATGGGTAAGGAATACATTCTTAAACTTACCAGAGGGTGCCAATGCTATAACAATCCAACGGTATGCTAGGGCATACATGTTCTAAGTTTTGGCTTTACTATTTGGAAATAAGAGCCAAAGTATATTGCATTGCTGTTTTCTCAACCTGTTAGCCGACTTTGAAAAAGCTGCAGAATATAGCTGGGGTAGTGCTACACTTGCTTTCCTTTATAAAGAGTTGTGTACTGCTGCTATTCAAAAAAGTACGGAGATTGCAGGCCCTATTTTCATATTACAATTATGGGCGTGGGAGCATCTTCCATATTTGACCCCAATTCCAATAAATCCAATAAATTTAAATGGCGACGAACCATACGGTTGCAGGTATAATATTTACTTTCTATTTCTATACAATATTGTATACTGTAGCATTTATCCTTGATACTTCCAAATCCTAAAATCAGTGGCAATCATTAATTGTGTATAGGTGGGATGCTAGGAGAACGTTTACGCACACACCAACACATATTTTGGGGGCGTACCGTTCTAATCACAACACACAATATAATGAACAGGTAATATATTACAATGCATCAATGGTTAATTTACTAGTTATATTATTAATTTTATTAATTATAACATAGTTATTGTAATTGGAATTGCAGGTTGTTTGGACACCATATGATAATTATTTGCATCCATGGTGTTTTGCAGAAAGACATATATGGACTACAAAAGCACCATTACTATACTTCCAAATTGTCGAGTATTACCATCTAGAAAGAGTCATGCGACAGTTTGGATTGTTGCAAAGATGTCCAAAATGGCCTACTGACAATTTGAATAATTCTGTGCATTGTGTAAAGATGACAGGGAAGTCCACTGTCAATTGGCTTACGCTACATGCACAATACTACGAGCTTTAGGACGCGCGCAATGAACTTGTAGTTGGGGATGAGCATTTTGAGTTAGGTGTCGACTACGCAACATGGTACCAACAAAATGGTCACCTATTCACGACACCAGAGGCGGCTGCCCATGCATACCAGGTAATTATTTTAGCTTTTTCAAAAATATTGCACTAATATTAGAACAAATTATTTACACAAACAAAATGCTGCACTACTTGATAACAAATTATTGTGTTATCTTTTTCAATAATACTGCACTAATAAATGTTTTTTTTTTAAATTTTTTTGTGGCAGCAAACTGAGATCAACAATATGTTAAATTTAGCTATTACAAATCAACAAAGAAATGATCTCACTACAGAGGAAGTCCTTACACCAATAGTAGAGGGCCTTACCCGAGTGAAGTTATCAATGGAACAAAATATTTCCTCTGTCCCTACTCAGAGGGTGACACACTTCGGGCGACAACAAAGGCAACAAAGAAAACGGCCGCAAATCCAAACTGAAACCGGACCGTCCACCTCTACACAACATGGAAATGATGAAGCTGAACCATCCACCTTTACAGAACAGAATATGTACAGCTCTACCCAAGCTGGGCTTTCAACATCTGCTGGTAATGACCCAACCACCTTTAGTGAGTATAATCCAATTAATGTCAGCAACTACTACACGAATTTAAATGAACAGATTGGATTACCTACTTCCATAGGACAAGGATTTGAGGGCTTGTTTAACTATGACCATTATCCTCAACCTAGTTCAACACCTTCCTCCTATCACCCATCACCACCTCCATCCAATGATGGGCAATACAATTATGGGCAAGATAGCCAGTACAACTATGATTTTTGCATACCACAACCTTCCCAACCAGCCCCTCATGTTGGAGATTTTTGCATGCCACCAAATACATGGGCACGTGCTCCAAACAGTGAGGAAGAGGCCTCCGTAACAGACTCTGAGGAAGATACAGAAGATATGGAGGTGTCTTCAAATAATGAAAGTAACGAAGGTGGTTATTATCAAACAGAAGTTGACATTAGAACGCAGCCAAGGCGCATGGGAAAAAGTCCTGTGCCAGCATGAAGGTATCCATAACGAGTAAATAGGCATCCTCCATGTTGTGGAACACAACAAAAACTTCGTGTACCCCATCAGCGCAATGACTAATCAGTGTAAAATGACTATTTGACAATAAATATATTAAAGTACTATTGTTGTTTATGCATCATTGTAGCAAAAAAATATTATGCCTAGATAATATACATAGCACATTATACTACTAACCGTAAGACCTTTGCAAAAATAAGAAACGTGTACACATTTTTTGGCATTTGAATTTAGCGCCCAATTAATCTAATCATACATCTATTTACTATGGTGTACATTTCTATTTTAATTCTCCATGGCCTCTCTTCCAAATCCTCGTAAAAGTGTCAAAGAAAAATAAAACTTTCACCATCTAATTTTCGTCCAAATTTACTGCAGCAACTTGTGAGCTAATTTCGGCCAACAAATTTTGTGAATTTAAAACAACTCAAAACATAAAAGTTGTAGATATTTAAGTTACGGTTCCATCCCATCTAGCCTTGAGTCAATTGGATTTTTGAAGAGAGAGATACATCTAAAATACTGATCAGTGCTCATATCTGATTTTTCCTCTTCAAATTGTGGCCCTTTGATTTCTTTCCTTATTTGATTTTTCCTCTTCAAATTGTGCTACTTACAATTTGTTAAAATAAAAATTAACATTGAGATTAATTGTTGGGAGGAATTAAATTATTGGGTGGAATTAAAAAAAAAAAAAAAGTGATACTTACACAATATTTTTACAACATTTTTACAAAAAATCACATGTGATTAATTTTTATTAGTTCAAATCTAAATTTAACACTAAAATTACTTTTTGAATCCAACAAAAACAACTAATAACAACTTCCCATTTAGAATTTATTGTAAAAATGTTGTAAAAATTACAAAATCCGAAAATGGGAGGAAAAAAAAAGTTGCAATTGGTTTGTGGCAATGACATCGTCGAAATAGAGGAGAAAGATAGAAGAAAGTACACGTATTCTTATTCTTCAGTGTTCACCTCAACTCACATTTTTTGTCATATTTACCTCAACTCTCCAGAGTAATTTTTTTGTCATATTGACTTTAACTCCTCAAAGTACCTTTTTTGTCTTTTTATTCTTCAGTATTTTTTTGACTGAAGCAGTTTGGTTTTTGTGTATGTCCTGTTCTTTCCTTTCGTATTGTAAAAGAACCCTTTGAAACAAATATGGATAGATTCAAGTACAAAGCAACTTGATTCTTATTCTAAAAAAAGTACAGAGACAATATGAAATGGAAGAAAAAAATAATTGATGTGCACGTTGTAAATAAAAACAAAAAAAAGTACATAGATTCTTAATGAAGAAAAAAATGATTGATGTGCACGCTATAAACAAAAAAAAGCAAAAAAAGTACATAAATTTTTACAATACAGAAGAAAAAAAATGATTGATGTGCACGCTGTAAACAAAAAAAAAAAAGCAAAAAAAGTACGTAGATTCTTATGTGCACGCTGTAAACAAAAAAAGCAAAAAAAGTAAACAAAAAACAAAGTTTCAATCAATCAATCAACTAAACTCTTCATCTCATCTGATTCTTATTCTCTGCATGCTTCGAATATATTCCCCTCAACTCCTCAGAGTACCTTTTTTGTCTTTTTATTCTTCAGTATTTTTTTGACTGAAGCAGTTTGGTTTTTGTGTACGTCCTGTTCTTTCCTTTCGTATTGGAAAAGTACCCTATGAAACAAATAGGGATAGATTCAAGTACAAAGCAACTTGATTCTTATTCTAAAAAAAGTACATAGACAATACGAAATGAAAAAAAAAAAATTGATGTGCACATTGTAAATAAAAACAAAAAAAGTACAACGATAAGGATGACTTACAAGCTGCTGTTAAACGCTATCACATCAAGAGGAACCAAACATTTTATGTAAGAGAGTCAGATCCAGCATGTTGGTCTGTAAGGTGCGAACATTGTTCTTGGCGTCTTCGAGCATGCTTTCGGGCTACACATGGGTTGTTTGAGGTTAGGAAATACAATGGTCCACACACATGTACAGAGTCCACGTTCACACAAGATCACGAGCAATTAGACACCCATGTTATTGAGAAAGAGTTGAGGGATGTTGTCAAAAATAATCCAACCATAAATATTTCTTCACTTCAACAGACTCTTTACAATAAGTACCAATACCGGCCTTCTTATTCTAAGGTGTGGGAGGCGAAAGAAAAAGCAATTGGTAGAGCGTTTGGCGATTGGGACAAATCGTACCAATTATTGCCAAAATGGTTGAAAGCTTTGACTGATTCAAACCCGCGCAGCAGGGTTATTTGGAGAACAGTACCTACTACTATGCCAGGCTGTGCAATATTTGAGAGAGTGTTCTGGGCTTTTGGTCCATCAATTGAAGGTTTTCAACATTGTAGGCCAGTGATTAGTATAGATGGAACTTTCCTATATGGTAAGTACAAAGGTACGTTACTAATTGCATCAATGTGGGATGGTGAGAACAGACTTTTTCCACTTGCCTTTGCCATTGTGGAGAATGAAAATGATGATAGCTGGTATTGGTTTTTGCGTTGTATTCAGATTAATGTCACTACTCAGGAAGGGTTATGTGTCATATCTGGTCGTCACCCTGGTATAATGACAGCAATACGAACTATATGTCAATCGACACGTTGGTATCATCGTTTTTGCCTTCGCCATGTGGCTAGCAATTTCAATAAAAAAATTGGGAATAAAAACTTGAAGGCTATGGTAATGTGGGCAGACATGGAGAATCAGTTACGAAAGTATCAAATAACCAGGGATAGAATTACTCAATTAAGTGCAGATGGTGAGCAGTATTTGAGGGAAATACCGGTGGACAAGTGGACGTTAGCACACGATGGTGGACATCGTTATGGGGCAATGACGACAAACTTGTCTGAAAGCTTCAATGGAATTCTAAAGAGTGCTAGAAATCTGCCCATAACTGCGTTAGTTGAACTTACATACTACCGTTGTGTAGCCTACTTTGCTGATCGGTATACTAAGGCACGCGCAGAGGTTACTGCCGGTGAACTCATTACGGCCTATGCAAGGAATAAATTCAATAAATGGGAAAAAAAGGCACCAAAGCATTCAGTTACTGTGTTCAGTCATGAAGATGGGCTGTTTGAAGTTAGAACACCAATAAACCCTAACTCTGCATATAGTGGTAATCATCGTCATGAGGTAAATTTGAGGCAGAACACTTGTAGTTGTCAAAAATGGCAGGTTTATAAGATGTCGTGCTCACATGTCATTGCCGTGTGTAAATATCAAGGCATCTCTGCAATACGATATATCGACCGTTGCTACCATTTGGAAGAACAAGTTGCTTGTTATGCACCTAGATTTCGCATGGTTCCAAACAGTGTACATTGGAATGAGCCTGATTTTCCAGTCTTGTATCCTAATGTCAAGTTGCGACGTGAAAAAGGTCGACCAAGAACAACTCGGCTTCGAAATGAAATGGACGAAGGGCCAGAGCATCAACCAAGGCCATTGTGCAGTCTCTGTAGGCAAGAAGGCCATAATAGAAGAACATGCCCCACTCGAACTGTGGCTGGCTCCACTAGTGGCTAAACTGAATGACCTACCATAAGTATTCAATCTACTTCAGTGGATTGGTTGGACCCTTTTTTTTTTTTTTAGGAGTTGGACCATATTGTTAATTTGTATTATTTGAAAGAACATGGTACTAATTCCATATGCTACAATGTTTTCTATCACTGCAAGTTGGATTGGGGTATATGTTTATTTATTTTGTGTGTGTGTGTGTATTGTGTATTATAGTTTAGGGTTTCAATAACACCTTAAAATGTATACGTTTTATGGAGTGCTTGGGTCATTTACCATGCTTGAAAGTTTCAAAAAAGGAAAGGAATCAAAGGGCCACAATCTAAAGAGGAAAAATCAAATTTGAGCACTACTCAGTATTTTAGACATATTTCTCTTTCAAAAATCCAATCGACTCAAGGCCTGATGAGATGAAACCATGACTTAACTATCTACAACTTTTATGTTTTGAGTTTTTTGAAATTCACAAAAATTTTTTGGCCGAAATTAACTCAAAAGTGGCACTGTAAATTTGGACGAAAATTACCACAAAAATTTTTTCCCCACAATTTTGACAATACCATTGCCACAATTAACAAAAAAAGGTTTTTATTTTTATTTTTTTTAATTGTGGCAACGGCATTGCCGAAATTGTGGAAAAAAAAAATTTCTCCACAATTGCGGCAGTACCATTGCCACAATTGGGGAAAAAAAAGTCTTTATTTTATTTTATTTTTTCCCAATTGTGGCAATGCCATTGCTAAAAGTGTGAGGGGAATTTTTCCCCACAATTTCGGCAATGACATTGCCACAATTGAAAAAAAAAAAAAAAAAAAGTTTTTCCCTAATTGTGGCAATGCCATTGCCGAAATAGTGGGAAAAATTCTTTTCCCCACTATTTCGGCAATAGTATTGCCACAATTAGGAGAAATTTTTTTTTTTTTTTTCAATTGTGGCAATGTAATTGCCGAAATAGCAGAGAAAATTTTACAATTTCGGCAATGCCATTGCCACAATTGAGAAAAAAAAAACTTTTAATTTTTAATTCCCCACAATTTTGGCAATGGTATAGCCGAAATTGGGGCAAAATTTTGGGTTTTTTTTTTTTTTTTTTTTTTAAACTAATTGTGGCAATAGTGTTGCCAAATTTCGGCAATAGGAAAAAAATAAGTTTTTCTTTTGGCAATGTCATTGCCCCATTTGAAAAAAAAAAAAAAAATTCCCTAATAACGTTTGGAAAAAAAATTCTATTTTTATTTTTTTTTCAATTGTGGCAATTGAAACAATTTCGGCAATGCGGTTGCCACAATTGAAAAAAAAAAAAACCCACAAATGGTAAAAAAAAAAAAAAAAAACAAAAATTTCCCTAATTGTGGCAATACCATTGCCGAAATTGTGGGAAAATTTTTCCCACAATTTCGGCAATGGTATTTTTGAAATTGGTTGGTTATTTATTTATTTTTTTTATTTACTAATTGTGGCAGTGGCGTTGCGGAAATTCGACAATAGGAAAAAATAAGTTTTTCTTTTGGAAAAAAAATAATTTTTCCCACAATTTCGGCAATACCATTGCCACAATTGGAAAAAAGTAGGAAAATTTTTCCCCACAATTTCGGCAATGACATTGCCACAATTGAAAAAAAAAAAAAGTTTTTCCCTAATTGTGGCAATGTTATTGCCGAAATAGTGGGGAAAAAACACTATTTCAGCAATGGCATTGCTACAATTAGGAGAAAACTTTTTTTTTTTTTAATTGTGGTAACGGCATTGCCGAAATTGTAAAAATTTTCCCCACAATTTCGGCAAGGACATTGCCACAATTGAAAAAAAAAAAAAAAAGTTTTTCCCAAATTGTGGCAATGGCATTGCCGAAATAGTGGGGAAAATTTTTTTCCCCGCTATTTCGGCAATGGCATTGCCACAATTAGGAGAAAAACTTTTTTTTTTTTCCAGTTGTGGTCATGTCATTGCCGAAATAGGGGGGAAAAAAATTTCCCCGCTATTTCGACAATGGCATTGCCACAATTAGGGGAAAAACTTTTTTTTTTTTTTTTTTTCCAGTTGTGGTCATGTCATTGCCGAAATAGTGAAGAAAATTTTACAATTTCACCATTGTCACAATTGGGAAAAAAAAAGTTTTTATTTTTAATTTTTTCTAATTGTGGCCCGAGATTGTGGGAAAAGAAATTTCTCCACAATTTCGGCAATACCATTGCCACAATTGGGAAAATTTCTCCTTTTTTTTTTTTTAACTAATTGTGGCAATGGCGTTGTCGAATTTCGGCAATAAGAAAAAAATAAGTTTTTCTTTTGGCAATGTCATTGCCTCATTTGAAAAAAAAAAAAAAAATTCCCTAATAACGTTTGGAAAAAAAAATTTTATTTTTATTTTATTTTTCAATTGTGGTAATTGAAACAATTTCGGCAATGCGATTACCGCAATTGAAAAAAAAAAAAAAAAAAAAAAAAAAAAAAAAAAACACACACACACACACACACACACACACACACACACACAAATTTCCCCAATTGTGGCAATACCATTGCCGAAAATGTGGGAAAATTTTTCCCACAATTTCGGCAATGGTATTTCCGAAATTGGTTGGGTTTTTTTTTTTTTTTAATTTTTTTTATTTACTAATTGTGACAATGGCGTTGCGGAATTTCGACAATAGGAAAAAATAAGTTTTTCTTTTGGCAATTGTGGCAATGGCATTGCCATAATTGGGGAAAAAAAAGTCTTTATTTATTTATTTTTTTTTTACCAATTGTGGCAATGGCATTGCCGAAATTGTGAGGAAAATTTTTCCCCACTATTTCGGCAATGGCATTGCATTTTCCTCACAATTTCGGCAATGCCATTGCCACAATTGGGGAAAAAAAAAAAGGTTTTTCCTCATTGTGGCAATGCCATTGCAGAAATAGTGGGGAAAAAAATACATGTGTCCATTACAAGAGTAGGGTCTACCTTTTGAAGAATCTTATGGGAGATAAGAATCTGCCATCTTCTTGTTTTTATATGACTCTGAAGAAGTGAAGCTTGGCAACGAGTGGCATGCTGCGTAGGGGGCTGTGTGCAAGATTAGATTTCTTCACAGATATGTTTCTGACAAATGGATAGATAGTGTGACAGGTGAAAGATTATGTTTCTAGTACTTTGTATTACTTTTACAATTGGGGAAAAAAGTTTTTATTTTTTATTTTTCTAGTTGTGGCAACAGCATTGCCGAAATTGTCGGAAAATTTTTTTTTCCCACAATTTCGGCAATACCATTGCCACAATTGGAAAAAAGTAGGAAAATTTTTCCCCACAATTTCGGTAATGACATTGCCACAATTGAAAAAAAAAAAGTTTTTCCCTAATTGTGGCAATGTCATTGCCGAAATAGTGGGGAAAAAACACTATTTCGGCAATGGCATTGCCACAATTAGGAGAAAACTTTTTTTTTTTAATTGTGGCAACGGCATTGCCGAAATTGTGAAAATTTTCCCCATAATTTCGGCAAGGACATTGCCACAATTGAAAAAAAAAAAAAAAAAAAAAGGTTTTTCCCAAATTGTGGCAATGGCATTGCCGAAATAGTGGGGAAAAAATTTTCCCCCCTATTTTGGCACTGCCACAATTAGGAGAATTTTTTTTTTTTTTTTTTTTTTTTCCAATTGTGGCCATGTCATTGCCGAAATAGTGGAGAAAATTTTACAATTTCACCATTGAAACAATGTCATTGCCGAAATAGTGGAGATAAACTTTTTTATTTTTTTTTTCAATTATGACAATTGAAACAATTTCGACAATGCGATTGCCACAATTGAAAAAAAAAAAAAAAAAAAACAAAACAAAAATTTCCCCAATTGTGGCAATGCCATTGCCGAAATTGTGGGAAAATTTTTCCCACAATTTCGGCAATGGTATTTCCGAAATTGGTTGGGTTTTTTTTTTTTTTTTTTTTTTTTTATTTTTTTTTTTATAACTAATTTTGACAATTGAAAAAAAAAAAAAAGTCTTTAATTTTTTTCCCAGAAATTGCCACAAACCCAGATCTCCCATTTTCGGCAAGTCACAATTGCCACAAAATTTTCAGCAAATTCATTATATTTTTTTTTAAGAAATAATACGTGCACATAATTTTTACAATATTTTTACAACAAATTCTAAGTATTAAGTTGTTACTTGTTATTATTGTTAAATTAAAATAGTAATCTCAATGTCAAATTTAAATTGTGATAGTCAAAGAAAATATTGTAAAAATATTGTGTACATAGCACATTATATTTTTCTTTAAATTTTGGCATTCACCTTTTTTTTTCTACTGTTTTCGGTGATACCAATGCCGAAATTACTTTTTTTTTTTCTTCCCGGGCACTCCTTATTCCATTTCTCACACACTCACAGTTATGGGCAGAGGAAAAAATGGGCAGATGAATTTCGGCAACAGTGTTGCCGAAATTCAAAGTCACTGTTTACTTTTTCTCTTTCCTAATTCTCTCTCTTACTTTTGTTGAATTTCGGCAACGCTGTTGCTGAAATTCAACCTCTCTCCTCATTTTGCCAATAAACTTTAAACAGTACCTATAATGTCAAAATGTTTAAGTTTTGGCAATATTTAGCCAAAAGACTCCTGAACTTGTCTCCACCTGGCACCTTCATATGATGTGATTATCACCTTATTTTCATAGTTACAAGTTTTTTAAAATTACACTTTTTATATGTGTGTCTCGGAAATGATTATAAGTTAGTTTTTTGGTTATTTTATATACTGTTTGCAAGCTACACACAACTTTTTGTCTCAATTTTATTTCATATAATCTAACTTTCAGATTTTAAAGAATATAAGCTAGATTTTAAATTTTTGTCTTGCATTATAAAAATAAGTTACCAGAAATAAACAATTCCCGCAAATTTGGTCAAACCTTGGCCTATTTCAGTTTTTCACCTCACCAAAATAAGTTTTATCAAAAGCACACTTACAGGAGATAATTTCCATAACAAGCATTTATTTTTTTTCCAGAAAATTTATTTCCTTCTTATTTGGGGGATAAATGGATTATTATAAACACTTGTTAAAACCATATCAGGGATTGGAGGCTAAACACCAGTCAAGAATACTTGTGTTGTGCAGAAGGCCAGAGTGTTGAGCTCCAAAAACGGTGGGCACTTTCCACGCTAACTTCTTGATTGTCTTCAGTCCAGGCAAGATATATCATTCTCACTTGGTTCCCAACCATATTATAATTACATAACAAAGCTCATCCTGTTATCCTCAAACTCAAAGCCTTCTGTTTGTATGTATTCAGTTATTAAGCTAATGAAAATCTGTGCTTTAGACACAATAGGTTGCATTTCTCACAAAATTTTGAGAAATATATCACTTTTTTTTTCCTAGGCTCTAAACCCCTGGTTAACAACAAAACTACCATAGAAGAGTAATAACATGCACTACAAAAGAGAGAATATAAACACCAAGAAAAGCACTGATGAAAACCTTTCTATTATTGGCGATGACAAAACTTTAGACAAGCATAAAATAAAAGAAGGAAATTTATTTTTGAATTAAATAAGCTACAACTGAAATCAGTAAGATGATGATCGCCATTAAAACATGTTTGAAGTTCAGGAGCCCTGCATCTATTCTCCTCACTGACTCAAGCTCTGATGTAGAATTTGCAAACACCACTTTGGTCATACCAATTGGAACACTTACCTGATTCTTGTCCAACTGGAAACAAAGAAATAGGCAAGACAGCAATAACAAGAAGGTTCAATTCCAAATACTTTGAAAATATAATTTTCAGTAAAACAGAGTTCAAACAAAAAAAGGAGTAATGATGGAGAATGAGGATATTTCAGATATCTTACCAATTAAATTATTCTATTTTCCCCAACAAAAAACAGTTAGGGTTGGCTGCATTTTAGGACAGCTTTTGAAGCTTTTGTAAAATTGGAATACTAAAAGATTACATTTATTCCATGGAGTAAATCATTTGTTACAAGTATTGGTATTGTGAGAGAGGCAGTTAGTTAGCTAGGATTAGGATGTTCTCAGTGCATGTTAGAATCACGCATGCTATGCGCGGTTGAAAATTCTTCAGTTTTCTGTGATTCTTGATCCAAATTCTCATCCTTAATTTCTTTAAGTAGTGTTTATTTACTCATGAGGAAGACTAGGGGAGAGGCAGAGGCAAGGCTGGAATCTCTTTGAAGCATTGGGAGGGGTTGGGTATGCAGGAAGTCTCTGAGTCCTCTGCAGTTCAGAATATGTGTAAAGAATTGGTGGATCAGAATGCTCAAGGGAAATGGACCCAATTTCAAGACTAAAATTTTTTTGTTTCAAATTGGATAAAGGGAAGCTGCTCATTTGGAAATTCCATGCTCCTGTTAAAAAGAATGGGGGAATTATTGTCAAATATGGAGGTTGTGGAATAAAGCGTTTTTTAATGGTCTACTTGCTACTTGGACAGTGTTTAGACACAAATCCCCTTTTATCTAGTAAAGAGGTCTGTTGAAGCTCTTTGAATATCATTTGGTGGGATGGAGGTTTTCACTTTTGATTGGAGGCCAAAATGTGGCATGTTGCTAATGCTAATAAGCAATTGTTCCTTAGAGAATGGAACTCTGGGCTGCAGATGGAAAAGATAAGATTTAATAAGATTCCAATCTGGATTAAGTTCGGCATGTACCAATTAAATTTTGGGCTCCTAACTGCTTTAGCTATATTGCTAGTGGTATTGGAAAGCCCCTTTTTGCTGATGCTATCACTGATCAGCAGAAGAGACTCGGGTTTGCCAACATTTGTGTGGAATTTGGGCTTGAGGATGCACTTCTAGATTATTTACTAGTTGAATTACTTGATGGATCAACTCTTGGAGGCTTCTATAGAATACCCCTGGAAGCCACCTATACTTTTTCATTGTAAGGTGTTTTGGTCTTTCTAACAGAGCATGAGCAAAGAAAGAGGATAAAGTCTGGTATGAAGGAATGGTACAAAAACAAGAACAACAAACAAAGCCTTAGTCCCAAAATTTTGGGATTGGCTAGGGATCATCAATAGATTAGTTATAAGGTCAATCATATGTATTATTTTCCTCCATTATAGTCTATCTAAAGTCATATTCTTTGTTACTCCCTTAATTGACATGTCATTTTTTATTACTTTTACTAATGTCATTTTTGGTCTTCCTCTACCCTTTTTAATTCCCTTAACTTGGATAAACTCACTCTTTCTTACTGTTGCATTAGTCACTATCCTCCGAACATGACCAAACCATCTCAAGTAATTTTCCCTCATCTTTCCATCGATAGAGGCTACCCCTCTCTTTAGGAAAATTTCCTCATTTTGAACCCTATCATTCCGTGTATTTCCACTTATCCATCTTAACATTCTTATTTCAGCTACACTCATTTTAAGAATATGCTGCTTCTTAACATTCGGTGCCATAAAGCATAGCTGGTCATATAACAGTCTTATAAAATTTTCCCTTTAACTTAATAGATATTCTACAATCATACAACACTCCCGATGCACTTCTCCACTTCTTCCATCTGGCTTTTATTCTATAATTCACATCATCTTCAATTTCTCTATTGATCCAAGATATAAAAAGTTTTCGCTATTTAGTATCTCTTGATCATGAAATCTTATTAACCATTGTTTTGTGTTTCTATATTTACTAAACTTAAATTCCATGTACTTTGTTTTAGTCCAACTTAATTGAAAGCCTTTAGATTCTAGAACATCTCTCCAAATTTCTAACTTGGCATAAACTCCACTTCTAGTTTCATCCACTAAAACCATATCATTTGCAAAAAACATACACCAATGACTTCCTCTTGGATCGATTTAGTGAGCTCATCCATCACTAGTGCAAAGAGATATGGACTTAATAGTGATCCTTGATGCAAACCTATAATGATAGGAAACTCACTTGTGATTCCTCCACTTGTTCTCACACTAGTTACCACTACGTCATACATATCCTTAATCAACTTAATATACTTAATATACTTCATAGGAACTCATTTCTTTTCCAAAACCCACCACATAACCTCTTTAGGGACCCTGTTGTATGTTTCTCTAGATCAATGAAAACCAATGAAGGAATGGTACTTTTCAACAATCAAAAAGAAGTCTAGTAATAAGTAATGGTGTAAAATGAGAATAGATTAGAAGTAGTATTTCTCCTATTCAATTGGAGGTAAAGTCTAAAGAAAAGCTGGAAGATGAGAAAAACCTTGAGGCTATCAAGTTGCGGGCTCTGCTTCCCCAAAAAATTCCTCTTGGAAGAGGGTTCCAGGGGCCCAAACTGCTCACTCTGATGATGCTGTTATGAGATCTAAATTTGCCGTTGGAAAAAGGATACTGCTGAAGGATGTGGAAGGTCCTTATAGCAGTTGTGACAAGGTCTAGAGGGCAGACTACTTAACAGGAGTTTTTAGATGCAACTTTGAAGCTGGGTGCAAAATTAAAGCTGAAGAAAGCTGGGAAAGCTAAGGAAAATGTTGGTTATGTGGATCAGGAAGATTAGCATGTGCTTCTCCAATTGGAGAGCGATGTTTGCCATTTCCTTGATACAAGCCAGTGAAGCTTCATATCTGGAATGGTAGAGGTTTAAATGACCCTTTCAAACAAAAAGAGGTTAAGAATGTTAGAGGTTTAAATCCATAGGGCAAACCTAGTATGTTTATTAGACACTAGAGTTAAGGGTGAAAATTCTATGAAAATTAAGGATTTTTTTATTCCCCAATTGGAGTTTCTTGAGTAACCATGAGAATCATGAGTTAGGCAGAAATTGACTATGCAGGTGTAATGAAGCATATAATGTAAATCTGATTTAGAAATCTAACCAATTTCCTGTTGCGATACAATTTAAAAAGTGTACCACAAAGATCTTGGCTAACAAATTAAAGGCTTTTCTTCATAATCTGATTAGTCCTACTCAGACTTCATTTATACCCAAAAGAAGCATCACTGAGAATGTGCATTTAGCTTAGGAATTGGTGAGGAAATACCACTGGGATCTTGGTTCACTGAGATGCACAAGAAAAGTGGATCCAATGAAAGCCTATAATAGTTTATTAGAACTTTTTACTCGACACTTTGGCCGCTGTTGGTATTCCTCATAGATTCATTGGTTAGATTGAATCTTGTATTACTTAACCAAAGTTTTCAGTTGCAATAAATAGCCCCTTGGTGGATTAATTTAAATTTGGAAGGGGTCATAGGCAAGGCGATCATTTTTCACCCAACCTGTTTGTTATAGCTATGGAGGCGTTCTTAAAAATGATGAGTAGGTTGGCAGGGACAAAGGACAGATTCAAGTATCGTTCTAGGTGTGATAAGGAGGCACTCTCTCATCTTTGTTTTGCTGATGATTTGATGCGCTTTGCTACTGCAAAGGAAGGCTCCATTCAATCTTTCAGAATGTCACTATTCAGTTCAATCTGACTTCTGACCTAGCTGTTAATCCATCAAAGATTGAGGTCTTTCTCTCAGCTGTTACCGGTGAAATGAAGCAGAAAATTCTGACAATTTCAAACTTTAAAGAGGGCTCTTTGTCTGTCAAGTACTTGAGCCTGCCCCTCATTTCTGGTAAATTGGCTCCTAAGGTTTGTAAACTGTTGGCTGATGAGATTGCTACCAGGATAAACACATGGTCTGCTAGAAGGCTGTCTTTTTTATGGAAGACTGCAGCTTATACAATCTGTTTATTTTTTTGGCATTCAAGTGTATTGGAAAAGCACTTTTATTTTGACTGTAAAGGTGATCAAGGACATTGAAAGGCTCTTCAATTCCTACTTATGGAGTGGTGTAGGGCAGCCTAGTGATTGGAGGCTTGGGATGAGTTGTAGACCCAAACATCGTGGGTTTGATCCCCACTAGGAGTTCCCTTGGATTACATGATACACGGTTCTAGCAGGTGAGGTCGTGTATCTGTGGTTTACTCTCCAAAAGTAGGTCCAAAGGGCCTTGCCTTGGTGAGGTTCCACGTTATCAAAAAAGATCTGTCTCCCTGAGTCTTTGGGGGAGGGGTTGGGCTTGAAAACAACTGTTAAAGGCAGTTAGCAGATCAAACATCTATGACAAATTTATATACCCTGACAAGAATAAGGCAGCTTTAAAACTGCTTAAAAGAAATCGACCCACTGTTAAGAAGAATATAAATAAAGAAGAATACAAATAAATAGGAAGCACCTACCATGGAACCAGTAGCCGACAACTCAGTCACTTCTTCCTTACTTTCTCTTGCACAAGTAACATTAGTCAAATCATGCTTGGGCAATGAAAATTCTTCACTGTTCCCTTGACCATTATGGCCAATATCTACATGGTGGTGCATGTTCATCTGCTGTAACTTCAGTAGCAAATTGCTGTTCTCCACTGCCAATGTAGATATCTGCACATAAAACACAAAATATCTTGAGTCTGCAGGAACTGTGCTAAGTTCAGAAAAACTCCATTTTATCTTTAGAAGCATACCCTCATATTTAAGACTTGCTACAACCAAAAAGCCGACCCCAAAGTTTTGTGATTTAGGCTTTGTTGTTGTTGTTGTTGTTTTTCTTTTTTTCTCTTTTTTAAATAATAAAGATATATATTGAAGAACACTACCTTATGCAGAAAAACATAAGGCAGAGAGAAAAATACAAAGGGAAAAGAAAGAGAAAAAAGAAAAAAGAAAGGAAAAGATACTAAATACACAGGAGAGAGCTAAGGAATGTAGGGAGAGAATCACTAGAGATGAGTCCCTAAGCCCTAAACCAGTCAAATAGAGAGCCACTGAAAGAAGCCAAGAGCTGGTCATCCGAACTTTTCATGTCCTCAAAAGTCCTCCTATTTCGCTCCCTCCAAAGACACCACATCAAGCATAAAGGAGCTAAATTCCAAATGCTAGACAAATGCTCTTGGTGTTCTTGGTGTTATTCTTACCATAACCAAATTTCAACATTTTTTTATTCTTAAACTCCACTAAAAGTTTTACACATAAACATATGCCTCAATCCAATAATTGAAAAGCATAATTTGTGAGTCATGTGCAGTCCCCACTTTTAATTTTTTTAAAACACAAAAACATACAACTTTTTTCGTTTAAGAAAGCAGATCATTCATAACTTAGTTTATTAAATTTTTATATAGGATTCATCAAGGCTTTTCTATATTGGATTGAAGTGAGACACTATCGGGAAAAAAAATATTTTATAATAGTTTTTAGTTCGTAACTACCAAGTTGCTGATTATTGAATAGTTTTATACTTTTGCTTAATTTTGATATGCAGATATTAAATATATACTTCAGGTGATACTTCAATTTGGGAGGTAAATGCTAAAGAGACAACAAAAAGGGACATTTTATAGATAAAACCAGTTTTGATCTGAAAAATCAAATCACAAATGTAATTGGTCCATACCTGCTTATGAAGGCGCTCTCTTTCAATTGACAGTTGCATGACTAAATCTGTAATAACTTTTTTCCGGATAGCAATGTCCTTTGCGTTTGCTATTTTCATTTCCTCAGCTTGATGCAAAGATGCCTCCAAGGATCCCAGTCTGCTACTGAAAAAGCTCAGTTCCTTATGTAGCTCCATGTTAGATTCGGATAATATGATACATTTCTCCTCAGTACTATCAGCCCGAGTTTCTGCTTTTAAAACCTTCAATTTCAGATCCTTAATCAATTTCTCCATGTCTCTAATTGTAGAATTCAACATGCTCTGCTTCTCCTCACCAGCTTCAGCAGATGCCACTGCATGCTGTAGCCGATAATCAGATTCCTGCAATTGCCTCTCAAGTAAATTCACCTTCTCAGAGATATTACCTCTGTCTTTAAGAAGACCCAGCTCATCCTTAAGTTCCATATTGGTTTCCGCTAATAATTTACACTTGGCTTCAGCGCTTTCTGCCCTACTTTCTGCTTTAGATATTTTTTCTTTCAGACCCACAATGACATTGTCCATTTCACTGCTTTCAAGCTTGTGCAAATTAATTTCTTTGGATTTCAACTGTTCTGTAGTGCGTTCAAGCTCATGTCTTAGCTCAGCTTCCCTCTGAACAGCACCATTCAAATTAAACTGAAAAATATGGAGACGACCCAGTAATTCTTTTGAAATTCCCATCAGAATTTCTGAGGCATTATCTGCCTGGAACCATCTCTCCCAAATATCTGCTCCTTCTTCCTCTAGGAAAAATACTTCTTGCTCTGAAGAATGTAGCCTCAGCTTCAATTCTTCTTCAATTTGCCTTGATTCGGTCAACTTCTTCTCAAGATCCATCTCTCTGGACAAAGACTTTTCCAGCAGCCTGAGAATATGTCTTTGTTGTTCAGCAGTTTGCATTTTTATATTTGCATAGGTATCCAAAAATTGATCATCCCCCGGAAAGTCCACACCTTTATCATTATTCCCTGTCAACATGCATTCATTAGAAACTGAGATACCAACATAACAATTAAAAATTTTCTCATCTAATATTGCACTAAATTATAATGGCACCAGAGAGAAAAACTTAATCTGTCACAAATCTTCATTAGGAAGAACAGAATTGAGCCATTCAATTATAAAAACGATCTGAAGATGTTCAGTTGCCACATACAGCTGCCATAGTGGTTCAGCCATTTGAGTGGTAAACATATAAAAAAAAAATATTATAATATATTAAAAGAATGATTATAAAAAGCCTTTTCACTGCTTATAGTCAACTTCACATTTCTTTAGCACAAACAAACCTGTTCCACTCCATGAATTTCTACAGCTACCTCTCATATTATGATCATATTAATCCATAATACTAAAAATTATGATGATGATGATAACGATTATTTGCTATTATAAACTGCATTTACTTTCTATGGCTTACAATTTTCATCCCGTTTAGAACTTGCCAAGATCCTCTGGAACTTTGCAGATTGCATCCGAATTTCAGAGACCTGATCTTGTGACTGCTTCAAAGATAGTTCAGAATCACACAACTTTCCTTCCATTTCCACAAAAGTTTCTCCCAAGTGTTTGAATAAAGATACTATCTCATGGGCGCTAATTACATCTGCTTGAAGTGTAGACATGAATTTATCCACTTCTTGCACCTCTGAATCTAAAATTCCAGATAAGAGATCAAATTCCAAAGCCTTCTCAAAAGAATTACCCAACATGCATCCTCCCCGTGACACAAAGGCTTCATAGTCACTTTCCCTGGTCGCCACTTGCATCATAAGGACACTTAGGTTAACCAATTTTTCAGAAGAACATGCTAAATCTAATTCAACTCTCGTTAGAAACTCCCCAGCATTTCCTAATTCTCCAACAACCTCTCCGTTAGATGAACTCCCTTCAAGTGAGTCAACTTTATTAGACTCTGTCTCTGGATAACCAGTATCAACATCATCATGAGATACACTTGCTTCACCAAAAGCATCGGTTTCCATTGCAATTGTCTAGCTCTTAAAACCTGGAAAATGAACTAAAAGAATAAGTAAATTAGAGCAATTTGTAAAGGAAAACAGTTGTAAATTATCTAAATATCATGAAAATTAATGCACTACAGTTAGCTAAGGAGAATTTGTTTCCAAATAATGGGAAACAGAAACAAAATTTCAGAGAATAGAGGATGCAATTATTTCATGTTTTTGCTAAGAATGAAAATGGCAGAAACAACTACTTCAATTTCTACTATCAGTTCACAAATGTCACCACAGCCACTGCTGCCACCCTTTCACCACCACCTGCAACACCACTGCACCATCATCCTCACCACTGACACTGCCACTGCCATATCAATTTCAGCACCACCACTACCTCAGCTATGTCCAGTTACAGAAAATATTATAAGACCAAGCCCCCATCCCCCCCCCCTCCCCAAAAAAAAAAAAAAAAAAAAACGAGAAAAAGAAAAAGAAAAATTGAAAGCTGGCCAAAAGAATTCAGACACAATGGATGAGATGCTTTTACTTTACCACTTCGAAATAATTTTTTAAGGAACGCAACATAAATTCCCCAATACGAATGCTCCTTACGTTGAGAAACAAGGTCGAGCTCACCATCAACAAGATTTCTTTACAAATTACAATTGAATTGAGAATCATTATTAAAGTAGACATTTCTGTGCTACAATAGATTCTAAATTTTAAAAATAAAAAATAAAAAATAAAAAAAATCTTTGGCTTAGTGAAGATGAAAAGATGTTTATTCTTAGCTCAACTATGGTTCCTCTATAGGCACATAAATCTTTTAGAATTGATTATATTTGTTTTGGTCAAAAAAATTTATATGCTTGACTTCATAGATCATGAAAAACTACTATTGGAACTGGAACTGGAACTTCATCATCATAAGCATAATGTAAGTTTGCTTTTTTATTTCAAATGATTATCAATTATTATTTTTACTATGCAAATGGCTTATAAGGACTAGAAAATCAGTAGCTTAACACTATCAAC
Source organism: Quercus variabilis (assembly GCA_030445155.1). Taxonomy (NCBI): domain Eukaryota; kingdom Viridiplantae; phylum Streptophyta; class Magnoliopsida; order Fagales; family Fagaceae; genus Quercus; species Quercus variabilis. The sequence continues at coordinate 59,151,855 of CP129446.1, forward strand.
TTGTGGATGTACTTGTAATTGCTCTTCTAGTTTCAACCACAACGATGGAATGAGCATTTTCAGCCATGAATATTGTCAAAACTAGGCTTAACAACAAAATGGAAGGTAATGTTCTAAAAAATTCCTGGATTTTGTACATTGAAAGGGAAATTGCTAGGAAATTAGGTTCATAATCAATCATAAATGACTTTCAAGATTTGAATAAAACATCAACTTCTATTTTGATAGATCATAGATGATTGAGATGATATGTATTAAGAAAAAAATTATTTTATTTATTTTATTTTATTTTGGTCATATTTTGTTATTACTAAATAAATTCTAGTTTATTTTTCATATATTAATTTAGGTTTGAATTTTAATATATTTCTTATTCTTAAGTAGTCAAATTTTTTTGGCTCATGGTTTGGCCCCCCGAAAGATAAAATCTTAGCTTTGCCCTTGGAGTGGTCTCGTTGTTGGGATTTTACTGAGTGTTCCTCTCTCTCTGAGTTTATGCCTTCCCTTAGCTTAGTTTCCTAACTTCTTTCTTGTTGTTGTGTTGTGTTGTGTTGTGTTGTGCTGTGTTGCTGCAGTGTTGCTGTTGTGTTGGGTTGTGTTGTGTTGTTGTTCATCATCATGAACATCTTGTAATTCTCTATTTTCTTCCCTTTTTAATATAAGTTTTCTGATTACCTATAAAAAAAAAAAAAAAGCTTTGCCCTTGACTATGTCTTGGCAAAGCTGTCTTAGTGGTTCACTTCCATATCATATAAAGCAAAATTTTTTCTTCCCAAAGCCATTTCAATACATTGTAAGATCTCCCAGCTCAGGCGATAGAGCAGGATCAAGTGCAAAAAAACAAATAATTGCACTAAACAAAACCTCTAAAGCCAATACGCTTTACCTCGAATGACATGTCATTCCCTATAAGAACATGGAGGTGATTAGTACAAAGAGCCATTGGGTGTGCCTTTTACTAAACAAAAAAAAAAAAAAAAATCAATAATTTCCTTAAATATCTTCACTAAAATTTACAACTTAACTTATATATATAAGTTATAACTATAAATGAACACTCACTAGAAATCCAATCCAAGTTTCACCCTTCAGTAAGTAGAACAAATCAAAAACTCCGCACGTCTGGACAAAACACAAACAAGGAAACAATTTTCCTACCTCAAACCAATCCATATTTCTCTTCTAACTTCTCAAACTACCTCCATAAACCAACAAAAGAATCCCTCTACAAAAAAACTTGAAACTATTCAATGAATGAACACTCCTTATTCCTAAACACCCATCTAAAAAAGTTGACAGATTAACCCATGAAGGTTCAGTTTCCAATAGCAGCATGCCACATAATCTCAGCCATAAAAAATTAAAAAAAAAAAAAAAAAAACCTTTATATAGCTTATAATAATCCATAATAGATAAAAATTTAAAACACCCAGATCCTAAATTTCCCATATATCATTGAAAAAAGAAGTTTCATTAACCAAACATAGAAACTACAAAATGCCCATCTCATGATTTGCACTGATGACACATACAAACCAAACATTGGAGATTATAAAAACAACCCACATTATTTTCCAACATGTTTTTTTCCAAAAATCAATGAGGAAATATAAAAAAAATATTGAATTTACCAGAAGAGAGAGAGAGAGAGAGAGATATAGTTACCTTATGAAGGAAAGTATGAGAAGAGAACCGTCAAGGTGAAAACCAATCGGAGCACCGAATAGAAATGTATTGGTTCGCTTTACCAATTGGCAATTAGCTAATTAATACTATAAATAGGACGTTAATTTTTAGTTAATAGTTACAGCACACAACCGTCGTCGTTTTTGTGTGAGGGCCACTTTGACGTAATAAATTCTTTGTAGTAGCGGATTTTATATTTGTTATTACGAAATACGAAGTGAACCTATTACGTCGAGAGTCTTGGTTTTAAGGCGACTTGTCTACTAGTCTATTATATCTTCTTCTTTTTTTAATACAACCAGTCTATTTATATCTTCAAATGGACATGGTTTTTTCGACAAGTCAAATGGATATGGTTTTGTACTAGATTGTCTGTTTTAGACTTTCTAGATTCTGTAAATTTTTAAATTTATGAGATAATATAAAATAGTAAACAAATTTAAACAAAGGAAATTATTTACAATGACTTTTATTTTTTGTTATCTCATTTAACATTTTAATATTAGCTTTAGTTTTTTTTTTTAATTGAATATTAGTTTTAGTTTTTTAAAATTAGTTGATTATAAAATGATTAGGCTAAAATGCAAAATGTATTCTCTATGTTTCGTTATAATTTATTTCAGTCCTCTAACTTTACTTTTATTTATTTCAGTCATCTAAATTTCAAGTTTATTCAATTAAGGCACATTCATCAACTTTTATTTTGCGGCTAATTGTCCAAATTTTTAATTTTTTCTTTGAATTTTTTAAATTAAAAAAATTCAATTAATGATTGCAAAATATTTTCTATTTAGAAAAAAAAAATAGCGGAAGTTGAAGGAAATGTCTTAGTTGAATAAACTTGAAACTTAGAGAATTAAAATGAAAGAAAGCAAAATTAAAAGACTGAAATGAATTTTGGTGAAACTCAGAGAGTGAGTTTTGCATAGCCAAAAAAATTATTAATAAGTTATACACGCATCCAATGAGTTTTGAATTCATTATCACATCTTCCATTCATTCTTATATGAGAAGGAAGTGCTATTTGAGACATGGTTCATTGGTCTAGATAGATTATAAATAAGTAAAAAAAAATAATTGTTTGAAAAAAAAATTACCTAGAAAGTAATCATATGTTACTTTAAGGAGGAAAAAAAAGGAGTTAAATTAACTATTTCTATTAAAGCATTACCGAAATTGAAAATTCTTACATAAATGAACATTTAAAGTTTTAAGTGAGAGTCATATTTAAAACATTTATATCACTGATAAATACTGTAACTACTTAAATGAACAAACAAAATATAAACAAAGAAACAGAGGGAAAAAAAATTCATTGAATGAGGGAGGCAGTGAGAGTCATCAATTTTATAAGGAAAAAATTTACTTTGGAGAAAAACTCCTCTAATATACTACATGGTAATTAATAAAACCATGCAACAACACCCACAATTGTGTTGGAAGAGGTATATATATATATATATATATATATCAGTTGTCGCTTTAATGAACTTGGATGTCATAAATTTTCATTTATTTTTATGTATTTACAACTGGTTATCTAGTAGTTGTATTTTTTTTTTCCATACCACTAAAGGGAGAAACAAAGTACGCAGTAGCTTTACAAAAAACCAATTGGAGAACTATTACAATAGTGGAGTGGCAAACGTGTTGCCTCTTTAGCTACAGACCAAATATCTTTCACTATAACATGAGGAACCCAAAAAAGATCACAAAACAAGCCATACTGATTTAGGAAGCAGTAGTACACAAGTCTAGTGCTGTCCATCCAATCCTTGGTACATTTCTTCCTAACTGTCTGCATAAGTCCTTTGCTATCACTGAGGAACAAAACATTGTGAAAACCTTGGTCTATGGCTACCAATCCAGCTTCAATAACAGCCTCCAAAAGAGCTCCAGTGGAAGTTGTAGCAGAAGTACTTGCTACTCCAAAAAACACCTTATCTCCTTGCAGAGTTAGAGCTTCATATGCAATACCATATCTACATTGCCTCCTCTTTCTAGCTACTACAATTTTGATGATTAGGTTCCAGTTCGTGGCTCTAGGTTGCTGCCAAGTGTTGGAACAACTTCTATCTCTTCTTCTTGGGGTTCGACAACTTGAGAGGGAGGCCTTCAAGAGAAGTTTTGAGCAGTTAGAATAACTTCCATTGGATTAGGTATGATTCCTTGATGCACTACTCTGTTCCGATGGTTCCAAATAGCCCAAAGAGTAAAGAAAACATCCTGCAAATAAGATAATGACTCCAAATTCCTTAAATCACGTCTTGAAATAATTTGTTTTAGCCAATGTTGAACAGACAGGTCAGAAAAATCTAAAGAATGGATAGCTAGAGTGGTTCCATGCCAACACGCCCTTGTGAATGGACAAAGAAGAAAGAGACGGGTTAAACTTTCCTCCTCCTCATTACACATTGGGCAAAATTTTCCATTGGATATACCCCTAACATGAAGATTATGAAAAGTTGGCAAACAATTGTTCAACAGTTTCCAAACAAAATTACTGACTTGCAAAGGAACCTTAATTTTCCAAAACAATCTCCACCAACCCAAATGAGCTTAAGAAAAACCCGATTGGCCAGCATAACTCCTACTTAACAAGTTATAGGCTTTGAATACTTGATACTCCCCATTATTGGAGTATTTCCAATAGAGTGTATCTTGGAGATGGGAATTTGAAGGATTGATGAAGCCTGTTGAAAAGGGTATAAGCTCCTAACCAAATCAGCCTTCCAAGTCCTAGTATCATGATCTATCAAATCTCCCACAGTGCCAATAGGGAGGTGTGGCTGGTGTGCACTAAAGTTTGAATGGGTAAACCAATCCTTATGGTTTAGGGGAATATTATACCCATTCCCAACCCTCCATTTCCTTTCTCTCAAAAAAGGATGAACTCCAAGCACATGAATGATGCGGTTTAGCTCTATAGTCCTTAATTGAACTATTATGGAAATATCTAGCCTTTACAGTTTTAGCAAGAAGAGAGTTAGGATTTTGACATAACCTACAATATTGCTTGTTAAGCATAGTCTGATTCATGGTTTTAAATTTCTTTATCCCCAAACCACCCATTCTCTTGGGCTGACTAATCCTATTCCAATTAATGAGATGCAACTTGCTTTCTCCATAATCATGACCCCACCAGAATGCACGAATAATAGAGTCCATTTTACTACAAACAGTATTGGGAACTTTAAAGTAAGAAAAAGAGTATAAAGGCAAGGATTGAAGAACAAAAGCAATTAAAGTTGTTCTACCAGCTTTAGACAATAACTTCATTTTCCACCCTTGTAATTTTGCTTGCAATTTGTCAATAAGAAATTGAAAATCAGCAATCCTATTACCTCTTAGTTTGAAATGGACACCAAGATACTTGCTAGGTTGTTGAACCAAATTTACCCCGAGAGAACTAGCAAGTTCTACCTGCTCCTCCATAGGCATGTTAGGAGAACAGAACATATCAGACTTAGCCAAATTTATAGATTGACTAGAGATAGAGCAATACCATTCCAGGATAGATTGGAAATTTTGAACAGAATTCTTATCTTTCTTGAAAAACAACAAGGTGTCATTAGCAAACAATAAGTGGGGGGAAACCAAGTCATTTCTGCCAACTTTAATGCCTCTAATTTTCTTGAGAGCCTCGGCATGGGTTAAAGAAACGGATAAAATATTTGCACACAAGAGAAAAAGATATGGAGACAAAGGGTCTCCTTGTCTAAGACCTTGAGAAAGTTTGAAAGACCTAGTCATACCTCCATTTATCAAGAAGGTATACTCAACTGTTATAACACACTTCATGATTCACCTAACCCATTTGGGATCAAACCACATAACAGTTAGAACAGCCTTCAAAAAATTCCAATTGACCCTGTCATAAGCTTTTGACATGTCAATTTTCAAAACCCCATAGCTATTCCTCTTCCCCCTCTTTTTCCTAACCACATCGATGATTTCATGGGCCAAAAGAATGTTATCAGTGATATTCCTACCTTTGATAAAGGCATTCTGAAAGGGGGTAATAATACTCTCCATAATAGGCTTCAGTCTATTAACAAGAACCTTTGAAATAATTTTGTAAAACACATTGCAAAGACTGATAGGCCTAAAATGGGACACTTCTTCAGGGTTAGGAAGTTTAGGGATGAGAGTTATAAAAGTATGATTAAAAGCTTTAACTAGGGAACCAGAATAGAAGAAAGCTTGAATAGCATTACACACATCAGTTTTAATAATGGACCAGAAGTTTTGAAAAAAGAAAACAGGTATACCATCAGGCCCAGGGGCCTTGTGAGGCCCCATCTGAAAAATTGCCTCTTCAATCTCAATGTTGGATATACCCTTATTGAGAAAAAGAACCTACTGATCAGTGAGAGAAGGGATAGGAAGCCCATAGATTTCCTGTATAATACTTTCCACAGTTAAATTGGAATTACAACTGAAATTTCGTTGGAAAGAATCAATAAAGATTTGCTCAATTTCCTCATGATTGTCAGTATAGCGCCCATGTTCATCCTTAATTTGAAGAATTCTATTCTTGGACCTCCTTTGTCTAACCACAATTTGGAAATATCTTGTATTCCTATCCCCATGTAAAAACCAATTTGTTCTAACTTTTTGTGCCCACATCAACTCCTCTCTGTTCAGAAGTTCCTCTAACTCCTCTCTATAGGCTCTCTCCTTCTTAACATCATCACTAGTCAATGGAGTCCTGTAACTGTTGCAATTGACATTGTTTTCACTTAATTTCAACTTCCACTTTACCAAAGACTTTTTTATTCCATTATATGGCCTTATACTTAACATTAATGAATTTTTTCCTCAGTTGAGTAGCTCTTGACCCTATGGAATGCAAATCCCAAGCATGCTGCACCATCTCTGTACAATCCTCATGGTTTAACCACATAAGTTCAAATCTAAAAGGTCTCTTTCTAAAGGGTGTTTGAGCTTCAAGGTCCAGCAGAATTGGGCCATGATCAGATCGAACTATCGGAAGATTCCTAAAGGAATAGAAAGGGTATTGATTAACCCACTCCACACTCCCAAAAGCTCTATCCAACCTTTCCATGACAAAATCTTCATTCTCCCTTTTATTCATCCATGTAAATCTCTGACCCAAGGCACTTAAATCACATAATTGCAAATCCCTTAGAACTTGCTGATATTCCTCAACTCCAGGAATGGTCCCACTTTTAAAAGAGATTTTTTCCTCCTTATTAAGGATTTGATTGAAATCCCCTATATAGAGCCAACTAGGATGTGCCCATTGTTTTAAAGTTTTCAATTGCTGCCACACCACCCCTCTCTTAGAATGATCAGGATGTCCATAGACAAAAGTGATGGAGAGGGGGCTGCCTCTATCATCCATTAAATTTATATGTATGAGGTTTTGTGAATCAAACACCACCCTCAAGTCTTGCCTAGGTACCCAAGCTAAAATAAGACCACCACTCAACCCCACCCTAGAGACCTCCCACCCATCAGAGAAACCACATTTCTCCCATACTTCCTTCCCTTTACCACTAATTAGATGAATCTCCATGAGAAACAAAAAAATCAGGTTTTAATTCAAGGGCTTTTTTCTTGCACTGAAGAATTGCAGAGGATTTGCCCAAACCCCTGCAGTTCCAGCTCATGATCCTCATAGTTGTATTTAATACTTCTAGAATTGCTTTTTTTAGTTGATCATCTAAATTTTTACTCCTTACAAAATGAATTTTATATGGATTATGTAATTGCTCTAGAAAACTTGTTAATGTTATGAAAGTTGGCATAGAGGCACACGGAATTATTAACTATTTGTAGCATGTATTAAAACTAAATTGATTTTGAAGTATTGTTTTTTTTTTTATATATAAGGATTTTGAAGTGTTGTTAATACTGATTTGGAGAACCAAGGTGTGTCGTGGGTTTGAGTGTTGAGTGTTGGCAATGAAAGGATTTGGATGCTAAGGAGAGCTAAGGTAGTCATAGACAGGCCCATTTTGCCAAGGATCAGCGAGAAACCGTGGCTCACTTGATTGTTTTTAAACTTCTGTCTAATGAAATTGTGCATTTTGCCAAGAATCAGCAAGAAACCGTGGCTTACTTGATTATTTATAAACTTTTGCCTATTGGAATTGTGGGGGTGTTAATATATGACTCAAGGGCTGAGGGCAAGATATAGTCACTTCACCATCAACATGTGCTAGTATGTAGGAGGTTGGTATATGAGACTGGCATGCAAATAGCTCAATGTATCGTTCACCAAGACCAATCATGAGGTAACCCTCGAAAAACAAATCAAATTGTAAAACTAGTCAGATCATATTTATCATCCCTAACCACCCACTCAGCATTTAATGTGATGTGACCTGTCCGCTCGGTGGTAGTCCCAATCATTATGGACACACACTCAAACCAACAAAACAGACAGATTTGTCACATTCACAAAAAACAATATGAGAAGGCAATGGAGAATTTCCACTAGATTTTGTATCTTCCACAATTCTAACGTAATCTTGAGATTGCTCACTACCACCTCCTACAATGGTGCTGCGTTTATTGTGTGTAGGTTCTAGCGAGTTAGATCTTCTTTTGTGAGAGCTTCCATCAAATACCCTTCACCCAATCACCATACAATTTATCCCCCTATAAGAACACTTACTATGAGCCAGGATTCTAAAGTAAATTATGTGGGGGAATCAATTCATTCAAGGTTATATTCCCATTGTTGCTCTAGAGAGTTTCTTGCCTCATAGTTGTAATACTACATTCATTTGTTAAGATGCAGAACATAATGGTTTGCTGTTGCATCAAATTTTGGTCAAATCCAATTTGACTAGTGTAGTAATTTGTTGCCACATCAAAATTTATTCCTACTCATCCAAGAGGGAGTTAGGGTGGGCTGAGTTTCCTCTAAAGCTTGGTTTAAGTGAATCCCAAGTTTTTACATGTTCTTCATACACCAACTTTACTAATCGAAACTGCCAATGACTTGCCTTCCAACACAATCTCATTTTTACATCTTTAGATTCAGTCATAATAGCTCTAATTCAGAAATTTCTGGTTGAAATTGCGAAGAGATAATAGTGTCGGTATGATCGCACCCCCTCTTAAATCTGAAAGGCCACACTTTTTGAGGCCACACACGAAAGGACAATGGACATAACATAAGGATGTGCTGAAGAGTTTTAATTTGTTGGTTACGAAAAAGGCGCACACATGATATTCTAGGTGAAGCTGATGGCTAAGAACATCTTTAGTTGGAAGCTTCTTTGTCATCTCATCTATGCTGGTTTCACTTTGGATTTTCCATTTCCACTAGTGTCCACAAAAATGTGACACGTTCTGGGTTAATAGGGATGTTAATTTGACAAATTTTATTTACAGTTTGAAATTTTATTTTTTTAAATATAAATATTATAAATTTTTAACTTGTAACGTCTGCTCCATAATTATTATTATTTTTTATTATCATTTTAAGATATTAATTAATTTTTGCTATAAATCTTTTAATCGCAAAAAATTTTAGTAGTTGAGCTAAATAAAACCCAATTAACTTTTTAAATTTGCGTTGAAATATTTTATCTCAATCTAATCTCCTCAGTTTTATAATAAACAACCAAGAAACCCAATAAAAATCAAGACCGTGTCCAAAGTCCAAACTACATAACCCAATAAAATGTGTCCATTTTGAGTGTCGCCGCGTCCAAGTGAATAGACCTATTTATTTATTTATTATATATTTTTTTATAAGATAAAATTTTATTTTAACTTTAATCTATGTGTATATGTGTGTGAAAGTTTTTTCTTAGATATTTGAATTCCGGTCTTTACCTCTTATACCTCACAAACACTTATACTTATAAAATGACTATCGCATCCAAAATGTACAGTAGTGAATAAACCTAATTAATAATGAAATCTTTGTATATTTTATCTATTTATTTAGTATTTTGACCTTGTGCCTCATCACATGCCTAGCTCTTGGTGGGCAATTGGGCCCATGGGCCCATCTCCATCATGTTCACTATCCACCATGATTCATATGTCACACAAAAAAGAAGAAAAAACTTGTGATGGAGATTCATCTTTTGGCTAATGAGGTCACCCAACTTTTAATAAAGTTGCAAATCCGTTGTAATTTAGCTTTTGTTTTTCCATAAAATAATCTTTTGAGTCTTGTCCACGAGTGACTAATTAACTAATGAGGGACCCCTCAGCAAGGTACACCTCAGCAACTAGAGGGAAATTTCCAAAAAATTGCCATAACTTTCGTCGGCTACTAAAACCTTCTTGCAACCACAGCCTCATATTTATTATAGAATAATCTGCCACTGTCATTCATTGAATTATTACTATAGCATTAATGCCATTAGGTTGTATAAATAATACGTAGGGTCCTATAATTTAATTGATTGATACTTTTTTTTATGTTTTCGAAGGTATCAATTTTAAATTAATTTAGTCAAATCACAATACAAATAGATCTTACCATGCCTGGATAAAACATAAGGGGAGGGCCATGGTAGTTTGGGTGCTCCACTCTATACAATGATCTCAATGTAACATTTCAAACACATTGTGGAGGGAATGTATAGAATATAATAAATAGGTAATTAAGGAATTGAAAAGAATAAAAAAGGAATGCAATGCCCTTTTTTTTCTATTTTTTTGTGTCTGAAAGTTTCGTAAGAAATTACCGTTTACCTTTGACATAATGGTTACTTCATAAATATAAAATTATTGTAGAGTGAAGGTAAGGACTGGAGTTCAAGTCTCTAGAAAAGAACTTCTCACACATATATACTTATATTAAGCTAAAGTATAATTTTTATCTTATATAAAAAAAATTTACAAATATATATATATATATATATATATAATCTTATCATCACGCCTCTTATATTTTTACTCAAAAATTTAATAAGTAAGAATAATAACTTTTTTTTTTCTTATAACAAATGCAGGAAGAAAATTCAAATCCAAGTTTTCCTCTATAAAAGAACTAAACTTTATCTTCATAGTTATCATTTTGTTTTGGATAAGAAGAGTAAAACAAATACGTCACATTATTGTGTGCTGGGATTCAAGATTGCAGAGTCATTAATCCTTTTTTGTTTTTGGCAAAAAAAAAAAAAAAAAAGACCCCTTTGAGAAACATACACACTCTCAGAGCATACGCGAAGAAGAGAGAGAATGCAGTTCTAATTTCTAATACAAAGATACATTATAAACTCTAATAAAAAGTCATGATAACTATTAAGAGAAGTGGTAAGGCTAATTATACTACATACAACATACTATCTTAAGGCCCGTTTAGTTTGAGGGGAGAAGGAGGGAGAGTGGAGGAGAGTAGAGTAGAGTTGGTTGAAAATAGACTAATTTTGGATCAAATCTACTTTACTCTCCATCAATCCAAATGAACCACTAAGCAATATGGGATAATTACTTTTTATTTTATTTTATTATTATTTAAGAAACACACACATAATGGAAATGAAACGTGGTTCTAATACAAAGACACACCATAAACTCCACCTAAAAGTCATAGTAGCTTTTAAGGGAGGATGAGACAAATTACACCATTTAATTTTGGTCAATTCTCATTTTAAACCTGTAAATTTCATTTTTGTCATTTTGGTATAGTAAGTGTCCGTTTGGATAGCTTATTTTTTGCTAGCTTATTTTACTATTCAGCTTATTTTTGCTACTATTCATGGTTTTTACTATACTTTTCGGTACTATTCATGGGTCTCACCGTACTATTTCAGTTAACTTTTACTTTTACCTACAGTACTTTCAACAAAAAAAAAAAAAAAAAAAAAATTAGTTTCAGCAAAATAAGCGGATCCCAAACAGACCTTAAATGTGTGTTTGGCAAAAACTAAAAATTCAACTTATTTTACTATTCAACTTATTTTTGCTTCTATTCATGGACCCCATTGCACTTTTTGGTACTATTCATGAGTCTTACTGTACTATTTTAGCTAACTTTTACCTTTATTTACAGCACTTTCAGTAAAAAGTTTTCAGTTTCAACAAAATAAGCGAATCCCAAACAGACCCTAAGTATGCATTTGGCATGATGAAATTTGCCAACTTATTTTACTATTCAGTTTATTTTTGCTACTATTCATGGGTCCTACTGTACTTTTTGGTACTATTCATGAGTCTCACTGTACTATTTCAACTAATTTTTACATTTATCTATAGTACTTTAAAAAAAAAGAAAAAAAGAATAGTTTGTTGACACCCCATTTTGCAACCCGTATTTAACCTCACATGGAGGGTAAAAGGGTAATTTTGCATTGAAAATATGTATCGTGATTCTGGCCATTAGATCCTTAATCTCATTTTACTAAAATGATCTTGATGTTGTAACGATCAAATCGACAGGTCATAAACCTTAATCGGACCACCAGATTGAAAGTTATCATCAAATCAAGTTTTAATGGCTGAGATGTACTATCACAAATTTAGTCCTACTATATGTGATTATGAACAATTGATTTTAATTGGTTATAAGTGTAATCAATTTAAGATCAATGTCATGTCATAATTTGATTGGTTAGGACTACATTTTATGGTGAAGTTGCATATATCTAATTAATTAGATAGTTAAACATTAATTATTCAATTCATAATTTGTGCAATTATCTTTTAATTAGAGTAAATTTGGACCCAATTAAGTCTGAAATGAGAGTGATTGGAGTCATTTAATGTTAATTGGGAGCTAATTTGGGACCTATTAATGTTAATTGTGCTGAAACCATTTTCTAACAAATGACCTCTGCTCACCATTTTATCTATATCTCTCAGAATATTTTGAATCTGTGAATGAGGTTAATTTTTTCAGAAACTAGACATCCAGGGCTTCAATTTGAGCACAAGAACGAGACAATTCCGATCAGAATTGAGTCAGATATGATTTTTTGAAATTAGCTCTACAGGCTGTTATAGCAGCTACGGGAAAACCGAATTTTGACTTGCTTCTCACTCCCATCAATCTTTCCATTTAATGCACCAGATTTTCCCCAAGGCTAAAATGAGGTCTAGGTTCATGATTCTTTGTCAACCTTCATTAATGGCCTTCTATTCATATTCCCTCTACCACTACTATATAAACCCTCCCTCTTCTTCATTCTAGAGACACAAAAACCTCCTCTCTTCTCCCCTCTTGAGTTCTAGTGAAGTTGAGTAATCTTGTCATATCTTGGTCTTCCTAAGACTCAAGGTATTAAATGAGACTCACTCTTCCTCTCCTAGTTCTTCTTTTCTTCACCCTTAGGATCTCTACTAAGAGTCTCCTCCTCCATCGTATGGATCTTGCATGAAGGTATAATCCATTTCCTTAACTTGTTTATTGTGTTGCCATGATGAGAATTTAGGATTAAAACATGATAGTGATTATTTAAATTCTCTTGAATATGTTTGAATGTTCTTAAATGTTCTTACGTGTTCTTTACATGTTCTTGGTTGTTCATCACATGTTCATGCATATCACTAGTTTTGATCTTAAATTTACATCAAAAATATAAAAAACATGTTTGTTTCATAATTCTTTTAAATCCTTAAATCTAGGTTATCACCATCCATACACATTCACTAGAATTTTATTTTTCAATCCAAATGCAATGTTTAATAAATTGAATTAGGGTTAATCATATGCACACACATTAAATTCAACATGTAAATTGATTGACATATTGGATTATGATATGATTGTTGGTCACCATAGTCTAGAAGACTGGTTTCACTGGGTAAGGTGGGTGCCTAACACCTTCCCACCTTGTACCATAGTCTCCGAACTTAGATCGAGGGTTAGTAGATTAAATGCTTATCCATGTAATTTTCAATTTTTAAACTGTAACTCGAAAACAAAGCCATGTACTTTATCTTAGATTGTATCTAGGACCAAAGCCATGTAATTTTCTTATGATCAATATAAATTCAAATTTTAAATTAATAAAATGAGGATTTTTTCAATTTTGGTTTTCCTATTTATCCCAATAATTAAATAAGTGGCGACTCTATTGTAAAACCCTTTAATCTAAAGGGAAAAATATAACTAGTCGAACCTCTATTTTGAGAGGCAATAACACGACTTCACCCATTCATGTGGGTTTGGCTCAACGCATAACCTAAAAAAGGGGGCCAGGGACGCAGTCTCTTATAGTGGCGACTCCACTGGAGATATTGAGGGCTAAACTTCAATTAGATTATGGTGGTCAACCATGTCATTGTTTGTTTATTACGTTTTTGTATATAATATGTCTAATATGTCATTATTTTGCATGTCATGCATCATTTGCTTGAATGAAATTTATTTTATTTATGTGCTAGCCCGGAAGCCCAGTAGTATTAGCTGTGGATTGTGGTCTTCTTAAGACTCACATACCCAGCGGTGAATCTACCACCCACTGCGACAAGGATCATCATGGTTATGCCATGATGGTTCATAGGGACAAACTGTACCGTTCGGACCAACGCGGCGCTCCTGGCATCACAAGTTAGGAGGTACGACGTCCTAGCTTGTGGGGACCTTTAACCTACCTTCTACCCATGTTGTAATGACCCATAGAACCTAGCTTTAGGTCGGTCCATATAAGTTGCATTTCATTATGCATTTGTTTGGCCATTATTTGAACCATGATGACTCAAGTCCAACGCTTGAGTCCATCATGATTATTTGAACCTTTTATGATGTGAATGAACTCAAGCTCAAAAGCCTATGATTGAACTTTACTTGGCATGGAAGCCCAAGATTGTTTCTTGAATGAGTCTAAGCCCAACACTTGAGCCCATCAAAGGTGTATAGACATGATCAACATCAAAGGCCAAAAGCTCGCAAGATGCAGGCCTTCCAAGTGCAAGCCCAATCCATTTCATCATAATCAAAGTTCAAGCATACCAAGCCTCAAGCATCCTAAATGGACCAAGAAGAAGCAAGTGGCCAAACTTTGCCTCACTCCACATTTGGTTTGCAACATCATAGTTAAGCTTAAAATTTGTTTTTTTATTCCATGTTTTTATGTTTCTTTGAATTCAAAAATTTCATGTAGCATTTAATGAGCTCTGTTCATATATATATATCAAGAAAAAAAAACAAAAAATAAAAAAAATTCAAAGTTTTTTTTTCAAGATTTCCAAATCTTTCTCAAGAAAAGAGAAAAATTTTCAAATGAAAAAAGTCTTTGGACTAAGGGCATTAAGCCCTTAAGTCATTTTTTTTTTTTTTTTTTAATTTCTTTGAACTAGGGGCATTGGACTTCCTAGTGATTTTTTTTAAAAAGACTATTTTTTTTCCTCCAAAGATTTCAAGATTCTTTAAAGTCTTCTTTTCAAAATGGTGCATGAGGATCCCATGGACAAAACTTTTTCTAAATTAAGATGTTTAAAGGCTTGAACAATTAACTTGTACCGGGAAAGGACTGACTTCATTTGATCCATGTAAACACTTTTGCTAAATTACTTTGAATAAAAGAAGAAATGGTCTTACAAGGCAATCAAAGAAAATCTATCCATCAGAAAATTCAAAAAGCTCATGCATTCGTTCCAAATTTGTAAAAACTTTTGTGTCTCCAATAGAGCATTCATACTTTTTCTTTTAAGAGAAATTTATTAAAAGAGCTCAAGTTACTGTGCCTACAAGCAAGCATTGCTAGGGATAGGAGACCGTCTTTGGTAAAACAAGATTATACCTTAATACCTAGAATGATCATTATCCATTGCTAGCCCATTTGAGCCTTTAAACACTTAGCATTTTTTTTTTTCACATGAACCCACTAAAATCTAAACCTAGGGTGGGAAAATTCAAAGTATGCATGCTTAAATCTCATGTTAAGGAGGAGTCGACCTTGAACTTTGAAGCTAATTGATAAAGTTCTCCTAGAGGACATGAAAGACAAGTAGAGAATTCATTAAGCTAAAGATAAGAGATCATCAAAGAAAAATGAGCTTTCACTCAATCAAGAAAAGAGAAATGAAATTCCATCAATGTGAGAAAAAAAAAAAAGTGTGCATCAAGTCTGAAGAGCTTAAAATTCATCATGCCAAGAGGAATACAAGATTCATCCAAAAGAGATTTCATCAAAAAATGAAAGATTAATCAAGCATAGAAATGTGCAAGTGCATCGAGGCAAGAAAGATGTACAGAGAGTGCATCAAAATGACTTAAGTTGAGAAAAAAAGGGTGGCAAAAGATTCCCAAAAAGTTCATTCAATCAAGAGATGAAAGATGGCAAAAAAAAAAAAAAAAAAAGAGGGGAAGCTCGCTAGGCTGAAAACCTAAAAGGGCAGTCTAGGCAAAAGTTAGGGCAAAAAAAAAAGGGGGGGGGGGGGAAATCCTAGCAAATTGAAAACTTGAAGATGTAACCTAAAAAGAAAAAGATTTTACAAGATGAAATTCTAGAGATATGATTCAAGGGAATGAGCATAAAAAAAAATGTTGATGCAGGTGATCAATGAAGACTAGTGAAAAGATTGCAAAGAAGAAATGGGAAAACTCCTTCAATACTTGATTTTTGGGTAATGCATACTTGGGAGAACATCATAGGGAATTTTGAGCCTTTTTATATCATTCATTTTATAAGCTAAACCCAGCCTACATTACAACCCATGAATAAGACCTCCTTGAAGTCTTGTTAATTGTAGGCGCATCTTAAACTCTAATAATATTTTTCTCTTGAATTAAAAAGGAAAAGTGCTTAAAATTGTTAAACCTCATAGGATGATATGTTCGAGGACAAAAATTTTCAAACTCTCAAATCCTTAAAATGACTCAAAAGAACTTCCAAACCTGGAGCACTCTCCTTGTTTGCACCTAACAATGTGATTCATAAACATTATCACATTTCATTTATTAATTGCCTTTGGAGACTTAATCTGACGGTGTTCAAAAGGATAAAGCAAATTTGATTACATGAGTTTAATGATCTTGATCCTTCCCAATCAAAGAGATTTGTTTGATTCTTAAACACTTTGGTTTGCTAAAATGGTTGTGTGGGGCCCGTAGGCCTAGTAGCCTGGGCCCATCTTGCATTTGGCCCAAGGCCCATGCCGAGGAGGGATGATCGTCCGAGGCTGGTGTATGAAGACCTATGCTTTTTTGGACCCCGCCGAGGACATCCCTGTCCTCGGCGTACCGAGGCTAATTTCAGGTGGGGGACAGGCCCAGAACAGGTTGTCACCTCCACACTAAATGCGCTTATCTAACCCCCCTAGCCGCATTAATGGGGATGTAACCCCTTGACAGGGTAACATTGATCATTGTGAACCACTTGAATACTGATAAGGCCTCTGATGGGACGGACGGTCAGAGGGAAGACAAATGGATGATCAACAGAAGGAAGAATGAGATAGGAGGAGGAGAACTATATAAGAAGGGCGAGCAAAGCAGTTCAGAGGGGGAGGGGGAGGGAGAAGAAACCTCCTCGGACAAGTGCCGAGGAGCTACCCTTAGTTGTAAATTGGGTTCACTCCCCTTCAATGGTGAAAAGTGGCTTGTGTTCCGATGCTAGTCTGTTAAGGCGTAACCCTTCGTCCCACTCTCTAGAAATGTATTGTTAGGGAACCTTTCTAAACTAAGTCCCTACAATTGGCGCTGTCTGTGGGAAGGATTAGTGCACTGGCAGGCGCAACGGGCGATCGTTCCTAAGTAGTTATTTTACGGAAGGTTGGTAGCGACGCATAAAAAAAAAAAAAAACAAACAAACAAACATTGCAGAAAAGTAGAAGATTCAACAGAAAAGAAAAGGAATGTCATATTATTTTATTAAACGGAAAGTACAAGATACAAACAGAGGCTCAGATAGGCTTGTTTTAAAGCTAATTTTACAAGCTAATTCTACAAATAGAGGCCCAGGTGGACCTGTTCTAAAACTAGCTAGAGGGAATGGGGCTGAGGCTAGCATGCTTCAAGGCTACCAACAACTTCTTGTCCGGTGCAGCGGAGCTGGAACAAAGAGAGGAGCCGACGCAGGGGCACCGGGAAGCCCTCCCCCATGATGTTCCCTTGATTCTCTCCAATCCTCACGAGTGTTGGCCGTTGGAGACGGCAACACTCGGGCACCAGCCATGACGTGATTTTGCGCGTCTCCTCCGGTAGGGGTGCGTCTCGAGGAGGAGCGTTAGGTACTTCAGGGACATCCCTCCTGGCCATCACGTATGGCACTATCAGGGTTACGCCTAGGCTCTGCCGCGCTGGAAGTCTGGTGGGGGCTGCGGTCACAACGCCTTTTGACCGGGGCGGTAGGGCCTTTGGCTTGTGTGTCCTCACACCCACCCAGGGCCGCCCCATATCTCCCAACTCTGGTCACAATCCTGGCAGGGTTATTGAAGGGGCTCGGGGATCTGAAGGGACGTGTTTCTAGTTGTGTTGGAAAGTTCATGGAGTGTGGAGAAATGTTTCCCCCAGAAAGCCTTATATAGAGGATGAAGACTGGTGGGAATTAATCCACACAAAGTTCGAAAAGAGAATTATCAGCGGTACTAATCCGGACTAAATCCCAAGGAGATCGTAGACCATTGGATTTGTATCAATTCACGAGGATATTAATAAAGGCATGTCTGGCGCATTGCAACGTCAAGCGCGGAGCACGAACGGCCAAGGGACGCCTCGTAAGTGAAGAAGATGGGAACTTGAATTGAAGGCAAGGTGAATGCCACATGTAAGATCAGAGTCTGAACCACCCCTGCCCAAAGCACCGTAGAGTTAATAGTCCGACCTGAGGAGGAACCGTTTCCAGTAAAGCGGTCCGAAGACAAACCCCTTTATACAGAAGAATGGAAGTGTTAGACAGAACCAAGGCATTGCATGGTCCTCGGACTCAAGCCTATGGGGAAACTAACTACTCGACTATACCTGGGTACTAGACAGAACCAAGGTATTGCATGGTCCAAGGACTCAAACCTATGGGGAAACTAGATACTTACAGAAGAATGGAAGTGTTAGACAGAACCAAAGCACTGCATGGTCCTCGGACTCAAGCCTATGGGGAAACTAACTACTCGGCTATACTTGGGTACTAGACAGAACCAAGGTATTGCATGGTCCAAGGACTCAAACCTATGGGGAAACTAGATACTTACAGAAGAATGGAAGTGTTAGACAGAACCAAGGCATTGCATGGTCCTCGGACTTAAGCCTATGGGGAAACTAACTACTCGGCTATACCTGGGTACTAGACAGAACCAAGGTATTGCATGGTCCAAGGACTCAAACCTATGGGGAAACTAGATACTTACAAAAGAATGGAAGTGTTAGATAGAACCAAGGCATTGCATGGTCCTCGGACTCAAGCCTATGGGGAAACTAACTACTCGGCTATACCTGGGTACTAGACAGAACCAAGGTATAGCATGGTCCAAAGACTCAAACCTATGGGGAAACTAGATACTTACAGAAGAATGGAAGTGTTAGACAGAACCAATGCATTGCATGGTCCTCGGACTCAAGCCTATGGGGAAACTAACTACTCGGCTATACTTGGGTACTAGACAGAACCAACGTATTGCATGGCCCAAGGACTCAAACCTATGGGGAAAATAGATACTTACAGAAGAATGGAAGTGTTAGACAGAACCAAGGCATTGCATGGTCCTCGGACTCAAGTCTATGGGGAAACTAACTACTCGGCTATACCTGGGTACTAGACAGAGCCAAGGTATTGCATGGTCCAAGGACTCAAACCTGTGGGAAAACTAGATACTTACAGAAGAATGGAAGTGTTAGACAGAACCAAGACATTGCATGGTCCTTGGACTCAAGCCTATGGAGAAACTAACTACTCGGCTATACCTGGGTACTAGACAGAACCAAGGTATTACATGGTCCAAGGACTCAAACCTATGGGGAAACTAGATACTTACAGGAGAATGGAAATGTTAGACAGAACCAAGGCATTGCATGGTCCTTGGACTCAAGCCTATGGGGAAACTAACTACTCGGCTATACCTGGGTACTAGACAGAACCAAGGTATTGCATGGCCCAAGGACTCAAACTCATGGGGAAACTAGCTACTTACAGAAGAACCGAAGGGTTAAACTAACTATTTACAGAGGAACCGAAGCGTTAGCTAGAACTGAATTGTGACGCGATCCTCGGATTCATGCCTGAAGGATAGCTGATGGTCTCATGACCAAATCCAGAACGGAACCAAGGTATTGAGCAAAATATTAAAGTACGGCAAGAAAAAGGAAGCATCAATAATTAGAAGCAAAATAGTGAATATTCATTTCAAATAGAAAGTATATAGTTTCGTTACAATGCCCCTGAGGCAAGAAGCAAAATGGAATGAAAAAGAAAGCAAATAACAGTGTCCTATGCCATATGCCATTTCCCTCCAACTCAGTAAGTAAATTGTCTTGAGGAGGCTCGTCAAAAGGCTTTAACCAACACTTAGGGACCTTGTCTCGAAAGGGCTACTTTAGAGAGCCCTTCCACGGTGGGGGTAATCGGAGGAACCGTGAGTGTGGCTGGGGAGCTAGCGGAAAGCCTTACCACCTCTTGGGGCACTTCTTGACCTTCGGTTCTAGCCCCCTCCAATGCTCTATGGGGCTCAGCCCCCTCAAAAGGTCTGTCAGCTGTAGATGTGTCCTCAGCGGCTCTATTATGACTTTCACTTGCCGCTGGTAATACAGACCCCTCCTCGGAAGCAACAGGAACAACCTCGCAAATTGCGGAAGGGTAAAATACTCTCTCCGCCCTCCTAAGGTCAGACGAGACATCAACCCCCGCTTAGTTGAGGGCTTCATGCCAGGTCTCATAATAGAAGCGCCCGCACACTACAGGAATTTGAGCTTTGAGGGTGGCTTCAGTCTTGGCCACCCCCTCGGCAAAAGCCTCCTCTTCCGCCTATCCCGCGAAGCGCTCAGTGTCTATTCTCGCAAACATCGCCTCGTCTTTGGCCCTCACAGCCTCGTCCCTGGCATACTCGGCAATACCCCTTGCGTTGACTGCCTCAGCCAACTTTTTCTTCAGGTCGGCGATGTCCTCTTTGGCAGTTCGTAGGTGGCCCTCGACATCCTGCCACCGCTTGGTTTGATCCTCGGCCTGCTTCGTAGCCGGGGTTAGGTCAGGGGCCGCATTATCTCTGGCCTTTGTCATCTCCTCCAGATTTTCGATCGCCTCTTTTTTAGATCTGCCTCAGATCTCTTAAGGGTCCTCGTAGCCTTCAAGAACTTGTCACGCTCCTGTGCTAAAGTGTTACCTCGGCAAAAGCCTCCTCGTCCAGCCTGAAAAGGGCCTGGACAGCCTGCCAACAAAAACAGGTGCACCGTAAAGAGAAGGGAGGTGCTAAGCAACAAAGTTCAAGTAAGATAAATAGGTATTAGGGGACCCACCATGCCTAGATATCTCTTAAGGTTAAGGGCAACCTCTGGCCCACTCTTGCTCCCAAGTTTAGCCATGTCGGCGGGAAGGAGAAGAAACTTCTCCAGGGCGTCGGCCACGAGGACCCGTAGGTATCAAAACCCTCTTCCCCGTCCGAGGGAACGGGTAGCAGGATTTTGAGGGACTATTGTGGGGCCCGTAGGCCTGGTAGCCTGGGCCCATCTTGCATTTGGCTCAAGGCCCATGCCGAGGAGGGATGATCATCCGAGGCTGGTGTATGAAGACCTATGCTTTTTTGGACCCCACCGAGGACATCCCTGTCTTCAGCGCACCGAGGCTAATTTCAAGTAAGGGACAGGCCTAGAACAGGTTGTCACCTCCACACTAAATGTGCTCATCTAACCCCCCTGGCTGCATTAATGGGGATGTAACCCGTTGACAGGGTAACATTGATCATTGTGAACCACTCGAGTACTGATAAGGCCTTTGATGGGACGGACAGTCAAAGGGAAGGCAAATGGATGATCAACAGAAGGAAGAATGAGATAGGAGAAGGAGAACTATATAAAAAGGGTGAGCAAAGCAGTTCAGAGGGGGAGGGGGAGGGAGAAGGAACCTCCTCAGACAAGTGCCGAGGAGCTACCCTTAGTTGTAAATTAGGTTCACTCCCCTTCAATGGTGAAAAGTGGCTTGCATTCTGTTGCTAGTCTGTTAGGGCCTAACCCTTCGTCCCATTCTCTAGAAATGTATTTTTAGGGAACCTTTCTAAACTGAGTCCCTATAGGTTGTTTAAAGGATCACCTCTTGTTCAAAAAAAAAAAAATCATTCTTTTTCAAAATCCAGTTCTCTTGAATTACGTCTTGACCTGATCCTCTATGAGAGAGGTACGTAGGCAGCCTTTCAGAGGCCCGGTCCCAATCACCCAAACAACCTTGGAGAACAAAGTCAAAACAATGTGACAAAATTGTTTGGGTGCATGTTAGGTTAAGCCCATTTGTTTACATCAAGCATGTTTAAACTTGGAGCATTGACCTATATATATTGTGTGCAAATTTTCATGATAATTGGTTTCTAACTAGCTAGAGAAAGAAATTTTTTTTTGCAGGAACAAAGGATGGCGGACCATGATCTTCTTTCATGTTCCTTAATGGCCACAACATCAAATGAATTCAGTTTCAATCTAAGCATGAAATATGCTCCAAACTACGGGCATTGGGTAAGTACTTCCAATTCATTTCAATAAATAAATTCATTATTAATTGAAATTATCTTTTTGCAGGAATTAAGTAAGAACTTATCCAGCAATCCGCATCAATTTCTAGCCAAAGTTATTCTCATTCAAAGGATAGGTTTTTCAAAAAAAAAAAAAAAAATCATGAATAAATCTTCTTCACTTTACTCCATCTTCATCTTCATCTTCATCACTTGTTGATAACGAACAAATCTTCAAATCTCCAAAAAAAAAAAAAAAAAAAAAGAGAAGAAGAAGAAGAAGAAGAGAGATGAAAAGAAAAGAGAGAATTTTCAAAAACCCTGGGGACTAGGGGCATTGGGCTCGTACTTCTTAGGTTATTTAAAAGAAAAAAAAAATCAAATTCCTTCAAAAAATTCAAGATTTCTAAATTCTTCAAAAAAAGAAAAAAAAGATCTTCATTAAATTCTTCTTTAAGAATAGAAAGCTATCATCCTCTTCCATATTCTCCAGCGGTGCAAAATCAAGTCAATTTTCCACCTCAGTATTCATCAAAGCATGGAAGATGTCCCAAAGTAGGGGCATTTGCCAGGTATGCCAAAGTCTTTTCAATGAATAACTCTGTTACTAATTGAAAATATTTATTTTGCAGGTACTAGGGTAAAAGGCTCACAAACATTGGCATGAATAATGCCTCTCAAATCCATCGGACCTCTAAGAAGCACGTCCAAACTTCAATCCATCAGGACCTCTGGGAAGCACGTCCAAAATTCAAATTCATCAGACCTCTAGGAAGCATGTCCAAAATTCAAGATCACGACTGAAATCCTCATTTTGTCATAACCACCGGTAAGCATGTCTTGTATTCATTTTTTTCCACAAAAAAAAAAAAAAAAAAAAAGGTTGCATGTATGAACTACGTTTGGACCTGACCCTCAGTATTCATCAAAGCATGGAAGATGTCCCAAACTAGGCGCATTCGCCAAGTATGCCAAAGTCTTTTCAATGAATAACTCCGTTACTAATTGAAAATATTTATTTTGCAGGTACTAGGGTAAAAGGCTCACAAACATTGGCATGAATAATGCCTCTCAAATCCCTTGGACCTCTGGGAAGCACGTCCAAATTTCAACCATTAGGACTTCTAGGAAGCAGATCCAAAATTCAAATCCATCGGACCTCTGGGAAGCATGTCCAAAATTCAAGATCACGACTGAAATCCTCATTTGGTTGTAACCACCGGTAAGCATGTCTTGTATTCATTTTTTTCCACCAAACAAAAAAAGGGTTACATGTATGAACTACGTTTGGACCTAATCCTTTCACTAAGAGGTACGTAGGCAATCTCCCTGGAGATTCGGTCCACATTTTGATCCATAATATGACCATCTACATTTTTATCTACATGCATCATACATTTACCACGGTTAAATGCTGATTGCAAAGTTAAGTGTCTCTTTCATACATTGACATTCACTTTTCAAGCTCTGCCAATGAGGGGCATTCTGTTGACACCCCATTTTGCAACCCGTATTTAACCTCACATGGAGGGTAAAAGGGTAATTTTACATTGAAAATATGTATCTTGATTCTAGCCATTAGATCCTTAATCTCATTTCACTAAAATGATTTTGATGTTGTAACGATCAAATCGACTGGTTATAAGCCTTAATCGAACCACCAGATTGAAAGTTATCATCAAATCAAGTTTTAATGGCTGAGATACATTATCACAAATTTAGTCCTACTATATGTGATTATGAAAAATTGATTTTAATTGATTATAAGTGTAATCAATTTGAGATCAATGACATATCATAATTTGATTGGTTATGACTACATTTTATGGTGAGGTTGTATACACCTAATTAATTAGATAGTTAAACATTAATTATTCAATGAGTAATTTGTGCAATTATCTTTTAATTAGAGTAAATTTGGACCCAATTAAGTCTGAAATGGGAGTGATTGGAGTCATTTAATGTTAATTGGGAGCTAATTTGGGACCTATTAATGTTAATTATGCTGAAACCATTTTCTAACAAATGACCATTGCTCACCATTTCATCGATATCTCTCAAAATATTTTGAATATGTGAATGAGATTAATTTTTCCAGAAACTAGACATCCAGGGCTTCAATTTGAGTATAAGAATGAGACAATTCCAATCAGAATCGAGTTAGATATGATTTTTCGAAGTTAGCTCTACAGGCTGTTATAACAGTTACAGGAAAACCGAATTTTGGCTTGCTCCTCACTCCCATCAATCTTTCCATTTAATGCACCAGATTTTTTCCAAGGCTAAAATGAGGTCTAGGTTCATGATTCTTTGTCAACCCTCATTAATGGCCTTCCATTCATATTCCTTCCACCACTACTATATAAACTCTTCCTCTCCTTCATTCTAGAGACACAAAAATCTCCTCTCTTCTCCCCTCTTGAGTTCTAGTGAAGTTGAGTAGTCTTGTTATATCTTGGTCTTCCTGCGACTCAAGGTATTGAGTGAGACTCACTCTTCCTCTCCTAGTTCTTCTTTTCTTCACTCTTAGGACCTCTACCAAGAGTCTCCTCTTCTACCGTATGGATCTTACATGAAGGTATAATCTATTTCCCTAACTTGTTTATTGTGTTTCCATGATGAGAACTTCTTAAATGGTGATAACTTCTTAAATGTTCTTATGCGTTCTTTACATGTTCTTAGTTGTTCATCACATGTTCGTGCATATCACTAGTTTTGATCTTAAATTTTCATCGAAAATATGAAAAACATGTTTATTTCATAATTCTTTCAAATTCTTGAATCTAGGTTATCACCATTCACACACATTCACTAGAATTTTATTTTTCAATCCAAATGCAATGTTTAATAAATTGAATTAGGGTTTATCGCATGCACACACATTAAATTCAACATGTAAATTGATTGACATATTGGATAATATGATATGATTGTTGGCCACCATAATCTAGAAGACCGGTTTCACCGAGTAAGGTAGGTGCCTAACACCTTCCCACCTTGTAACATAGCCTCCAAACTTAGATCGAGGGTTAGTAGATCAAATGCTTATCCATGTAATTTTTAATTTTTAGACTGTAACTAGGAAACAAAGCCATGCACTTTATCTTAGATTGTATCTAGGACCAAAGTCATGTAATTTTCCTATGATCAATGCAAATTCAAATTTCAAATTAGTAAAATGAGGAATTTTTTAATTTTGGTTTTCTTATTTATCTCAATAATTAAATAAGTGGCGACTCCATTGTAAAACCCTTAATCTAAAGGGAAAGATATAACTAATCGAACCTCCATTTTGAGTGGCAATAACATGACTCCACCCATCATGTGGGTTTGGCCCAACACATAGCCTAAAAAAGGGGGCTGGGGGCACGGTCTCTCACATAGTTTCAGCAAAATAAGCATATCCTAAGCAAATCCTAAGTATGCATTTGCTATCATTGTTAGTCTTTCTATGACTTCTGTCCATAACTCTTGTTAAATAATTAAAAAAATTTATTAAATTTATTTATTAAAAGAAAAAGACAAAAATACAAATTACACCTTTTAAGTTTGGTCAATTTTTTTTTTTGTCCTATAAATTCATATTTGTTGTCATTGTTAGTCTTTTTTAAAGGTAAATTTTTTAATAGCGGCTAATGGTGTTAGCAAAATGTGAACTTATAATAACAAAAATGAAACTTACTAGACCAAAATGACAATTGATTAAACATAAATGATGTGATTTTTATTTTTACCTTTTTTTTTTCATAAGGTTCTAAGGGGCATTACTCAGGTAAAAAAATAAAAAAAAATTATTTAAGAAATTGTTTATATGAGTTACTAAACCAAAACTTACCCAAAAAATAAAAAGCTTTAATGACAGTTACAATTTGCGAGAATCTCTCCTCCTTCTAATAATAAAATTTTTAATCTAATTCATGCTTGGTGTTTTGTAATTGGGGGGGGGGGGGGGGGGGTTGTGAGATCTAATGATCAACATGAGATTAAACTTGGCAAATGTGTGGATTTGAGTTCGATGAAATTGAGTTTAGGTCATTGTAGGGGTAAGAGCCCAAATTTGTATATTGGGCCTTGGGCCTTATTTAGGGATATGGGCATGTTTGAGGAGGAGTAAATGATTGGGAGAGGTCCCAAGTTGAGAGTCACATAAGGAAGGAATGGAGAAATATAGTTCGATGAGGAACTCCTTCTCAGATACGATGAATACTGATCAAATTTGTATTTAGGCAATCTAAGTGACCTTCTAGGAAGTTTCAACAATAAAGATGAGCCTCATGCACATACAAAAGCGATAGTAACTCAGAAATATCTAAAGGAAAAGCTGCTACCACTGCATTAAATGCATTACAGTAACTTTTCTAGCCGCATTTATGTGGAGAAGACCCCTGAACAGTGTAGTCTCAGTAGGAATGGCAACGGGTCGGGTTCGGGCCAGGTTTTTCCATACCTGGACCCAACTCGTGAGCCAAGACCCACGGCCTGAACTCGGCTCGTTTATTAAACGGATTTTTTTCCCGGGGCCTGGACCCGCCCCCACTGGGCCCCATTGGGCTGTGGTACTTCAAGGCCCATTCTGTGGCCCAATAAATTTTTTTTTTTTGCCTAATATTGATTTTCTTAGCAACCAAACAGGAGGGGAAAAAAACACTCAAGAAAACCCATTATTTTCTCAGCAGCCAACAGATCAAAAACCCTTTTTTTTTTCATTACAATATTTTCCCACATCAAAAATAAAAATAAGAATTAACATACAAACCCTAGGTCTGAACAATAAGACCCTAAAAAATCAAATCAAACAAGCTGATCCTATTCAACCAAAATAGCACTAAAACTAGAAATTACAAATTTGATTCTTTGAACAAAAAGAACAATTTTCATCCTTTCAAAAAAAAAAAAAAAAAAAAAAGGAACTCTTTTCATTACAAAAGCTTAAGTTCACAACGAGGTGAGGGAGATAAGAGAGTTGCAGCCTTGTGAGGTGGAGGAGGGCCTGGCAAGGTGAGGGAGGAGTAGCGGCATTTGCAGGCTGTGACAAGGTGAAGGAAGCAGGGAGGAAAGACCAACAAGGTGAAGAACGGAGTGGCGCCGACGAGGTAAGGTATGCAAGCAGTAGTGGTGCCAGCGAAGTGAGAGTGAGAGTGAGGGTGAGGGAGAGAATGGGAGGCGGCTTGGGAAAGAATGAGAGGGTGAGAGAATAGCTCTAAGGGTTAGAAAAGTGAGTATTTATACTTAGGGTTTTTTTTTTTTAAAATATTATATATACGGGTCGGGTTTGGGCCAGGTATGCCTAATACTCGGACCCGACCCGAACCTACTTTGGGTTTTTTAATGAAAACCCAGACCCGACCCTAATGTTAAACAAGTCGGGTAAAACCTAATCCATTAGGGTTGGGTCGGGCCGGGTACCCGCGGGCCAGGTACATTTTGCCATCCCTAAGTCTCAGCTACCATAATTCACAGAGAGCCAAAGAAGATGTCTAATGGGACATGCACTCAAGTAAATGCTTAGATGATTAACAAGTGTAGGATCAAGATAGTCTGAAAGGAACTATATAATGTGAAAGATCTTCCATGAGAGGGAGATCGAAGAAAAAGAGAAAAGAAACACTGTAGTAATCAAAATTGTATTTATAAACTGTTATATTGATTTATACTAAAAAATTATCTCCTCGGACAATGAATTTATTCAATCCACTGAGTCTTGTTCTTGCTTGATCATTTTCTAAATCCATAGTAGCCGTTATTAACTTCATTAAGACCTAGCTCTTTAACCCATTTTCTACAAATTTATTGTATTGGGCTCATTGGGCCATCACCCAATTCTTCTTTGGGCTTGGGCCGCAAATTGTGTCCCTATAGTCATATTTTGATTATTTTAAATGGGTTACAAATTTTATGATTCTTATTAGATCTTTTCAAAGTGGGTCAACTTGGTCTTCTTTTTTTTTTTTTTTTTTTTCACATGCAAAATAATAATAATAATAAAAAATACAAATAAAAATATGATAATATTGTCTTTTTTTTTCTTTTTTTTTTTTTAAATACAAATAGGAGAATAAAAAAAATAAAAAAAAACTCAAAATAAAAGTTATATAATACATAAATATGTAATTGGTATTCTTTGTCAAAGGAGTAGTATATTCCTAAAATACCATGGAAAAGGAATTGAGGTCTTCTAAATAGACAATAATGCAAACGATTTGATGACTTTGGCCAAAGAGCCTCCCTTGTAGGAAAAGGGGAAGAATCTTAAAATTGAGTTTGAAATCAAGAGAGGGGAAAAAAAGCACTTAAGAGATAGCGCAAAAAGAGACAAGTTTTAAGTTTTCTTTAAGGTTTATGCAAAGTTCACAAATTCATGAGAATTTGTGAAACTTGGATTAATGCAAAGAACTTAGATAACAAGGGGGTCTTACTTGTGTGTGAGAGCAAAGAAAAGAAAGATTTTCTTTAGCCACTAAACAAACACAAGGGAATAAATTTTTTGGGTTTTCTCATTGGAGAAGGTTTTTGAATACTACAACCACGAAGAATTTTTGTATCTAAAACAAGTGAAGATCTCATTTAAGTTCATTAGAATTCCTAGAGATTGCATATTATTATATTTGACGTGAATCTCAACAAGTAAGGCATAAATTGTATAAGGTATTATAATTAATTTTATAATAGTGAATTTATTTAGAGTTTATTTCAAAAATTTCCCTATTAAAGAGAAAATATTTTTTTACATAAATCTTTGAATTCTTGTACGTGATTGATATTGTGGCATCGTAATATTTTTTGTGATTAATTAAAATTATTTATTGGGTTTTCTTAATTCACATGAGACTAATATGTGGCCCGATAGTTACATAGTCCAATGCTACTCAACCATTCAAACCTTGACCTCATTAAAAAAAGAATCTTTTTTTTTTTTTTTTTTTTTTTTTTGGAGAAAGAACACTGTAACTTTATTCAGAAGATGCCAAATCAGCTTGAATTGCTTCAGAAAGATGTGAAGGAACATTCTCTATTCACACTGTATACTCCCTAACATGTCTTACATGTCTAGCATTGTTGTGTGCGGCACAATTACGTTGTCTTCTAACGTGACTATAACTAACATCACCAAACTGTCTTGACAGCCACTTAGCTTCCTCTATCAGGTGCCCAAACTCCCCATGCTCGCTGTTTTCCCCTACCAGAGCATCAATGGTGATCTTGGAGTCCCCCTCAAGGATGAAAGACTCAAGACCAATGTCACCAGCAAATCTCAAAGCCTTTATTGCTGCAAGGACCTCCACAGCAGTGACCGAGTAGGGGAGTGGGATCTTTTCCGTCATTGCAGCCACCATAAGACCCTTATCATCCCTAATCACAACACCAACGCCAGCTGAGTCGTCCTCTCTAAACACAGCCCCATCAAAGTTCACTTTGTGTCTCGGCCAGGGTGGAGGTTTCCAGATAACCCGTTCTGAGCCTCGAGAGAGAGGGTGAGGGGGTTTAGGAGGAATAGAGCCAACAAAAGCTGCACAGACTACTCGCACCTCAGGGAGCACTTGCTGAATCGGAAAGGCCTTATTGGTGGTTCTCAAAGAATCTAAGTGTACGCGATAAGAAAGAAAAACTTAAAAAAATAAATGAAATAAAATAAAAAGAGGAGAAAGAAGTGAATGTGTTGTACGTGTTTACACAGAGTTAGAAAAACAAAACAAAAATCCCTTTGAAAAAAAGGGGCAACCCATGTGACCTTGGGGTCGACCCGACTCGGCCCATCACTTCAGCGGATCTTTTTTTTCTTATTTATTTATTTATATATTTTTTTACGAGTCAAAAAAAAAAAAAATCCTACTCATACTAATTTAGTCCTTCATGTTCAAGTGGGTTATCAGATCCAGATTCAAATCAGTCAAGTTTAAGTGAAAACAAAAGGCTTAACTAATTTAAGTAATAACTAAGATTTAAGATTCTAAGAATTTTATAGTAAAAATCTTCCAAATATTTTGAGCATCTTGGCCTATCTTGTATACCATCCTACCCTCTTATCTTTTTGCCCAAAAAAAAAAAAAAATGGTAAAATTAGTAGTTAAGAAGAGAAAATCTAAAGACACAATAAAATGTCATATCATTCTCACAATACTTCTGTTTTCAATTGCGATGAATCTTGGTATAATTTTTTTTCATTTTATTTTAACCTATGATGAGCTGACACCTCAATTGTTATAAAAATATTTTGACATTTTGTGGCACAACTCATCTAAGAAAAGCATGTTAATATCTAAGTTGGTACCTTCCAATTATCCATTACATTGAATTTCTATCTCTGGGCAAACTCAATGTTTGTTGCCTTCAAAACTAAAAACTCAAAATCCCCAATTCATTGGGCTTTTTAGGTTAAGGTTCTCTGCATTGTGCAACCAAAACAAACCAAAGCACTTTAATATCTAAGTAGCTACCGTCCAAATATCCATTACATTGAATTTCTATCTGAGCAAATTCAATATGTGTTGCCTTCAAAACTAAAAATTTCAAAATCCCCAATTCAATTATTGGCCTTTTAAGGTTAAAGTTCTCTCCATTGTTCACACAAAACATATCAAACCCTGTAAATGCTGGTGTTGATGTTGACCTCAAAGGGTGTCCGTGAATAATATCTTTGCCTGATTTTTGCTTGAATGTTTTCTCTGCTCAATCCCAAAGCCTCTTTTTAGTCCAAATTTTCATTCTTGACCATGGGTTATGGGTCTATTACGTAAAGCACACAATAACATATAATCAAACATATAGTATACAGAATTAAACAAACTCATGTTTATTTCTTTCTATTGTGAAAGGGTCAATGACTATTAGCAATTTGCACACCACAGGCATTGTTTATAGTTTGTCCTTACGTTAATTAGTTTTGGCTTTCACACTTCTGTGGCGGTGGCTTTAATATAATTTGTGCCACACCACATTTTAGTTTTTTCATTTTAGCAAATCGCCCTTATGGACTTGCTGTTCAAAAAGACAATTCAAAGAAACACCACAAATTTTCAACCGGAATAATGAGAAATTTAATTAGCTGCCCTTTGACTTGATTGGAAGATACTCAAGGACTCGTGGACCTGGTTGGTATATATTATTTCATGGGGATTTGAGTGACATCCACTTTGATTAATTTATAAAACATGTAATCGACATTAATCATATGCTCCTCCACTTCATATTTAGCAAAAAAAAAAAAGAAAGTAAAATGCACCTCTACTTCATTAATAGTGTTAAATTATCGATTGTCCTAAAAGTTTTAGTTGTTGAGAACTTGAGATATGGTAAATTTAATCATTTAACCACATATTTTTAACACTTCTTCTCACACGTAAACTGAAACTACCTATCATTTAATCATATACTTTAACACTCCCCCTCATATGTGGGCTGAACTCAGAACCTCCTGCTCTGATACTATGTTAAATTACTAATTATTTCAAAAGCTTAAGCTTTTGAGATATAGTTAATTTAATCATTTAATTACATACTTCTAACAAATAAATCTCCTAGTTATAAATAATTGTTAGTATTTTCAAATAATACTAATTGATCTCTCTCTTTTTTTGTTTTTTTTTTTTTTTTTTTTTTTTTTTTTTTTTTTTTTTGAGAAACAATTGATCTCCTAGTTTTTGAAATCTTGTATTTGATGGGAAAAAGAATGGTCTCCTGTTAATAGATAGTAATAAACACAAATAAATATACTATAAGCATATTATTTGGGCAAGATGCAACATATAATTGAATCTACAAATATAAATTAAGAAATATCTTGTGCTAATCCCATATATAGGTTTCAAGTAAATGTACAAACATGGTATGTAAATTTGTAAACTATAAATTCGAGTTAGTTGAATTGGTAAAATATTTTGTCGACTCTTATTTTGGCATGATGGTAATCATAATGAAATAGATGCCAAAAATTTAGTTCACATATATATACACACACACACGTGTGTGTGTCGGTGGGTGGGTAAGATGCAAGATATGGTTGAATCTACAAATATAAATTAAGAAATATATTTTGCTAACTATTAATCCCATATATAGATTTCAAGTAAACACTTAAACATGGTATGTATAGTTGTAAACTATAGATTCTAGTGAGTTGAATTGGTAAAATCTTTTGTCATATATAAATTTTAAATAAACACTTAAACATAGTATGTAAAGTTGTAAACTATAGAATTTTTTTTTTTTTTTTTTTTAGAAGATAGATTTTAGTTAGTTGAATTGGTAAAAGTTTTTATTGTCTCCTATTTTTATGTGAGAGAGTTAGGTACACTTTAAACAATGTTACACTACTCACAATTTTTTTTTTTAAATGTGAATTTTGATAATTTCATTGTTGATTACATTTTCATATTATATTTTACATACTTGTAAATTTTTATCTGATCAAATAATGATAACCATGTCATCTAGCAAATATTTTAATTTAAAGTTTTTTAACAAATTGGCACCAAGGCTTTATTGTAAAATTGTTGTAAAAATATTATGCTCGTAACACTACTTAGAGTATCATAGACTAAAATTCCGGTTGTTAAATGAGTTTTTAGATTTTGTCTTTCCATCAATATTCAAATAAATATTAATTAAGTGTGATAATTATGTATATATTTGATATAAATATTTTAATGATACAGAAATAATCCTGGTTCACCTCTCATTTTTCCACTTGTGAATATTAATATTAATTAATTCTTTGTTGTATTTTGATGTTATTGGCATGTACTTTGAGAGGCTTTGCCCAAACTCTACGGTCTAATTTAATCAAAGTTCCTTGGTTTAACAAAAAAATAAAAAATAAAAAATAAAAAAGAAATAAGCCCGGTTAGTCTAAATTGTACATTGAAAAGAAGTAATATTCTAAATATTTGTAGCTAAGAATATAGAATAACTTAATTTTCATTATTTTTAAAAAGGATATTGAGTATATTTTATTCCATGACAAATGAATAGCTTTAAAAAAAAGCACGAGAGTAACAATTCCACAAAAGATAATGTGAAATTAGCAAATTCATATAAGAATTAATAATAATTTGTCACCTAAGTATTTTGTTGTAAAATTATTGTGCTGGCATCACTATTCATAATTTTATTGCTCTATATGTTTAGATGAAAAACTTTGTGGGAAGATAATTTTTTTTATTTTATTGTGTTTAGTGGCATCAGAAGCAATGAGTAAAAAGAAAACAATCTTTGATCAATAAAAAAAGTATGATTTATTTTTAAAGATTTATTTTTACTAAATACTTTTGAAAAACAACTCTATTGCATCTCACGTAAACTAAATATGAAAAATTAAAAGATTGTTTATCAATTTATTCAAAATTGCTACTAAATATAAAATAAAAAAATTATAATTTTTTTTTTAAAATAACTCATTTTTAGAAAATATTATTACCGCAACAAACGGTCATTATATTAACTCGCTGGAATCTGCACATTACTAATAATATAGGAGAATCAGAACCTCTTATTTAATAGCTAAAGTTAAAGATTCTAACAAGTTTACAGTTAAAGTTTTCCAAAATACTCTATTGAGAATCTCAGCCTGTGTTTACTTACCATTCTACTTTCCTATATTCTAGCCCCAAAAAAATCATTAAATTAGTATATAAGAAAAGCACATTAGTGATTAGTCTCTCCTCGAAATTTTTTTTTTTAATTTTTTTTTTAAAATTTTTATATATTTTTTTTTTAAATAAAAAGTTGTAGAACATAAATATCTTATGCATTTCATTTCTGAATTTTTCTGCTTCTGGGAAAATTCAATTTTTTGCCTTAAAAGATAAAAACCCAAAATCCCAAATTCAATAATTGAGCTTTTTTTTTGGTTAAGCTTCTCTCCATCGGTCACCCAAAAAACCAAACCAAACCCTGTTGTTGAATTATTAAAAAAAAACTAGACCCTGTTGTTAATGTTGGTGTTGATGTTGACGTCAATGGTTGT
Source organism: Quercus variabilis (assembly GCA_030445155.1). NCBI lineage: Eukaryota > Viridiplantae > Streptophyta > Magnoliopsida > Fagales > Fagaceae > Quercus > Quercus variabilis. The sequence continues at coordinate 59,186,032 of CP129446.1, forward strand.
ATGTGAACGGAGAATCGTTTAAAGATTGATTGTAATTGGACCATTAAATTATACTGCATTAGCCAATCCCTGAAATTTCTTTGTCTTTATAGTCATAATTTGTTTTCATGATTCGGTCAATTCGTATATAAAATTATTAGTAGTTTTATATTTTATTGAACAAATGTGCAACACATTACGTAAGCTTTTGTCTCACGGTTTCTCACTTTCTCTATAAATTTATAGCCAAGCATCCCATCCTAGACCCAATCATTCTTGGTTTTAATTTTAAAGTACCAATTTTTATCAATTTCTGCTTTTGGGGTTTTCAAGTTTGTTGTTTCTTTTTCAGAAATCTGTGTGTATTGTTTGGATTTGGGGGGGTTTTGCTTATCTTTGAAGAGACAAGACATTCTGGGTTTGTGGAATAGGGTTTATATCTTCTTCTTCATCAATTGTGTGTATTAAAGAATTCAGCCAAATTCCAAGCTTAATTTCAATACTTCCCTTCTGGGGTTTTGAAATTTCTTCTGGGTTTCTTAGTATCAGCCCTCTTGTTGTTAGTTTGGAACCATTTGCAAAAGATCTGCCTCTTTCGGAACTTTGAAAGAAGTGGGTTTTTTTCTAAAGTTAGCTATTTGTTTTGAATATTATATCTTCTTGTGGATTGAGAATCAGTATAAGGGATCTCAATAGTTTGTGTTGAAGTTCTTCCATTTTTACAAGTTAGTATTTGTTAAAAGCTTGCAAATTTACTTGAATTTGATTTCAAACTCGCAAGAATTATACAATTTAGAAGCTAATCATATTTGGTGTGAAACTTTTATTGAAGATACTTGAAGAAGATGACGATTGGAAATCTTGCACCTAAGAAGGAGAGGAAGTCAAGAAAGAACAAATCAATTGTTGATGAAAAAGCACCCTTGTTGCCTAAGAGGAAAGATGATGTTGGTGCTGAGTTTGATGAGTTCAATGGTGCTTCCTTTACTGGGGCAGTGTTCAACTTATCTACCACAATTGTTGGTGCTGGGATCATGGCGCTGCCGGCAACAATGAAAGTGTTGGGGCTTGGTCTTGGGATTGCCATGATCATCTTCATGGCCTTCTTGACTGAGGCTTCAATTGAGTTGATCCTCAGGTTTAGCCGGGCTGGAAAGTCATCTTCATATGGAGGTCTTATGGGGGATGCCTTTGGAAAATATGGAAAGATTATGCTGCAGATATGTGTTATGATTAACAACATTGGTGTACTCATTGTGTACATGATTATTATTGGTATGGCTTATATTTCATTCCTACAAATCTCTGTTTCAGTTTCATTTGTGTTATTGGTACCTTATCTAGGGAAGGTTTTTGTAGATTTATTTGCTTACCTGTACTTTTTGGGGAAAGCTATAAATATGTTTGATTAATTTTGCAAATTTGTATCCTTGTATTACTTGAAGGTGATGTGCTTTCTGGAACATCTTCAAGTGGAGTTCACCATGCTGGTGTCCTTGAAGGCTGGTTTGGAGACCAATGGTGGAATGGGCGTGCTGTTGTTCTTTCTGTCACAACTCTTTGTATATTTGCTCCGTTGGCATGCTTTAAGCGAATCGGTTAGTGTTATCCCTTACCCATAAACCATTTTTTAATCAGCTGCTATCTGAACTACTCCATCTAACTTCTAATTTTCTACCTTAAGTAGAACACTAATCAGATCTATCGATCTCTGATGTTTTATTGAAACTATTATACTAGCGCTTTATTTTTTCACAAGTGATATAATTCATTGGTATGTGCATGTTGTACTAGTAGTTTCTACTACATAGCAATTAACTAGCAATAGAGATTTGCAGCCTGACAACCTTATTTTCTTTGATTTTGATCAATGACACTTGCCCCTGCAAGAATATAAAACATGTAAGTTGGTATATTGCTCTTCTCAAATTGGAAAAGTATTGTGACATCTGGGTGATTTGAATATGGTGTAACAGCAATTCACCATATCTCAAAGGCCTTCTCTTGCTTTGAGTTTTCATACCTTGTCTTGTGCACGTGGTTTCTTAAATGCTTATATCCCCCTTAATGACCTTTGTGTAGCTTGGCCATACGGCTTTATTTCATATTCTTTGGCCTTGTTATGTTTGTTGTGCATTGCTGTGGAGATCTTATGTGTCTTCTTTCTGTGGTGACAGATTCATTGAAATTTACATCTGCTTTATCCGTCGCCCTGGCAGTTGTGTTTCTTGTTATTACTGTTGGAATTGCAATCATCAAGTTGATAAGTGGAGGTGTTACAATGCCTAGATTGATACCAGATGTTACTGATCTGACATCATTGCTCAATCTCTTCACTGTTGTCCCTGTCCTTGTTACTGCATATATCTGCCACTATAACGGTATGGAAGCTGTTTACTCTTTTTTTTTTCCCTACATCCTGGTGTTTCTGTTGGAATTGGATGAAACAGAAGTAAACACCCCCCCTCCCCACTCAAAAAAAAAAAAAAAAAAAAACCTCAAAAAGGATGAAGAAAAACTCACCATCAGAAGTAAAATTTTGAATCAACTTGGTTGAACTGACTGTAGTTTGGATTAGTTGGCATTGCTTCTCTGCAACTTGAATGCAGCCTAATATCAAAATTGTTTTTGATTTTTGAGCTTGTGAATTACATTTTTAACCAATCAGGTTGTTTTGTGTTGACGAGGAAAGATGAAAATCTGTGTTCCCTGTATTTGATCTTTTCCTTTTCCATGATGGGCTTTGCAATTTCATAAAAGGAACCAACTTAAAAAGTGATGTTTGGTATCTGTATTTTAGCTCTGGTTTGCACATTAGATCATCCTATTAACTTTGAAGTTTCCAGGGTTGGAATAAGCTCTAGTAGTTTTGATTGAAATGGGAGGTTTCATTTTTTCATGTTCTTTCACCTTTCAATTGTGAAGCATGTAAATAACAGGGATTTAACTCCTGCGTTCTTCATTTGCAGTTCACAGCATAGACAATGAACTTGAAGACTCTACACAGATAAAAGGGGTTGTGCGAACTTCACTTGCTCTATGCTCATCTGTGTACATAATGACAAGCTTTTTTGGCTTCCTTCTTTTTGGTGATGCAACTTTAGATGATGTGCTTGCCAACTACGACACCAACCTTGGCATTCCTTACAGTTCCTTGCTTAATGATGCTGTCCGTGTTAGCTATGCTGCTCACCTTATGCTTGTGTTTCCCATTGTCTTCTATCCATTGAGGCTCAACTTGGATGGCCTTCTCTTTCCCACATCAAGGCCTCTGGTTCTGGACAATCTTAGGTTTGCATTGGTCTCAATTGGGCTCATTGCTGTTATCTTCTTAGGTGCAAATTTCATACCTAGCATTTGGGATGCTTTCCAATTCACTGGAGCGACTGCTGCAGTCTGCCTTGGGTTCATTTTCCCTGCTGCCATTACTCTTAAGTGAGTTTCCCAACATTTTTACTTTGCAGAAAGACATTTTATTTCTCTTGACTTTTTCAAATGTAAAATTTTATTTTCATTTTCAATATTTGGATATTGGAATTTGCAGAAAGCCAGTGAGCACTTGCTCAATTGTCATGTTTCCCCCCCATAAGAATGGGGTGGAGGTGGGGCTTTGGGTGTGTATGTGACTACCCATAAATAAAAAATAAAAAATGCAGAAAGATCATGGTTTGGTACAGGCATTCATGGTTGACTAGCTTATGTGAACTTGTTCTTTAGGCAAGGAAAATTCAATATTAAGGCCTTTCAACTTGCATTTATGGATATTTCTAGGACTGTGATTTCCTGTGAAGGAAAATGTGTTAACCTTTTGATAGAAATGATGGACCACTGTGAATCTTTAGCACTTTTATTTAATTGATATCAAGAATTTTGAATGGTTGCTACTATTTTTTGTATCAAATAATGTTAACATACTCTCTACTGGCTCCACTGGCTGTTTATTGTTCTCTGTGATTTAACATGGGGGATTATTCAGGATATCTGTCATTGGTGCTTTTATTTCTACTTTTAATGATTTTGTGAATGGAATTGCTAATAAATTGTTAATTTGATGTAAATTGTTTTCCTTGGTGATTCAGGGATAGACACAACATCGCAACGAAGAAGGACAAGATCTTGGCTGTTTTTATGATAGTCCTTGCAGTCTTCTCAAACTTGGTGGCCATATACAGTGATGCCTATGCCTTGATAAAAAGGAATACATCTCCCCGTGAATGATCTCTCATGTTATGTGATTTGTCATCTGAAGACATGCCCAAGCAGGAGGTATGGTCATGCTTCCAGAGAAGGAACTTCATGGTGGGATCCTTTGGAAGCCAGTAAGAAAATCAAGGTTTTCTAAGATGGCTTGAGTTGAATTATAGTGATAATAAAAAGATCCTTACTCAATGTACAAAGGTACTTTTAGAAGTGTATTAAGGTGTATATGCATATTGGTGTGCATTGTTGTCTTGCTTTGTGCTGGTTATTGGATTTTGTTGTGAGGGAATAGGATTAAGTCATAGAAATGCTACAGCATATCCTAGATGGGTCTGGCGTAGTTCTTTCTATCAGTTTGTGTGTCATCCCTTCTCCCTGATGAATGTGATGGGAAATTTAAGTTGCAAAAGAACACAAATTGCCTTATATAATAATATTGATGATGCCATAATTCCCAACTCTCATCTGGCTTGCTGGCACATTCAAAGTTTTGATACTTGGTATTTATGTAATTATGGATTAAGTCTACTTTTAACTACTAATTTCTGTTTTCATATGATACATATTAACTGACATAACTAGGACTGAATGGATTGCATTCATCATTTAATTTTCGTAGATCAGCCAATTAACATATGGTTATGGATATCTGTTAAGACTAAAAAGTTCAGCCAGACCACTTTAAACAAGTTTTGCAGCTGCATGGCTGTGGATATGTTGTGACCCTATAAATTTGTTTCCGATGCTTAAAAACAACCATGGGATCCACTAGAAGTTTTGTTTGGCTGAATGTTTATAAAAAATACATCTTAAAATCATGTCTTAAAAAAGAAGAAAATATTTTCAGTTTCGATCTATATTTTCTAATTGATGCAGTGGCAAATTATAAATAGGCCACCCCCATTGACCATTATAAGATCTTATTGTGAGCCTTCTAACCCATCAATCCATCATCGCAACCCATGATCAAGGTGCGGTTGCGACCCACTGCTCAAGTCATGTGAAGCCTTTATCAGCAACCCTGCCGGCAAGGTGAAGTGAGAATATGAGGGTTTTACATTTTTAATGAATGGGTTTGACAATTGGGGGTTTTGAATCATGATTTTGTGTTGGGGGGATAATATTGTAGGTTTTGGTTAAAAGAAAAATGTTTTTGGATTATTTCTTTTTCACACAAGAATCTGCCTTTCTCTTCTCAAAATAAAGATAAAGAAAAAAAAAGACTTTCTATTTTCTTAAAACTATCTTTAGATAAATCTTCCCATTTGTTTTTGCAACAAAAAATCCCCTTCATGTTAAAGAAACCCTTAAATACCATGTAAAACATAAAATTAACCTTAAATACCAATATATGGAGTAATATTAGTTCCCCGTTGAAGTGGAATATCCGAATATGATAATCATGGGCCCGTTGCACTGGCAAACTCTTGTGCTCTAGAATTTTTTATTTTTATTTTTACCACACAAGACTTTGTCCTTCTCCCCTCAAAAAAAAAAAAAAAAAAAAAAATTTCAAGGCTCCCCTGTTCTTCTGTTCAGATGTTTTGTGAAGCTTTTGGTTGGTTGGTGTTGAAAGCCCTCATAGAACTCTCTTTAAGCTTGGAAAAGTCCCACCGAATTTTTCCTAGACTTAGATGATGAACCACAAGCATGAGAACCGATATCATACAATGAAGTAAATTATGTACATTTTGAGTCCATTAGAATCGCAGTATCCCATGAGTCCAACTAACCTGTTTTAACTTGGTCAAGTGATCTAAACTCACAGTGCATTCAGTTGGAAGAGGGAAAAAAAATGACAGGACTTCCATTGAGAACAGAAAAAGAAATTATAAATAACATAAATAGAGAAGAGATACAAGACAGCAGACTACCGTAAAAGATCATAAATACTGTAACTAAACAACATTTTACAACCCTAACTACAAAAATCACTACTTTACGATGGCTATATACATATTCATCACCTAAAACTTTCCCCAGTGCCCCACCCAAGATACAAAGCAAGAAACAGGCTTTTGCAGATTATGGGTTCCCGATATTGTTCACAAAAGGCACCAGCCTTTTGTAATCCCTTCTCCTCCCTAGAGCACAGCTGTCAAGCACCCGCCAAAGAATTAGACGTGTATTTTGCAAAGCCACCTCTCTAGGTGACGTTCCAGATTCAGTTGAGCCCCCTTGTACAGGTGTTGGAACTGTCCCAAACCCTGAACCCATACTAAACTGTAGGGGTCCACTGCGAGCCTTGAACGAGGTCTGAGGAGCAAGCAACTTCTCATCAGGGCCACCAAGCCCATTCTCAAATGACCCGGGTTCGTGTGGGTGAGAACCTGTCAGCGAACTACAACTTTGCAAAAGGGCTTCCAACACACTCAGTGCCTCCCAACACAAAGTGCTCTCTACCAACTGGGACACAATTGCATACATGTGTGGACTTTGTGCAGCATCCATGGGGGTGTGTTGGAGCAAGGCTTTAAGCATGAGCAATATCACTCGCTGATACTCAACTGGCCCTTTCTCCAGTAGCCGTAACAAGTGCCCAAAAGCCAAAGCTGAGTGCTTTGGAAACCACTCATTGCATAACAATGGTGAAACACATGCAAGAAGGTTATCAATGCTTTTGATCTCAGCACGGGAGTAGGCTGCAAATACAGTAGCTAATTCATCCAATGATTTTGCTCGACACCAAATGGAGATGTTGGCTGCAACAGAGCAGGCCTTCTGGTACTGTTGTTGAAGCGGTGAAGCAGGCCCCACCAGTGAATCCTTGCTAAGCTGCAAGCAGAGCCAGGGAAGCAAGCCTGTGATGTGCATCAAGAGTCTGGTCTCAGCATCCCCAAATATAGAATCACACGAGTGCACTGTGATACGTGAGAGAACCTCAATAGAAACACCATGACTAACAGTTGACATGAGTCCTTTAAGCACAAGAGGTTGCACCCCTTCAAATGTTGGCAGATTACCACTAGATGGTGGTAGCTCATAGCCACTCCTAGATTCTACCCGCTGGAAGTCACCTATATCAACATTTGTATCGAGCTCATCTCTCGGCATGCTTGAAAGGAGCACATTTTCTGTTGTTCTGTCTCGGAATGATAAACGGTCAATCACACGTGAGAAGAGCTCCAGCACCTGGCAATAGACATGAACAAAATCTGTGTGCATCATAGCTACACACCCCCAAAATAATTGAGGGTAGAGTATCACCTTTTCTGGCTCCATGTTTTCCACCATTACTTGCAATGTTAACAAGATTTCCATGATGAATCCCAAAACTGGAGGAACTGGATTCCCTAGGCACCTATGAAGGCAACGGAGGAGTGATACACATGTATCACTTGTGACACTAGGCCGCAAAGCACGATAAATCTGGTGTGAGCGACAGGCAAGATGTCTTGATGTGCACTCCATAGCCCATTTGAGTGCCTCAGCCCCCCAGGTCTCACGCAGATCTCCTTGGAAGAAGATGGCATCCACCATGCTCTGGACTAATGCAGAGAGAAGTGCTGCACTGGGAAGCTCAGTTCTCACTAGCGTGGGATCCTCATTCTCCCACATCATGCTTCCTCGCTTCGACTGGACATACTTGATGAGGCTCACAACCTGTTGCTTGTTCTCTCCATCACTGTTTTCTACTTCATACAGCTCCAAGTGACGGCCTGCTAGTGAGTACAACAGATTAACAAGCAAATGCTGGCAGTGCTCAAGCACAATGTCTTCCGAACTATCCATCGAAACAAATGTGACATGAAAGAGCAGAGGCAAGT